>CM033640.1:9806680-11009180 GCA_019453435.1 Rhinogobius similis
TCAGGAATCTGTTTACTTCCTGTAAACATATTTTTTCAACATAACTTTTTACTACAAACAGCAACCTGTGTAAAAGTATTTATATTTTACAAAAAGTATTAACCCACGTTTTGGTCCCTCTGACTCGCCCCTTCCGCTCTCCTTACACAGGGAACAGTTCCTCCTTGTCTGGTGTGCAGTTTGAGTCAATAGCAAGTAATTCTATGGCAAATATTGCGAGATTGATGCGATATCGAGTTTTGTACTTAAATGCATTGGCTCCTTGACTATGAGCAATTTTTACCTTGGTTATTATTATCTTTCAACCTCTGCTTGATCTGAAAAGTACATAGCCTAAAATATAAACAATGTATTACAAAAAAATTATACAACATTTATTTTAGAACAGACATTTTTGGAGAAATTTTAAGCATTGACACTTTTTCACGAGGATCCATACTTTTCGATAACCTTGGTCAGTCTCGATATATTATCAATATGCCCATCACTGGTGCAGAGTTCACCCACGTAAAGTTTCTTAAGTTACAAAAAAAATTGATAATAATAATAAAAAAATGTCCGTCCCAAATTGTTTATTTGACAGTGATAGCACTAAATGGCGACAGAGATGGCATAGACATTCATCAAACGGTCAAAGCCAGAAATTGAACCCACCAAGTCGATCAACCAAACAATGCCACGCCTTAAACCCCAAAACTGTAATTTTTTTTGGCTTTATTTGTCAGGTAACAGGACAATACAGCATGAAATGGGGATGAGACTGGGATATGACATTCAGTAAATGATCGAAGCTGGATTCAAACTCACGAGACTACGACCTGCCCCACACAGCAGGCATAAGTGCTATCCACGAGACCACGAGCGGCACCAGTACAACTTTATCTACCATTACATAATAGGAAATAGGAAAGTAAAATAATAAACTTACACTGTAAGAAATTGCTGTAGTTTCTACAGTAATTTTTTACAATAACGTATTGTATTCATAATTTACATGGTTTACCTGTATATTGCAATGCATTGTGGGTAAAAAATAAATTACAGTTAGTAATAATGTTTTTACAGTAATATGTTGTTAGATTACAGGTAACTGTGCTTTAACTGTAATCAGTAGCATATTACAGGTAAATATTGTTGCTGCATTCGTGGTGAGCACATGGTGGCAGGTTGTGAGCTGACAGAAGTGCAAGATTTTTCAAGTTTTATCGTGTCCATCCACACTCTAACTGGTAAGATAATCATTATTTACTTACAAAATAAACACAAACGTTAACTTAGTAATTATATTTCCGTGGTATTAGACCTATTGCAGGGGAATCTGTCGCAATGTTTATGACAAATACTTAAGCAGTTGTAAAACAGAATCATTGTGTTTTTTAATGGGGCCAGCTCGAGTCGATAGATTTTTTAAAGATTGCGATGCTGCCAGAGACTTTATATTAGCACGAAACAACTTCTCGTCTGTTCCTTCAATTAAGCACAGAAATAATTCTCTCGCCATCGTGAGTACACCGGGGCCAGGAGCAGCAGGTATCACTGTGTGTTCAGAGCTCTCTAGTCTCACTTTTGTTATTAGTTTGTGTTCTAATGGTTCTAATATACGCGTAAGTTACCGCAGCGCCAGCCACGCTCTATCGTCTATTTAATGTTGTTGGCTTTAGACCACCTGAATGCCATAGACCCGGCTCCACCTCTCCAGATCGTCTTGTTCTCTCTTATTCGGGGAAAAAAACGTATTTTGGTAAAACCGCTCCTCTGCTTTCCACTGTCCCTGTCTCGATGCATCTGTATCGCGCACGGATAGAAGCGCGAACCATGCGCCAAACCCGGACAAAACCAGATTTAACTAACTCCACGCTGTAGTCAGCCGAGGACAGAGACATGCAGATATCACATAGTTTCATGATAGTTAACAAAGCCTCTGTATTTGTCCCGAGCAGCTTTTGATGTCTGGAGAGGCTGCACTTTAAACAATCTATTACAATTTGCTTCGAAGCCACAAATGTATTAAATGATGAAACAAATTTTAAAATACACATGCCACGGTTATGGTAATACACAAAGTAATTTATATTAAAGTTTATTCTGTGAACTGTGGTGCATTATATTCAGATGTGGAAATTTGTTTAAACAAACCACACTGATGCAGTGACATAAATGTTGTGGCATCACAGATGCAAAATTGTGAAGTCTTGTAAGAAATGGGCATTTGATGTTGCAAATTCAAAGCCCTAAAATAACGTTCTTAGTTCATTGATAAGAAATGTATGTGCATTATACTTTTATTGTAAAAAATTAGTTACTATCAAAAATGTTTCTTGTGACCATAAGTATAAACTGTTCCTGTCCTATTGAATTTACTGTCAATTTGTTTCAATCTAAGAGCCCTAGATACTCTCAATATGGAAACAGAACATTTATTATACTGTATGGTTCAGAGATTAAATGTATTTAATTAAAATTTGTTTATATTGTTACCTTTTTCTTGATGACAAATGGAATAATAGAATTATTTTTTCTTTTTTTCAGAGTATCTTTTAATTGAAAGAATCGTCACAGACGGGACACTATTCTTTAATCGTAGATCAGGTGCTGCCACCAGTTGGGATTTTCTTTTGCATTTAAAGTTAGCCATAATACCCCAATGTATCACTGCAAACAATGCACCTATGAGAGCCAAACTATTGTAGGTTTTACTCGTCATATGAAACTTCACAGTAATACCCCAAACTGCCCTTTCACGTGTGGTGTACTTGACTGTAGCCGTTCATTCCGTAATTTTGCTGCTTTCAAGTCTCATATTTAAAGCAAGCATACTTAAAGCAAAGAAAGGTGTGACACATTGTGTTAGGTTGTTTGCGTATTTAAATTTGTTAATCTTTAATAAAAAATGTTTTTCAACTTTAGCCTCATCTTTGGTATTTTTGACAAATGATGTTATTTGCAATGTTACTAAAGAGCTAATTGACAAAAAAGGAAAAAAAAAGTTAGCAGTAAGAAAATGTAATGTCAAATACCAGCTAATTACTGGCATTTTGAGTTTCCTGGTAAATTCTGTAAATTGAAGAATACAGGAAAATATTGTATGCTACAAAGCAGTTAATTGCTGGTTTTCACAATAACAGTAGATAACTGTAAAATAAAGCCCAGCAAAAACCTGTAAATCAAAAACTGTTATATATTGTAAATTGGTTTTACAGTAATAAACTGAAAAGTTACAGTACATAATTGGCAACTTTTTTGCCAGGTGTTTACTGTAAAATCTCCAGGCAATTTCTTACAGTGTAATCAAAATAGTCAAAACTAAAATCTGAATATATCTATTTGTGTTAATTACATTTTAATGAATATTAGTAGTCTCACCTGTCCCAAAATGTACAATATCACATTCATCACACAGCAGCATGATAAAGGATAGCTCTACACTGTTCTCGAGTTTCTTTCCCGTTTACTCGTAATAAGCGATTCATATTTCTGCTTTTTCTTCATGATTTTGTGAACAACAAGAGCAAATTGCCTTGACAGAAAACACCTCCTCTCCTTCTCCAATCGCGGACAAATAGACCGAAGAAAACCACCCGCCAAGCATGCTATAAAAATCAATAAATCCTAGCGTGTTTACATAGGGCTAACCCACATGTGCGTTACAGAAATAGCATCCAGATCAAAGTCAGAACGTACAACATGTTATACAGCTATTTTCGGTATTTTGCATCCGCGATAAAAGCGCAGTCCTCGTGCCCACATGGGAGAGCCGGAGCAAAAGGCAGCGTAAGACTAGCAATTAAGCCCTCACATACAGTTAAAGTAGGCTAAAACAAGGCATATGCTTAGAGGAACAATATGTGGTGCTGATTTTGACATAAATAACCCATGTTTAACTCATAATGTTGGCAAGTGCCCAGAATAGATAGATAATTAAATCTCAATGTTCACAAATAGTATGTACAGGGTTAACTTTTATGTTAAGCTTTTGGGGGAATAAAAGGGGCTTGAAATCGAACCCAGGCCGTTCTTTCTAACTAATTACAACGATGTAAATGAAATCAATATCCAACAGCAAAAACATAAATTCAGCGCTTTTGGTTTTACGTCATTTTTGACGAGCTGAACTCAAAGATATACAATATTTTCTATGTACACAAAAGACCCACTTCTCTCCAGTATTGTTCACAGATCTGCCTACATTTGGGTTAGTGAGTACTTCTCCTGTGGCATATCAAGATGCTGATTAGAAAGCATGACTGACTACGGTCCTGATCTTTATCCATGTTTCTAAAAGACCACATTGAAAAGTAAAATGAGGAAACTATTAATATTTTGTGGGGTTTTTGGGGTATTTTTTAGGCCCTTGTCATTGAAATTTTAGTTTTAGGACCTTGCTAATAATCACTCTGCCACACATTTTGAAATGGTGAGTGTCTGAATGCACAAACTACACATTTCTACATTGACTTAAATGACAAAACATGTAATTTGATAATTTGATAATCTCACCAGTTTGGACTACACTTTTCACCAGTGAACATGATTATATGTAAGATTTTACAACAGTTTTTGCAAGTTTTTCCCAGTTTGAAGATTTTGGTGAAGTTAAAAATTATACTTCCTAGTTGGACAAGAGCTAATAGAGATAATAATTCCTGTTAAATAACTGTTAAATACATATTTCAAACAAGGTCCAAAATCCAAAATAGACAATAGTTATGATCAAACAAATAATAACACCTGCTAACACATTTATTTATTTTGTTAAATGATCGTTTAAACGGTCAGAAAATTGTGTCAGTTGCGTGCAAATTGTAGTGGCATTTTAGGTGAAATGTCGCCTATTGATGACATCACAGAAGGATTCTTTAGAACTCAGCGACACAATTTTTTCCTCACAAACTGCAATTTGATGCAAGTGAAACTAGGATGAATATTTACCACATCAAACTAAGTGATAGTTTAAAAAAAAAAAAAACGTGAAAACCTATCATATGCACTAAAAATCACTTCACAAACACCGATCTTTTTGTACTTTTTATTCACAGAGAGCAGCAGAAACGCATTTAAAATCCAAATAATTCTTGTTCGTGCACATCCACATCATTTCTACATTTGTTTCTGTAGGTCAAACTTACATTACCAGGTACTACACAAAGTCATTACCATAAGGACACGTTCGTGGAAAGTGCGGATGGACAGTCTTTCCCACCGGGCAAATCCGTACCCCTTTATGATCCCCATTTTATTTCTGAAACCATTTGGGGACGCAGGTGTCAGGGTACAGTGTTTCCAATGACGATGCACTTGTGAAATTGAGTTGGGGTTAGGACAATGGTGGAACGCGATCAATGGGCTCCGTAACCCCATCTTGGCTGATTGAGTAATTCTGAAGTCTGCCTATAATATAATGCTTTACCAAGGAAGAAATGTTGCGCTAACCTTTATTATTTTGGTTGGAGGCTTCAAAGACTTGTGACTATTGAAATTGTTGTTTTAAATATTATCAATCGTTTGTAATACCTCCACTTGCAGTTGTCAAATTTTGTCAGAATTTCAGAGGATGGGATGGACATATTATCATTTTACCGGATTGACAAAACTCCAGATTAACGATAAAAGTGGATTTCTGCAACTAAACGGGACAAGTAATGAGTCAAGCCTCTCATTATTTAAGCTACAAATGTACTACAGCATTGGATTGGGTTTTTATTTGCTGAAAGATTTAACCATTGTCTGATAACCGTTCTAAATATTTATTAAGATTGTGAATTGGCGGATGTATTAATCTGTTAATTATGTGAGAGGGAGAAGTTTGAAGAGAAAAACAATTGCGAATGCCTTTTAAAAACAGTGTTTGCATAATTAATTGTGGAATAAAATCACACAGTAGAGTTAAACCACTGATTACATTGTCAGAACAAGATAAAGATGACATAATTTTAATAATCAGTAATAATGTTATATTTACGAGTTTTATCCCCATCCCCAGGGACACTTTTTAGAGATATTACAAGGTGAACCGTGAATCAGATGTCTAAATTTTCCAGATTTAAGGCACGATCTACACTAGGGCTACACAATTTAAAGAAAATCAAATTGAAAATGCATTTTGAATGGACACAAATAGCAACTCACACAGGCCGCAATTTTTGAAGTGCAATAATTTCCTCCACAAACAACAAAATATCCAGTTCTATTCTGAATAAAAACTACTTTGGATTTGTTAAAACATCTTCTGAAACGAGCATAAAAAAATGCTGAGAGCAACAACAACACGACTAAAAGTGTCTATAACGCAACTACAAGCGTCAAATGCAACTAAAAGCGACAAAAACACGACTAACAGCGACATGAACGTGACAAACAACAACAAAAACGTTCTTAAAAACATGATTCTTTGATTAATTTTGCCAAACCTCTTGATATGTTTAAATTGTGAACTTTGAACAGAATCCCATTATAGCACATCTAATCAGAGTCGCAAAACGTTGGAGAAATGTTTGTCCCAAATCGTGCAGTTCTGAGTTCTGGTCTTTAAAAGCAAAAGGGTTGCTCATGTTTAATCTGATTTGTTTTTAAGGTGTATTGTTATTTACAGCTTCAAGTATAAATTCCAAAAGTTCGTTGCCATTCATTACCGTCGTTTCGTCGTTGCCATAATGGCGTTCTCAACTAATTTAGTCACATGGGTGCAGAAACTCTGCACTCTGTGAATCAAGCATTGGCCCCAAACCCAAACCCTAACCCACACAATTCTAAATTCAGATTCTCATCATACGATAAACCAATAAAAATAAATGAGTCTTGAATCCAAATTTGACATACAGATCAAGTTTTAACACGGCTAGACTATCATTACTCCTTAATAACCGCGTTGCTGGCTCGTTCGAAGTAGACAGCCATTTATGTTGATATCCATTCCAAAAGCAGCGTGTTTCCAGCGTCTCTCCGTACATTGATTTATGATGCAATCCAAAAGCCGGACTAATAGATGCTTTGGTGTCTCATTTAAATGTCCAGACGACGGGTAAAGGAAATCTCGACGGAATATTTATCTTAACCCTCGCTCTACGGAAGCATCGATTTCTCCTTGATCCGTGGGGAATACAACCCGAGCTACAAGCGGCAAGAATCAAAAACCGGATTCTTCTGGGATTCAGGCTTGTGTGTAAATAAACTCCAGCTTCATCGCGTCGTAGTTAGACCTTTATCGTGATTGATGTTTCCTATTAGACGTGTAAGCACCGGGGGAAAACACAGGAATGCGGAAGATTTTAAGGAAAAAAAAAGAATGTGAAAGTTAATGTGATGGGTTATTAATGAGGTGTACAGCGAAGACTAGAGCGTAGATTCTGCGGGGCATATGGCTGGAGATTGGACGGGAGAGGAACAGGTGGTCAGTATTTGGAAGACTAGGTTAAGGGAATTTTTAAAGATCGAAACAAATTTACAGTGAGCTTGTAGAAATGGTCAGCAGGACTTGAAGACGAGAAGATTTGGAGTTTTACCAAAAAGCTGAATCAAAGAGGCCCCAAAGACAAATTTCATATTTTAATTTCGGCACATGGCAACATTGTTTCAATGGAATTTGATTCACTGCCTAATTTTCAAGATGCACTTGCAACTTTTCTGACAGAAGGTGGAAGATCTGCTATTTCTTTTTCTAGAATGTTGCATTAAACGTATGTATCTCCATGGATTCAAGCAGGTGATACCAGGCTAACCTCGCTCACGCCAGATTGATACGTGTAAGCACTTTTTAGTTCTACACATTTATCAATCTGGAAAGGATCTTGTTGAAAGTGACCAGAGCACTGATTGGTCCAAGCGCCAAAACAGCGAAACAAGCCACGAGAGATCAAACTTTTGTTAAATCCAATTCAGCGAAAGGCACCTCTTTCCTCTTTCTTTTTTAAAATATAAACACAAAAAAGAACACGAGGCCGAGAAGGAACATACACATTACATAAAACATCTCAATAGTCCTGTATGTTTAGTCCGGCAAATCTGTCCCAAATTAGTCCAAAAGTCTTTCGAAATTTGTGATTTTGCGATTGTCCATAATCATTTCGGTCCAGTCCTTAATCGTCCGCATAAGTTGTTTAAGCCATTGTTTTTGTGAGAGCCTTTTTCCCTGCTGCCAAGAGTATGGTCTAAAGATTTCCGTTGATTGTGTCCATGGCAGGAGTTTTGTGGCCCAGATACATTGTTCTGAAATAGAGCAATAGTACATTTACGCCCCGCATGTACAAGCACCCACGCAGACGTCCGTTCTTCTTTTGCTTTACGTCTCTTTTGGGTTAGCGCCTCGCAAACCACCACTTTGCATTACTGACAAAAGTTTTATAGCATTTATTTTTCACGATTATGTTAAGGAACAATTTGGTTAAATTTGGGGCCTTGGGACAGGTAAGCAAACCAGGTCTCGGCAGATCTGGTGGAGATTGTAGAAAAAAAGGAGCAGAAATATCAGTGAAGGAGCTAAGGTACATCATTACATTCCCAAATTTGATTTAAAACTTGAAATTAAATATTTAAGAAATTATTAGAGTTATGATGTGGTAGTGGAACTTAATCGACACGGAATATCTTTCCACCGCAACCCTTCTCGTTCGGTATCTTGCCTCGGCGACGCCATGTGCAAGCGTCAATGCCAAAAACATCCTCCAATGACACAGTACTACTGCGGAGACTCAGAACCAACGTTTAAAAAGAAAAAAGCAAGAGAAGAGAAGAAGAAGGGGCGCCAATGTGCGGGGTGTATTTCCGTGGTGCTTAAATCTGCAGTCTCCGGGTCTGCAGATTCACCCTTCTCCAATAGAGTGTTAAAAACTGTCTGTAGTTTTCTTAACAGTTAGTATTTACTTGTGAATAACGGGCACTTTGACATGGTATTACAAAAAACATGACATTTATCCAACTAAATTCTTTCCGCACAATTTTGTGCTCCTCCATTGGAATGTACCATTTTTCAACCATTCTTCAACAGTCAAAGCAAATTTACTCTCTTATGTCTTTATTTCTGCAAAAAATATCTAAAGTTTGTCCATCGGCGTTTGCATTTTTGCTTTGGTTCGTTCGGGGCTTCACTTTTGGCTTCCACCCAAACCACAACGCTGCACTGTGATTGGACTGAACCACTGGTAGTTCACGTCCAATCGCAGCACCCGGGGAGCCTAGCCGGACCGATTCGAAATAGTTTGAAAATTCCCAAAGATCGCGAGAATTTATCTTGCAGGCCACATTACCAACAACAAGATCAATCAGATCTGTGGAGAGATGAGCCCACTTACAGCAATAATAAGTTTTTATTTGCAAGACATAATAATAAGGTAGAATAATAACTGTAATATAGTAGTTTATTGCCGTACTGTGGAACATTTTTGGCCAAAGCAATAACATATCTGAAACTGTGGCTGAAATCAGGGCAGATTTGTTCACATGATAATTTTGTGTGTTTTTGAAGAAACAATGCATCTGGTTCATCCAATGTAATTGCTATGTCCATATCATATAAATAAAAACAAAATAAATAAGAATAATGGAAAAAAAGCTTAAATGACACAACCTGGAAAGTCACAACGTGCACTTTTAAGCTACCCTTAGCTCAAAGTTAAGGTGTAAAATGTTTTGATTGTGATTGGTGGGAAGAGGCCAGTTTATACATGCTGTAGAATGCCAATAGGCTCTTGTTTTGGACCACGTTTTTTGGATGCATATAGGACTTTAAGATGAAAGCTAATTATATTCCTAAAGTACTTTTTTTCATTACCATAATCTTTTGCCGACTTCATTAGTCCTGTATTAAAGAAACAAGAGCTTAAGGCTTTGAAAATGTCCGTATTCTTAGCACAGCCTTACAGACACACCTGGACGACTGAGGCCTTCTTCCTTTCTTCTCTCCTCTCTGCATTACTGAGTGGGCTGATGGATTTCTGGGCACGCTTTACACGCACTTGTGATTTGCTAATAAGAAAACTCATTAGCGCGCACATACAAGATTTTCTATTAAGGCTGCTCTCATCTGGAGTATTAGCGGCTTCGTTTCAGCGTTTTACATTTCCAAGCGCCCGACCCTCCAGCCCTGCTCTCATCCAGCCGTGTGCTTCTCCCGCAGTATCTCGCAGTGCAGCTACAGGGAGGGGATTCAGCCCGGGGACACACATTTCCCTGAGCCAGCAGCCGACGATTGCGCTGAAGTCTCATGCACCTTTTGGTAGTGCTTTCCAAGACCGTCGCTTCTGCATTAGATTTCACGGAAACATTTTGCAGAGTCGTGACTTGGACTCGAGTGAGGCTTGAGTCATTGTGAAATTGACTTTTACTTGGGGCTTGAATTGGACTTGAAGGCCAGTGAAGACTTGGCGTTTCTCGATATATCACATTTATTTATAACACCATGTCAAAGTAGGGGGTGCACGGTGGCAGAGCGGCTAGAGCTTCTGGCTCCCAGCAAGGAGATCGTGGGTTTGAGTCCCGGACCACCCCAACATCACACGCTCTCTCTGGGTGGAGTCTGCATGTCCTCCCTGTGTTACCGTGGGTTCTCTCCGGGTTCTCCGGCTTCCTCCCACCGTCCAAAGACATGACTGTGTTCAGGTTAATTGACAGCTCTAAATTGCCCGTAGTGAATGAATGTGAGAGTGAATGGTTGTCTGTCCTTGTCTCTGTCTCTCTGTGTCAGCCCTGCGACGAGTTGGCCACTGTCCAGGGTGTACCCCGCCTAAGGCCCAAAGTCACTGGGATAGGCTCCAGTCACCCGCGACCCCTAACGGGAACAAGCGGTAGAAAATGAATGAACCATATCAAAGTGATCACTACTCAGGGAAATACTAGCTGCCGAAGAAACTGTGGATATCAATTGACTACACCATTAGAAACTGTTTGCCAATCAAACCAAACTGTTTGTGACATGACTCGCTTGACTTATGTATTTGAGGCTCAAAACTCCTCCACGGACACAAGAGATGGATACCTCTGGAGCACACTTGTGGCAGCAGGAAAGAAAGAAATGGATGACACAAACTGAGTCGACAATCAAGGACCGGACTGAAATGGTCATGCAAAATGGGAAAAAAAGCATTTGGACATTTGACAAATGCGACAGACTTTGGATTAATTGCGACAGACATGCCAGACTGAACTCTACGACAAATATATGGATGTGTGAAAAAGGTATGTTTCCTCATCATGTCATGTTTTATTTTGTTTATATTTTATAAAGAAAGAAAGAAAGAAAGAAAGAAAGAAAGAAAAAGTTTTCTCTTTACATTGTCACAGATGTGGAGCTTAAGCTTGTTGTACAACTTGTTGTACAACAAGCTTAAGCTCCACATCTGTGATCGTAATTCAGGACATTTTTTTTTACGAAGGACCTTTTACAAAAATATTAAGAATGGACAAAAAATTTTGTATAAAATCTTGAAAGGATTTGAAACTCAAAGCTACCTGAGCTTGACCTAGACTTGAGGTCCACAGACTTGGACTTGACTTGGACTTGCCAATCCTTGACTTGGATTTGCCAGTCTTTGACTTGGACTTTACTCAGACTTGAGGCTGATTGAAAATCAGAATAAACAGTATTTTATAGACCTGTAGTTATTAACAGGTTAGTCTCTGTAATTTTGCAGGTGGTCAAAGGCCTGGATACATTTATTTAAAGATTAAATTTATATTATTATAAAACATTATTTGAAAATTAAAAATGTATATATAATAAGACATAATGATATTATTATATAGTATATAATAATACATAATATTATTATCTATTATATTGATAATAATATAATATAAAATATATAAAAAACAAGCTTTACTTCATAAACATTTTATGGTATGTATGGTTTTTTTTCTCATAAATTCTGTGTTCTTACAATTTAATGCACCCTGTGTTCTTAACATATGCTCCACATAAGCACCACTAATGAAATAATTATCCCAGTCTGCTTTGTGAGTTATGGCAATTTATTTAATTCTTTATTGACCTTATTATTTCAGATAATGGCAGGTAACCTTGATTTATTGAATGCAAATTAACCACCAACCAACTAATTGCTTAATCAATTCGTCAAAATCATTCACGGCCAGTTGATGAAGTTGATTTCCTTCCACAATCAACAACTGCACAAATAAACAAATACAAATGATGCTTCAGACAGGTATACTAACCCAGAAGGGGACTTTTTGTTATTTATATCCACTGGGATTACTTGTGATTGTACAGTTTACACTCGGCAACAGTTGGCAGGCACATATGGTGGGCAAAACCGTGGGCACCGTTGTGTGAAAGCGCTTCATTGTACACAGCTGTTTGACTTGAGAGAGGGGAAAGAAAATCACAGAGACACAACTTTGTATTCATAAAACTATAATTCCATAAAGTGACATTAACAAGAAAAGTGCTATAATTATTGTTTAATCATTGCTGTGTAGAATAATGTACTGTAGAATGGCAGAATGCAAGGGCACAACAGCAGATTACGTAAAGCGAGTTTTGGAGGACAAAGAAAGAGAGATTTCGTTGGGTGTGTCCATTCATTTAGGTGCACAACGTAACCAAGCATCGCACCGCTCAGTTTGAGAGTCCAAAGGGGGTCGTGAGAGGCACCAGTTCCCAGATGGTCCTGCTCGCTTTCGGCTACTGCGCAAGGTGATCGGACAAGTGGGAACCCAGACTCAGGTGAGAACGAAATGCTGACTTGATGTGATAAACCGACGTATTTGTGGTCAAGGTGAAATGTATTTATATAGCACATTTAAAAACAGGTACACTGCCCCAAAGCGCTGCACAAACCCAACAACACAAAACGGAAGATTTCATACAGAAAAAACATGTTAAAAAGCCAGTGCAAGAAGATGAGTTTTCAGCAACGATTTGAAACTCTGAACAGAAGTTGCAGCTCCAGTGTTCAGAGTTCCACAGAGTTCAGCAACGGAAAAAGCTCTGTCTCCTCTGGAGTCGGTGGTCAGCAGTGGTGACGACTTTATTTGTTGTGCTGACAAACTTAGCAAAGCAAGCCAGCGCAACTTAGCATGAGCCGTTCTGTGTTTATGGATGCACGACATGGGTCAAGACCAAAAATATTACACAAACAGAACGCATTTCATAGAGTGATTAAAATGGGATTTAGAATTTTAAAAAAGCTGACGATAAACTGGAAACAGTTTTTTTGTTTTCTACTACTAAACATCTTTTTGTGAATTCCTGACCACAGCCTTGCAATTACAACGTATCATTTACGTACGATATAGATTTAATTTATTGAGGCAACATTTATGTTTAGGTGATGTCAGCCGCTCATGTAACAGACCCATTGAGTCCTTGCCATGGAAACGCAAACCCGGCATTAACAGAAGTGGCCTCTCAATCAGTCTAGGAGATCAAGGCCAGTCGCAACGTGGCTTTAACGTTCTGTCTCAAAGGTTCCACAGCATGACATTTAACTTGTTTTACTCTGTTTCTCCTGTTTTATTGCCTTGAAAAACATGCATTCTTTCTCAAATGTGCTCGCCTCTCCATAGAACTGACTTCTAACTTGGCCTAGTGATGTCCCCTGCTCGTCTCCGTGGAGACTGACAAGTTAAAGCCATGCCATGGAATAGAGATGGCAGCAAAATATAAGTGATATTGTGATATTTGTTTTGAAGATAAGAAAAATTGGAATAAACAAGTTAAAGTCTGTATGACAGGTTCTCATGTTTGTCTAATAATAACTTAGTTTGGTGGGAGGGCAATTGTGGTAAATATTTATCATAGTTTTGCATCAGTCAAGATTCAGTTTGTGAGGAAATTGAGACAAATAAAAGCTTTATATTACAGGAAGTAGTTCTAAAACAGAATCCTTCTACCTATGTCATCAAAAAGCGACGTGCCATCGAAAATACAAGGACAATTTAAACGCAAATGACACATTTTACAAACAGTTTTTCTGACAGTTCAACAAAATAAAAGTGTTATCCAGTATTATAGCTTGTTAATTCCTAACTATTGTGCAATTTATATGGAATTTCACCCTTGATAGCAAAGTGGTTGCTAGGTAACATTATTAAGGTCACAAAAACTGTCAAACTGATGACCAACTGGCAAAATGCTTAGTAAAATCTTAAATATAATCTCGTTCACTATGTTCCATTGAAATGTGCAGTCGAACCTGTCTTTAAACCATGCTTGCCAAAGCCAAGGCAAGACATCCAGTGATGACAAAAAAAGTGAACCTGTAAGTTAAAACATGTGGAAAAAATATGTTTACTATAAGCTATACTGTGGAACATTCCAAGAAAATTGTGTTCTTGTGAATCCTCACCAGCATCCAGAAGACATTTTAAACTCTAAATGTCATTGAACGAATTGAATGAAGGCTTTGAGTGGATTTTATTCACTGTTTTTTCCTCAACCTTTTATTTTCACAAGAAACTAAATTAACATTCGATATTTTTATCCAGTGAAGTGCTTCTACGGCAGACGTAGTCATTCTTTGTTTACAAAACTAAATGATTTAAAACATTTACAGTTTTAGATCATTTGGAGGTGAAAAACTAATGTGATTAATTACAAAGAAAAGAAAACAAAAGTCAACTTTAACCGCTCCACCGCAAACATAAATAGAAAACAATCACCATATTTTTGAAAGTAAATTCCATAAATTCAGTCCCTTAACAGACAGCGTCTTTACAAGTCTTTGTGCATCTCATTTACTGTAATAAAAAGGAGTGGGAGTCAACCAACAAACAACAATTCCAAACCTTTGCGGCGACATTCTCTGCGACCTCTCCATTCTCTCTAAATAAAACACGCGGAATTACACACATCCATCAAACCGATTCTTCCAAGCCTCTTCATCCTTCTCCATAAACTCCTTAGGATAATAACATTGTCAGTGCATTTGGCGCGAGATGTCTTCACACCGTCACTCTTGGTTCATTTAGATGCCTCCCCCCGCTCGCCCTGGCAGCTATCAGGCTTCATAACCGCCGTGTCAGTCACCCGGCGGGGGACCCAAAACACACGCGTGCCTGCTGGCCTTTGGAGGTGCGAACATAATGGAAGAAAAGATGCCGCGGAGACGCCGAAACTTGGACGCGGGGGGCTCGTGTGAGTAAATAAACCACTTTTGACACTATACCTTGGTTGTCAGTCGCCTTTCATGGTTAAAAAGCGCGGCGGCGGAGCGGGAGAGTCGGAGTAGCCAACGGGGAAGGGACTGCTCGCCTCTGGATGGCAAACTTGTCAAATGGTTTTTCGAGATAAAGCGTGTGGGGATCTGTGTTTTGATAGTCTGGTTGCAAAATGTCACCTTGCGTTGGTCGCCGTGGCAGTAGAATGACAATGACAGCGAGGTGGACGGTTATCAAAACCGTGGTGATAGTTGTCAGTCGAGAGTTTTTTTTAGAATTTTGTTTATTAACACTGTGTACTTGGTAGAAATGTGTTTATGTGTTACCATATGATGAAGAAATATCGAGCAAATAACAATCATCACGCCTGATTTCACCTTAGGTTCTAAATGCCTTCTAACACAAGAATAACATGGTCTTAGAAAACATATTTGGTGAGATCTTTTACCGCCAATACTATTAAATATTTCAGTTTGTGTGCTAAATTGTTCAAATTGTGTCCAATTTCAAAATTAGGAAAAGAAACAACTATTTTCTGTGAAACTCTCCAGTGAAACTTCAGAAAAGTATGTGTGTTTGGATTTGTCAGTTTGAACATTCCAAGGTCCAGTATCACCAAGGAATGGACTGCACAGAATTTCAGTTGGCTATTTTTAATGGGTAGCACATTTTACGACTGAGTAAGTCTTGTCCAATTCTTTCTCTTTGAGGTTTTTTCTCAGTCACACTGAAATAAATAAATATTTAAAGAATGTGAATCAGTAGACTGCTTATTTTGAAGCATAATAAAGATTTTAAAAAAAGATGTAATATATATTCATTAAAATTATCAGGTAATCTTTACTTTTACATTTTAATTCTTTATATTTTACGTTTTAATACAAGTGAGAAAGCTCCGTTAGCTTAGCCAACTGCTGCTGTGCACAGAGCCCACTTGTGGTTCTGGAAATTTTAAATATAAGAAATTTAAGATTTCTCAAAATTGGTTGAGCCATTTTACTTTTGTCACTATATAAAACAGGTGATATGAAGCTGTTTTTTGGTATTAACTTAAGTTTGACAAAATATTCTATGTAAAATACAATATTACATGTTTACTTTGTTGTGTAGGAGACATCTTTATTGTCAAATCATACTTGAATGTTCCGCAGTACGGTATTAAACATAGCTATCCTGCCCTTCATAAAGGATGTGTTTGTTATTGGTTGAAACACTTTGAAAAACAAGCACCAAGTTATGCACTTAAGTTAAATGCCACACTGAGGGACTTTCTCCGCAAAACAATGGCATCTCAACTGAAACAAGCAATTGGCCGCTAGAAAAGTTCCATTGTGACTTTTTAATGTATCTTTGCCAATTAAAGAAGAAATATTGTGTAAACAGTGTGCACAACTACCAAACCAACCCAGTCTTTTTATAAATTAAGACTTTCCATTTGAATAGACCAAGAAAAGTAGGATTCCGCAACAGTTCGTCAATATACCTTTCCGTTTACAAAATGTGCTTGGACAGTGTATTTTCCTCAGTGTTAAGAATCGAGCTAATCTTGACGACTACACACATCAAATTGGGCTGATCTAATCATTATGACTTTGCCTTTCAACCCACCACCAACAGCCCTGGAAAGTCCATTTACTTCCTCCCAAAGCAAGCATGGGATTGGTCCGAATCCGTCCGTGCTAAATGTGTTTTAGGTTACACTGGCAGATCCTGTGTGCTGTGACTCCACATTCATCCTTCCCTCATCACACATTCATGAAATGTATTTATGGAGTGACAGTCAGGAAATGGGACACGGAGAACATGCAGCCAGGAGATTGTGGCGTCTACTACGGATGCACTACATTTAAGCTGTGCATGTAAACACCACGGTTAACTAGAAAATAGGGTTTCTGAGACCAGGGCTGTCCAGATCTTTTTGCCAGGCCAGAATTTGAAAATATCTGAAAGATATCTTTACTTACTGTTAAAAACAAATCTATTCGGATTGGAGAAAATACAGCGTGTCTCTGTGATGTTCCTGCACAGATTTCTAAAATATTATGCAATTTTTTTCTTATTTTTGTCGTTGTTAGGTCTGGTGCATTGTCCAGCTTTTTTGGTGTGTGTCCTTTGTGTGTAGATGCGCATTATGAAATCAATTCAAGGCCCATTCTTTACAGCGTTTGTATTTTGTGTCAATAGACCTAACCATTATAACCCAAAAATACCACCAATAATACGTTGAGTAACAAGAGTTGTATGTAGTTGTGCATGGCTGGTGTGAGATTACATACACTGTATTTTAAAAGGCAGTTTGGAGGACTAAACCTCTTGTGGCTGTTGTTGATTATTTTTGGGAAATGTTCTTTTTCTTCTTTTAACTTTCTATACAAACTGTGTTCAAAATTGACTTTATTTCTTGCTGTTCTTGAAAGAAACGATGCACAACATTGTTAGGTTAAGATAGCTATTTCACTTTTTGTAATAAAGCATTTTCTACACAAAGTAATTTAAAGTTACACTATGTAACTTTTCCGATGGATGGGGATGGGGTCCATCTGCTGGTCTCTATGGAGCTCTTATTGTTCCACAGTTTGGCCTTAAACATATCTATCTTGCATTTATTCCATTGCTAGTGTTTATCGCCTTGTGCCGTGATTTGAATTCTTTGTCTTTCAAAGGTCAAGGGTCAGATTTATTTGTATAGCACATTTACAACAACCAGCGGTGCCCAAAGTGCTTCAACAACAACAAGGTAACATACATAACTTTTTTTTTTTTTACTTTTTTTTTTTTAACTTTTTTTCTTTACTTTCTGGTTGTGTTCTGTGCTTTAACTTTAAAAATTGGAAAAACAATACAGAAAAAAGAAAGAAAATCATGCATTCTTACTCCAGTGCGTTTGCGTCTCCACAGATCTGACTTGGCACTTGGCCTAGGCGACATCCCTTACTTGTCTCTATGGAGATTGACAAATTAAAGCCAAAGTGTTCAAATAGAGGTTGGTGCTTCCTTATGTTATGTTGTAAACTTTCAAATAAAGGTAGGTCATATAGCTGCACTTTTGTGACTAATTTGACCTACATTTCACACTTATCTGATCATTAAATCGCAACTAATACATTTAAAGACAAGAAATACTCCAAAAATATATCGAAATACTCATTCTCGAGCCTCGTACAGGAACATACCAGGCCCAGCAATAGCGCCTCCACGGAGAAATAAACAAAATCTATGTCAAGGTCAAGCTTAGAAACATTTACAGGAGACAGAATTCAGTTACGACCAAAAAAAAAAAAAACACAAAAACATCCCTCCAGTGAAACACAAAAGTAGTTACAGTTTGGCACACTTTCTCGCACGGATTATCACTCCACCCCCCCTCCCCCAACCCCCCCCCCCCCCCCTCCTCACCCCCCACCCACAACCCAATTAGGCATGCACAGGACTGCGCAATGTAGCTGCAAGCCCCGAGCAGTACGGTGGCTCGCAATGCCCAAGGTGTGTTATTATCTTGTATTAGTGCACCACCTGCCTTGCCATAATGATTAGCTAATTGGCTCAGCGCGTGTCCTGAAATAATAAAGGAAAAGGGGAAGAAATTTTCGCTCTGATTAAAGGAGTGCGCTGAGTGAGTGAGTGCGAGAGAGAGAAAGCAAGAGCAAGGCCGTTGCATTCTGGAGTGCAGGGCTTCAAAGACACAAGGTACAGAGTGTGTGGGTATTAGCATAATCATTTACATGCAATTCGACTTTTATCAGGCGTGCTTAAGTTAGATAGCTTATCAGACATTAAAGCTAAACTAAACATTACACTTTGAACTGGTGATCAATATGGAATTTGGGATGTAGTTACTGTATCTTATTCATCAAAATGTCACCTTACAAAACTTTTAGTAATACTCTTCGAACATATTTTCCCAAGGGCCGGATTCCCTGGGCAGGAGGTGTACAATATGGTACCACTTTATCCAAATTTAGGGTTGGACAAAATCTCCACAGCACTAGATCTGTTTCAGTAATGATCAAATAAATACTGATATATTAGGCTTTTTGTGAAAAAGTAGAATACTTTACTAAATGGCTCTACACTAGAGGGGTGCAAACTAAGACCCGGGATCCACAGGCGGCCCTTTTGGCATTTTGATCTGGCCCAGAAAGCGTTTAATAAAAAAAATGTTAGAGTTAAGTATGCCGCATTTTTCATTTTATAGCTGTCTGAGACTGCAGTTGCTTGTTCATTTAAGATCAGTTTTGAGAATAGCCCCCACTAGAATGACACCAAACTTTGAAGGATTGTCTAAAAAAGTCTGACCAATGTCACTGTTCCCACAAAAATGAATAAAAGTAAAGATTTTTGCTATTCTGTTGTAGTTTTTTGTGTATTTTAGGCATTCATTCTATGTGTAATATATGTATCTGTAGTTAACAACATCCAAACTGTAAATGATCTGGCACTCAGTCAAGTGTAAAAATCCAATGTGGCCCTTAAGTCAAAAAGTAGAGGACTGGAGAGGCAGGCCAAGTTGACTTATTATGAGACAAAAAAGTTGGGTACTTCAGCTTTAAAGGTGCATAATACAACTTTTCTTCATGGGCATATTATTGCTTTATCCAGGAATTTTACACATTGTGGCATCAAACCTGTGTATTTTGCATTTTTCAGTTACATGTGATTTTCAAAATACCTTGTAAAACATGCATACGTACTGTGAACGCGGTCGCCTCTCCACAGATCTGCACTGTAACCTGTTTTTCACACATATGCTTCTACAAGTTAAGGAATAAAATTTCCATGGAGAAAAGAATGTGGTGTACATTTATTTTGTGCAACTTTAAAGAAAAAATATTATACATTTTTCATATTGTTATTAGCTTTTAAACATGGTCTTGAGTATCTTAACTTTGCAATCTCATGTTTTAAAACAAAAAAAAGTTTCTTAATGACGTTTTTTTACACTTACTGAGTGCATCCAGCCAGTAGATGGCGCCAACGCTATACACAATCTAGTGAAGTTAGCGCTGGAATGTGGATGTGCTGCAGCTGTTATTGTGTTTAAACAGCAGAAATGCTCAGAACAAGTTTAGCAATGGTTTAAAACAGCGGAAGATTCTCGGATAAGTGACGTAGATGATCCGAAAATACGTCCCGGATCAAGGGAGTTCGCAGGACATGTGTTTGATGCTCGGAGGGGGAAGGATTTTTTTTTATGAACATTCCTCAAAACAGCGTGCTACTTCAGGTATGTTTTTGATGACGGAACATTGTTAAAAGCTCAAAAACGTCACTGTAGCAGAATACGTGTCCTTTAACAACAGACCAAAGGATAAAATGAATCGTCTGGTTATTGGACGACCACTTAGAAGAAGAAGAAGAAAAATAATTTTTATTTATAGAGCGCTTTTCCACCTAATAGGCACCCAAAGCGCTTTACAAACCGTTGAAACTACAGTTGCCGTTACAACATAACATATACAATTACATTTATAGACAATAAACAATGAGCAGACACAGTTGTAACTACAGTTGCGGTCACAACTTCCAATTCTACCATAGCGTCCCAAACGTGTTGTTGACCACACGCATCAAAACAACATTTGCATCTGTGTTGGCTAAAGTGTCAAATGCTAACTGAAAACTAGATCAAAGCCGTCCAATCTCCCTGCTCATTTATACCAAGCATTAACTCAAATGTGTCTTTTAAAATAGGTCTCCGCTTTCTAAATGTGAACCGCAATTTACATAGACAATGAATCTCTCGTAGCAGAAGTGACCTTTTAAGTTGAAGATGAGTGGTTTGGAGACGGCTATTGTGAGGTATTTCACGGTATATCGCTGAAGCCGGAAAAAAGCGATGAATCAAAGTCGGTTAGGGTCACATATTTCCTGTAGAAAATCATACACTTTGTCCTGGTATTTTTTACACTTCCCACGGCGTTAGAGAGCCAAGCAGCAATTCAGAACTCACATAACAGTGTAACAAAAGTGACTTTACAGGTGGAAGGAAAGTGGCTTTTATGCCCCTGACATTTCACAGACTGAGAGAGAGATGTCGGTAACCTGCCGGGAAAATGACTAACTGCAGTCTGGGATGAGCTTTGGTTGCCACGACCTGAAATATTTTTATCCAGCGCTGAAAACCAGAGCATTTTTATCTGTTGTTGTTTCTACGATGTAAAAAAAGTCTAACATAAAAAAACATTCTTCACTACATTTTGATCAATCTGCCTCGCAAGGTAACTTTATTGTTAGGCAGAGGTTTTCATACTGTTGTTGTAGCCAGACTCTAACACATTTTGCGTATTTGGAGAGGAGGATTGTAAACAGAATTAACAATACACACATGAAGAACAGTTCTGAATAACATTAACTAAAATATAAATGTAATCAATCAATATTATTTCAATTATTACAACTTAGTGACAGTTTGAATTCATTAAAAATGAATACAAGATCTACTGAGCATTCATAAAAGCTTCGTAGAGAAAGGATAATACATTGGTCACACAGAATGTTTATGTTGTGTTTCTACATTTTCATGCAAAGAACAAAGAGTTGTAATTAGTTCATTTTAAACCCTAGCTGTAACTTCCTCAAATACAGTCATTATGCAGAATTTATTTCACGATTTGATTGGTTCCACTCATTAAACCCCATTATTATCCCAAATTATATACAGCTTTTTTTTTTAAACTACTGTTCAAGGTAGTTAAATGATACATTAATCAGAACATTTCATGAACGTTTCAAGAAACCCAACATTTAGCTGTCTAACTCCAGTGTTTTTGCTCTGAAAGCCCAGGGCATCCCACCAGGGACCAAGAGCCTGTAGCTCCGTCAAAGCCACCAGTTTCCATTGAATTATCGACCCCCATCTTGCCACGTTCTGGGCTGTAAAATGACTGCTTTCGTCGAGGGACCTTTGTGAGGGAACTTGACTGCTCACCTTTGATTAGACAGAGCTACATGTGTTTATATCATACGGAGCCCCCAAGCAGTCCACTGCACATACCATTGTATTGTTCAAGATAAATAGCAACAATATCTATAGAACTAGAAGATTTTTTGCAGTGTTTACCCCAGAACTCATCAAATGTATGTTTATGATCACATGGTCATTGCTGAATTGCCTTAAAGGACACATATTCTGCTAAAGTGACTTTTTTGAGCTTTTAATTCTGTTCTAACAATGTTCCGTCATAAAAAAAACAAACCTGAAGTAGCATTCAGTTGCGTTCACGCTGTTTTGAGGAATGTTTATTAGAAAATCCTCCCCTTCCGAGCATCAAACACACTTCCTGCTGAACTCCCAGGATTTTCGGATTTATTTTCAGACTTCATTCGTATCAAAGAATCCTCCGCTGTTTTTAGTCCTTAAATCAACGTTGTGACTCACTCTGAGCATTTCTGCTGTTTAAACACGATAACTGCTGTAACAAATCCGCACAATGACGTCTTTTCAGCGCTAACTTCACTAGATTATATATATAGCGCTGGCACCATCTGCTGGCTGGATGCACTCAGTAAGTGTCATTTCATAGTGACTGATAAGACAGGTCATAAGACACTTTTTGTTGTTTTAAAATGAGATGGCAAATTTAAGGCATTAAAGAGCATGTTTAAAGGCTAACAGCAATATGAAAAATGTTGAATATTTTTCCTTTAAAGAATATCTGTTGCCTTGAATCCAGAAGAATATGCCCTTCTTCAATTCTTACAGCAGAGAATGGCAAAAATGCAGAAGAGTCAATGATCAGTTATGATATTTTCTCCTGTTAAAAGCTCAAAACACAAAAAAGCTGCTACAGTCTAATAACAAATATAAAAGTCTACAACTTCAGTAAATGTTTTGTTTGTACCTGACATTTAACAATAAGAGCGATAAGGAAATTAATTGTTCTATGGCAGTTTAAGTGTCCTTAATCTACAATTGCTGTTAGCAAACAAGCTAGGTAAGCTCTGCACAGACGAAGCAACAATGAGAAACAAATTTCAGTTTCCATTTTACCATATAAAGTTTATTTGAGCAAAACAAAACACCATAAATAGAAATTAGTCATAAGAAAAGATAAAGGATACACATCAGTTGTGTATAATTCTGCCCCTCAGTGCCACTCAAGTTGGAATGTTGAGGAGCATTTTTGGAGTAAAAGAATGCCCCTGTATAACCTCAATTCTTAATGTCGAATCCGTCTGGTCACCACTCCTCTGTCGCGTTTTGTGGCGAACTCAAAGAGTACCATGCAATCAGGTTTGTGTATTTGATCATCTGTAATTAACATCCAAATCCAACTTCTTTCACCTCAGATTAATGTTTTTTCTGACTCTGCCGAAATGTTTTTCAGTCAGTGGGATATTTTTTGCCTTTCTTTTTTCCTCACAAGCAGCCATACGCATAAAGCATATAACCCGTGTGCCCCTGATTGGCTAATCCCCCTGTCAATCATGCCCATCTGAACCCGCCGAGATGAAAAGAGCGACCAGACTGATATCGATCTGTTTAAAAAATACAGATTCTTGACTTTCTATGCAAGAATATCTGAGTTCCCCGTAAGCTTTTAGTTTCAAAATGATTTTTCGACTACAGCAGGCTAATATGATCATGTTAAATGAGCTGTAAATTTGGCAAATACAATTAAGCTGAAGGCGTTGTTAATTAAAATATTTAGGTTAAGAGATCACTTTGCCGTTACGCCTCGCAACCATTACGCTTAAAATAACACATACTATCTCTTGCGCAACACATTACACAGGCTCTTTGTCTAATTCAACATTGAGAATAATGACTTCAAAATCGCATTAGCTAAGTGCCACACAATGCATTATCATCCGGACGGCTATAAATAGAGCCTACTGTAAATGATTAGAGAACGTAGGTTATGTCCAACGATTTCGTAAGCGTCCCGTCGTAGACAGCGCTGGGGGGGTTGCCCGGGCTGCTCCCGCTTGCTCGGTCCCTCATCGCCACGGCAACGGTGCAAGGGTCGGGTCGGCTGTCACTGGGATAAATAGGGAGGGGAAGACGGCTAATTGCGGCGGTTGCTCGCGGGAGTCCCCAGGCAGGAGGAGATAACATGAGCGTTCCACCGGGGCTTTATCAATGAGTAATGACCTTGGCTCAACTTTTCACACGCCAACACACACAAAACGCATGTACGCTCCCGGGACGGGCACCGACATCACCTGACGACGACCGAGTGGCACAGGAGCTACGGGGTTAGGATGCATTTGGGAGAACGCGAGTGGTTAAATTGTCCATTAGCGCGATTTGAAGACGGCCAACTGGGCTTTGGGAATGCTTGCTTGGCTATACAGAGTCGGATCGCTTACTGTTTGCTCAAGTGGGCGAAAACGATTACCCTAAAAGCTTTTCGGTTTTTGTCTACAGTGTCTGCACCAGAATTGCGCTAAAGAGGCGTCTATACGAGTAAATGACTACTCTACTTCACAACCGTTAAAAAAGACGATTATGTCCCAGAAGTGATGCGCGCACTGAAGCTGCATATTAATATAGTTATGGGATGAGAATTGACACTTTAGAAGTTTTGTATGGTCTAGTTTTTCGTGATTATAGCCCGATGAAGGCCCAGTTCAAGCATTGTCAAGAGGAATACAGTGATAGTGTTCATATTCCTCACAGTCAGTGCTTTTGAAAGTAATTATGATGTTAAACTTTACAATGTTCTTCTCTGTTTTGTCTTTTGTCCAATGCTTTTAATGACTACAGTACAAAACAAGGACAGAGGTAGTATTAGGCTAGACCAGGAGTTAAACCGATGCCTAAGACAACCAGCCCAATGTTTACGTTTAATGTTTAAGATTCTTAGCTTTGGTGTTGCAGGAAAAACCTCTGGATGACGATTTGGGATAAGTTTGAGTTTTGCAACTTTTGGATAATTGCTGAAATCATGCTGATGATATTGACGTTGAAGTTAAACTCTCAATGTTGAATAAACTGGAAAAAAGAACAGATGACTTCACACGTCAATGTTGGAAAGGGTGCAAGAATGGGAACCAATTCTTGCAAAAAAGTTGCTTTATTTACAGTGCGACATTTTGGCCTTCTGACAAAATGGTAGAATACAAGTTGGGAGCCATTTTAAACATGGTGTGCAACCCGAGTGACAGGTCATATTCAAATACAATGTGTTCGAGGAGTGTCTTGGACCCAAAGGTGACACTTGAACATTATTAAATATTGGCTATGTGCAAGACTCTTCTTCTTTCTAAAAGTCTCAATGTTAAATTCAATCAACTGTACAGAAACCTTCCTGTAGATAGAGATTTCTTGCAATTCTACAAAACACAATGAAACTTTGATGGAGAAGAGCAGCAGTATCTAAAGTGAATAAGTGAATACAATGAATAAATACCATTCAATTCATAAACACCAAGCACTGATACTCAGCATGCGCTTTATTTCAGTTGAATTCTATTACACTTACGGTTTAGACAAAGAAAAAACACATTCACTATATAGTGGCCGACGTAATGAGTTGTTTACCTGTGCAACTGGTTTGTAGCAATGACAAACAGAGAATGAAGGTAAGAAGCGTCAGCCTTGACATATTCCAGGTTGACCTTAACATTGTTTTGTATGCTGTAGTTTGCCTTACGCTACCAGGACTATTGTGTGATTCTTGCAATAGCATTTTTCATAAACCCTGTTTGCAGCTTTAGCAATCAACCGAACTTCTATGCTTCTGGCCTAAATATATCGTCTGCTTAACCTCGTAACTAAAATGCACTTAAACCCAGAAACTCCATTGCATAATATAGTAATAATATTGAAATTGATGGCCTGTGGATAAGATATGAATTGTGCGGAATGTGCAAATGAGTTTTCCAGTTCTGTCCTTGGACAAACCCCCATGTAGCTCCTGCCTTTCCATCATTGTCATGCTCAGTATCCCTCTGCCATGGAATTCATGAGTGTGTTATGAATTTCTATTAGACAATGACAGTCAGTCAATAAACGAGAAACAAGAGAGAGAAGAGAGAAAAGAACTGCTTATAAATGTAGAGTATATACGTAATAATTGGCACGACATCGTTTGTTTGTTGGAAATGTGTGTGATTTCCTCCCATTCATATTCAGTGCATGTTTGCTTGTTGAGAGTTGACACCGCTGATGTGTAAATGTTTTACCTCCATGGGGTCATAATTCACCATCTCCCACTTAATCCTGCCTGACATCTTTGAATAATTAATAATCATCTATTAACAAACGTCTCCGTCTGTCTCCGCGTTTGTCAAATCTGCTGTTCACAGGTGTAACGCGGTCAATCAAAGCGGAGCTGAATATAGGTCTTCACTATTCTGTTGGACTGCGCGTAGTTCAAAATTGAAAACCACTATCTTTTATAGAGCTCAACAACCCAACCACATCAAAGTTTGTCAAGGTTCCAAAAGTAGATTCCTCATCCAATTTTTTCACAGGGTTTTATAAAAAAGTAAAGAATTTAAGACATTTAGACATAACAGAGGCTAACCAGCTAGCTATTGGCAAAAGGTTTTAATAACGTTTTAAAAAGCGTGAAACAGATTAAATAGATAAAATAAATCTAGAAATCTCACCCCATTGCTGATAACCTGCACATGAACCAAGCAGTGAGCTCCATTGTACATTAAAACCTCCTATTACCAAACATGAAGTTTGAAATACCAAGAAGGTTGAGGTTGACCTATACGCTTTACTATCACTGTAGGGAAATGTGTCCTCTGCAGTGAGCGCCACAGTAGAAATTCATTCAGATCTTGAGCTAGACCTGGTCAGCACTATTGAAGCTGGAGGATTTCAACTGTTGTACGTTGTATGTTTTGGGTTGATGGGGGAAACTGGAGTCCCAGAAGAAAACTCATTCAGACACTGGAAGAAACATTCAATCTCTGCCCACAATTTGTACGCCGAGATTGCTAGCCACCATGGTCAGCTTAGTAAAATAAATGCCTATCATCCATTCATTCATATTCATTATATTACTCAGGACATACTTTTCTTCAACCTTTTTTTTAAACAGTTAAGTAGAAGAAAGGAGGATGGAATATTAGCAAGTACTGACACCAACTCTGGGTACTGGCAGTCTATGAGCATTTGCTTTCAGTCAAGTAGATCCTTAGTCACACTGCAACTTCCCACTCCAGTGTCTATTTGTGACAAGAAGCACATTATAGTAAAAAAAAAAAAAAAAACGTGACATGTTTGCTGTTGCGACCCATGATGAGCAAGGCTTTAAGTGACTGTATTCTAATAACAAAATAGCTTTAAGTGTTGTCATGATCCAGTCAAGCAAAACTCTACAGTAAAAATGGCACTAAATCTTAGCGTATTTAGCCAAAGACCAAAGATGTGCTGACATTTTAAATTTGATGTTGTTGTTGAGGGTTAACTTGGCCACTTAAGCTGTCCACTCTTGTCATACATCACATGCATTCACAGTGCATTGCTGTTAAAAATAGTTCCTACTGAAGACGCACTTTTACTATTTTAGTGGGGCTAAAACACATGTCATATTATGAATATTTCACATTTGGTAAATATTTTATCTCTACATGGCTTTCTGCTTTGTCCACACATCATGGTATTTCTTCGCACTAATATTTACATACTGAAATACATTACAAATTCTTTACAAATACAGCCTGATTTGCTGTTATATTCTAAAAAATTGAACCAGCCATCATGGCCCCTAATGGTCAGGCCACTAGAGCCTTGTATAGTAATGAATAATTGATTCCTTAACAGCACTGATAACTTACTACCGCCAAATAAATGGAGATGGGGGTTGGTAAGACTTCTCTACCTCCAACAGTGCTTTTTCTCTTCTAACCTAGATTCTTAGCGTATATTTTTCACCTTGAAGCGAGCATGGAGCCAGAGAGGCACTATTCAAATGGGGATAAAGTAGGCTGACAGTGTCTTTCCCCCCGCAGATATGTCCTGCTTCAAAACCTAAACATCTCGGCTTGCTGGCGGAGAATAAATAAAGAAATAAATCCAGAAGAAATAGTAGCTTGCTTGCATGCCTCTGGAGGATAACAAGAATAATGCCTTCATTTGCTGCAGGGGCCCTACGCTCGGCGCACCAACTATAGACACATGGCTTTTATGGCGCTAGTATTTCTGATTGGCATCCGAGGACAGCCATTTGAATTATTTAACAGAGCCAGCGTTCCCCCTTAGTCTAAAGGGAGACGAAGAAGATATGTGTTTTTGTGTTATTGGGGAGTATGATAGCGCCACGGACATTATTGTCTTTGCTGTGGAATTCTCTCAGGCTTACGTTAAGTCAAGCGAGGTTAAGGTTTTAGTAAACAACACAGATGTCACTTTTATTCAGAAGAATGGCAACAAAAAGAATGCATAAGGATAGCAGATGGCTTTTTTAATATGCAGGGTGTGTAGAACAGTAGTGTGAGAGTATAACTGAAAAGAGATGTCCATAGTTGAGATGCAAGACTAGATGTAGTTTTGGGTCGTGAGCGCAGTACACTGTGGATGATAATGGTTGCGGGGGCTAACACAAATGACTACACTGTATAATGTACGTATGTCAATAATATGTCAATAATATATTATTATAAGCATGCTAGCTTTTACTACAAAGTCAGTTTGTTTGTCTCAGGTTTTCACAGAGGTAGAGGGGCAAGAACACCGAGATCAGGTACTAGGACAAACAATTCGGAACCAACCAATGCATCCTTTTCTCTATTCCTCATTTAGAAGCTCTGTGAGAGTCAGTTCTTAATGTTCGTCATTGCATTTTGAATAGACAGCAGTGCATTGGAACTGTTAGACTTGGAGATCATCTGCGTAGAAATGAAAGCACAGATTATGTTTATAGCAAACACATAGGCAACATGTATAGAGAACAGTAAAGGACCAAGGATGGAACCCTGGGGCAGTCCTGTTGTTGGAGGAACCTGCTAGACTGCAATATGATACAACACGATGAATTAAATTCTTAGAAAATGGGAGCTGGCCTGAGATACACCAAAAGAAACATCCAAGTCACTACTTTCACTGAAAAATAATAATGTCAGGCATTTGAAAACCCGTAGTATTCATCAGAATCAAGTATTTTGTTTTGCTTTGTTCTAAATTTTGGTGAATAATTATGTGCAATGGCAGTGAAATTAAATCCTTATGATTTTTTTTTTTACATATTCAAAGCAACAAAAGCAGCATTACAGGCGTCAAGGTGCAGTGTGAACTACTCTTCTATGACGCACAGATTATATGCTGTACATGCATGAAGAAATAAAATAGTTTTACTTACTATTTCTCTCTGGGCCGCGGGAGAATAACTATGTCCACTTTTCACTGAAGTGTTCGTCTCAGGGACAATCTCGTCTCTGTGTTCCAGGAAACACAGCTCATCTTCCTCAAACTCTGATCCAGTATTATCCTTTTCCCTCGTTTGAAATATAAAATATCTGTTCTAAAGCTTGTCAAAGAGTGACATTGTAGTTTTGTCAGCGATCCGTTCGAAAATACGGCTCAGATCGGCAGCTGTGTACGGCATCGTGTAAAGCAGCATGCAGAGAGTAAATAAAATTACATCGCACAGGCCAGAGTTAATATGCCTACCTGTTAAATACTATTATTTGTAGAAAAACCTGACCCAGCCTTAAATGCTGCTGGGACACACTGTCGGGGGCAGTAGGTGACCACGCAGGATTGCCAGAGACCCATCTCCAGATCTTAACGCTTGGTATCCAGAAAAAACCCAACCAGAATAAGGAAGAACGTCCCAAGAAAAGGCCCCATCCTGCCTCATCTCCTTTCAAGTCCAAAAGGGTTTCATTTTTGTGCACAGCTGTGATAATAAATTGAATCTACATCCATTTGCACAGCTCTCTTTTGAAATCCTTATCAGCTAGCATGTTGGGAACACCTTCACCCATAATACTGGAAATCCCCCTTGATGATATCGCCCCAACATCACTCATACTTTCTTCCATTGTCCTGACTTGCACCCGGCCACCGGATCAATTCCCCATCACACAATGTTAAACACACAGACGATACTGGAAGGATCTCGCGCTTTTGTGAACCTGATCCGTTTCCTGCCGCTGCACCGAAATACACGGAGCGATGCGTTGGCCTCTGCGGTGGAGCTATCTTTCCCTAGAGCCTTGTGTGGGAATATTCCGCCGCTACCAGATCTCCCTCCTCCTGCTATCAGCATCCTTCAACTCGCCGCCTTACTTTTCTTTCCTTTTTTCTGACAGCGACTATGACTTGAAATGAAATTAGATAAACCGCGGCAACTCAGCAAATCATGTCCGTCGCTGATAGATGGAACGCATTGTTACGCAGCGAGACGACATGATAATCTTTTTTTTTTTTTTTTAGGTATTTTCAGGACATCCAGGAGCTAGGCAGAGACAAATATAAAAGCAGGTCGCTATCTGAAAGAAAACTGTTTAGCCGTGACATCAACAACCCATTTGACCAAGCCCCCATCTCTGCCCCGCCACGGTGGCACCCCAACCCCTCCCGTCCCACCACCTCATCCCCGAATCGTACCTTTATCGGCGGACCGATCAGCCTCAAGCCTGTCTGACCTTGGCAAGCAGATAAAAACGGCCGACAGATAAGCAAGGAAGGGGGCCAGGGCTTTAACGTGAACAGCAGCAAAAGGGGAACAGCCATGCCACGAGATACATTTCTTTGCTAAACTCCAGCGGTTTGAGAAGAGGAAACCCAATTTATGTACATCGCCAGGGGAAATCCTCAAGGGAAGCTTTATGATAGATGAATAAGACTACACGACCAGAGAGAGGAGATGAAGTCAGGGATGACCCGCTTTTGCAAATTTGGCCCTAGGGAAAAAGGAAGCAAGGAAACTTAAGCTTTTGCAGAGTTTGGTATCGAGAGTTGAGGTGCAAAAGTGACATGCGAGGGCTAAATTTATCAATGTGTCGTTTTTGGGCATGCAGCCTTCTGAGTAAGAATACACACATTACTTTATATATGGAGACAGGGAGACAGTGAGAAAATGCATTACACTGGCATTGGGTGCATGCTATCAATGGAACAATTTCTTGGAACTTCTTTTTAAGAGTGGAAATATAAACTGACATAGACATGAAATTGAGAATATTTGCGGTGTGTTGTTAATATTCATGTTTTCTAAGCAATTAGTTGGGAAAAATACTTTAAAAATGTCCTTAGTTACAGAATCTTGAATACCTGTATTAAAATTTATTTTGTTACATATCAGTAGTCCAATCAGCTTTCTGAATACTTTCACTTTAAACTTAATCTCATTATAGAGTAAAAATACTCTATAGGATAAAAACAGTTTTACAACAGTTGCACCATTTGTCATATTTAACATTTATTTGTCACTCATTTGAGACTTGAAAAAAATGAATGAAACCTTCACTGTACCGAGAGGAATTCGTTTTTTTTTCCAAAATCGCACATGCCTCACCACAAGGGCTGTGTTTTCACATTTTTTCTCATTAATACTGTGCTATTTAAAGCCTAACATTCATGGTCAAGCACTGCAATGTATTCCTTTGATTTTAGGAAACTGTCTTCTAAATATCACCAAAGGAAATACAGAGGAATACAGTTTCTAAAAATTAGCATTCGGAACACGTATTCTGGATGTATTTAATTACTACCCAACTACCAACATTAGTTATTGGTCGGAAATATTCACCTTATTCCTGAAGTTGCTGTGGGCGTCGCCATCTTTTTCCGTTGTCGTTTACATGGGGCAACCAAAAATAAGTTCTAAACAGACTTCAAAGCCATTATTATCAGTGCTTTGTGACTTGTTGTTGCACAAGTACATGGAACGTTTTACAAAAATCTGCCTAAAACGAAGAGTTTTTTCCTTGTGTGCCAACCGAATTCCCGCCAAACCGGAAATGCCATTAGTGAAGTGTGAATCCGTAGCAAAAAGAGACAAAACTGGCTGGAATAAGGTGAACAGACATCTAATTTCGCGCAATACACTATTTGAAATGGAAGGCTATGATATGTGAATCTAGCTTGATCCTATGAACTTCATAATTATTGGATGCGTGTACCTATTAGAAAGGTCATAGGTGAAATGAACGATCAAATATAGCGTGTATAGAATTTAGGACAGCAATAGATGATTATTAATTTAGCTTCTGAATACTTGTTTCCCCGGAGGAGGAAGCCAGTTTCAGAACTAAATCAAACCACTCACACCCGTTCACACAGGATTACGGTTCACGTTCCCCTTGCCAAGAATCTAGACCCTTTAAAAGTTTGTGAACAAAAACAATCTAAATTTGGAATGGAGGCAAGAGTGAAGTGGAACATAATACGATTTCACGGGGGAAACTGGCATTAACCTCATAATATGACAAAATATGAAAAACTGAGATGCTTTTGGAAAATGGAAACCACTCTGACACATGTGAGTGACAGCAGAGCTGCTTTACACACATTTATTATTGTATTTTACATTATGTTTTAGGAAATTATGATAAACTTTTTGCATTTTTGATGAAGGAACAATCCAGATTTATGGGTTTTACTGGAAAAATACTTATTATTTTTTTCATTTTCATTTTATCTAGCGATATATTAGATACTAAACCACAAATTAGATTATTTTGAAGCTAAAATACAATTTTAAGGCTAGAAAATTGTATGTTGTCCATCGTTTGTTATTGAAAAGCAAACTAACTGACTGTTCTGCCCTGGACATTCAAATATGTTACTTTTTCCCAACACAAACACTTAAAACCAGTAGAATTTAGATCTAATGTGAGCTAATCAACTTCACTTTGCCTCCGGCATAATAATAATCATCATAATTTAAAGGGTCTATAAAATGCAATATTTTTTTCTAGGTTCTCTACACGGATTAACACGGGTGAATCCAAATGTCTATTATAGATTTCAGAAAACGCTGCTCAATAACGTAAAAAGCTGTGGCGAGTCATGATGATTGAAGAGCCCTCACTCTTATTTGAATAATGGGGTGAAAGGCTACAGCAGCACTATTAACAGCGGTGATCTCAAACATCAATAGTCCCAATGGAGTCAACATCTGTGACAATAATAAATACTTTTAAGGCATCAATGCTGAGTATAATGTTTATCCTAATGACTGAAATTCTTCGGGAGGTATTTTCTTTTCTCAGACTTTCACTGTAGCACAAGTCTATATTTCACAACGCTAGAATTTCCTTCCCCCGTCTTGTGTTTGCGTTCGCCCTGCTCAGCTGTGGCAACATACTGTACCCCTGCCACTCATAAGGCACTCCGCTCTGGAAAACATTATTGGATCCCAAATAAGACTGAATGCAAATCACTCTCATTTGGTTTTTCAATAATACTCCAAGGTACTGGCGCATCAAAATGACTTTTTCCATTTTATTGAGACAGATATGACAAGTCAGCATGCAGGGAATTATTAAGGGTCATTAAATGTAATGCTGGCGGCTTCTACAAAGATGTTTACTGTCAGCTGAAGCACAGCAGATTTTCCTCATGGCACGATATCTATGCATAACAATATCAATGTATGTTCCAATGGTGTTGTTCCATTGGCGCATAGAAATCTCTATGCGCGTATGGGTTGGTATAACTGCTATAACATTTTACAAGAGTTAAATATTTACTTTTCAATCTTCACTGATTCACTGTTATTCCGTTGGATGCCAGCTTTAAATGACATGTTTTTTGAGCTTTAAAATTCGTTATAACATTGTTCCCTCATCAAAAATATACCTGGAGTTGTATTTAGCTCAATTCACATTAATCCTGTTTACAAGGTCTTTTCCCTCTGAGCCTTAGAAAATGCTCTGTTTAAATTTCTCAAGGTTAATGACACCAAAAGTAGACATTCATCCTGTGCTGTTTAAAATTCATAAAACATAGCCATCAAATTATGTTCATTACAACTGCGTGCTTGTCAGGTCCGGTTCCTTGTAGCTTTTTTCGCCAGTAGATGGCGTGCTAACACCAATGAAGATGAGGGAATGCCTGACTGGTAGAAAGTAATGTGTGCTTTGAGTGAATACTACATTTTAAGTAAAAGTACTCAAGAGCCTGTTTAAAGGCCACTAACAGTACACATAATGCATAATATTGTGTCCTTTGATTCTTTCATAATTTTCTCTGTCTCTGTCTCTGAAACTTCCCAATTGTTGAACTAAGAAACATTTTCTGATCTTATTTATTACCCGGATCATCCCATTAGTGCTTTTAGCCTTTATTTGATTCATCAGTCATTGATGTCTCCGTGACCAAAGGTTTTATTGGTCTACTAATTATTGTATAAATCTTAGAAGGATTTTTATAGACCACAGCAGAAAAGACGATGCTTGGAGGAAGTTAGCAAAGTTTACCAGATTGTTTTTGCGCAAGAACCAAATCATTTTTAGAGCTTTTGCGAGTGCCCTGCCACCCCGTTTAATCGATCAACCTTTATTTTCAACCAGTATGCCGGGGAACACTAGTGTGCCTTGAAGAATTGCCAGGTGTGCCTTGAAAAAAATGTATTTAATTGAACAAGTTACCATTTTTGAGTGTCCTGAATATACTTATATGCCAAAAACGAAAGCAAAATAATCACCATTACCACTTTAAAGAATCAGATACTGGCGCAGACATTATTTGCTACATTATATACCACACTTTTTAACTTATATATGGTAATGTTTTAGAAGGTTGTGTGTCGCAATACTTTTATAATAAAAAAATAAAAAATGTGGCTGAAAAAAAACTGGATGAATCCATGCACAGGGCACATCTTTAGTAACACCAAGAATTTCTACAGCCTCACATGCCTTGAGAGTTGCAGTTTTGAAGCAATCATATTTGACAAATCAAAGTAGAAAAAAATTCGTACAAATTCCTCTCACCAACATACCAGTTTTTACCATTTCACATTCCATTTTCACAGGCCAAACAAGATTTTAATTGGCTGTTTGTTTGCCGAGACTTGTACCCCATCTCACCTATGAATAAAAAGTGCGGTTGTCGGAGCAGCGCGTCCTTTCGTTTGCCCCGGCGGCTACAGAAAAGTGTCTAATGCGTCATCGCACTGCCAAATTTCTTTCAGGTAGAAATAATCTGATATTCCCTTCAATAATAATTACGACAATGCTTGGTGTAAGTTCAAAAAACACAATCCTATAATATTCTGTATCCTGTTATTCATTTGATATTAAGATGTTATTGGCTCAACGGAATAAACACTTGCATTGGGGATCAACTGAATCGAAAACAGTGATTATTAGCCAAAGCGTGATGTGTCAGAGGCAGGTGCTAATAAACTGAGCGTGTGTGTCTTCATGCCCCCTCTCAGACGCGCTCTAATGAGAAGTGACCCTTAATTGTGTTTTTCTGTTAAGGTGGCACGCCGTCGGCACACACAGGCACGGGCAAGGTCTGTTTATTCACAAAACCAATCAAAAGTGTCTGATGGAAAAAATCTGCTTGTGATTAGAATAGGCGTGAAGTCTGTGATCCTCAAACGTGTGAAATATAGTTGTGGTTATGAGCAGCTTCAGAGTCGTATTACGGAAAGAGATGGTGCAAGAAGAGAAGCAGAAAAAAAATCACGCAAGTTTCGTGGACCAATGAGGGGGTACGCCGACATTTACCAATATTGCAATTCATACTGATATTGCTTACTGCATATTATGATATGTTACGGATCCAGTTGAGGACACATATTCTGTTACAGTGACTTTTTTGAGCTTTTAACCACATTCTAACAATGTTCTGTCATCAAAAACATACCTGAAGTAAGCATTCAGTTGCATTCACGTTGTTTTGAAGAATGTTCATTAGAAACTCTTACCACCTCCGAGCATCAAAATCACTTCCTGCTGAACTCCCACGATCTGGAACATATTTTCAAATCATCTACGTCTGTTATCTGAGAATCTTCTCCTGTTTTAAGTCCTTAAATAATTGCCAGACTCTTTCTGAGCATTTCTTCCGTCTAAACACGATAATTGCTGCTGCTAGCTTGATAATAGCGGGTCGCACATTCTCTTAAAGAAATACCATAATAACAGCTAAATTCTTCTTGAATACGTTTAAAGGCTACTAATAATTTTTAAAAATCATAATTTTTTTCCTTCAAGACATGGCACCAAAGCTGTTACGATATTGTGTTTTTCTGTATGCATTCCTATGTGACACCTAGGACTGACAGCCATTGGTCAGTTCACCTGAGGGCAGCTGGTCAGTCGTTACAGAAGTAATTTACCATCAGCAGGTCCACACCTGACCTGACCAATGCAAGAAACTGCTTACGAGTGTCAAATTACTGAACACATTCACAAAACAGTTGGAACGATTTGAATGTACTCAAAAGAAAAAAACCAAGGGATCAGCTCAAGGTCATGAAAGAAGTCAAAATGCCAACTGAACTAGCACTGCTACAGCATGCAGACAATGATATAGACATATGGTACATACTAATCACAGCAAAGGCCAGAACCTACAATACAATAAAACAAAAGTTCACTTCTGACATCTGCTTTCTTCTTTATGTAGCATGAAAGGTTACCAAGATCGGCCTCGGTTTTCCAGAGGGCAACATTAGCTTCAAACAGTCCCAATGCCTCTCTGCCATAATTGCTGTAGCTGTAGGAAGTGCTACCCCTCGGCTATACATTCTCACGCCTCCATTTCTTCCAATCATGACAGCTGTATCTGCGATCCGATTGGCTGCTCGCTGCGAGGACTTCCTGACCTTTCCAATAGAGCCCATGTGGCCCGATCCGCTTGGCTGCTTTACACTCTGTCAAACACGAGACACAAACCGCACTGCTTCCATAAAATGTCAAATACAAGTGGCAAGTCGTTGCTTGATATGTACAGTAACATTTTCAATCTTTTTCTTTTTTTTTGGAGGAAATTCTCAGTAGAGGTTGACACATGTCGCTCGCTTGACCGGAAAAGAACACTGATTTGCATTCAGAGTGCTTGTTCAAATGCACAACTTCGGATGCGGTTCACAGATGTTTTGAGGAAGTTGTTGCTAAGTCACAAAGTGCATGTTTGGTTACGAGAGGGAGGGGCGGAATAGGACACTCCAATGCCAGCTAAAGCTCCTATTAGCAAGTTAATTACTCTTGTATGATTGCTTTAGTTGTGATGCATGGAGCTGACTAAAGGGTTGACACTGCCATTTCATTACTTCTGATAAGTGGAGAAGGGAACTCTGACGCAGATAAGGTACAGCTAGAAGACATATTTCTGCGAATCCTGCGCTCGTTAGCCGAAGAAACATATTTGGTCGCACTTTTGTTTTTCAGGGTCAGAAAAGTTTTATTCACAAACTAGAAACTTGCTTCAGCAGTATGGTGCAACATACAAGAAAGAGTAATAATAATTGGAACAATAATATAAGCATAAATAGAACATATATAAATATAAAATAGATTAAATACAATATACAGCATATGTACAGCAAGAAGATCCGAACTATAGTGAAAAACTAGCAGTGCAAGCTAGAGGTGCCGGGTCACATGTTATTATTACATGTTTCTATGGCGGAACGCATTTCCACGGCCCTGGCCCTGGTTTTGTAATAATAAATTAAACCATACGTTTTCTTCAGGCCGATCTCTGCAAGTCACAAATAAAGCATTTGTAATTCCAAGTTTGGGCTGCTGTGAGACGACAATAAAGCTAGAGTTAACAAGAAACTAGTTCAGTTTTTTTCTTTAACTTTTTCAGCATTTAAATACCTTCTCTGCGCCTCTATACCACATCTCTTTATGTAATGCGTTGGGTTTGGATAATGTTAGATTCATTACGCGCTAGAAATACACAGTTTTCAATCGTAACGTGTGTTGTGCGTCAATAAAACAAAAAAGTATGTTGTTGTTGTTCCTCACCACTTGATCTTGATCGGTTTATCACAAAAGTAAGTCAGCGTTTGTTGAGAAATGATTATGTTTTGTCAATATCTGCTTTTTGTCATCTTGTTTCCACCTGAGTGTGTGTTCTCTTTTGTCCAATCACCTCGCTCTGCTGATTAGCCACTCCTTACCTAAAGTGTACCGGGAGCCATAGCGTGCCAGAACACTTTGGAAGCATTTGTACCTCGCAGGGTCCACTTCATACCCTTAAAACGAGCCGGTGCGGTTCACTTACGACAATGGAAACGCTTTCAGACGGTCCAAATCGGCACCAAAGGGAAAACTTTATCTTCTCCCATCTAACTCTGCACTGTCCATTGTTCTCGCTTTCTTATTCACAAGGTTACTCTGAAAACTCGTCATGCTATTGAATATACATCCACAACTTTACATTGTTGTCAAAGCTCTATTTGTCATGGCTGTGGACGTGCAAGTAGTGGCTCTGAAGGATGGATCAAATTCAGAAAACAATCATTTCTATACCTTAACCTCACCAAAACATAAATTGGTTGCTCTGGCGCTTACCCTATCCATCACTGTCACTTTTACAAAAAACCTTCACATCCCTGAAAAATTTGCAGTCTTCAACTATGCCTCGAGTTCCTTGAATGTACAATGGCGCGCGCATAATTCTGTTTAGCCCGTCCTCGCTAAAAGGAGTAATACTATTCACCATATTCGAATGTAATTTTGGTATGCAAGCCAGAGTTCAGAATAATTGCCGTGTTCGTGAAATGGACATCTTTATCCGCCCAGCAAAAGGGTAAGCTAAGTGCACTATGGTAACGCCGAAGAATAAAATCATGTTTTCTCACTAAAAGATATGGAATAAGTACATTTACTTAGAAGTGTGTTGTTTATACGAAAAAGCAAGACGAGGTCAAATATTCTAAGTAGCACTTTTCCAACAAATATGCGAGTTAAAGTAATTTTCATTTCATGTTTGTCAAGCGTGCAGCAAAGAATACACTCAGCCCATTGCCAAACATTTTTAGTTCAGAACATTGCTGCTTGCCTTGCTTGCAGTGTAAACGAAGGTAAATGGGTCTGAACGATTTGAGCTATTTTGATCCCACAAAGGTCTGGTCTGACCTCTGATCTCACTAGTTGTGCTACTTAAACGTGGAGCAGAATCACTCAGTAAGAGCACTGTTATTTCAAAATAATGTCACTCAAGAAGAAGATAAAGCAGCGTTCCAAGAAATTACGTAAAGAAGAGTGAAGAAGTATTTGGAGAAAGAACTTCTCAAATGAGATAACTGTTAGGGCGTCACATTTGATTAAGTTAATATATTTGGAAAACAAAGCACAAACAGGGCAGAACACATAAATGAGAACAGCTAAACAAATGTTCAAATCATTTTACCAACATTCATTGTTTGTCACTTATAGCTAGTGTTGGTCCAATCAGAGTACATTATTGTGAATATTTAAATACTTTCACATTGAGTTACATTCCATAGTTCAATGACGCGACAGCTTCACGTTTGGTACAAGCTTGTTGTGTATTTATTTATCACTAATTAGAGAAGCAGATTTATCACAGACCCCATTGTCAATCTGATCAATCTGGAGAGTCTCTCACCGAAAGCCGCCGGGAAAATATGCAACGCTGTGACGAACATTTGAAGCTGATACGTTGAAGCGTCACAACACCAGAGAGAACAAAGTGTTAAATCCAGTTGAGAGAAAAACACAGACTCCTGAAATGCACAAAGCACTTCTATGTACTCGTTTTTCTGCCAGCGTCACCATGTTTGTTCAGGTTCAGGTTAGTCCCTTTATGATTCTGATTCTGATTGACTTCCGCTCAAACCGGAATGCTGCGCTGTGATTGGTCCGCCAGACCCCTGCTGACTCAAACCCAACAGTAGGACCGTCTAGGTGGCCAGGTTACACAAGAGCAGTCTTTTATTTTTTCCGTGCTGTTTGAAGCCTAAATTACATGATGAAGTACTACTACTACTAATAATAATAATATTAGTAATATTTATTTGTATTTATATTGCACTTAAGGTGAGACACTACAGGCAAAACTTTATTTTTTTAATAAAAAAAATATCAAATGGATTTTTTGATATTTAATTGTAAACCTGATTTATTAAAGTTTTAAGTAAAATTAATTTTTAGGACAATTTTCAGTCAAATCTACTTTACTCAAAAACTAAACAAGAAATCCAAAATCCCCTCTGTGCATTTTTTTGTAACTAATATGTGTACAAAATGAACCAAGAAAATTAAATCTGGTTCTGTCAATTTTTCAGATTTATATGTCACTAATATGTGTAATTGTATCTGTTTTTACACATAAAATGCCTTATTTCTACATGACAACATGACAAGATGAAAAACTCATATATTTTCTCAAATTTATGAGTGTAAACTACAGGGGAAGCTTAAAAAAAAAGCTTATATTTAAGATTTTTTCCAATTGACCTGTAGTGTCTCGCCTTAAAATTCAAATTACAAATCTCAAAGTGCTACGGTCGGTCAAAATCATACAAATTACTGCGATATATTCCTTTGATTTATGAAAGTAACTGTATTCTGAATATCACCAAATGAAAAGTAACTAACTAACTACACACTCAATACTTTTGGTACATGCAATTAATTACTTCTCAACTATACAGTTTTACAGTCGGAAAAACTTTACTCAAGATAAGTTAAATATATTACATTCCGCCTGCGTGTGCCCAGCGTAAGTAGTTTCCCACCGAAGTTGTTTAGCGATCCAAAATCCTCACCCCGGCAGAGTGCGAACCATGATAATAAACCAGCTTGTTCCACACGAGTTTCCCCGCTCATAAAAATGCATGCGTCTTCTGTTTACTCGATCCCCGCTGTTTGGGAATCCCTCTCCCTACGTGCGATCTACGATAAGCACTCCGCTCAGAACCGTTGTCAAAACTCCAACGCTACACGCTAATCACCTTTTTCCCCCCGCCATTTCCACCGCCAACAACCTCATCGACATATGCACGCGCTCGGGACGCCGTTCCAAAAAACGCTATTTTACCTCACCTTTTGGCCGGTATCCAAAATATGTTCTTCCATTAATTAAGTCAGGTAATTAGGCTGCTTGGTGCTAAGTGACATTTCCCAATCTCTACCCGCGGTGCAAGGGTCTGTGCACTATCCTCGAGCACTGTTGTAGTGTTGATCCCGTCCTAATGTCAGCATTAATAACACCACGTGATGTCTCCCCCTCCGTCCAGCAGGGGGGGGCGTGTTGTGATTAATCTAGAATAAGTAGAGTCCTTTTTCCGATGGCGAGACAAGGTGATAATTGCCTTTTGTGCGGTGTTGAATGAGGGCAGGGCCAGTCAAGGGCACGCTAGCTAAATCTTGTCTGGGCACACAGCGTCTATTTAGCTTCACTGTTTGGTAATGGGCTAGCGGGTTTTTTTTGTGTGTTTCTTTACTTCCTGTGTGCACACTTAGCTCGCGTCTGGTGTGTTTAGATTTGCGGCGGCCTTGTTATCTGGTCTTGCAGGATAAACTAAATGTGTTTTTCTTGTAAACACCATTTCGGCTTTTCTTATTACAGATGTGCATCAGTTGACTCAAGGCGGGCGGGCGACGGGAAGATGCGCGGCAATTGTCTGGTGGCCACAGAACGCGTCGAGACAAGAATTTGGATGAGTACGTTTTAACAGTAGGAGGAATTGCTTCATTTGTAGATTCGGAGCGACAGTTTGTGACAATCGTATCCGAATAAATATCTGACACAGCATATGGAGGTTTTAAATCAGGACATCGCGTCAGGGCAAGTTTTCTGCGTGTCATACACATTTAGAATATGTTTTCATGTTGTATTTGCAGATGATGATGAATGTTCTATGAAACATCATCTTTTTTACAATTGCAATTATTAAAAGGGCATGTTGTATGTCTTTCTCCCCCAATAAAACAATATCTTTTTTGATTGGTTCATGCAAGTTTGAGTAATCTTGTATTGTGCTGCATTCGAGGCTTAAGTGCTCAGAAAATATTTGTTTTCACCTACCTCCTATCCCCACCCACACTCTGTAATGCAAATGTTTGTCTTTTTTTTTCATCAACAATAAAAGTATATTGTTTTATAAGTGGTTCTGAACTGATTTGTTGTGGAACCTGCTTTTTTCCTTTTTGAACAAGAAAACATGAAAGACTGAGCATGACACCAAGAGAGAGAAGCTCTAATGAAATTTTAAAAAGAATAAAATACATCATAATTTAATTAAAACTGTTGAAATTGTCCCACGTTCCTGTCCCATTTAGTCCAAAGTCTGATAAACAAGTACATTTTAAAATTGAGTTCGAAGGTAATTTTTTCATGTTATAATTTGTGTCCAGTTCTTGATTGTTGGTTCTGTTTGTGTCGTCCATTTTTTGTGATGGCTTTCTTTCCTGCTGCCAGAATTATGCTCCAAAGGTATCCATTTATTGTGTCCAAGGCAGGTGTTTTGAGGCCCAAATGTATGTTCGGAATGAGTTCTGAATCTTAGTCCAGTATTTTTGTGCAATAGGACATTCTCAAAACACATTGTAATGGTGGGCCACTTGATAAGCACAGTTTCTCCAGAACCTTGTATTTCCCATGTGAATAGTCATCATTGTAACATAATAGAAATATCTAAACAATGATGGGGTAAAACATGTCACGTAGTCCTTTTTTTCCCTTTTTGAAACATGGTACATGGCACAAATTAAATAAAAATTACATAAAATGACAGTACAGGTAGTCCAACGAATGCATCCTGTCGGTCAAATTTGTCCATTTCCAACTTGATAGTACAACAGTTTTTTTTTTTTTTTCGTTTTTTTTGTATGTTGAGTGGAAAGTCAATAATAAAAAAAAACGCAAATGCAAATATGCTGCTTTCTACGGTAAAATGCTTAAATTAATGCTATACTGAATACTTTTTAATACATTAATCTTAGCATTTTGCAGATAGTTTTACATAATGCATTATAGATCTGGGACATTATCTGTTCACTTAGAAAAGTCGCACATTGCTACATATTTTCATCAATTTCCCCATAACTTTTGGTTAAGCACAAAAGCTTTAAGCGTAACCAAAAGCGTATGCGCTAATAGAAGAGCACGAAGGAAACGAACCCCAGATGGATTTTAACATTATAGCAGAAAGAAGAAAACAAGCTATTTTTCTGCAAATTATTCCAACTCTCGGTCTGCCATCCTTTTCAGTTTTCACACTCAGAAAAGGCAGCCTGTAAGTGGCTAATCAACATGTATTATGAAGAAGAATGTTGTGTTCTTGCTTCCATTTGATTGCATTACTGTCCTTCACCTTATGAATGAAGTTAATTTAAAAAAGCACTTGAACGGCCGGCCTTTTGTCGGCTTCCGGCTGGGATTAGAAGGTACAGGCGAGGTGTTAAAAGCCGGCGCGACCGTCAATAGAATCCAGCTTGTAATGTTAAACCGACCAAAGAACTGTCCAAGTCAAACAAGGCGCTGGTGACATTTGCTTTGGTCCCATTATTTGCCTGTGTCAACGGGGTCTGTGAATGCGGGAGAGGGATGGCCTTTACTTTCTTTGTGTTTGTGTCCATCGGAACATTTTTACAAGCCAAATATCTGGTGGCGCAAGAGGGAGCGAGAGTATGACAGTGACAGTGGCCAGAGGTTAGCGTTCATACCTCACAGTAAGGAGGATTTCCTGAATAGATGGGGCGGTTTTTCGGAGAGGAGTTTGCAGTTCCAGAGTCTTTGAGATGCACGAGATTTGCTGATATCAATAATTTAAAGGTGCTGTACTTGATGTTTACTGTTTTGAATCGTGAAAAACAGAACACATTTATTTTAAACGACAGATTTTATGCTACAGTGACTTCTTTTGAGCTTTTAACCCTGTTCTAACAATTCGTCGATGTAAACCCTCATTCGTCCAGGTGTGGTCCATCGTAGAAAGGGTTTCAGAGGTTGTCATCCGGACGCCGTTTGAAGATCGAGACGTTTTCGATCTTCAAACGGCATCCGGATGACAACCCCTGAAACCCTTTCTACGCCTGTTCTAACAATGTTCCGTCATCAAAAACATACCTGGCGTTCATTCACTCTTGTTTGATGAATCCTGGTTAGAAAATCCCCTCCCTCCGACCGTCAAAAACACTCCATTTTGAATTTCCTCGACATTTTTTCGATAAGTAAGCTCCGAGAATCTTCCGCTCTGTTCTCTTTATCAAGTCAAATCATCGCTAGAAATCGTGAAATCGTGGTCACTACAACTGCTAGGCTAACTCACATTTATCTGAGAACTCTCAAATTGTTTATATTTCTGATGTGCAGCCAGTAGATGGTGCCATTTTTTAAGCTCTAAAACATGAGATGTAAAACGTAAAAGGTACTCAAGAGCATAAAAAGTACAAAAAAATGCATAATATTTAACCTTTTAACTCTTATAGTAGTCACATGTATGTATGTAACGGGTCTCTGAGTCCAGAGCGACTTTTGCCGTCCCGGGTAAAGCTAGCATGCTAACGCCGCACTTCCTGCTTCTCGTAGATTAAAACACTCGACACTAGATGCAGAGAAACCGCTGTGGTCTCATTTTCACCTGAATAGATGCTTTTACAATATGTTCGTACCATGGAAAAACAGATTTGACTTTATTACATGCAAAAAGTCGGGTTTATGAACCAGTTCTGCCTTTCGTGTTTCAACACAGTAAAATCAAGTGCAGCCCCTTTAAAATCCATGGAAAAAAATAATCAAGAAGGTATTTTTGAACGGGGTTTAATTTGTTGTACTCTTTATAACGATTGCGTCGACATAAAATCTCAATTTATTGTAATTTTACCAATGTCGATGTAAGCGCTGATATATCGCCAACAATAAAAACGTGTGGCCCATTGGTGGCACTCTCAGTTGAAGTGGCTAGTTATTTTCTTGTGCACTTTGAATGCAGGATCAAATAAGTCGTTGAATGAATATCAGATGAAGGTGAATATGTGAAAGAAATAGAGAGAACAATAATTACGTTTGATCCCAGTGGCATTAAAGTGGACACATTATGCATTCTTGCGGCGTAAATTCCCTCGTCACCTTGGCATCAGTATTTCACATTTTTCTAACGTCAATGCATATAAAAAGAACATATGCCGGACTGGTTTTCTTTGAACAAATCTTTTTCTTTTTATCGCTCTTTTTTTCTCTCTGTCTTCTTCCATATGTTCTTTTTTGTGTTTTAACTTTCAAAAAACAATAAAAAGAAAAAAAATAATGTCAATGCTTTGTCAGCGTGCTTTGACAAACTACACTTTTATTTCTAATGATCCATGTAGGCACTGGAGCGCACTCTGCTGTCAAGAGTGGAAATTAACCATGAAAGGGACGTAAATTAAGCCAGTGGGCAACGTGACTGCAATGTTAAAATGCGAGAAAATTGAAACTGAGTGATTTCTGAGCGCTCATTGAAGACAACCTTGTAAACAGGATTATAGAAACAAGCGTGAATGAAGCAAAAATACAACTCCAGGTAAGTTTTTGACAATGGGACACATTTAAATGTCAATTTTGCATTATATTCTCAGTCAGTGCGCATACTTTCATGATTTAGCCAAGGAGATATATCGGTATTTAAATGTATGCTCGTGATCTCTCAATAGGCTTAGGTCTAATTTGGTTTTACACTCAGAAATACAATTACGTAACCCTGCTATATTTCGCTAATTCCTGCTTTTATTTGCAGCAAGTACAGGGCTAACATTGGGATTACTTTCAGTGTAGCTATCATTCCATTATCATTACCATTATGCAACTATTGTGCTCCCTAAAGTCTTCGTATCTCATGCCCATGTCATCTTATGCAAATGTGGCCCAATTAAGCAAGATGCCGCCGCTCTTCAACGGTTATGTAATGATATAGTCTCAAACACTGGTGGCTTTGTTTCCTTATTGGCTGATATGATTATAAATAATTACTACAACAAAGAGGCTCTAATCAAGTCTCTTATGACGTCCTTTTGTTTCATTGGGCCTGGGTTTAAAAGTACTTTACTGTGGATGTATTTTGTGGTAGATATCGGAGAAGCAAGGTCAAAATTGAAGGTTGAATTTAAGAGATACATCCCCTCCAATCAGAGTATATTGCTGGTGTGTTCTTGGGCAAGACACTTTATGCACTTTGTTTGTACGAATGCGTAAATTGTAAGCAAGACCATTTTTTTGTTTGTTTTTTTTTGGTTTGTTTGCTCTCTCAATGTATACGCTTTCGCCTGGAAACAACAAAATGATCCAGTCTGCACCAAAATATGTTTTATTATTTACTTTCATCAACTTATATAGATGGGACATATTGATTTAGATAAAGTTCACACCTTAAAGTAGCAAATACAGACATCCAACTTTACATACGAGATGTTGGCGTGTTTTTAACGATAAAAGCTAGAACGATGCAACTTAGTGACATTGTTCTCTGTTAGAAACACTGTCTGTAAATTATTTCACAACAAAGTCCACAGCAAACATATTTTCCTGTATGATATTTTTCTAAATACAATTTGAAAGAGGCGCCAGAGAGCCACCTTAAATGTTAGAGCCTTCATTTGCACGTATTATGTCCAGTTCACGGATCTGTACATGCACTCCATTGGGCCCATTCAAATCTGACAATGTTTGTTGTAGATTTGTATTTTTTTTTCAAAATAAAATTCACCATGGCCTTGCCCAACCGTCTATTTAAGATTGATGTGATAATCTGATATCACACATGGGTTTTGCTTCTTTTTACCAATGAAAACCTTTGAAGGAGATTTCAAAAGATGATGACGTGGGACTTTTTATTTTCCGGGTTTGATCCAATATGTCTTACGGCTTCCTGGGTTTAGGGCTGGGACAAAATGTTATGCCAAGTTTCATCTGCTTACGCTGAATATATTCACGGCAGAGCTTGTATTGGCCCCCCACTATATTTCTAAGGGTCTTCTCTCAAAATTAGATCTCACAAAACTCTTACATTTTGGATACCGACTGCGTGCATATTTGTTATTGTTTACTACTTGATTTTAGCATTTCTTTTCTCCAAATTTTACAGTTACAATAGGTCTCTTGCACTTTCATGCTCGGTCCCTAAACACCATTTTCGTTGGCTAGCGGAGGACATGATAAGTACGGACGCTTCATCGTGATGCGTTTTATGCACAATTTAGCATAAGAAAACGCCAAAGCTCACAACTAAACCCGCGCTTTCTCCATTTCTCATTTGTTGCCGGCGCGCTGTCCTCATTGTACGAAGGCCGGTGTTGGCGCACACTCCATCAGGTCAGAGGCGAAAAAGACATGAGTGACGCTCCATGTCGGCTTTGCTCGTCAGACATCGATCGGCGCGGTGCATTAGCAGATTGTCTATTGATGAGGCGCAAGATTTATAACGCCCTGACGCATGGGAGCGATCGAGCCGGATAAATAAATGAATGCGCGGTGCACGGGCCCCCGAAGCCGGTCATGCGTGGCGGTAAAAGCGGGTGATTTGCAAGTTCATCTGCAATCGCAAATGTCACGCGGAGAATTCCCCCGCCGCCGAGTGCAGCGGTGCCGGCGCGTAATGTATACAGCGGAGTCAGATGTCGTGAGCGCTCAAAGGACAACAAGTCTCCAGCGGTGCTCATTCACGGCCAAAACAGCAAACATGGCATTTAGGGGACGGCGCGGCTGTTTGTGAAGCCAAATCATGGTTTAAGAAAGATCAAACCGTGGAAATGGGAGAAATGCAATGCAGTGTCATGCTGGAAAATACGTGTCTACTGCAGCGCGTATTCCAGGCTCTACGTGTTCAGTGTTGTGAGTTCTCGGGACGATCTGCTGAATGTCTATTTCACTCTTCACACCCGGTTTGTGCGTATATCTGCTCGGTTAAATAAAGTCAAGTGGATGAAAAGAAAAGGAAAGAAGGATCCTTTGAGTTCAGTGGCGAAAACAGACATCTCCATTTTGAAGAACTGTAAAAAGTATTTACATTTTCGTCACCGTCATCGACATATATAATAAATACATTTTGCTTTTGAAAACATTGCTATACAAAGACTTGACTGCAAGCCTCTGATGACTTTTTAAAATGGCACTTGCAAATTAACGCTTCAATATTATGCTATAGTGACTTTAAACTTTAAACTAAGAGCTTTTAACCCTGTTCTAACATTGTTCCGTCATCAAAAACACAACTACGAGTTGCGTTTAGCTTCTTTCAAGCTATTTTGAGGAATCCTGGTTAGAAAATGAATGAACACATAGCGTGGGAAATGCGTGAGTGACGTAAAGTAATCTGGGCTTTGTAAACAACTTAGATCTAAAACATGTGGAGCCAAAGTAAAGACACTCAAAAGCATGCTTCGATACGTCTCCTTTAACAGAGTCTGAAAGCCAATGAACCAATGCGATCAATCTAAATGACCAACTGATATGCGTTTTGTATATAAATTCACAAAAATCTCTCGTTATACGTCTGTCATGCCGACCCAGAATGCACAATACCGGAGCGGCGCTTATAAAGAAGTGCACAGCAGTCACCGTTTAATGCAAATAACATGGCATCATCACATCAGAGAGCAAACCCACAATTACACCAAGGAAAACATGTCGGACTGCGGCTTTCAAGTAAATAACATGCATACTGATGTCATTTGCTATTCAAGACCAAAAATAAACACACTTAGCTCAAACTGTGCTATACAGTTTGCAGTATATCATTTTTTTTACAATGTTCTGTTGAGTTAGAAACAAGCAAACTGTCAATGTGTGATTTCCTTTCTTCCTTTTTTCTCAAACAAAGTGGGTATCAATTATTGCATTCTGTTACCATCCCTTATTTAAATACATGCCTTTTGACTCTTACTTATTTAGGCAGTTACTACAGATTTGTACTGATAAAAGAATTAAATCTGCTGATATCCATAGTGTTGTTACAGGTATTGATATAGATTTAGTATCGCTTTGATATAATGATATGAAGCAAGACGGAAACAATACAGAATGTGTGTGATTTGTCAAAAAGCCGATCCAGATTGTTTTTTTTTTTTTTTTTTTTTACCATTTATTCAAATTCATGCTGCCTGGAGTAAGTATAATCGTGGCAGAGTTGGTGTATTTGCACGCCGTTACTGTAGTTAAAGGAGACATATTGTGTTTTTTGTTTTGTTTTTTTTCACGTATTTAGTGTTGAACTGTAACGTGTGTAGATCATAATTTTACATTTTGTTCATTAGAAACAGCAATATTGAACGGCTTTGTAATAGAAACAGGTTCATTAAAGTTGACAGGTTGACAGGTTTTTTGGATTTTCTAATTTTGACTTTATTAATTGTATTAATACCTGTTGTAAACATAAATTATAGTTTTACACCATCAGGTCGCGGTTTGTGGAGAAAAGTTGAAATATGTGTCGAAAATTACAGGACATAAACAAACTGATGACATCACACTGGGGGGTCAAAACTTATGCATAATTTACACAAAATAAGCTACTTTTTCGACCTTTTAAGCGTTGATTCAACAAAATAAAGATGTGTTCATGTGTTTTTTCTTTGTCAAATAAAAAAAATCTGTGGCGTTAGAGGAGTTTTGGTGCACTGAACAGGATGGTTGCTATGGTAATTTCCTAGTGTGATGTCATAATTTACAACCAGGAAGTACAATTAAAAACCTAAAAAAATGCTAAACCAGGGTAAAATTTTGATTTTTTTAAATTTCTTTTGCAGAATTTTAAATATAAGTATCTTAACTGCATTTTAGTTCAATGAGTGGGCCAACCTGTCAGAGGCACTTTAACTTCCTGTTTAAAACTGCAGAACTCATAAGCCACGCCTCTTCACAGTTCCATTTCACCGCAACAAACAGAAGATTTGCATGTTTTATTTTTGAAAAGTGGCTTTGTGACATTTTAGAAACTACATGTATCATTCAAAGTCTTATTTGGTGTGGGCGGGGATAGGGGGTAGGTGAAAACAGGAATTTCTGCCTCAGTTGCAGGACAATACAGAATTAACTCAAACATGCAGGAGTCAATCAAAATACCACGTGGAGTAAAATAATGACGAGGAAACACCTTTGTACCAAGGGTCAAAGTTCATTAAAGTCAGTTTTGTATATTATTTGTATATCATTTATTTATTTATTATCTTATATCGATCTTTTAGGTATCTTTACTTTACTCGGATATTAAAGTGTCTGGTTACTTCGTCTCACTTACTTTTTTAAATATAAGAATCTGTAATGTGCAGGGCTTGTTACTTTTTAAATCTGCGCTTAAGTTTTCTTCCCCTTCACTTTTTTCCCTTTAACTTCTAAAAAAAAGGTATGTCTGACATTTACCTTTTTAACAACTGGTATACCGTTGAATTAATTGCAATTAATTCATTATATATAGCCTGTGATTTAATTGAGTACATTTTCAACTCAGTCCCATGAACTGTATATTTTTTACTTAATACTTTTTTACTTAAAGCCAGGTTATGCAACTTTTTTTTCCACATAATTATTAGTAAATTGTGTTTCCATTCCAGAACTAACCTCTACACATTGTCTTCATCCAACTATTAAACATTTTGTCTTTTCAAACTTGTAAAAAAAAAGCCATGTAATTTACTAATTCACTTGGGGATGCGAGCTGATTGGCTGAGCAGGGATCATACCCCTGCTTCACTTTTGTGTCTGAAATACCTGTTCTAAAGCTGTGCTGGTGGCCAAAAAAAGATGAATTTGAATACAAGTGAAGTTAGTTTGTGAGAGGTAGTAACGAGTTAGAAAGGTTTAAATACTTACTTCCTTACTTCACTGTTTGAAAATGAGGAATCCCAGCTTTAAGTAGATTTACAATGGTGTGCTTTTATACTTTTATAACAATAAGTAATCCAGTTTTGACTTTTAGATTAATTTTTTAGACATAATCGTACTTAAACGTGAGTAGTGAAGTGCGTTGAAACACCAGCGATACGAACTGGATCAAAACAACAATGAAACTATAAAATACTCTCTATAAAAAACTACTACGCTACTTTCTCACAAGTAATATATCAATTAATTGCAAACAGTTCATTCCGCAGTTTCGTTTTCTGACTTAAACAGCAAATTTTTTCCTCTCCAGTTTGATTGACATTCCGTTTTTAGCCCCGGTACCTGCCGACGGCGCCGTACTCAGCCGCGTCTTATTTCCAATCCCATTTACGCCAAGGTCACCGCGGCGACCCGACCGCGATCTCAACATGACTACAGTATATCAGGATATCACCCGGTCTGATAGGCTGCTCTATCTGACTCAACGACACACTCCTCGGTGCCCTCCCGCCTTAACCTCTCTCACTTTAAATCATTTACCGTGGGCCAAATCCGTCGATAAAATGGCTTGTTCGACCTTCGTTCTCGCGTGCCTCCAAACCCAACTACCCCATCTCTCCAATTTGCCCTCCGTGGCTCCCGCACCTCTGACCCGCTCGCCCCCAAAGGGAATCTAATCACTGGGTTAGTGATTTCAATGCGCGATACCAACTTCCTACCGCTGCCAGGAAAAAAAAGGAGGTATGATTTTATCCGTTGGCGCCGTGCGGTGGATACAGAGCAGCGTAGAGGTACATTATTTATCGCCTTAGCAGACCTCGACAGCCTAATTTGAGCACATTTTCCAGTTTTTTGTTCTTTTGCTTTTGATTGTAGACATAGTTTGATAGGTGAGCAGAGGTTAAGTGACAGTTAAGCATGAGAACTTTGTAAAGAACAGTTTGAATGGATGGCTGTCAATAAGCCTTCCCGACAAACAGTTTTTGTGTTCTCAGGTAAGTCCCTGCCCACAGGAGGAGGGAGAGCTGTGACAAGGAGGGCAGCTGGCGTCCCATCTGTCAGATCCTCGTGCTGTGGTGGAAAAGGGAGCGATATATGTAGATATTTTAATTATAAAAGCCTATATTTTGATATCTAAGTTGTAATAAAAGCAGCTATCTATTTGCACTGTCAAATTTGCACTACTGTCTGGCCAACTGTAACTGTTTTCTATATATAGCCTAAGTCTATTTTATTCTATTTATACGTTTCTATTTTATTCTCTGTTATTCTTAATTGTACGCATGCCTTCTTATATACATGTTCCTACTATTTTATTCATTGTTTGTTATGTTATGTTGCACCTTACGCCAAAGCAAGTTCCTAGTTTGTTAATTTTGTTCACTGAAAACGGTAATTTTTTTACTTTTCTGATTTTAAAAATTCACAATGGCAAAGAATGTATCATTATCAGTATGAAAAACAAACCAGGAAAAGCTCTTTATTTAAACCCTTAATGCAGGGTTTAAATAATTTCAACTTTAAATAGTTTTTTTGGGTATCGTAAATTCAGATACCCAAATATAAGTGAGTTTTTCTGCATGCTAACACATGTTTACATGCTACTTCAGCATTAATCAGGTCTCCCAAACTTTCTTTCCCGGTGAAGTGTCTGGGATCTATTCAAGCCCAAACAACTTAAAGCAAGAGAATTACAAAATGCATCAATGTCATTCCCCAATTTTAGTTACTTCTCAAATTGCACTAGACAGGAAAGATTCAAACGTTACCTGTCAGTAGTGGCCCGGCCTGGAGCTCCGACTGCATGTGGTGCGCCTCAGCTGCAGGGGCTTTGGCCAGATGCTGCAGCCCTCCACAAGCCTTTTCTCTACATTAATGATTAGTATCCTCTGCAAGAGCACAGCCCCACGCAGCAGCTGGAGAGGCCCGGGTGCAGTCTGAGTGAGCTGTTATTTTGTCATTCAGTGAAGTTAAAGCTGGGTAAACTGCTTTTATTTAGCGTGAGTAAAGTTTGTGTTTTCCTCCAAAGAGTATTTTGTAAAAGTGAAACGAAATCAGACCACTGCACACTGCATACGACTGGCTGCGCTTGAGTGGTCCACCCAGGTCCACTTCATCGTCTGAAACAAAACCAATGCATGGGAATATTAACTGCCAAAGGTACGAGTTACACATATTTAAAACCTTTAAAAACTTTCGCTTTCGTATTGTGAAAATCTGATACCCCAGCTTTAAACAGACTTTGCAAAGACAGTATAACGTTAATTTTTGAGACACATAACATTTCGTACCTGCCGTAATCACCAAACACAATTTTGCACTTAAGCCAGTCACCCTATAGCACTTCTCATACATTTAAATGTAGCTCAAAGTGCTTCACATATACAACAATTAGCAACAGACAAACAGAGAGGACTCCTTAGGGTTATAGAGAACATAAAAATTAGAATGTAAGAATATGCATAGAAATACAAAAGGGTGTTGTGAATAGACATAAAGGAAGAATTAAAAACATAACACAAAGGAACCTAACTAAAAGTGATTTAACTCATATTTAAGTTTTAATAATAGGCTAATTTAAAAAGATATGTTTTAAGTTTACTTTTAAAACACACAAAACCACAACACAATTTTGCATAAAGTCAGTCTATAGTGTCATTAGAACTTGGATGTTGCGTTTTCAAAGACTGCAAGTTCATATTTAATGTATCAAAGTGTAAATACTAAAATAAATTGAAAGCATATTAGATATTAGAAAACCCCAACCCTCATAGTATGTACAGCTGGAGGTCAATTCATTCATAAATCGGTCCGTGGTGTCTTAATCGACCAAACGTTTGTATCAGTCGACTAATTATTTGCCTTGGATTATACGGATTTGAGTACATTTCTGTATAAATTGAGTGTGGTCTTGTGAGTACAGTATGATAACATTCTTCTCTTCCCTTCTCGTCAGCTAATAACGCACAGGACATGTCTTTAGTCGACCAAAAATTCAGTCAACAGCCTCAGTAGCAGGTGACCATGTCTGTGGGTTTCTGCCGAAGCATCTGGGCCTCTCACACTTGGTTCCGACTCAAATTGGGAATCACAGAGTCTAACCCGTTTTTCGTTTTACATCTCGACCCGCGCCCCGGCTCCACTCCGCAGAAGGGCCGCCGGGAATGTGGCAGCGGCGGCAGGTGAATCTGCTCGTGCATTTGTTTTGTTCACGGGAGCAGAGCGGGGGGGCGGGGCCCCACTGTCTGCTCGGCACGTAGACCACAGGCTGAGGAGACAAAACATGGATTTATGCAGTCTGCGAGGGGCCCGTTCTCTGGAGGAGCGGATCTCTTCCCCCGGCTGCTGTTTTCGCACATTGCTGAATATTTGCACTAAGCATGTGCACAAAGCGCTCTGGGATTAACTAGTTTATTTACAAAAAAAAAACAAAAAAAAAACCACCTTGATTATCTCAGACTCTCTCAAGGGTATCATTAGGAAACACATGCATTGCGAAACTTTCTGGCTTCCTTTTATTTGCTTTGACTTTGAATTATAAAACGGTTTCACTAATGGAAAAAAAAAAAAGTTTGTTTTTAATCTTCCCTCTCTCTTCTAATAGCCTCGGGCGCATTGTTTAAAAATGGTCCGAATTTCTCGGGCTGCAGTAACACAAGTGTATTCATTAATTGTAACCTTCTGTTTCTTCAAGTGGAGCGGAGGGTCACGTGCATTTCAAAGTAACCGGCAAAGCCATTATATTTTCAAATCACTGTTCCAGTGAGTTTGTAAAATGTGTGCAAAATAAATGGAGAATTAAAGATCAAAAAGGTTGGAAAGTATTCAAACCAAACTAAAATTATCTTCTGTTTAATTTTTACACACAGCCATCTTAGAATTGTGAATTTAAGTGACGAGCGTAACATGAAAAACTAGAGGACAAAGGATATGCAATGAACTGGCAAATGTAGATTAAATAGCAGGTTTTTAAAATATTTTATTAACTATTTTGGGAACAACAGAACAAAACAACTTACAGCAAACCTTACAGTCGCAGTTCAAGGCATCAAAGCACACCAACATACGGTTTTCCCAAACAAGGCCAAGAACACATTTCACACACACTAGTTATAAATAAAGCAGTTTAACTCAACCCGAGGTACTCTCCCCATGCAACGGGTTTGGTCATTACATTACCAGAACCTCAACGGGTCGCCATCGCAGCTCAAAGATGTGTTGTTCCAGTAAATAGCATTTTTGACTGATAAATCTGAGAAAATCTTTATAAACAAAACAGAAAGAAATTCTGTAAAGAACATCTGTAAAGTCGAGTTTCTCAGAACTGGGGCCTTATTTATAAAGCTTAAGTACGTACAACATGGTTGCATATGTGACTTTCCAAGTTAAGTTTGAGTTATCAAAAGACAAGGAAATGTGCAGTTCCGTCTAAAAACTGAACTTTGTGTGTTGGGGCTTTCAGAGACGAGGCACAAAACAACAAGACAAGTGTGTTAGAGGGCGTTTTTGGAAGCCCCAGCTCCTTAGATTGAAAATGACTTTCCGATGGTAGTCAAAACGCCTTGATTTTTTAAAACATTATCCAGGTGATGGATCAGTCCCGGAGGAATGAGGGATTACACAGAGTTGTACAACGCTAGTCAAGTCAAGTCTCTTTATAAAGCACGTTTAAAACAACCACAAAGGTCCCAAGTGCTGTACAAAGGCAATATAATGTACAATAAGATAAAACAGGGCATGCAAAAACAAGCTAATCTGCTCAGCCCATGAAAAAAAGCCATAAAAGCAGGTGCAAACAAAGACTTAAAACAAGGTTTACACAGGTTTCAGCAAATCAAACGTTTTAATGCCTTTTAATACCTTTTAATGCCACATTTCAAGATGTTTAATCCCATAATCATTTTCAAAACAAGACACTTTTATCAACTCAAAACTACTGCCTTTTAACCATTCCATTGGGCAGCAGAATGACCTGAATATATATACTTTATATATATATATAAGATAAGAGATCCTTTATTTGTCCCACAATGGGGAAATTCCACTGTTGCAACACACAGTTTAGGACAGGAATGAAAGAAATAGGCGCATGCAATAAAAATAGGATAAATATATATACTTTTATCATATTCAAAAAATTTACATGAAATTTAAAGCATGCAAAGGTATCTTTTACTTCTTAGATGATTAATGAAGTAAAAGATGATCCTAGTTTCATTAAGTCCACATCTTAAGTTCATTCTAAATGAATTTGAATGTTAAATTTCAAAGTAAAAACTACTGTCATGGACACACACTTCTGATTGGCTGATACAGTGACTCTGGGGAGACACGCACTGTGAAATATTTGCTCTTATTTTTCTTACATTTTTATCTTTTTACTTTTACTTTTTTTTTACTGTTTTTTAGATGTAGTGCCTGTGGGGATTGAATTTAATACTTTATAGTGCATTTTAAGGCCTGCTTTTTGCCAACATCCATTTAATGACCTTTAATGCGCCGCAGAACCCTGTAATAATATTCTGCGACTGGGCTGTTCTAATGCACCGAGTAAGACTGCTCCAGAGTCTGGGACCTGCCACAGCAAAAGCCTTGTCACTTCTAGGTTTTAACATCGGAACATCTAAGATCATGAGGTTTAAAAACCATCAACAAAATCTTAAAATCTGTCTTGGTGATTTATCGAAATGAGTACGTCTTTCGCCAAGTTCAAGATCCGTAAAAGAAGTCTAACTGTGTATGCTATAACCCCCTGCAGTGAAGACTTACCAACAATAACCACCCTTAAAACACATCATTAACACATGTGAATCTTAAAAAAAAAACTGTGATCCGCTGTTCTCATGCAATTAACATGTAGCAGGATTCATCAATAAGCATTTAACAAATCTGTCTCACTTCTGTGGGGACTATGACACTTTGAATTCCACACTCTAATATGACAATAGATCGGAGAAGTCAATAAATCGTCAACTCAGAAATACAGTACTGCTCGCATATATCACTTGTTCGCCGCTTCGTTTGATACAGTAGAAGCCATAGAACTGCCGTGGGGGCCATAAATGTCAGGGAAAAAATACGGCAAGGTAGATTAATCACAAACGTTTGTCTTTTTGAATTACAAAACTAGTCCCAGAAGCACAATTTTGTCAAAAAGTTTCCCAAGTCAACGCAGCGAAGTACATGAAACTCAATTCCCGAATTCTCACTTCGCTCTTTCTCTGTAACCCTTTTCGGACAGGATTAGTTTTACCTGGGGACGTTTGTAAAATTGAAATTACCCCTCAACGTCGGTGTTTCATTGTGAGAATTCGCACGGGATCAGCGAAGTCAGTAATTAACTTGTTTTTACAAACTTTAATCAGAAAATGGCAGACTGGTAAACACATTTCAACACGATAACAACCTTTAAATTCATCCATCGCTAACGTTTCTCCTAATTTAAACTACTTTAAGTTTGATTTGGCGTTACGTAGCGTTACCTGTATGCTTACTTTAGTGTTAGACGTCATTTTTTTATATCAGAATGACATCCACGCGATCTTATTTCAGTCCAGTCACCCGCGACACCTAACGGGAATAAGCGGTAGAAAATAAATGAATGAATGAATGAAAAAAACATCTTTAAGAACAGATTGGACAAGTTTGTTGTTTCCACATGAAAGCCGATATGTTGAGAGAGCAAACTGACCACAAAAAAAAAACAAAAAATTGAAATTTGTATGCAGCGTCTCGCCTTAATTGTAGAATTAAAAGCAATAACTGAAGTGGCGAAGGTTCCAAATGAATAACATTAATCCAGATTCAGATTTGGATGTAAAATTAACACAGAGACATTTTGATTAATATTAGCTTAAACGCGCGGACTCGCAGACATGAGCATTTGCACGGGACTAAAATTAACTGAGAAGAAAATTCGGGGCAATTTTAACTGACATTTTCACTTACAGGGACCATTCGCACGGGACTAATGACACAGACGACGTTCGTAATTATTACCATTTACCCGTGGTCTTACCTTAAACTAATCCTGTCCGAATAGAGCTGAAATGTCCGTGGCTGAAATGTTTTGCCAAATTCTACACGCCAGATGAGGAATTAACTATGTTTATCCAAATTGCATCCTAAATAAAGTGAAGAGAAAGTAGAGTGCGCCGCTGTAATTTGACAAAAATCACACGTTGGAGTCTGGCTTAGCTTCTCACTCCCTTCTCCCTCGACTACATTTCAGGTGTCCCAATTTAAGCCGAAGAAAGATATTGACCCACACAACCGTTTCTGCAATCGCTCGGATGATCTTGAACACCAATCAACGCGCACATGATCCAAAAATGGACTAAAAAAGGCGTCTTCCTTCCTGTGCAGATAAATCTCCAGCGGGGTTATTCCAGGAAGTCCAAAACCGGCCACCTGACCCTTACTAAATATATACATCGCAGCACCCAAAGTATTGACCACGTTACACTTAGAGGCTATCGATCGCAGTTCAAAGTTAAAGGGTGAGATATTGCCGGAGCAGTGAGCGCAGAGGCGAGTGGAGCGTGGCGAGGAGTTGCTTAGCTTTTTGTGGTCGACGCACCATTTAAAGAGAGGATCGGTTTCACACGGGCGTATCACACTTCCGCTGAAGGCCAGAGGAGGAAATTGATTGAGGACAAATGGAGACAACGGTAAAAGTTGTTCACAGTGTCTCAGATTTATTCCAGGAAGTAAATAATACGGACGAGCTCGGAGCGGATTGGAGATGGCGTAGGTTTGAAAGGGATAATCACATTTTGGTCTAATGCGTTGGTGAGCATTAACGCGGAAGGCTACGGAGCGATAAGGACTTGATGAGGGTGTGTTTTAATGGTTTTGCTCGAACTGTAGATCCTTTTGTACATTGTTGATCGCGTTAAAGTCAGAGGTGGGACGAGGAGCCAAAAATTACACTCAAGTAAGAGTACTGTTACTTCAAAATAGTATTGTGTTTTAGTACAAGCAGAAAGTAGTGAGAAATGAGTCGAGTTAGAGTTAAACAGTGTTTGGGAAGTCAAGCGTTCTCAAAAGTAACTGTAAAGGCTATTTTATACCAAAGTGATCCACCCCAGTCTAAAGTGGCAAGTTTTGAAGGAATATAAAATATGATGCATTTCTCATAGTGTTATTAGCCTTTAAACATGCTCTTGAGTACCTTAAATCTGCCATTTCATGTTTTGAAACAAAACAAAAAAGTTTATTATGCACTAAAGTTTCTCGGGTGTCTGCTCTGCCACTTATTGAGTGTATTCAGCCAGTAGATGGTGCTTACACAATATAGTTATGTTTGCACTTTAACCCTCCCGCTATCTTCGGGTCCATTTCACCCATCTAGATTTTTAGTTTTATTTTTTATTTCATGGGTGGTCCAAAACATCACCTAACATACAATGTATTCAAAAGTTGTATTTTCCCCTGGTATGAAAATGTGTATTGCTCTTTGACCAAATGTGCATTGCTCAAGCGCAGAGAACACGAGGGTTAAGATACACGCTATTATCAGGCTAGTAGTTACAGTGATTGTGTTTAGACGGCAAAAATGCGCAGAATGATGATTTAAGGACTTAAAACAGCAGAAGATTCTCGGATAAGTGACGTCATCGATTGAGGAAGTTCAGCAGGAAGTGTTTTTGATCAGAGAGTATTTTCAAACCAACATTCCTCAAAATGACGTGAATGAAGCTAGATGCTGCTTCAGGTATGTTTTTGATGACGGAACATGATTGTTAGAACATGGTTAAAATCTTTAAAAAGTCAATGCAACAGAATATGTGTCCTTAACGACAGGTGGCCTACGTGGTTTTAGTGTGAATGACGCTGTCAGAACTCTGAGGAGTACAGAGGAGTTTGTGGGGACTGGTTTTTGGAGGTTTCATTCATAGATTCAGCGTCTCTAGTCGCCACAAGAGAAGCGCTCTGATTGGCTCCAGGCTTCATTCACAACATTCTCTTTTCACTCATATTTAGCTTAAATCAAACATCTCTCAACAAGTATTCACCTTATTCTGCCCCGCCCACTTTTGCTGTTTTTTTGCCACAGATACGCACTTTTGTTGTAAACGCACTTCCGTTTGATGAGAACTCCGTTAAAGCTAATGACGAACGAGCGAAAAGTCTCGCCGCTATAATGTTACATAAAGTAGATTGATTTGTGTAAAATGTTTAATGAACACGACCAACAACAAGACAACAATGCACTGATTTCCTGGTCGGCCTGAAAACGACTTTTTAGTCCGTGTAGAACTTATTTTCTGTTGAGCTCGTCTGCCCCGTGTAAACTAATACAACAGAAACAAAACAGCAGCGCGTAAGGCAACTTCCGGAATAAGGTCAATATTTTTATATTATTAACGCACCTATTTTTTCCACTTGTGTGTTTACGAAGTGCGCTCCACACAGTTTGAAACACTAGCGCCATCTGCTGTTGTAGAAAGGCATTGTGTTGTTGGTACGTTTTTGTTTTTGCTGCTGTGGGAAAGACCGTTGACACAGGGAAGCGCAAAGAGAGACCACGGAAAAAAATTAAAAAACGATATAACCTAAAGTAGAAGTAAAAGTATAGTGTTAGAATACGACTCTCTGGTTAAAGTTATGTTGCAAATAATACTTTTCCATTTTGTACCTGGGAAGATAGTGTGTGAAAGTATTGAATGTTTTGATGTGAAATTGATAGTGTCCCTTATACATTTTGGGTGTAAAATAAGCTTAACGTTAGCTTCAAATTGCAGATATGTAAAATACAGTTGGCCATAATAAAAGATCTGGAAACTTTTTAGTTGTTTCTGCTTCTCTAAACTTCACAAACTCCAGCAAACAAAAGTGCACAAAACGGTGAAATTAAAATGCCGTTACGTGTTCATGTTTTTGCCCCATGTTTTGAGACTAATAAGCCATGTGAAAGTTGCACAACATTGCACCGTAACCTTTCCATGACCATTTAATGAAGCGCGTCAGCTGCTAAAAAAGAAACGGCAGTCGCTACAGGCTACAACAGGCTCATTAGCCATTAGCGAGTTTGGCTATGCATAATTTTACTCTAAAAATTAAACTCTTCATTGACAATGGGATCTTTGGATGTTCAGGTAGATATATATACACCCTTTTCGCCAAGACTTAAGACAGGTGATCAGCTCCCAGTTTACACAGCATGTGGCGTTAACAAAGAGAAAATGTGTGATAGCACTAATTATTGGCTGTTTTATATCCTGTGGTGCCTAGATCTGTTAAAACATTTTATTTTTCTTAACATGCCTAAAGGAATAGCTTGAGGCTTGTGTGTTTCCATCTTCCCAGCTTTCTACATAAGTACATACAATTTACAACCTTCTGAACTTTTCTTGTCTTCTTTTTCGAGTCTTTCCACTGCTCTTGGCTTCTTATCCTCTTATATTCCTCAAGGCCAAACTCATTTGAACATCATGCCAGCTGAACCATGGAGTCGATAAAATATACTGCCATTCTATAAAGTATCAGGGAGATGGCATTAGCTATAGCCGCAGTTATAATTATCTTTATGTAAATGAAAACACTAATTGAAACAATCGGCATCTGAGTAAACAGTCTATGCCAGTGTTTCTCAAACTTTGAACCCCAAGTACCACAAGAGAAAAGATCTAGTTTTCTGAGTAGCACCAAATCTAAATTAGGTCTATAACAGGATTATTTCAGGTCTAAATTGGAGATAAACCAGGGCTTAAGTAGGAATACACCATTGTCGCGGTAGTTTTAACTAGAAATACATTAAAGGAAAAGCAAAAAATGTGAATAAAATGTACTCTAAATGAAGTAAACATTACAATTGAAAAGGTGTCCACGTACCACCAGAAGAACTTTGCGTATCACCAGTTCGAGACACTGTTCTATGCAATTTGAGTTAAACTGGCAGGCTCTGGAAAAGGCACAAACTTTTACCCGTAAACTAAACAAACAATTTAACATTAGGAAGATTTGGGTCATGTGTTTCCATCTTTTAAACCGTTTTCACACTGCCACTAGTCAAGGCGACGTAAAAGAGAAAGAGTAAATATCAGGTAAAGGTAAATTGAGCCAAATAAATAATTAATAATAGTAACATGAAGAGCTCCCTGTTCATGTTAAAGAGGCCGACACAGTCTCTACATTTAAGACCAGGCTCAAAACGTTCCTCTTTGAAATAGCTTATGGTCAGGCCAGTTAGGAACAGAAATAAAAACCTACAGTTTTAGCTACGCTGCCCTTGGAGCAACTCTGCTGGGGGAAGTATGGCAGCTTGAACACTATCCTCTGGTTCTTCCTACTTTACCTATCAACAATATTTAATATTACTTCAACTGTAGTCTGTTCATTGCTGTTCACATGTTTCTCTTTCTCTCCACTTCCCCCGGGAAGTGGACACTGTTTCAGGCACTGCGGCGGCTGCTCCAGTGACGACCCCACCCCCACCCCCATCTGTCTGGAGGATCGATCTCTACACTGGATGATCTATGCGCCACCCGCCTGGACAGCTGGATTAGCCACACCTTGTCTGCCTGGACGAACTCCATCTACTTTAGATGAACCATTCCAATGCTGGGGGAGCTCTCTACACTGGGTGGACTGCTCCTCGTCCGCCTGGAGGAACTCTTTAAAGCCACCTCCCTCTTGAGTGGTTCTGGCTCCACAGTCCAAGTGGATGTGTCAGTCCTAGTTCAGCTGCAGCCTGTCCGTCCGTGGGAGTAGGATCTCTCCTTCACTGTGGTTCTCCCCGAGGTTTCTACTTATTCCCATGGGGTTTTTTGTAGTTTTTCCTCGCCGCGAAGGAGGGTCAAAGGACAGGGGCATTCTGGGACAGTTATCTGAACTGCTTTTACCTGTGGCCCATCGAGGCAACTGTTGTTGTGATTTTGGGCATTATAAAAATAAATTGATTTGATTTGATTTAGTACAAATTTAGAAAGTATTAAAATGTTTTTTTTTGTTTTGTTTTTGTGAGTGACTACAAGTAATGTGTGATTTACTCAAATGTGTCATATGTTTAAAGTGAATTTCTCTATATAACATGGATACATAACTATTACCTCATCACTCATTAACATTTGCGCAACACGTGCCATGATTAGAACTAAAGCTCCGTCGTCGCCAAACTTAATTTCCATAGTGTCACTCACATTTATAAACCATTCCCGACAATAACGTGTGTCTGTGCAAACGCTGTGAACGCTGTTAAATATTGATGAAGTCGTGTGAGTTAATAATGCAAAAAGGCGGCGAGGTGGCAAACACAAACACGATGTCGAGAAATGAACAAAGGCTAAGAGAAGTAAATGGCGGCGACGCTACATGGGTCTGTTTAGTGAGATTGGGATCTCCCCGGTGCTCCGCGACATGTTTATTTGTGATTTAGCGTGCCTCAGTAGCTCATGTCTGCACGCACATGAATAAAGACATCATTATCGACGTTACAATTAAAGTGCACGCGGGAAGCACAGCGGCAGATCGGAGCGGAGATGTTCCAAAAGTGGCTGTTTGGAGTTAGGTGTCAGAATTTCCACAAGGGATGGGACAACAAACAACAATGGCGCCAATCAGGATAAAAACGGAAGACAATATTAATTTGTGGAACATACTATAACATACTACTGTAATAATTGCCGAAAGATACTCACTATTATGCAGACTGAACAAAGAAAAAGCTACTTACCATGTTCTCTTTTTATGTTTTAAAAGTTAAATTCCAAGTCTAAACACAAAACGATTAAAAGTACATAATACATATAGTTATTTGAGTATATTTCCACAACACTTATAAACTGTTATTTTGGCTATGAGAACCGTGACACAAAATAGTAACATCGTCCTATTTTCCACGAATGAATTATGCATGCAAGTAGTTGTCATTTCAGCTCATACCTCATAGCTCAGAGTTAAAGTAAATAAACATAAGTAAACCTGTACAGTGCATTTTGAACATACTTTTTATTGTTTTCAAATACAAATGTTTTGCAGGAATGGCTTGAATACCACGTCTGATTGGAAAATGGCTGCCAATCTGTAACCAACGGCCTCTTCGACTCTAGAAGAATTCCAGACCTTTTTCTGTTGGTTATTCACGCCTAATTCGATCTGCATTCAGCCTTCAACAATGACGTGTGAAGAGAAAGTATTTAAAAGAGAACATATTGTGCTACAGTGACTTTTTTAAGCTTTTAACCGTGTTCTAACAATGTTCCGTCATCGAAAACATACCCGGAGTTAGCTTCATTCATGCTAGTTTCAATCAATCAATCAATTTATTTTTATAATGCCCAAAATCACAACAACAGTTGCCTCTATGGGCCACAGGTAAAAGCAGTCCAGATAACTGTCCCAGAATGCCCCTGTCCTTTGACCCTCCTTCGCGGCGAGGAAAAACTACAAAAAACCCCATGGGAAAAAGTAGAAACCTCGGGGAGAACCACAGTGAAGGAGAGATCCTACTCCCACGGACGGACAGGCTGCAGATGAACTAGGACTGACGCATCCACTTGGACTGTGGAGCCAGAACCACTCAAGAGGGAGGTGGCTTTAAAGAGTTCCTCCAGGCGGACGAGGAGCAGTCCACCCAGTGTAGAGAGATCCTCCAGCAGGAGATGAGGAACAGCTCATCTAAAGTAGAAGGAGTTCGTCCAGGCAGACGAGGTGTGGCTAATCCAGCTGTCCAGGCGGGTGGCGCATAGATCGTCCAGTGTAGAGATCGATCCTCCAACGTGGGGGTGGAGGGGTCGTCAGTGGAGCAGCCGCCGCAGTGTCTGAAACAGTCTCCACCCGGGGGAAGTGGAGAGAAAGAGAAACATGTGAACAGCAATGAACAGACTACAGTTGAAGTAATATTAAATATTGTTGATAGGTAAAGTAGGAAGAACCAGAGGATAGTGTTCAAGCTGCCGTACTTCCCTCAGCAGAGTTGCTCTTAGGAGCAGTGTAGCTAATACTGTAGGTTTTTCTGTTCCTAACTGGCCTGACCATAAGCTATTTCAAAGAGGGAGAGAGACTCTGGGGACTAACAATAGTCCAGCATTTTGAGAACGAAGAGCTCTGTTTGGATGGTACGCTACTATTGCATCTTTGAGGTAGGATGGGGCCATATTGTTTATAGATTTATAAGTCAGGAGGAGGATTTTAAATTTGATTCTAAACTCAACAGGAAGCCAGTGAAGAGACTCTAACACTGGTGAAATATGATCTCTTTTTCTAGTACCTGTTAATAATCTTGCTGCTGCATTTTGAACCAGTTGAAAGCTTCTTATAGAGCTTTTAGGACACCCTGTAAGCAGAGCGTTACAATAGTCTAATCTGGATGTGACAAATGCATGGATGAGTTTTTCGGCATCATCTCTGGGCAGGATTTTTCTAATTTTGGCTATGTTATGCAGATGAAAGTAGGCTGTTTTACAGGCTTGATTTATATGTGCTTTGAACGAGAGATCTTGGTCAAATAGGACCCCAAGGTTTCTTAGTTTGAGGAATGCTGGTTAGAAAATCTTCTCCCCTCCGACAGTCAAAAACACTTTCTGCTGAAATCCCTCTCTCGATGACGTTTTTCCAATATTAGACGTCACTTACTGTATCTGAGAATTTTCTGCTGTTTTAAAGGGAAAATATTCCGCATTTTTCATATCGTTATTAGTCTTTAAACATGCGTGCCATCTCGTTTTAAAACAATAAAAAGTTTGTTATTCATCCAATTACTTTTTTTCATCAGCCAGTATGAAATGACTGAACGCTAGCGCAATATACAACTTAGTGAAGCGCTGAAAAGAAGTTATGGTGTGGATTTGCTGCAGCAGTTATCGTGTGTAGACGGCAGAAATGCTCAGAACAAGTTTAGCGATGATTTATGGACTCAAAACAGCAGGATATTCTCGGATAAATGACATAGAGGATCTGAAAATACGTCCCGGATCGAGGGAGTTCTGCAGGAAGTGTGTTTGACGCTCAGAAGGGGAGGAATTTCTGATCAACATTCCTCAAAACAGCGTGGATGCAACTGAATGATACTTCATGCACGTTCTTGATGACAGAACATTGTTGGATCATGGTTAAAAGCTCAAAAAAGTTACCGCAGCAGGATATGTGTCCTTTAAGTAAAAGTAACTATTAGGGCGTGGTTTTATCCCAGTTTCTTGTGTAGATATAAATGCATGAGGCATAAAACTGCTATGTTCCCAATACTCGTCATCTTGGCGCCGTTAGTGGGGAACTCAGAGCATCATGTGGACAACACACAGCACTTTGTGAGCAAAGTGAAACACCTCCGTATGGACCCAGATGGCGTTATGGTCTCGTATGATGTGGTGTCCCTTTTCACTTGTATTCCTACCTCGGAGGCAGTGGCAGCAGTGAGGATGCGACTGCAGGAGGACTCAACCCTACTGGAAAGGACCAAACTCACACCTGAACACATCTGCCAATTATTGGACATCTGCCTTAACACAACTTACTTCCAATTCAGGGGACATTTTTACAGACAGATCCACGGCTGTGCTATGGGCTCTCCGGTCTCGCCGATCGTACACACTTAAACAGAAACTGGTCCACCCGAAGGACAAGAGGCCGACAGAGAAACAGAGCAATGTAGTTTATTCGATAGAGTGCAGTGAGGATAGTTGTAAAGAACGTTACATAGGGGAAACCAAACAGCCATTGCACAAAAGGCTGTACCAACACAGAAGATTTTCCGCCACCGGTCCGCAGAGTGCGGTCCATCTGCACCTAAAAGCTACAAATCACTCGTTTGAGGACAGTGAGGTGAAGATTTTGAGCAGAGAGAAGAACTGGTTTGAAAGAGGAGTTAAGGAAGCCATTTTTGTAAAAAGAGAAAATCCTTCTCTAAACAGGAATGGGGGCTTAAGATTTAATTTAGCCAAAATTTATGACAGCATCCTGACACCTTGGTCTAGATCAATAGACCAGTCAAATGCTAATGAGGTAATCAGCAGTGAGGAGGGAGCTACAGCCAACTATCAATAACAATAGACCTTAGTCACAGGTGAAACTAGGTGAGGCCAACCATTAATCAACAAGATAGACCTATTAATCAAGTCCCAGGTGACAAACAAACAATTTTCTTACAAGACAGGTTTCAGTGACTCCTCCCTGGGGGCAGGACTCCCAGTACTTAGAGTAGCATATAAGACCATGTTCCCATACCAGCTCTCTGATTGACAATGACTTTGGGATAAAAGTCGAAACGTCTCGATCTTTAAACAGCGTCCGGATGACAACCTCTGAAACCCTTTCTATGTTCCCAATACTACATAGATTGAGGACCCAGAGGAGGATGAACACGTTTGTGCTCCGGGCCATTCAGCTTTTAAACTCTGAACGACACATGCCCTTATCAGGCTGCTCTTGTCTAGCACCTTATGAACTGTACTATTTATTACTATTGTTGTCTTTTATTCTGTAATGTGTGTGCTTTCACTGTTGAATGCGGGAGTGTTCGAATGTGTTTAAAACAAGCTATTTCTGCCCTTCAAATAAAGTTATTTGATTGATAGATCGAGTACGGATTCACCATGGATTAAATGAATACGCAGTTTGTTATTGTGTTCAAGAGAGGCTAAAATGACGTCAAAACAAATGACGTGAAAACTAGTGGCGTTCATAATTGCACATACACCACATCTAAATTGGGACTAAAATTAGGCTAAATCCGAAGCTAAACGTGGACAATATCTGTGCTAAACTAGGACTAAATCAAGTTTCTATCCGACTTAAACAGGGCTCAAACTGGGACCATACAAGTACAAGTGTGAACACACCCTAAAACTCATGTTCTATTAGCGTTCCAGCAAGATACATTATTTTTGTTCATTCGCTATTCATGTTTGGCCATTCAAATTTGCTCTTGTTCTGTTTGTGATCTCAAAAAGACGGTAAATTACATGTTTTTTACTCTACATGCAACTTGACAAGTCAATCGTTCTCATCTGACGCCAAAGAAAAGCTGTATACAACATGGATAAGCGACGCTATTGGATAATCTTCCACGCGAGGCAACAGAGTGAAGTATATACTAGCAGAGGATGAGATTTGGGTGTTTATTTACAGCGGTTTTACAGTATGTGTGGATTCCTATGGCTTTGGATTAGTGCCATCGGTAAAACCACCGGAGTCGATCAAAGTCAGTTCAAACGACTGGGAATGACAGATCTCACTCATAAGAGCCCGTTTTGATGTAAAGTGAAGCAGGTTTAAGAAGATATGCCAAGAAAGTACTCACCAAGTTTGGGGTCTCGGTTTCCCCAAGTTGGAGTCGGGAAAAAGCGCTGTTCGGTTGCGAAATTATAAGCAGCGCTTGAAGTTTAAATCACTGATGTGCATTTAAAAGTATGCAGTATGTGTGGTTAATCATTTTCCAGCTCTATACTGTTCTTCCCAATTCTGTTTTAAAGCCTGTGAGTACATAAGATCGAAAAAATAAGTAAAATGTGCGTATTCAAGAAACTCAAATATATCAAAATTAAGTGGAAAGAGAAGATCATTTTGTTTTTGACAGATAAAGGAATGGGATAATATGTTTACGTCCCAATGGGGGATTGACAAAATCACGTTCTGTTGGAAAAGTGTGTCACATTTTTTAGAATTCCATGTCAAAGTGCTCACTATTTACAGGGAAATACTAACTGAAGGACAGTAATTGACATGAGAGAAATGGGAAAAATCACATTCAGGCATTAAAAAGACTATGCCTTACTTATTCCTTGGCTGTCTTTTGTTGCTCAGTTTGTTTATAAATCGTAATTTTACTTTCTGTGATAGCTCTAGTCTTTCTCTATATCTCTAGGCTTTGTATTTTTGTTATATATTTGGAAAAAGAAAAAGAAATGTAGAACTCAAGAGAATATGCAGTAATTGGGTGCTTTCACGGTCTAGAATTTGATGTCATAATTTCATCAAAGGCAGGGACCGACAAATCTATGGTAAATGCACACCTTCCGATTATATGTCTTAAAGTCCAAATGGCAACAATCATACCTTTAGGGTTAAAAACATGTCACCACTTTCTAAATTTGTTCATTTTTGCTCACAGACGACTTTGTGCCAGTTTTTGTTTCACATGGACAGAACAGGAAATGACATGGTATGAGATGGTAAGCAGAAATGCTCAGAACGAGTCTGGCAATGATTTAAGGACTTAAAACAGCAGAAGATTCTCGGATTAGTGACGTCAATTATCAGAAAAAATGTGATTCATCAAGGTAATTCAGAATGGAGTGTTTTTTGCGGTTGAAAAGGAGAGGATTTTCAAACAGGATTCGTCAAACTAGCGGGAATGAAGATAAATGGAACTCGAGGTATGCTTTTGAAGTTAATTTTGCATAATATTTGTCCTTAAATGCCTGACTAACATATTCATTTTTTTGTTTTTATTTGACCAACTCTATTTTTTCTTTTTAGAACAAGAAAAAGCGAGTTCTTCAAGGGATATTCTACATGAAAATAGGAGCTCATCAAGGACGAGGACGAACAGTGAACATGACCATGCTGATATAAAACTTACAGTTGAACAAAAGGGGTCAATAAAAGTACTTTACTTCTTACAAAGGACGAGTCAACGCGTTTCGTCAGGGCGCCGTGTCGAAACGTGTTGGCTCGTCCGTCCTCTTTTCCACAAAACAGAGTTCCTCGAACTTTTTGACCACTTTTTAACATTTTTCAACTATAAGTTCTATTTTTTGTTTGTTTCTTTTTGCTCTCTGGTCTTGTTCTGTTTGTTTTTTTAAATAACATATATGAATAAAATAAAATATAATTAGTTGTCACATTGATCTATCAATTCCCCACTATCTCCACACGTCACTTCCTACGTAACACCTCACACACAACCCCCCTCACATCTTTCTTTGCCCCGCTCCATGGACCTCTTGTTCCCGTTTTCACAAGGTGCATTCCCCCTCACCGATTCCACTCCCGCCCGTTACCGTTTGGACTTTTTCCAATGGCGTCGCTTGTAGACAGAATATGTCATTTGTTTTCTTCACTGACAGAAATTTGAACCATCTAATGCCATATTTCAACTAAGTGGTATCATGAGTTGTAATTGCAGGCATTCTTGACCGGGTGAAGTGTTGAAAAGATTTAGTGTTTTTTTTTGGCCCCGTGTTTAGATGAATTGGCTTTGTTCATCACCTAAAGTCAGGATGGGTGTTCTTTATCCTGTCTGGTAAAATATGCTTTTAGTTTCAGTGAAATACAGGCAGTGGAGTTGATTAGACTGAGAAAAATAGTGCTATAGACCCTTCCAGGAGTGATGTGTTTAGAATACATACTCAAGCAGCGTGGTACTTATGTTTAAAATCTATTCTATTAATTTTAATAGCTCAAATAAAAATGGTAATTTGGCTGATGATAGACATCGCAGACACACGATTGTTGCTTAGGCCTATTTACACATTTGCCAACGAGTTATAACTATTAATATCTAACATCAAGCGCCAGTTTCTACAGGTTCGGTTCAGTTCAGTTCAATATATTCAGTATATATATAGGTATAAAATAATATATTACTGCAGGATTTCTGGCACTTGGTGAAACAAGGCAAAACTTTTCTTGTCCAACTGTTGTGGCCTTCTATGTTGCATTGGTGCATTATAGTCCACAATCACTGTACATTTAGGACATTTCTTTGCATTAATCCCTAACGGTAACAATCTACATCAGTGGGTCACGAAATTATTTCAGGGAACTGGGAATTTAGTGGTAAATGTAGAGTCCCATTTGTTGCCCTACCAAATTAATTTATCTAGGCCTAAGTCCTGCACATAAAGTCAATCATTAGACATAGGGTTAGGGTTTATATTTTGCGGGTAGCCACGAATACCAACTGTTGCTTTAATGGGGCTCACAACTGAAAAAGGTTGTGAAACACTGATTTACACAACTAGGGATGGGACAATAACCAGTATTAAGGTATACCGCGGTTTTAAAATGCCATGGTATCAATGCCGTGAGGGTGGGCTTTCTGACGGTATTGACTGTAACTGTGGTATAAGCAGCACTCAGCCTTGAGTTCATAAATAGATAATCTTTGGTCATAATATAGGTACATCATATCACAAATCTAGTAAATAACCAGAATAGAATGGTCTAAATATTTAAATCCTTGTATACCTGTAATGTTATATGGACTTATTCATTGTAGGCTCCTTGTTTTCCCTTGAATTGCTCTGTTTCCCCAAATCTCTCAACAGTGAAGTAGGGCATAACAAAGGAGCAATGCAGACACTTTTTTACAGTTGAAAAGTGCCTTGTTGCTTTATAAAATATGCAAATCCGCTGTATACCATACTATTGTCGTATAATATTTTTTTGTCATATTGTGTCTATTTCATACCATCCCATCCGTATAAAACGTAACATGCTTCAACAAGTGGGAATGCTTTCTAACAGCCTGGGTTTTCATAGTTTACGATGTTGGGAAGTAAATGCCCAAAAATTAAATTCTCCATTGAATTGCATTACAGCTAACCGGTACCGGGCTAACGGAACACAACGTTTAGTTTACAATCATTGGAAAGGTCTATGTCGGTCACTCATAGATGGAAAAGACCGAATTATTTTTTTATGCATGTTTTTAGACGTTTGTATTGGGATTTTAATGCATCTTTCTTGTTCTTAAAGCACTTTGAATGACTTATTGTACAAATTCTGCAACTCAGAATGCCATAAAACGCATAGCTTCCTGCAGCTTTAATCAAATAATGACTTGTTTGACCGCATTATGTGACAAAACAATAATTCGCTTGGGCACAAAAAAGCAATGTGTGTCAAGAATGCATTTCCCAAGACAATCTGTTCCAACATCTCATCAATAAGAGTTAGATACAACACAAACAGGAGCACGTTTACATAAATAAACGCACATAAAATAAATAGCTACGCACAGGCTTTCATGATACATTGAATAACGGAGCTAAGTTTACCATTATGGCAATACTTACAGCAATATTTATGCAATTTATGACAGCAGACAGGTGAGTGTTTCAAGCGATTCTAGGTTGTGAAGCAATAAAGTGCAAGTTATTTATTTATAATAGATCAATCAGTCAAACTGTGACACGAGCGGAAGGGGAAGACTGCAGCGTTTCTTGGTTATATCGCTCACAGAAGAAGATGGCGGAAATGAAAGGCAGAGGGGGATAAATACAATCGAAATGCAATAACCTAACCCTCTAATGGAGTCTGAGAGGGCAGCCAAATAAATACAGATATCAGGTGTGTTCCCACTGACAGCTCGACAAATTAATAACAGCCACAGGCACTTCCAGTTCATTTCCATAGCACGGTTTGCACTGAAGCGGGTAAGGAACGGTAAATATTGATTGATTATTGTAATAAAACTGAGATTTCTTGGTTCTCAAATGATGCATAAATTAAAGACATATGTTAAATGCACTTTGTTTTGATCATTTTACCTAAAGCAGGTACAATGCAACAAATTGTGTTACAACCTGAAAAAGCATGTACCGTAAAGTTTGTATGAAAGGTTATAATGATTTTTTAATTTTATTTGGTGTATTAATGCCTTTTGCACATAAATCAAACAAGTTTTACACCAATCAAGAAGTAGTTTGTGGAAAAAAGTTGTTGACGATTAAACTGCATTAGAGAGACTCATTCCATCCTAAGGTTTTGCATAATCTACCCAACTTTTTTTTACCCTTAAAACATGAATTCAACCAAATAAAGGTGTTCACATTGAGTTTTATCCCAGTGTACACAGTAGTTTGATGTGAGTGTGTGATGTCATCATTTACAACCAGGAAGTGATGTTACAAAACTAAAAAAATTGCTATATCGTAATAACTTTTTTTTCCCCCCAAAACTTTAAATATATTTGTCTTACCCATATTTTAGTTACATGAGTAGTCTAACCTGTCAGAGGCACTTTAAAGGTGAAGTACTTGACTTTCAGCATTTGTAGCACGCTAACTGCACACTTCCTGCATCTCGTCTCATTTGCTCCCGAAGAAATGCTTTTACAATATATCTGTGCTGGGGTAAAACAGATTTGACTTTATTACATGCAAAAAATCGGGTACATGAACTTGTTCTATTTTTCCTGTTTCAAAACAGTAAAAATCAGGTACAGCCCCTTTAAACCTCCTTAGTCTAAGTGCAATTTTGATACATTACAGTTACATTTTATAAATAGGTTGTTACAGAAAAAGTTACAATACATGACCATAAAAATAAAATGTTAACCCTATTCAAACAGCTACATACAGTTGACATCATACATATTTGTATGATGTCAACTTTTTCCATTTATATATATTTTTGTTACATGAATGCATATCTATTTAAGTATGCCTGAAAATCTGAATTATTTATCAGCGTAATATAGTTAAAACCCCCAAAAGAAACTAAAATAAAAGCAAGTTTTTTAAATTTAGTTTTTTTAACTGGACTTTGTGTGAGTAGGCTTGTACTCCACAGCATAAAACATATCTATCTGCGCGAGACTGTTCCAAAGTATGGTTTAACGTTCTTTTTCCATGGAGCCTTGCAGATGTCTGACAGGCCACCTCTAGAAAGTTACACACTGTAGCTTTAAATAAAAAAAATTAAAAAAGCTTTAAAATTTGCTCCACATGTCATTTTTTGAGTGTATACAAGATCGTATAAAAGTATGTGACTAGAAATGTGAAATGGCTGTATAAAAGTTTTGTAAAGAAGTTACTGCTGTAGCTGTTTGGTCCCATGGGATAAAATTCAGCCCGTCGCGAGTTTTGTTTTGGAGTTTTGGTTTATGTGGTGACAAGTTTGAGCCAGTGTCTCTCTGACATGTTCTCTCGGTTTGACCTCAGACTTGAACACAGGCCATAAAACCTTATAAATATCTTCTGCATGAACCTTTCTTAACACAGTCTATATGTTAATGTGTTCTGCGGCTGTGCACTCTAGTGACCCATCTCAAGTGTCACTCACAGACATTTTTTTTAGCTCGTCTACGTCTTGGTTTCGGCGGACGTTTAACATCAGATTTTGCGACTGATTTGATACGTCTTCAAGATCTGCAAGGGACGATTATTTTGGAAATCAAATAGTCTTGCGATTATTCTTTCAGTAGAACGCTGAAGACCAGTGAATATGACATTTTTATTCAATTTTACGCACACAAAGCTGAACTGAAGAGGTCTAAGGATGTCCTAGTGCGGAATACAGTGTAATTCCTTCTTTGTCTGCGTTATAAAACCTCTGCTCTTCCTCTGCAATTAATTTGTTGACAACTATTTCTATTATCGATTAGTTGCAATTAATCGATTAACTTGAGGCCGCCATAATATTTTACGTTGGTCTGAGGTGGCAGTGGTTTCCCAAATAGCCTAAAACACGCACATTCGTCAAAACCTCCAGTTGTGAGCTTTTAATCATAATGTCTTTCCCTGATCATTTGCTCACTCTTGATTTTTGATTACCATTTGCCTCGTACTTGAGGCACTTATCACCTGTCCCCGCCCACTTCCCTGAATTTAATTGCCATGTTTTGAATAATTTAAACTCCAGGTCATCCAAATATGATTCTAAAATGTCATATGGAAGCATCCTGAGTTCAGATTTGCCGGTGGTGAAATGCCACTGTGAAGAGGAGGGGCCAGCAGCAGAGAAATCAGTGTACTAGTTTTGAATAGAAAGTCAATGGACCATTTGTGTCATTAAAGCCACGTTTCGACTGGTTCACGTTGGAGCGGATTGGTCCGAAAGTGTTTAGTGAACCATACCATTTCACTATTTAAGTGATCCAACTTAGACCCATCCAAAAGCCGTATGGCTCGCTTTCGGCTCCTGGAACGCTTTTGAGCGAGATGATTGGATAACAGAGAATGCAGACAGAAAACAAGTCGGCGAAAAGCAGAAAGAAGCAGAAAATAATTATTAGTCATCAAAACACTGGCTTGGTCTTCCAACAATTATATGCCGTCAAACTTAGCAACACAAAGTTAGTGCACGTTAGCATCAGCTGTTTATCGATGCACAAGACCTGCGTCAAGAGCAAAATGCATCTTTCATTCCCCAAACCCAATGCATTCCATAAAGAGATGTTAAAATGCAATGTAGATGTGCAGAAAAGTGAAATAAATGCAGGAAAAGGTGACGATAAACGGAAAGAAGTTTCTTGTTTAATCTAGCTTTACCCGAGATTGGCCAAATGATTAAAAAGTATAATTCAAGTACAATTTAGATTTTATTTATTATGAAAACATTTGCTATGTTTGAATGAGGTCAGGGGATCTAAAAACTCCCAAAAAACCACGCATATTTATTCTTTTTGAAGCACAGACCCGGCCAACACCTAGCAAAGACACCTTCTTTTACAGCTTGCCCCGATTGCCCTGGTTGCAGAATAGTCCGATACAACTTTTCTTCATAGACAGCATGAATTCAAATCGTCCTTCCATTTCGAACGTCGTCCCCAGGAGCCCTGTATGTGCCGCCACACGCCCCACACAACACTGCAAACATCCAGTGCGAACAATGACTGACAAACCACCACAGACTTCAGCCCTGACAGTTTGACTAGTACTCGGTGTGTGCGGAAGAGAGGACTACCAGACGGACGAGTGGAACAGACAGAGAGGTGTACTGGGAGAAGGAGGACAGTGGGCCTGCTGGGTTAACTCTCTTCATGCTTCCCCTGTTCCTTTGCTGTTCTGTCGGGGAGCGCTTTGTCGATCCAGAGCCCTCTCCCCGAACCCCCACACCTGCTCCGAGGCATGGCAATGAGCCTGGGCGCGTGGGACGGAACAGACGGATCCATGAGAAGAGAGAGACGGGGGGAGAGAGGGAGTGAGTAAGAGGAGGTGAAGGGAAGACGGGAAGAGAAAATGAAGAGCGAGCAGAGGGAGATGGGACATGGACGGCTGGTCAAAATACTGAATTGGAAGTATTGTGAGTGAAGGAATTATATGTTGATGTAAATAATAGAATCAAGTGAATTTCTCTTGAATCATATTTGTTTTAAATACATAGCAGAAGGTTTGGTTATTTGCCATAATGTAAATAATGACCTTTGTGTGCTCTGATTTCATTATGCCGAGCATGGTGTTTAAAGAGTGACAAAACAGTTTTATGATTAGGTGGGGCAATAGGTTTTGAAAATAGAAATGCTGCAACTGCCACAGTTCATTAAGGAAAGATAGTAGCCTGACCAGCCATTCCCACTATCTTTCACTATGTTTTGAAAGAAAGTGTGTCTGGGCGTGATCGCTAAACCCCCTACTTCCTCTATTTTGCGGCAATCGAGCCAATCAGAGCCGCGAGAGGAGAACATCACATCCGTTTGCCGCGATTACAAGCGATAACAAGCAAGATGGTGTCCACGACAGAGAAAATGTTCGAGGCTTCCCTGTTTTAAAAGACCAGGACGTGTCACCAAAACCACAGCCAGAGGACGCTTTACAGCTACACGCCATTTTGGACTGACACCACAGCTCTCTGCTGCCTTTCGCGAATAAACTGTACTTTCGTGGTGCTGTCGTCACGTCTGCTGTTTTTCTGATTGACGCATGTTTGTCCCGCCCCGCTGAAGTCAAATTGTCTGGCGGCATCTCCAGACTAATTAACAGTATTGAATAATAGATTAGAATGGAGGCCAGGCAAGAAAGATACCACGCACTGATGACATTTTGTTGACATAATTTACATGTTAGAAATAGATTTTCCTAACCCTTTAAACATGACTTCAGCAAAGTAAATGTCTTCTCATATATTTTTATTTGTCAAATTATAATTTCTGTGACATTAGAGGCGTTTTGCTCCAGTGTAAAACATGGTTGCTATAGATGACAATAAATGAATTTCCCAAAGTGATTTTATGATTTACCATCAGGAAGTTAAATAATAAATCCTAAAACATAGCGTAACGTAAATGTAAACTTGAGTACAATCTGACATATGTAATTATTTTATCTGTGTTTTAGTAAAATTAGAAGTACAGCCTGCCATACACTCTTTAAGCTAAAGAAACAGAGCTGGGTACATTTCTGTTTTGATTCATTATTGGTTTATCTGATCAGGACAGTGCATGAGTATGTCTCCCACATCTGCAAAACGTCTTTCTTCCTCCTCCGCAATATTTCCAAACTCAGTCCCTCTCTCTCTCTCTCTCTCTCTCTCTTCCGGCAGAGAAGCTCGTCCATGCCTTTGCCTCTGCCAGGTTGGACTACTGTAACACACTCCTCATCGGGATCCCTGGCAGGAGCATCCAAAAGCTCCGGTATGTTCAGAACAGCGCTGCCAGGGTCTTGATGATGGTTCTGAAGTACGCCCGCATCGCCTCAGTCCTCCGTACCCTGCACTGGCTTCCAATTCTACCACTGTCTGCAAGGTGAGGCCCCCGCACTTACCTCACAGAACTCACACCTCAGCCGGGACCCCGTCAGTCCAACAGCACCGTTTGCTCCAGCCCAGGACATGGACAGGACAGTGCTAAGGGACTTATAAACATACCTTAGTTATAAATGTTAGATTGTAATAGCCAATTTACATCTTTTGTCCCATCGCTCTCACAAAAGTATTCATACACCAGTTAATTTCAACAATTTCAGGCATTGTGGGTGAAGTGTCCTGCCAAAGGACACAGCAACAGTACTGCTGTAGTGCACTAGACTAGAGCCATTGCTGTCGAGATCAGCCGAGATTGTGCATTCGTAAGTGCCGTTCGACCTCAGATGCACGTTTTACACTACGAGACATGTTTCAGTTGTGTTTTTTGTCCATAACCAGGAAATCTAAACTTGAAAAATGGCAAAATGTCTAAGCAGACGACAATCTGATCATAATTAGGTCTAGCAAACCCATTGACTGTACAGTGTACGACAGGGCCAGTCAACTTATTTTTGTCGAGGACCAGGTTTTGGAGTGTCCTGAGCAACTTCTGCATCAAAAAAAAGAGCGCAATAACAACAACAATTCGCCGCAACAACATTTTTTGCCTCATTATGGACCATACTTTTTTACTAAACGGTCCAATTTGGTAATGTTTAGTAACAGGTGGTGTGCCATGGTATCTTTTAAACCCTAAAAGTGTGCAGCGACTCAAAAAAGGTTGAAAAACACTGCTCTAAAAAACTAGATACCAACCGGGTCTGAACCAGGACTAACCGAGAATCAAAATCAAAACCAAATCAGGTATAAAGCATGCTCAAACAAGGACTAAACATGAACCAAAATAAGTGGACAATAACCCAGAATTAAACCAGTTAACAGGAAATACGATTTTTTGACATTTGAAAGCTGTATCGCGGGCCGGATCTGATTGTGTGGAGGGTCTGATCTGAACCCCGGGCCTTGAGCTGAACGGGCCTGGTATACGACTTCAACATAAAGACACACTCGCTTAACAAAAGAATTCCGTCATCATTCCGCCTCTTGCTGAAGTCAGTCCAGAACCGAACAGATTGCTTTGGGAGCGCCAACTCAAATAGAGAGGCAAAGCTGTGATAAACAACATGTTAAGGACTGTACAAACCAGAGACGGCATAAGAGAGATACTGTAAATGGAAAAACGAGAGGAAAAACAGCACACGATAACAGCCCAGCAACGTCACATGAATATAAATCAGGACATCCATTCTCCATGTTGATGAGCAGAGTCTAAAACGCCCACCGTTAAAGTATTACACGCAATGGCTTATCGCCGCTTATTTTAGTCATCCATCTCCGCGAAGCCAGCAAGGTTAGAACTGCGGCGGGAAAAAACAAGCTCTTTTCCCGGCCTTTATCACGATTTGTTTGTATATGCGAGGCTATTCCGCTTGTCGCCGTGATTTAAACAACGGCGTCAGCGCTTGGCATTCGGAAAGGTCACACAAAGATGTGTGCGCGTAGGGGGCCTATCGGAATCGCAGCCAAACAGTTCATCCCCGGCGCAGGTGTCAGTCTCTAAACAAGCAGTGTTTCTTTTTCTTATTTTTTTTTTTCCCACCGAGAAGTGTTTTGTTTCGGTTTTATCTGGGAAATAGTTGCCAGGTGTCAAAAGGTGGAGCCGCGTGGGATCAGAGAAACGAGTATATCTCCAAACAGGCCTGACATAGCGTCTCCCTGATAGATTACACAGGGTTCAGAATGACAGCCATGTCCGCCAGCGATACATGTGATGATCCCAGCACTGAGGACTGCTGCTGCTGCGGCGGCTGCTGAGTAATGTCGTTTCGGACCGGCTGCAACGTTTGATTTGATGTTTTTTTGCTGGAGCTTGTGCTTCTGTGGTTCGGGCCCATTGGTGAAGACCGAAGATGATAAGGAGCACCTTCCGGGTTCAAGAACTAAAATTCTGATTACATTTTCTTACAGACTTTTCGAAATGCAATCAGATATACAGAAAATAAAGCTGGAATATATGTCTGAAACATTGCATACCTCAGATTTAGTAAATGATAGGTTTTTTGTTCATTTTGGCTTCTTTTGTATATCCAGAAACTTAAGTTATTTTTAAAGACAGTACATTAGGAGATGTAATTACCTTGTTGACATGTTTCGGCTGCGTTTGAACTTGATCTGATCTGGAACTGATCAGAGAAGTAAGTTCAAATGCGGTGTTAAGGAGGCACAGACACCATCAACCGTGATGACCGAGCCTTCCTCCTCCGACACACGTGAGCCCCTTCTCCAGAGACCGCGGGGCTGCAGGAGGCGTGGCCAGTCTGAGGAGGCGTAGTCAGTCTGAGTGACCCGCGAGGTCAACCACGACTCAGGAAGTACCAACAGTTGAGGAGTGATACCAGTAAGACCGGTGACAGTTCTGAAGAGGCTCGCAGTTAGCCACCGAAACATGTCAACAAGGTAAGGTGTCTTGCAAAAGAATCTAAGTTTGTGGATATTACATTGCTGTTTATACTTTTTTACAATCTTAAATAAGAGAAAAAGTGACTGAACTGAACTGAAGTTTTTATCTTGATTTGAGTATATTTTGATATTCCAATTTGCTAACAGAACAAGTAAGTTTAGTTCTTGTGTAGTGTAGTAAAAAAACAAAAAAAGTGCAGCTTTTGCCTGCTTAAAAACTTTTAATACTTGATTTTTATTTTTCGTGTCTACTGCACTACCCATCCAATGTCACTTGAGGAACCTGTTCTCCTGATCTTGACTCAGGATCTTGGGCACTTGGCAGGACCCAAAAATAAGAATATACTAATTCATTATTAAAGGGGCCATATGCTTTTTTCAGGTACTTATTGAACTAAAACATTTGACATTTTATGCATTGTTCAATACTGCAGAACTGATAAGCTCCACCCCTTCATTGTGATATTTCATAGCAATAAGCAGTGGATCACCATTCATGCGTATTAATTTCTGAAAAGTGTGAAAAAGAGTCTTTTTGTTTATTTTTTTCTTCAAATAATCAAAACTAAGTACAATCGGAACAATACAGGACTAACTCAAACATGCGGGAATCAACCAAAATACAACTTTGAGTAAAACAACGATGAGTGAACACCATTGTGACGAGGTTAAAAGCCTATTTAAGTTGATTTTATGTTACACAGTACATCCCCTTTAAAGTCTTGCCTTTTTAAACACAGTCGTGACGCTGACAATCTTGGTTTTCATGTCTGAAATTGAAAGCGCTTCATTTAGAAGAATGCATGACGATAAAAAATAAATTACAAAAGTACAGAAGAAAACATAAACCCTTGCAGAAATAATTAACTACTGTAACTACTTAATTTTCACCATTCATTTAGCCGTAAAAACCCACGCAACCCATTTAACTTTTGGATAAATCAGGAATAGTACGGTCACAGTACAGGCATGTCTTGTGTAGATTTATTTATTTGTACTTGAAAGAATTTTTTCCACTGGTAGAAAGTCAACAAAACCCCTTTAATCCACTTTACATCCCCAAGACAGATAGTTATTGTTGTGGTCAGCATTCACACTGTAATTAATCCATTCTCAAGCTTCCCACTAATTGGATATTTCTGTCATTAATTAGTGTGAATCCACTGGCTGAACAGTCGTCAGTCCATTCCACCCGCAGCTTTTGTTCTCATGGGCCTGGCCTCCGAGAATCGACTTCTACCCGACGGCTTCCTGCTGGCTCCCACCCAAACTGGATATATCTTAGTCTGCAAAAAATCTGCTGTCTCCAATGAATATATAGTACCTACACTGAAATTCATCTTAGTCCACAACTTCAGCTCCAGCGACAAGAGTCCAAATATTCCATTATCAGATGTATCTTGAGATAGGATGGGCTGCAGATATTCATATTCGCTCGGAAATTACGGTAAAACATGACCAAAACAGCAATTGCCAGAAATGTACTGCTGAAAAAAAATACTGCACTGTCTAGTAACAATACACTGTTTGCGTTGAGGAGAGTTTTTCTCTTGGCATATTTTCCAGCAGACTGGGGAGTCCTGGAAAATATTCCCCAAAAATGCAAATTTTGTGTTATGATTTGTTGTAAAAAAATTAAAACAAAAACCATAATACTGCTCCTTGTGTATCACCTTTTCGGCGGTACAATATGACCTGTACAATCCTATACATTTCATTGGTTTAGTTGAATTTTAAGTTTGTTTTTTTTTCCCAGTGGTTTACAATTAAAAGAAAACACGATTTACTATATATATATATATATATATATATATATATATATATATATATATATATATATATATATATATATATATATATATATATATATATATATATATATTTGATTTTAAAGGACACGTATTATGCAAATTTTGTTTAGATTTAAACCGTTCCATAACAAAGTTCCCTCATCAAAAATATACCTAGAATTGTATTAAGCTTCATTTGTGCTTATTTGATGAATCCTTGTTAGTAAGTCCTCTCCCTCTGACCCTCAAAAACACTCCATTCTGAAATTTGCAGATCTGTGATGTCACAGGTTGAGCGTGTTACGGGAGAATTGCAGTTGTGGATTTCTTTAAAACAAGTTAAACAATAAAAATGCAGAGAGAATGAGTCTGATCAATGAGTTGGTTTATTCACTGGTACCAGAGTGAATAGACGCCTTTCCCTGACATAGTGACTCTCCCTGGTCGACGGAGGTACATGAAAATCAGAACACATGCTTTTTATACACAAGACATAGGTGGAGACATAGTTATCACATCATGAGGAGACGACATAAAACATCAGTGTGAAACCAGAGCAAGGACATATGTGACATCAATGTTTATGAAAAACAACAGCTATCAGTGGTGTTTCCAGTTAAAGCCAGATTTCAGCGTGAAAGGACGTCATAAAAGGGTTAGATGCCCATTATCTATCTTTATGACCGGGACTGGGAGCTGACAAAACAGGTGCTAAAGAGATGTTAAAGTTGAAGTTAACCTTAGCAATGTAGAATGAGTGAAACCCCAATTTCGGCTATTACAGTCCACCCCATGTCACAGATAAAAGCATTTTACTGTTACACCCAAAAATCTGTAATCAATTAAATCATTAGAATAACATATCTTTATTCATTCATGTGTCAAACAATCAAGTTAATCAACCTGTAGTCAAAACTTAAAAACACCTAAATGTAAAGATGCCTTCGAATAAACATGTTGAAAACAACCCGGGCCTAATGGTTCAGTTCAGTCCAAGTCCAGGTCAAATTCACCAGACAAGTCCCAGTTAACTGTCAGGCTCATGGCCTCTGCTCGGTTCTGCAGAAACAAAAACTGGGAAGAAACTAGATTATTCACCATTCTAAGAATGCAGGGAACAAGACAGGAAACTAAGATAAAGAAGAATGCAATATTTATCAACAACTCTTTCCAGGATGAGAGAAACCAATCGAGAGTGAACAGCGACTAGCCCTTCGCAGTCTCACCCTCCATCAGGTCTCGTAATTTAGTGAGATTAGCTATGCCCGTGCTATCGCCACCCCCTTTATCATTAGCAGGTCTGCAGGTACAACAGGTGCTCCCCAAGGTCTGACAGACCCCCCCTTGGCTAGTGATGATCTGATCTAACACCAGGCGATTTTGAGGAGCCACAGAGCGTAAGGCATGTTAACTCCTCCCTCGTAGAGGCTAAAACAGAGAGAGTGTTATTAACAAATGATGAGAACACTTAACTGAGAGTTTAAACCCTTAACATTAACTTGCCTATCCCCCATGCTGGGGAATAGGGCCAGCATGACCTTTTGACCTGAAGTCCAGAGGTTGTGGTCGTCTGGCACAACAGATCCCCAAATCAGGTCATGTGGAGCCAATTTGCGTTCTAAGTCTGTGATCAGAGTGTGGGTGTGGAAATATGATGTATGAATGCTCCGAGGAGACCACGGCCACATCCAGCCCAACCCACCGGAAGACATCCACACATCTGATATCCACACAGAAAAACATATTCACAGAACAATAAATGTCAGCAACAAATTAAAAAAAACTTAGAACCGGGCTTGATGTGAACCGGCCCAAATCAAGGTTCACGACCGGCATTGTCGGGAACTTTAAACCAGGGTCCAATGTGTGGCAAGATTCTATGCTGCTGCTGTAGCTATGGGCAAACATGTACACAGATGACGATCAGATCAATTATGACTCTTTACATATTGATACCAGTAATTTAAAGTGTGGACAGTCGAGTGGTTGTAAGACTTAGTCAATGCTTCTAACCAGGCCGTCCTCCAGAAGTCAGACTACAGGTGCTTTGTTTCACGCCATGTTTATTTGAGTAAATGAAACCAGGCATCAAACTTAACCATATTATCAAAATTGTCAGAAATAAGGCACACATGAAAATCTAAATCTGGAGATTCAATTCCTTCACCATAAGCTCACCCTGGTTGCTTACTCTCTGAGTTATCTCCTCCCCCCTTCCAGGGGAAGAGCAGATGTGGTTCCAGTGGTGGGAGCTGTCTCCCCACACGCTCCGTGCGGCTCAGGAAGTTGCTTTGTTTCGTGAGCGTTGGGTCCATTGCCACAGTGTGAAGCATGGATCCATGTGCCCCCTTGGCTGTCCCACAGTGATGTCGGGTGTCAATCAGCGTCGCCTCCTATGTTCAAAACCAGGTCTAGCTCCAGCTCTGCAGCTTCAGCCGTGTTTTGACCTGAACAGAAACAAAAACAAAGTGCACTCCCCCCTTTTTTTCCTGTGAGTGCCGCTAGTTAAGTTTGCCCTCCCTTTCCCAAAAGGAGAAAATAATATAAAACAAAGGAATGAACAGAAAGGTGGACCTGATGGGCCGGCCAAAAAGAACAAACAGATGATGTGACACCGGGCCAACCCTGTACAGGGCCGCAGGAGCCAGTGCCAACACCACTAACAACCTAAGGACAAACCCATCCCCAGCTAAATCTGAGCAAAATAAAAGCGAAAACGTGACTACCGTCCCACCAGGTCAAACAAAAGCTAAGTTGGCCTGAGTGTGGCTGGGCAGAGCCATAAGTGCACCAGCTACAGGCGACTTAATTAAAGGCTCAGAGCAGACGAACTAAACACAAAACTTAATTCATATCAATAGACCAAATATGGAAAATGTGCGTTAAAAAAAACCTTCTCTTGTCTAATTTTCTCTTTTCCTATTACTATTCTTTTAACAATATTTTATTTTAAATATTAATTGCCACACTCATACCTTAGTATTATAATTCGATTTATATATATATATATATATTATTTCAATGGGCCTTTTCCGAATCAAATTCAAATCAAAGATCACATATGAATGTCTTTAATATCTTTAATGAAAATATATATTCTAAAATTTTGTCTAATTATATCATAGCCTTTTTTGAAAAACAAAAAACAAACATACATTTTCATCTTCTGCCAGGAAACCTGTGGAGGAATAATTTCATGCATTACAATCAACCAGCTTCGACTGGTTTATCTTCTTGGTCCATAGTTGTTTCTGGTAAATAGGAAACATCACAAATAACACACAGACTGTTACACCAGCCCCTGTTTCGGGCTCAGGTCCTCCGTGCATAAATGCCACCTGTACTGTGTCAGTCTCCGCAAAAAAAAATTATCATTACCAACCTGAGAAGAAAAATAATCAAATTAGACACACATTTAAAGTATTACTTTATAATTGTTTGTTCCACTGTACACACAGATCCACTCTGGATGTATGTGCTCCTTTGGGTCATCTGCTGAAACCTGTAAATTTGAGATTAAAATAACCTTTGTCTTAGTTATGCCAAAAGAAATCTATAAAAACTTCAGAAAATGCGTAAGTCCATAATCAAAGCAAAGTAGAAAGTGGTTAATTCATTCATACACATTCACACAAACAGACGTTAGTGAAGCTTCTTTAGTCCAAGAGCTTTACTCGTCAAGTCCAAAAATGTCACATGTTCATAGTTTGAGTTGTGCACAACCTTTAAAATGACGTCATATTAAAACCACATTTTTGTGACTGTGTGGGTACAGGAAGTGTCCTGTCTGTGATCACATTCCCCAAAACATAGACTGTTATATAATAAAATGTGTTATTTCTCTCTTGTTGCAACAAGTGTAATAAATCCTTTAGACTTGATGACTTTTCATCAACCCTACTCTCAATCTGTAATAATCTAAGGAGCTCTCCAAAATTGAGTTTACACCAGCTGAGTTTTCCTAGTTTGTTATCATTTTGATATCGCTTTTTGTTATAGACACGCTGTTGAGTTGATTGGTTCATTTTTCCCTATTTGTTTGTCCCCCAATTATTTATTTTTTAAAATTCAACACCACCAATGTCCACATCTATAACTGACCTGTGTATGTTTTTTACGTCACCTGGTTTTGGGTGATACTCCTTGCAGTTTTCAATTGTGTCCTTTGCGTCAGCCGGAACTGCTCGCGATGTCCTCCCGCTGCTCCTTGACCTCCTCATCCCCTCCGTCTGCCCCGCCCTCTGAGCCGCTGTGACCTGGAGCTTCTCCATCCACATTTGATCTCTGTCGCCGTGTGGCACCTCAGTTTTCTCTGCAAAAGTCTCAGAAGGAACACAAAAATCACCATCATGTGCTAAAGCACCAACCACACAGAAAACACTTTGGGATCTGCAATCTTAGTTTGAACTAAATAAATATATGAAATGACCTGGAGGGCCTGGTAAACAATGCCATTTAATGTTTTATTTTTGCAAACAATTTTTGAAAGAGGGTGTTACTGCCTCTTTTACAAGTTATAGATTGACTTTTAACAAACAAAGTAAAGGCATTAATTTATTTGGGATGTCTTATTTTAAAACCATGTCCTCATCTTTGTTTCTTATTCAGCATTTGGCAGATCTCAATTTCTTTTATTTATTTATTTGTTTTAATTAATTAAGCTATTTAATCATCTAAAATGTTAAATTTGCTCATGTGAGATATATTCCAAGAGCTTGCATGAATTGTGTAAAATAGTTCAACTTAAAACGACTCTAGAACATGTAATAATTTTAAATACTATTTAGGTAAACCAGCTCCATGGCTGGCCGTACTTAAGATTAAGCTTTAAATAATTAGTACTTCCCGTTGTGGCCTCAGCTGGGTCCAGTCGTCGGTCAGAGAGCGGAGGCAGAGCAGGCGGTGAAAAGGAACGGGGTCAAGGATCGACAGCAGGAGCCTGTACAGGAAATAAGAGCGCTCACACAAGAAAATATTAGTTGTGCATGCAATGGTAACATAATTGTAAATTTACTATGTCTCTTTGTTCACTACTTTAAATACTCCAATGTCAGTATTGTGTTTGAATCTGCTGTGATGACCTCTCTCACAGCTGCCACCTTTATCTCTGTTTTGTCTGTGGCCTGTGAGGAGTCAGGTTTTTTCTAGTTCACAGGCACATGACTAAAACTGGCCAGGACCTCAGAGTCCCGTGAAGGGAAAAAAAAGAAAACCGTATCAACCTAATTCTTATAATCAAAATGTTATGTTAGACAATTTGGAACCTCCAAAATGTAAATTTGGGGAGGTTTTAACTCTTTCGAAAAACATCAAATCCATTAAAATTTCCATAAAACCACTGTTTGTTACAGGAAAGAAAAAAAAAAAAAAAAGATGAGCTCATTTCAACCAAAAATTCAAAATCGAAAAACAGGAGCAAAACCAGATCCTATTAAAGTCCTGCAGGGTTTCCGCCTAAACTTCTTGTCAAAACAAAATGTGCGCAAAAAAAATCTTGGCCATAAAAAAAAAAACATACTCAAACAAACCAAACAATATTCAGTTGCAAAACAAAGCTCTATATTTCTCTTTTAATATAGCTATTTATTTCTTCTTAGATGTAGCTCTATATTCATTATGTCACTCAGTCTAAGCTGTAAGCAGGTTTGAACTGCGTTTATACGGAGACCAAAAACTTTTACGATAAGACGATCAGACATATCAAAGTGCATCGTGTGCTATTCTTAAAGTGAATCAGTGCAAAGCATTTCTTCGTTGCGAGAGCATGTGCTGTGTATGTGCTGCTGATGACGTGACTGATTTTCAGGAAATGCATTCTCCATTTAAAAAGGCTTTTAAAGTTCTAATGCTGTGTGATGTTACCTCTCCTTTTCGTCTGTCTGCTGCACGGCCGGGCTCTGCTCCACCACTGCTGCTGTCAGAGGGTCACGCTGAAGGCCCAGACTCTGCTCAGTGTCCTCTTCACTGCCTTTAAGCAGTAACTTCAGATGTTTATCTTCTCCCACGTCCATGCCCTGCAGGAGCATCTCCACAGTTAGGTCCATATTGTGTGAAATTTCGCAAAGTACGAATCAAAACTCCATAGTGGTTTTGTTTTGGCCGATTCTCCTTTGCCAGCTTTGTTTTCTTTGGGTCCTGATAGTGGCTTTGTAAACAATGTCTCTCAGATGTGACTTTCTCAGCAACTTTCTTTTGCAACATCAGTCATTGTCTTTGAACTAAATCTTCTTTGAGGTGGCACTCATCCACCCGTGTTAGCTTTATTGTCCAATATGCAATGATTTGTTTGGGCGATGTCATTGAGATAATGGCAGTCCGTCTCATTCGTGCCCAGCTTAGTGCGGCTTGTAGCACAAGAGGGCATCCGGGTCGTTGGTGGAGGAATGGTGTGGCAATGGTGTGGGTCTTATTAAGCTTGATCTTCTCCAGAGTCCGGTCCACAGGGTCTGGTCCACAAGGCTGGACAGAGCGTGTTGACCCTCGTGCAGTGGTTTGGAGCCCGGCGCTCGCAGCAGTCAGAGGGAGGTTGTAACAGAAACAAAAACAAAGATAATGAGTGACGTGTGAGTGCAAATGTGTGCAGAGTAATTCTTTACTGTTGCTTAATTTCTATTCCTTCAATTTAAAAAAAAAAAAATATATATATATATATTCATTCATTTTTTTTTTTTTTTTCAACCGCTTATTCCCGTTAGGGGTCACGGGTGACTGGAGCCTATCCCAGTGACTTTGGGCCTTAGGCGGGGTACACCCTGGACAGTGGCCAACTCATCGCAGGGCTGACACAGAGGACAAGGACATTGACAGACAACCATTCACTCTCACATTCATTCACTAGGGACAATTTAGAGTTCTCAATTAACCTGTACAGTCATGTCTTTGGACGGTGGGAGGAAGCCGGAGAACCCGGGGAGAACCCACGGTAACACGGGGAGGACATGCAGACTCCACCCAGAGAGATCGTGTGATGTTAGGGTGGTTCAGAATTCGAAACCACGATGTTGGGGTGGTGCGGGATTCGAACCCACGATCTCCTTACTGAGAGGCAGAAGCTCTAACCGCTCTGCCACCGTGCACCTATATATATATATATTATTATTATTTTCTCTTTTTCAGGTCTCCTTCTTTAACGTTATCAATGTTTACGTTATAATAAGTCTTTTAACTTTAATTTGCTTTAATTTTTCTTAGAAATCAGTGCTCAGTGATCCTTCTTCAGGAAAGCTATATTTCTTGGACCACACAGTTAATACTTAAATCCATTCCTTGCCGTGTTTGTCTGTCATGGCCTGGATTAAAGGGCTTGTAGGGGCCTCCTCCACCACTGACTGGTTTGATCCCATTTTATCTCCCAGATATTTTATCTCCCAGATATTTAATATCTCCCAGATTTCTTATCTCCCAGATAAAATGGTAGTGCGCACCTTTCACCGCTTTACGCACGTCTGCGTAGCGTGTATCTTTTAAGACGTTTTACCACTACGTCCCGGGAAGCTCCCCAAGAGTTCCCTTCACTTTTCCTAAGCTGGGTTCCTTTAAATTCCCAGGTTAATGTGTCACTTAATAACAATATTAGTGTATTCAATTCAATAAATTAAGTACTCTGAGGTATTTTTAGCCTGCTTTAGCTAAAAACTCTTTTAAAGGTTCCCCGAAGAGATCTATGCTCACTTACTTTCCCTTTAAAGGCAAAAGGTCTTGCAATAGATTATACTCTTAACCCAACCTCTCGTTTTCTTTAAGATGTGACACAAACTTAAACAGAGCTCACTCTTAAATCAAGATTTCTTGCTCAGTTAAGTGGAAAAAGTGAGCCAGACTCCCTTTCAGCGTCTGGACTTCCCGACAGCCTGACCCCCAAGAAGGTCTACCTGTCCAGTCTGGTCCAAGGCAAGATTCCTACCCCTTCAGATATTTAACCAAATATATTTAGCAGAGCTATATCAAGCAATCGGCAGACAAACAGAAGGAATGCTTTAGTAACTATTTAGTATTACTCCTAGAAGTTTTCAAGTTGCAATTAATTTTAAAATCAAACTAAATTCCCCCCTTTACTTTTATTAGATTGTAATAGGACAATTTTAGGGCTCTAAACGCCTATACAACTAATAAAAACTTAAAGATGCAGACTCACTCACCACAACAAAGTAGGATGTTTGGTTCGGAAACCTTGCGCCGGTGGTCCTCGTCCCCGTGAGACAGCCCTCCGTCTCAGAAAGCAGATGAGGTTAGAGGCTGGAAGATCCAGGTGGCCTGACGCTGACTCACGCCAGGAGAGAACCCAGACCGGGCGAAGGCCGCTGTTCGTTGACGCCAACTGTTACGGGAGAATTGCAGTTGTGGATTTCTTTAAAACAAGTTAAACAATAAAAATGCAGAGAGAATGAGTCTGATCAATGAGTTGGTTTATTCACTGGTACCAGAGTGAATAGACGCCTTTCCCTGACATAGTGACTCTCCCTGGTCGACGGAGGTACATGAAAATCAGAACACATGCTTTTTATACACAAGACATAGGTGGAGACATAGTTATCACATCATGAGGAGACGACATAAAACATCAGTGTGAAACCAGAGCAAGGACATATGTGACATCAATGTTTATGAAAAACAACAGCTATCAGTGGTGTTTCCAGTTAAAGCCAGATTTCAGCGTGAAAGGACGTCATAAAAGGATTAGATGCCCATTATCTATCTTTATGACCGGGACTGGGAGCTGACAAAACAGGTGCTAAAGAGATGTTAAAGTTGAAGTTAACCTTAGCAATGTAGAATGAGTGAAACCCCAATTTCGGCTATTACAAGCGCCAAGATCTTCTGTGCCGTTTTCAAGTCCTTAAATCATAAGCAGACTCATTCTGAGCATTTCTGCCGTCAAATCACAATCCTTACAACTGCGTGCTTACATTAGCATGACGGGGGGGAAAGCTAGGTTTGTTTATCTGACCTGTGTAATTCCGTCTGCAGCCAGTAGATAGAGCCAAAGGTCAATTCCTGGCGTGGGAAACACCACAAAGACATGAGGTCAATTTGATGTTTGTAAAAATATATAATTCTTTAGTTCTAAATCATGAAATGCCACAGTTTTATCCTGTATTTGTTTTGGTTGTTACCTTGCTCAGACTAAGTTAAGTTAAAGATGTAATTTTTTCCCCTATACTTATTATTCGGACTCTTGAGGAACGACAAAAACATCGACGACTTATGTATCATACCTTAAAATGTGTACGACAGGTTCTTATGATTTTCTAATTTTGACTTTGTTTGGTGTTACAGATACCTGTAAATATAAATGATAAACCAATCTGGTATCTGTTTGTGGAGAAAAGTTGAAAAAATCTCTTGAAAATACAAAAGAAGTTAACAGTTTGATGACATTGCACAAGGAAGACGAAGGTTATAGCCTAATTAACAAAAAAATAAACTATTTCTTTCAATAACTTAACAAAATAAAGAACTTCACATATATTTTTATTTGTCAAGTGAAAAAATTGGTGACAATAGATGAGTTTTGGCCCAGTATACAGCGTGGTTGCTTCTTTCCTACTGTGATGTCATCATTTATAACCAGGAAGTAAAATCAAAAACAAAAAATGCTAAACTGAGCTGCCAAAACCGTAACATCGCACGCTCTCTATTCTCCATTTGAAGTTTGCCGATTGTGCTTCAGTAATGTTCCCTTTCTCCATCCGTCCTATCGCCGCCCTCTTCCAAAGCGTGACCCGTCTCTGTCCGCAAACGAACAAAACCCACTACGGTAAAAACAATCACACAGAAGCCGAACCGCTTTTTACAAATACACAAATGCTGTATTTTTCCTTCACTTACTAGCGCGCAGCAGTGTGTTTCCTGCAGCCCCGTGTGCGCGCCAGAGCTCTCCAGCTGTGACGGGAGATATTGAGTTTGTGTAGAAAATCGGGGAGGTATGCACGGCTGTAATGAGAGTAAGGGACACCCCAGAGAGCGGGGCAGCCACGTCGGCCACAGAGCAGCGAGAAATGGCTTTTTTATTTTATTCCGACGCGTACTCCGAACTGCAGACCACCTGTTTCTGCCTCCACTGGATTATTCATGAACAAGCCGCACTATCCGTATACTTGACCTTTGTGGGTTTTTAGCTGGTGCGCTTATGTAGTGCTCTCAGGGATATTCACGATGTAATTCGAGGAGAAATTCAATGTAATATGGCGGATTTACCATATTTACTTTAATTAACGCGAAATACAATGCAACTAGGAACTAAATTGGTTGGGAGCGTCATTATGGTATGGTAACAAGCCAGAAATGCAACATTTGGGGTTTATCCTTGTCATGAAATGAAGACGTAAATGACAATACACCTTAAAAATGTATCATATTACACATTAGCAACCCTTAAGTGGCACAAGTTTGCACGAGTTTGCTTTTAAAGACAACAGATTGCATAGATTGCGTCCTAAATCTGAACAAATTTGGACATCTGATTCACTTTCCACCTTCTAATATCGTCAAAAAGTGTGATGTTTGTGAGATGTACACTTAATTATAACACACTGTACATCTAACGCTTTCTTATATTAACAGTTAAAATGATGGGATCTTGATAAAATATGGAACAAATGTGAAGGTGTTGTACATTATAGAGGCTAAGTCAATCACGCCAATGCAATGAACACCCAAAAATCATGGTTTAACTTTGGATTGTGATTTTATTAAACAGTTAATTTTGCAAATAGAGTTTTTAAAAGGCACTTGTGATTATTTTTAATCAATTAACCAATTAATAATCAACAGAATTGCCAATGCACAGTCTTAGTAAAGATTTTGACATGTTATGCGACATTAGTTAGCAGGTCTTTCCTGAAATAAAAGCCAAAATCTACACAATAATACATTTGCAGCTCAGTTTCTCTAAATCTAGCACCTTCTTATTTCTCTGAAATGCTTGTTTTGCACACTCCAGGCAGAGCACTGAGGTCGGCTGACCGGCTGCCTCCTCTAGATTTTAGTGTAGACCTTGGCCAGTCCAGGAGCAGAGCGTTTTCTGCTGCAGGTCCTAAACTATGGAACTCTCTTCCCCTGAACATAAGAGCTGCTACTTCTGTTCAGAGTTTCAAAACATTGTTAAAAACTCATTATTTTTCACTGGCTTTTAATCCAAGCTGAGCCGCACATTTTTATTACACCTGCATTGGTTTTTTTTACTTTTCATTTTTCTGTACTGAGCTCGGAAACAGAAATTTCAGTCAGCCCAATGTTAAATCAATGGAGATTTTAAGATGCTAAATGCTAAACTTAGCATTAATTCAAAAGTATTCTAACACTATATATTGATAAATGTAACGTAATGTTCTTCCATGGATTTTTTGTTCACTTGTTTACATTGTTTTGGTTAATATTTTTCTATGTAAGTTTAACAGCAGCAACAAACATGGCGGATTTCCATGGGAACAGCTGTTTTTTGACATTCAATCCCGAACTCTATTAAAGTCTATATGACAGCTTCTCATTATATTCAAATAATGGCTTAGTTTGGTGGGAGCGCACTTGTGGAAAATATTCAGCACAGTTTTCCATTTTTGAAGTTGCAGTTCCAGAAAAAAATTTGATAAATAAAAGTTTAAAATGACAGGAAGTAGTGCTGTATTCTTAAATGGAATCCCGCCACCTATGTCATACAGTTAACACTCAACCGACACATTTTCCTGACAGTTTAAATGCTCATTCAACAAAATAAAAGTGTTATCCGGTTTTATTATTTGTCAAATCATAACTAATGTGTAATTTATATGGATTTGACACTTTGTCGCTAGGTAACAGTTGTGGAAACACCTCTATGTCATATTTGCTGCCCATGATCAACCAGGAAGTAACATTATAAAGATTATGAAAACTGTCAAATAGGCAAAATGTTTAGTAAAATCTTAAATACAGTCATATTCACTACGTTTTAGTCAAACGTGTAGGGCAGTGTATCTGTATAAATGTGCTGTATAAATAAATTTGACCTTTATTTAGCATGAGGCTTGACTCTCTTGGAAAATAATATAAAACAAACTGTCACACAAAGAAAAGACAAAGGTGCGGTTAACAAAATGTCCCAAAATCTCCAAAAATGTAAGCGTGTGGTGGACAGACAAATTCTTTCATCTCCTTCTGTTTCTACCCCTCGATAATAACTATTTAACGCCCTCTCGAGTGAAACAAAAGACAAATTTAAGAACTGTGTAAAGCGGCCTGGAAGAACTTTGCGTTGAGATCACTTAAAACAGAGCCGCCTCCAAGAAATGATGAACTTTTGGGCTACAAGTTCCGTACGCTATCTCGACTGGAGTACTGCTAATCTATGGCGCAGGAAAGACTTTGATGAGCTGTCTCAAAAGCCTTCAGCGGTGAAGCGTGCGCGTTCTTCTCCATCTGCCGTTTTGCGCTCAAATAACACCGGGGCATTACGGAACTCTTGGCGTTGCAAACTAGACTGCAAACTAGACGCAATCTCTGTCATGTTTTGGATTCGAATTGTATCATGGGCTTTCACCAACGGCCCTGGGACAATGAAGGTGTAGTCAAAAAGTCCAAATTTCAATCCGGATTTGAGGAGTTTTGACTGGATGAGATTTGACGTAGAATATTTCACTGGCTTTCTGACTGATTTAGATTAAAGTCGGAAAAAAAAAAGAAGAAAATGCCAATGGGATAAGGAAAATTATCTTAATCCGTTGGCAAATGATTGGGCTTGAAGTAAGAAGTAATGTGTTCAAACAAGTCAGGAACATTTTGAGAAGTAAAATAATCTAGATCCTCACTAGTCAAAACATCTGAAATTAAGATTAAAATGCTGAAATTAAGAATTTTGAACTCATCTAGTAATAATTTTTTGGAACAATGGGTGAATTGAAAGTTTGGGGATGAATGCTTTGTGAATTTCTCTTTTCCTGTGGTCAAACGATCATGGATTATTGAGTTGCATTTTAATATCTTCTCAGGTTTAGTTACATTTCTGTATTTTTAATGACTGGAAGAATACAATGAAAATCTGTACCGGACTGGCAGGAAACATTCAAGAACATTACTGCTGCCAGTGATTACAGTGTTTGGCAAGACAAGTCTCACGTCTACTGTCTGGATACATTTCGTCCCAAAGCAAAGGGAATACTACAGTTCTTTTTCAGTCATTTGATTTGAAACTTGGTGCAGTTCGATCATTTGATTCAAACGTTTACCTGAACAGGGTCTTGGACGTTCATATCATTTGGAACAGTCTCAGAACAGAACACACAGCACTCACTCTGAAACATACTGTACCTGTTCACTGAATTCACACATGGTAAAAAGACTTTAGACCAAACGCTGTCCATTTCAATTTCGAAACTCACACATAATGACAAAAAAAACACTATTTGCAAGCACACAAAAACAAAAAAACTAGCACCTGTTTGACAAAAATGTATGATTTGGATTTTCTAAAACAAGTTAAACAATTAAAAAAAACGCAAAGAGAGAATGAGTCTGATCCATGAGTATAAGCGCTTTATACTCAGAGATAACACATCATGAGGAGACACCATACCATCATCACATAATCATTGAAAAACAAAGAACAAGGACATATATGACTATCAATATTTATGAAAAACAGCAGCTATCAGTGGTGTTTCCAGCTAAAGCCAGATTTCAGAGCGAAAGGACGTCTTAAGTGTCCTCTCTAAGTTATCTTGATCTGGGTGGATGTCCCCAGCCTGCCAGCAGTTAAGGATGACTAAGCAAAACCCTGGAAATTGCCATTACACCCCTAACATTCTTTAACATCAACAAAGCGATCTGCACATGAATCAAACAGAGACAATGTTCTCAGCAGATCAGAACATACTGTGTGGGTTTCAGATGATGACGATTTAAGACCGTTACATAGCGATCAATAATTGGTCAGTTGGCTCTCTCAACACATAGGTTTTCATGTGGAAACAACAAACTTGTCCAGTCTGCTCCTAAAAATATTTCATTGTTTCATTTAATCCACTTCATCCATAGAGTTCTATGGGATATTGTAACTTCAAAGGCTGTTTTCTTAAAATGCATTTTTCTCCCCTCGGGGCATAAGGATCATCAATTAAAGTAGCTCCTACACACACCAAACTTTACAATCTTGGACTCAACAAGATTTTGACGAAAAGTACTGAAGGATGTTTTGATATCTAAAGTTTTAAGTTTAAAAAAAATATTTTTAGGACAATTTTCAGTCCAATCCAGTTTACTTAAAAACTAAATAAGAAATCCAAAATCCCCTCTGTAATTATTTTTGTAACTAATATGTGTACGAAATGAACCAAGAAATTTAAACTTAGTTTGGCCCATTTTTCAGATTTATATGTCAAAATAAGTGTATTTTTGGCAGTTTTTTCACATTAAATGCCTTATTTCTACGTGAAAACATGACATGATGAAAAACTTGTAATATATTTTTTTCTTACATCTATGTGAGAAAACTACAGAAGTTTCAAATTAATATCTTTAATTTATTTTTCCTATTCACCTGCAGTGTCTCGCCTTAAAACAAAACAGTATAACTTTTGAATGGGTTAAGTCCTCAAAATGTTGCTTATTACAGGACGAAATTACAGTTTTTTCAGGAACACATTGCACAAGCAGTGTTGATGTATGTGTTCTTCTGACATCTCTCAATTTTCTTCAGCACAAACATCTTCACAAATTTAAAATGAAACGTTTTACTATAAGAAAAACAGCCCCACTGGCAGCCTGCACTGAACAAATGAACAAAAGCGCAAATAAAAGCACAAAGTTTGCAAGTCTTGATGTTAAAACGCCCTTTTGTGTGAGCTGTTTCCAAATTTCAATTGCGAACGTCAAAGTGTGTCGAAGAACAATTAAACCTTGACGCACTTTCGGGTAATTCAACGCTAAAAAGATGCACACTTTCCAGTTCATAACCCTTCTTATTTTTAAAGTTTTTGCTAATCTTCATCGTTACCTCATTAGCTGCTCGCCCCTCGCTGTGACATTCTTTTAATCACTCCTAACCACACACTCGCACATCACCTTACACTCCGCGCTGAATTTTCCACACCGTTGTCGCTTTTTTTTTTCTTTCTTGCCAGCGCTCCGCAGTCAAATCCCTAAAAGGCACCCCCGGCTGTCTGCGCCTCTGCAGGGGTTGGGCATTATGCATGTTTGATTGACAGCTGGGACTGAAGGGGACAAGGCGCGCTGAACTATGTGTCTGATGATAAGAAAGTGACAGTTTTGGTTTGAAACTTTTGAGTGGCTACTTCTTCTCTCCTGGTAGGTGGTTGGCGCAAACAAGAATACATTAAGCGTTCTAGCCCGAGCGAATAAATATTGTCAAAATGATCACGCGTGTCTATTGTCGGGCGGGGAAAAAATAGCTCGCGGAGAGTGGCTCGTGTTGTGCCGGATTAGCGTCCAAAGCGAGCAGCGGGTAAACTGTCGCGGAGAGGACGGGACGGCGGACAGGGGCACTCCTTCAAGGCGCGCTACGTCCTGGAACGACAATCAAAGAAAACTAAAATGCAACAATGTGGAAAATTATTGTTTTGGATAATGAAATGCCAATTGTGAAGTCAAGGAGATGGCATGCTTTTTTTTTTATTCCAGTTTTTAAACAACACAGAACAGAAACAAGACAAAGAGAGAGAACATACAAACAGGTATAGACCCTTTAAAATTCCAAATTCAGGAGCGGAGGCAAAATGAAGTTGACTGTAAATTTTTTAAAGATTAGCTCCATATAGATCTAAATTTGTGTAGGAAAAAAGCAACACATTAAAAGATTAAAAGGATTTATACAACAAAAACAGCAAAAAAGTGAAGATATGGAGTGATTTAGCTAGAGATTTTGGAGTGAATCATGAGTTTAATCCATATCTAACATAAATACACTGTTTTCTGGAACAATTCTGTATGAATTGTTATTTTTAGCATGAACTCCAGTGCAGTTGTGGTTCTTTTGAGTACAGTTTGGGTCAGATACAGAGAGATACTTCATAGTTTTGTCACACCCCCTTTTAGTCGATAGAACAGGTCTTTGGTCAACCAAGAATTTCTTTAGTCGACTACAGCCCTAGTACTTAATAGTGCTGTAGCCTCATATTTACTCCTGCATAATCTTTGCTAGATTTAAGTCTATTTTTGTGGTTATTTATCTAGATTTTTTACATTACATGTTTCCATTCACTGGCTGTTCTTGAATTTGGCATCGCAGCTCTGGAATATCCTCACTGTGGGACAAATATCAGTTAAGTGTTCTTGTTTAACCTTTGCTCCACTTAAATAATACTTTTCCACGTTTCTTTTCCACCGCAATATCCACCCTCCCTTTGATTTACTGCCAGACAAGTTGTTCCCTATAAATAATTTAGCACTGGAGTTTAGGTTATGTCAAAAACCATATTGTCACCAATTATCAATGGCTCTGTGGCTGCAATGCCCTCCTGGTCGGGTCTGGATTGATACACTTGTCAGACGCTTGCCGCCAACATTCGTCACCCTAACCTCCTTTTCTCCCTCTGATTAATCTCCATCTTTGCTAGGCTAGTTTGGCAAAGTTATTTTTTACAGGAAAACGCCGTCGCTTGATACCTCCGCGCTTGTCTGTCATGAAGTCAGATGGGCGCCGTGGCACGCTGAAACGCCGCGGTTCGCCGTTAAGGCTGTCGCCGCGGTTGCTGAGGGAAACGCTTCCTCAGGTGGGTGGGACCAATGGGAGAACAGGTAGCCGTGGTGACAGATGATGCTCATTCACATAGGTAGCCGTGCATAGTGCCGCTGTCACAATACGGCAAATGTTGACTTATAAGAAGCGGGCTTTCGACGGAGAACGTAAATTAATCTTTTCTGTACGCATCGCCCTTCGCCATTCGTTTACGTCCAGTGCAGCTCCGGCAGTGCCAAGTAGGTTGAAGCAGAATTTATTCACATTTTCCTTCGCTCTGACGTGAGTCGGATAATGTTATCCGGCTATTTTTACCCGTCCTCGCCTGGTGGCATCTGCTTGTGTTTGTCCAAAATAAAAGAGCGCACTTTATCCAAAATGCTTGTGTCATACACCATTTGAAAGGTAAGAGCATCGAATTTCTGGTGATTTACATGAGAGCGCTGGAAGTAGAGCACTGTCAAAATACGCTCCAGTTACACACTATGTATAAAATATTGAGCAACGATAGTATATGTCATAGTATGCACTTGGAATTATTTTCATTTCAGTAGGCCTGTCACAAAAGTGCTTTGTTTAATCTTCTACAGCTCAAATTTTATCAGAATACTGAAGAATGCCATGATAAATACTGACCCCCAAAAATGATTGTTCTATCTTTGATTTATTGAACGATAAGCTGATTTATTGTGACAGGCCTATGTTTGAGAGCTGAAAAAGTGCAATTATAATGATTTATTTGCAATCCAATCCACTTTATTTATACAGTATAGCGCGTTTCACAAACAGAACCCGTTTCCAAACTGCTGCACAAAACAGAACAAAAGGAAGGTAAAGAGACAAATAAAAAGTATACTCTATTTACTTCTGCTAGTCCTAACAATGAAATTTGTAAAATCAAATAAGAACAACTGTATAAAAAATAAATATATACAAAATGTAAAAACAATTGGCATAAAAACACAAAGGACCACACAATGCGGTGTTGAAAGGACATAAATTCTGTTAGTGTTTTTTGAGCTTTAAACCATGTTCTAACAGTGTTCCATCATCAAAAACACACCTGAAGTAGCATTCAACTGCATTCATCCTCGAATGTCAAACACACGTCCTGCTGAACTTCCTGGATTTTCAGATTTCATACGTCACTTATCTGGGAATTTTCCGCCGTTTTTAGTCCTTAAATCATCACCAGACTCGCTCTGAGGATTTCTGCTGCAGCAAATCCGCACAATGACGTCTTTTCAGCGCTGACTTCACTAGGTTGTATATAGCGCTGTCGCCATCTGCTGTCTGGATGCACTCAAGAACAATATGAAAAATGCACAATATTTTCCTTTAAAATGTTGTGTTGTGTAATGTAATGTTGTTGAATATAATGGTAAACTTATTCGCAAATGTAGCCAAAGTACAATTTGCAATAGTGAATAAATGTCAACAAGCTGTGTCTACAAACGATGATGAGATGATGATGAAACAGCTTATCGCGTGTTGCGTTCGATGTTGACTGATCAGGGTTATTTTCTTGAAATATTAAGCTTCAAACTGATGTATTGCCACACCATAGAAGCCCATATTAACCTGCAAAATACAATAAATGTGTGAATGTTTTGTGACAAGAGCTACTGTGTGGAAAAGTTTTTGGTTTGTTTTTTTTACAATTTGTGTCCAAGGCCAAGGTGTTACACTACCTCATCTTGTGAAGACTTCCCACATCTTTAATAAGTTCTCATTTCAGAGCTCAGTCTACAGTATATAACCATAATCCCACATTACAATATTTTGCTATAGTGGCTCTGTTTGTGAATACATATCACAATGTTACCATGACATTCGAGTTTTCCTTTATCTATTCCCTTTTGTCCACCATTTGATAAAAGGAAACTATCAAGCTGCGGGACATGTTGAGTATAAAAAAAAATCCGTCAAATCAACCCATTCTGAGATTAATCGGGATCAGCTTGTACTCAAAAACAACAAAACAAACAAAAAATAATAATAAGGACGTTTATATGGATTCCGCCTGGACTTTTTTACATTACTTCAGGTCCATAAAACACATTTTTAGTCACATTATCTTATGTTTTGAAAGAGGAATTGTCAAAACCCAACAAAAGCCCAAACTGCTGTCAATCAGACCATTCTCACCAGCTTTACTCCTTCATATACTTACCAAAGAAAATCTAGGCAGAACTGAAAATCTGATATTCCTCTGTGCAGAGCTTGTTCACACTTATAATGAGAGTAAATCAGACTTAAGAGTACAAAACTACAGAGTCTCAGCTTCACAAAGAGTCCAGCAAATTGTTTGTGCTCCAAAGGGTTCAGAAACCGCTTTAGTTTGAAATGGGGTTCATTTTAGTCAGGCGTTTTGCCAAAATAGGATAGAAAAGTAATTGTGTGAAACAATTATGTGACACAATGCCCTACCTGACACTGGTAAATGGTAAATGTATAGAAAATCATGTCATGTAAAACAGCGATTCACAACCTGGGGGGCGGGAAGGTTTTAGAGGGTCCCCAGAGCTTTGTCTGGTCAGAATGTTAGATCATAAAAGTAATCATTTGCACAAATTAAATCCCAAAACAAAATCCCAAACAAATCATTGGAATTAAGATGTGGGAACATAAAAAATACAGTTGATGTGTGTTTGTTTGAAATAATCAGAATCAGAAAGGGGTTAAATGCATCTCAGTAATCATTTTCATCATGTAATGCATTTGTCGGGGCCATAGCATTGGACCGAGGGGGTCTCCGGTTCATGCATGGAAGGAAAAGATGTAAAACTTTAAAGCACTAATCCCAGTAAACCTTTTTCCAAATGAACCATTTTGTATAAAAAACAAATAAAAAGTAGAATGAAACACTTAAGTGGTTAAGTCATATCATTTACAAGTCAAATACATTCATTATTAAGGTCTCAAAAGCTGACATTTTAACCTATTACCAAAAAAAAAAAGAGAGAGAAAGAAAAGAGACAGATGATATTTATTGAGCCCCAAAAACTGCAGTTCCAGCTGTCATATATTGAACAATAAGTCGATACTGTAACTACCGTGACACGCATAATGGTTAGCCTTGCCAAAAGACAACCAACAAACTACAAATATCGTCAAATGATTTTTTATTTTGCCAGGAAATTTGTATAGAAAGAATTACACTTTCAAAGAACATTAACAAACAACATGAAACAAATCCGCCGTTGTTAGACTGTAGTTTCCCATTTCCCAGCCCACATTTGTAGTCGTCATCTGTCAAAGGCTGCAAACTTTATTCGACACAAAGAAAAAGTCGGGCTGTCAAACACAAATAAATTGAAGAATAAAGTGAAAGACTAAAGCTTTTCTGCCGAACGTAGACTGGGTCCTGCCTTTCAACATGACACGCGGAGCTGGATCGCGCACCTCTGCCTCTGAAAGCTGGTAATTTGCATGGGCGAGATGACAGCACGGATGTCTACAAGTGCTCATTAGTGGAAGGTGAATATTGGGCTGAGACGTCGGAGAGACCTGTACGTCGTAATTTGACACTTCACACAGTGGCTTCTACATATGGTTTAGCAATGCATGAAACTACAATGAATCATGTTTAAACAGCTCAGGGATGCAATGCCAGTTTACAGCTCAAGTTCTGATTATATCCTGTTTTCACTGTTGGGCAAGTTCCTTCAAAATCATATTTCTACGTTTCCCTGACGGAAGGTGAATATGCACCAGTGAATTCGCTGTCACTGCATCCAACAGATCTGTATGTGGATGCTAAACAAATTTCTCCGGTTGAACTCAGACAAGACTGAAGTTATCATCTTTGGACCACAGAAACAAACAGAAATCGTTAGCAGTCACCTCCAGTCTCTCGCTTTAAAACCCACAAACCAAGATCGAAATTTAGGGGCAATAATGGATTTGAACTTTAAAAACATAATCAAATCCATAACATGCTATCAGTAACATGTTCTGACATTGTTCCGTCATCAAAAACATACCTGGAGTTGCATGTAGCTTCGTTCGCGCTGGTTGGCTGAAACCTGGTTCGAAAATCCTTGCCCCTCCGACCGTCAAAAACACTGAGATGTTTTTCTGATAACTGCCGTCACTTATCTAAGAATATTCCACTGTTTCAAGTCCTTAAATCATCGCCAGACAGCATTTCTTGCCGTCTAAACACAATCACTGCAACTGCTAGCCTGATTAGTACCTCAGACTCATGCGGTCCCTTGAGTAATAAGGAAATTGTGTAAGCGCTATGCACTCAGTAGATTTTTTTTAGTTCCAAAACATGAGATGGCAAATTTAACGTACTCCACAGCATGTTTAAAGGTCCCATAACATGCAAAATCGACTTTTCAGAGGTTTTAACCTTCCTACAGTGCTATTTGGGCCTCGTATGTGTGCCCAAAGTGGTTTTTTGATTGATTCCCGCATGTTTTCGCTAGAGAACTGTCTTTTTGTCCCCTCGGCTGAGCAGGCAGGCGGGGCTCATCCCATGGATGAGCGGCTTCCCATGGATGACGCAGCGGTGTTTAAGCCACGCCTCCGGGAAGCGCAGGCGCAGAATAAAAACAGCTAATGCTAATGCTACACAGTAATTACACGATGGATCGACAGATCGAAGAGTTAGCTTGTTATTTACCAAATGGCAGCGTCCATCGTCCGAGGTACTGCATGATCGTCAAACTCAGGTCAGATCCAGGGCGTAGGACTCAGCACGACGCACCGTCAGGGCGGATAAAAAGGTTTATTCCGTGTTTGTGTATCGGTGTTTACCGGAGCACACGGCGCATGCGCACTATCTCCGCTCTAGGCGTCGGCAGGAGTTGGGCGGGGGAGGCGCGAGTTGAAGCGGGGAGCAGCCTGCTCTCTGTTCGGGGGTCAGATCTCAGAGTGAGCCGTTTGCTTTTGCAAGGAGGGGGGCCAGTCCAAGAAATGGGTGTTTTTTGGAAACTGTTATGTTATGGATATTACACAACGCAAAATTTTATCAACAAAGCCCTTAGAATAGACTGTGTAAAGGGCAAAATAGCAGAATATGGGACCTTTAAAGACTAAATTGCACAATAGTTTTCATTTAATGCTGTTATTCCAAACGCTGGAAGTAAGATAATTAGCGTTTTTTGGAATTAATCCAGGTTTAGTCCACATATAGATTTAGAACACATGCAAGGGACCAAAAGCTTTACCAACTCCAGCTAGTTCATTTTAGGATTGCCAGGATTAGCTCCTTTTAGTTGAGTTTGTTCAGTGTTGCTCTTACTGGCAAGAAATCCATTTCCTCCAACAAATATTTGAAGCAGGAATTCTAGAATCCACAACAACCTAACAATGTTTTAATAAAACCGATTGGAAAAAGCCGTAATTTGCATGTCTTTCGAAATCAAATTACATTGAATTCTAGTCTCGAAGCCAAAGTTTGGATAAAGTTTAGGAACAAAGGGACTAACATAACTGCCTTCCTTGACTTTGACGCTCACATATCTCCCCATCTTATCGGCTGTCGGATGCTTAAAGTTCAGCCCGGCGGATTTGAATCAACAGACAAACTTGAGGGGCCAAAGAGGATTAGCCGATTGTTGCTCTTGCCACACTCGGATGGAATACAAGAAGCTGTGTCCTCACCAGACTAGACCTCCCCACCGCCGGAACACGCACCTCATACCAAATGAAGCCCCAAGCAAAGGCCACTTGCATAACTCTTCAGCAAGCAACGACCTTTGGAGTTTTGCACCAGTCGCTCAGTTGGCCACAGAGAGAGCCGAGCTGGAAGATTTATGTTTTGGCAAATGTGTGGAGTTGTTAAAGGTTTTCATTTCAGGCCGTACAAGAGAAATGTCTATATCTGCTGCTTTTTGGTTTTACTTTTTAGGTAATGACAGATGGGTGGACACCAACTCTGAGTCTAGGGCAGAAACTGGCAGACGACCTATTGCAACAGTTCATCTACACTTAAGCTGGATAGGCTACAGGATCAAACATGGTACATTTCAGTTTATAATCAAAAAGAGTATGCATTTCACTGGGAGTTTTAGTCATCACAACTACTGAATGTGTTTGCAAGTTGAACAGTTATTCCTTTGAGTGCTTGGAAAAGAATAGAACACAAAGAATCCAGGCAGTCTGTTAATACAAAGCTACATTAGCCTATACATCTATTGTAAATGAGCTCATTTTAGTTCACATCATATGCATAATGTCAAGATTTTCAAGGGATAAGCGCATAATTTGACATGCCTTATTTAAAACATGTTTGAAAGTTTGTTAAATGGTGCCACATTAGCTGTGCACAGACTCTTAATCCATTCATTATATGGATATCTCCTATATTAGCATAAGTGTCAGAATAGCTGGTGAAAGTGACACAAACGTACACATTGGCTGTGCTGAAATGCTTAGCATGCACTGCAGTGTGTGTCCATGCCAGCGCAGTGACAGCCCGCTCCCTGGCTAACAAGCCAACAGTGAAAGTGCAGATCTGGCGTGAGGCCTCCCCAGCGCTGCGCCATTATCCCGCTCCCGGCAGGGTTGAGGGGAGATCATCATTTTCACATAACAAACCGTAGATTATTATTTTGCAGACAGTTTCCTCAAGTGGAAAATTAGCTTCCGCCAACCCGGCCGTCTTTCCGCCCCCATTCACCAGCAACAATTTACCATGCACAGAAAAAGTGCGTAAATGAAACTAATCGCAGGAAAAGCGATTCCTACCTTCTGTTGGCAGAAGCCATCAGCCAGCGCGGTGCCGAGGAGCGTGTAACTGTGCTCCAGAGAGAGAGGGGGAGCCACAAAGAGCGCCGGCAAATTGATGTTTGTGCTCCAATTTATCAGTATTTCCGACCATTTCCTTTTGATGCACAAATAATTGCATTCATTACACAAATATCTTTGCACGTCTTTTGTTGCACTGGGCTTTAGCAGCTGGTCCTGCATATCATTATTTGTACAATCTGCTGTTGTACACAAACTGGGATTCTTTAGAGTACTGCTGCTTGCATTTCAATGTAAGCACACATTGTGCTATGGACTAAGCACTGTCAAAATATACCAGAAAGTTTGCCAAGTTATGTACTTGTCATTCCGTGAAATGAAAATAGACATGCTCAATTAACCTTGAGCTCCCTTTGAGATGACTGGTGTGTGAGTGATTGATTGATTAACCTGGACGTTCATTAGTCAAACTAGTGTTTTACGAGATGATAGATGGGGCGAGGACATGTCAGAGGTGCACAGGACCTAAGCGCCAGAGCTACTTGTTCAATAATGTAATAGGTAATTTTTTTTTGCCAAATCTTTCGGCTATGTGTCCATTTTGTTGCCCTACAGCCCATTCTCTTGTCAGGCCTAAGGCTAACTTCTCCCAGGACCACAGAACATCATCATCCATCAAGATGTCAGACAAATGCGCTGTTTTAACTTACTCCCTACATAAAACTACATTCTGATGGCATTGGACAAAACTGCTAATATTTATGTAAGCGAAGGTGTTTCTACCTTGAACAGTTGCTTTAGCAGTAACTTTCATGGCGATTTGCATTCTGCACAGTCAAGGTCACCATCAACCCTATTATGTTGTCTCTTCGTTGCCTTGTTGAAACGGAGACTTTCGTTAAGTATGCATGTTGAGCCACACATTTCAGGTTTGAACAAAGTCAAGGTAGTCAACCAGGTGGAACTTTGCATTTAGTTTTTCAATTTTGTACACAAACGCTTCCTCTATCAATCCCAGCTCAAACTACGAAGTTAACATTGGCTTTGAAACATTAAATAACTATTACAACACACAGAATTAAGTGGCACTCAAACTATACACTCAATCAAAATTTGTCCAAACCATTTATCTTTACTACATTTTTATTACGAAGCTGCCTTTGACAGTTCTAAAAGTAAATTGGACCTGAAATCATTCCTTAAAAAAGTAATTAGAAAAGGATAGGGTGGACGGTTTGAGAAGAAGGCATAAACTACAACTCACTGGTTTAATATCTCATTTGAACTTCATTACATACAATACCAGGCTTTACTCAATATCCCTTCCCGCTGGTACAGTTTATCCCCGCTATGATTTTCCTTTTATTGCTCCCAATCAGTGTATGATTTCTTGACCTCTAGATAATGCATGTGTGTTTCATCCTTTGTGTACCTCGCCGCAAATTCAATTGTACATGGTGATTGCTTTCATTGATCCCAACCCCACCCCCCCACGTCCCACAAGCCTAACATACCTGATTCCTCTTCACACACCTCACCGCTTTCTAATAATGTCACCCGTTTTTACCCGCAATCCGTTGGGCCTGCTGGGATTAGACTAATTTCAGGCGTTCGCCGCGGTGGGGCGAACGTATCACTGCACGGCGAGTCTGCGGACAAGTCGCCTACTAATTAATTGAATCATAGTCGAAAGAGGGTATTGCGCCGAAGGGTAGAGTTGTAAGCTAGCAAAGAATGGAGGAATTATACAAATACGGATGATGGGGGAAGTGGTGGGGAGAGGGAAACCTTGTTGGGGTGGGTTGGTGGCTTAAGGCAATCTCTTTTCCAGGCAACAGTCTTTAGTGCATGTAATTAACCACAGCGAGTTAGAAGTCTCGGGTTTCCATTTAATATATTGCTGAGACATCTAGAGAGGCGAATGGCGCTTGCATAAAAGGTAGCAAGGCGGTGGCTAGCTAAATTAAGATTTATTTTAGCGCGTAGATGGAATGGGATTCAAAGGCGTCTCCAGAGGGACCGGTGTGTACATAAGTCGAAGCGTAATCATGATGGACAGTGGTCGGTGGCGGGAAGTGTCATAGCAAGGCTTTTACATTAGAACAAGGTGCATTGGGGGTCGGTGGCGGCGGGGTACGGTTAAGGGAGGGGGGTCTCGGTTGCAAGGATGGGTGGTTTGATAAATGATTGGTTTGTCTTGGTAAGATTATTTCATTCTTCTTGCAAATTGGATAGCATGTAGATATTAGGATGGATGTTCCCGGGGCTTCATGCAGAACAATGATGCCCAATGATATATGTTTGGAAGGTGCAACAGAATCGAATATGAGGATTTGGGTGGGACGGAAAAATAGGGCCAGGGGAATTATATGGGGCAAGTCAAGTCTGAATGGTAAGGTTTTGTTAAAGGAGAGTTGTTTTTCCGTAAAAACACGTTGTAGAACATGCCTGTCTATGGAGCACAACAGTCATTCACAAACATTTTAATAACTTAACGATTTGTAAAGTTTCACAAATATATTTTAAATAAAGCTTGTAAATATTTTGTGGTTGTTATAATACAATATGTTTTTTTTTAATGGAGGGAAAAATGAATGGGAACTGAAGTGGGCAGTCACTTTTCAGCTCTTATAGCAGTTGAACTAGAAACTAAATGAGGCCCTATGATATTTCACCACTTTTTTTTTTTATTCTAACACAATTGTTTTTAGATTTGATAACAGATGCTCTGAAACAACAGGAACATATAGTGTTTGAGTGAAGCACATAATGAGGAATGGATTATTTTAGAAAGTTTACCAACTTTCCAATTTGGTGGTCAAACAATCCATTGGCGATATCTTCAGGCTACATTAGCACATGACAATGCATGTTTTTAAAGTCATATTTTGGTTGAAAGAAAAAAAAAATCATTAGTAAAAGACTAGTCAAAACATATATATCAAAAGGAAATGTATATCCTGTCTTTACGATTCAAAATAAAATCAAAGCCAGCTGTCAATTAATTATCTTTCAGAGCCTGAAGACTCCACCTGACTCAACAGCCACGGCACAAAATGGGGAGAGAGTGGGCACAGACAATCGGCAAATATTGAGAACTGGACTCGAACCCACAACGCAACTGGCGGAGCACAGTTTAGGTTTTTCAGTGTACAACTTCACCAACCACTCTACGGGAACAAAACCCGATTGATCGTTTCCCACCTAAAAAAAAACATATACTCTCATTACATAGATGTCTTAAAATTGCAGTTACAAATGAGAGATTCTGCTGCTAAACGCTGCTAACAAACCAAGGGATACGCGACAAACAGGGCTCTACACGGTCGCAATGCAAAAATAAAATTCCTCTCCGATAAGCCAGACCCAACGCATCTGCACATGCCGGAGCACAATGGTCTCAGCACAGTGTTCCCAGTTGGTATTCTGCCCATGCACCAGAACAGAGAAAGGGAGTGTCTTCTTTTCCATACTCTCTCCAGCTCTCCGTCACTGTGCAAGATGATAGATGGAAATCTCAAGACTGCTGTAAATTGAACATTGCATCCAACAGACCATTCATAACGCCTTCCTCTCACGTGCCGCCTTCATCCGCACCCTACGCCGTAGTCAGGCTTTAATGGAATAGTGAAAATGAAAATGCGGCGATGTTTACAGTAGTAAAAGAAAAAGGGGGGAAAGGGGTAACTCGTAAAGAATGCAAAGTTTAAATCTAAAGTCAGCTTCATTTCTAGAATACATCCTCTAGAACATTGTAAAATATGAGCAAGGTTTAATTGTGTTGTAGCGGAGGAAAAAAAGGTTATAAACATCAAGATTCCACATGAAAATCCATGCTAGGCTATAAGTCATTGAAAATCCAGCTATATGTTTGATATCCAGTTACCAAGCAACTGTTCATAAGGTCTTCTGATCTGGAGAGTAGAAAAATAAATATTATTAACATCTGAGGGCTGCGCTGCTATAGGCGGTAAGGCCCTTTATTAGATCAATTATGTACATGTAATTTCTCCATGTACTGCAGTCTACAAATGTATGGAGTGTGGGAGACATCGGCTCGAATGGTGGTTCTCATTTCCTTACCAATGTTTCTTTTTCATGGTAAAACAAGTTAGCTTAGATCAACTTTTTTGGAATTGTTTGATTTTGTTACGACTGAGTGGTTAATGATGTTTGGGCACAATGGGAGGGCACCAAAATATAATTAAAACTAACCAGGGCTATCAATAGAAACAGCTGCTAAACACCATGTTTCCACTATTTTCATATGATGGGAAATTAAGAAACAACAGCAAGGAAGACTTTTTATATCTGCATGCTGAAAACAAAAAGACTGGCAAGACACATACTTACACAATGTACATTTTTGCACACATATCTGTAGGTCTGTAGTCGACTAAAGAAATTCTTGGTCGGCTAAAGACCTGCTCTATCAACCGATTAATCGACTCAAAAATAACCACAACTGCACTGGAGGTCATGCTAAAAATAACAATTCATACAGAAAAGTACCAGGAAACAGTGTATTTATATGTGTTAGATATTGATTAAACTCATGATTAACTCCAAAACTCACTCCATATGTTCACTTTTTGCTGTTTTTGTTGTATAAGTCCTTTTAATCGAAATAATTTAATGAGTCGACTTAAAAAATGTTGGTCGACTAGAACGTCATCGACCGATTAATCGACTAAACGACTAAAATACTACAGCCCTATTGTTCTATATCGGCAACAACTTTGGCGAGTCTTTGGCGTGTCAGTGCCATGAAGGATCGTCAAGAAGGCCGAACATGTGGGGGGTGTCGTGTTGGAGAGGAAACTGCTGTCCAAAATCATGACTATTCTGCACTGTCCCTCCCACCCGCTTCACAATGTGCTGGTCAGCTGCAAGAGCTCATTTAGCAATAGACTGTTACTGCCACGCCACATGCCGCTGTCGCCATCAAACTGCTCAACTCTGCTGTAAAGTCCTCTACGTACATTCATTGTGTTACATTCAGATTGGATATGAATAAAAGTTATTTTGATTAACAATTCTGATGACGTTATTCTGTCCGTTCCACACATAAAAGTGACGTCAAGTTAGTAATGTAGCCACGGATACACTAAAGCAGTGCTATTCAACTTAATTTTTTGGAGAACCAGGTTTTTGCACGAGGATAAGTGTACAATGCGCCAACACCTGTATTAAAATGTGGTGTTGCACAAAATCACCCCAACATTAGATTTGCTTCAATAATGGTAACATGCTACAGAATTAAACTGGGAATGCGTTCACACTCGCATGATTTGGTCCTGTTTCGAGCCCAGTTTAGTCCTGATATACATTTGGTTTGATCATGGTCTATTCTTCGTTTCGCCCTGGTCTTGTCCTGGTTTTGTTCCAGGTTTAGTCCTAGTTTTGATGTGGTCTAGAGCAAATGTGAACACACCCTAGGACCAGATACCAACTAGGACTAACCCAGAATCAAAACAGGTCTGATCCAGGACCAAACGAAGTCTAAAGCAGAATTAAACAAGGTCTAAACCTGGACCAAAAAATGTATAAACTGTACTATCCAGAACTAAACCAGTAAACAAAAGACAATATACTTTTTAATATTTGGAAGCTGGATCAGATTACTTGGAAGGTTCATCAAAAATATCCATAGCAGTATTGGTTGGTCGATCGACACTGCTGGTTAACATGAAATCCATCATTGAATCCCGAACGAGAAGTTAGAAATACTTTTCAACTTCTCCAAATCTGCAAATATCAGTTCGTTCAAGCCTTTTTTTTTTTAACAACACTTTAAAATAAGTCTTCATAACTTCGCATTAAGATTAGCAATTATGTCTCTGCACTTATCAATCTCTTCTGGTGTCGCTCTCTTTCCTTTATCTTCGGATGGGCGCTGTCTCCGATTAAAAGCGCACGCAGCTCTCGGCCAGGGACCTAATCTGACTTGCGTGCTTCAAAGGCGACCTTGAGGGGTAGGGTTTGATTGAGGTGTTCAAAAACCATCGAAAAAAAAAAGGAGGATTGATAGATACAAGCGAGTGGGAATAGTTCACATTCTGTACCACACCACTCTGACCTGGGGATAGGGTTTCAAATGAAGCTCTAGTGTAACTTCATACAGTGATGGGAAACAGGAGGAGTGCACAAGGAGGTGTTGAGGACGAGGAGCTGGAAATAAAACTTGCTTGGTGTTGAGAAACTTGGAGGAAATAATGGAAGCGTGTTCAAAGCAGAGGAGGTGGAGTAGTGTAGAAGAAGAAGACTGAAAACAGTACAAAAAGTGATAACTTGACACTTTAAATTGACTTGGCAGCACTAATGTTGTTAGCATTAGCATGTTAACGGCGTACTTCCTGCTTCTCGTAGAATAACGCTCAATAAATGGATGCAGAGAAATTGCTGTCGTCTCATTTTCACTCGAATGAATACTTTTACAATATATCTGTACTGAAACAGATTTCTATTACTTACATGCAAACAAATTATGTACATAAACAAGTTCTGTTTTTATCTTTTTTTTTTTTTTTGCCTAGAAACAACTTTGCACATTCCATAGTTAGCCAAGACATGCCTTTTTAAACTCGCAATGCTTGAATCTTTAGAAATGTCTAAAATTAATGGTAAATTTAATTTTATTAATTGAATCAAAGTGGTGCAGGACTGTTTTCCATAATATGTATAGTTCTTTCTTATTTCAAGTACTTAAGTGCTGCTGTTTTTCTTATTATAAGCATAACAATGTGTTTTTTCTGTTCCGTTGGTAGATAATTTTACTTGTCAAGTGAAATCTATTGAAATAAATACATTTTTACATTTGCAGCATAAGTGTGATAATAAAACACGCTTATAACTTGAATCGCATTTTATATTCTGATTCCCAACAAAACATCACAGTCAAAACTACATTCAAGTTTTTCATTCCTCCCCGTTTATATTGACGCCGAACGTGTGCTTTGTACCGTATTTTCGCCGGGCACGCTTTGCCACGCAGACGCCAAAGTTGAATCATCTGAGCAAAGGATAGCAAACATTTCAGAAAAAAAAAAAAAAAAAGTTGCTGGAACATTTGTTTATGCTCATGGCTCCTCGAGAGGACGAGATTGCCGGTGCACATCGATTGTTCGCTCTTGTCTTTCGCGGCGATGCTAAACGGAACACGGCTTATTTGATTCACACTCCTCAGCTTGTTACATAAACGCAGCATTGTGTGTATTTCCTCTTTTTATCTTATTTTTTCTTTGCAACAAAAAAAAAAAGTCAGGGGCGCTCACGGCACTCCAGTCTCAGATGCATTCATCAGTTTCCAAGAGCCTGGCAATTATTCTACCATTCTACCGTCAAGAAAAGTCAACCTGCGCGTAGATGAATGAGTGTTGTCTTCGCCCGTGGTTTATTAGTCAAGGAGACGCGAGTATTTTGATGTCTCCGCTGCCTCCGTATCCCACCCGCCCTTACGTAGCGCGGGGTATGTTCCTCTTTGTGTCTCTCATCAGGAAAACAAAATGCTGTCGGGAGGGAAAAAAAATGCAAAAGCTAAAAATCAAGAGCGCAGAGAGTTTGATGATAGGGTTTGAAGATGACAAGGATCGGATAGAGATGCCCTCCAGAACGCTCCTTAACCAGATGCCGATAAGACGGAGAAAAAGCCGTTGAGTGCGTTTCACCCCGAGGTTAGCAGACTAAAAAGGGTGCGCTAGTTGTACAATCAAGCAAAAATGGAGTTCTAATCATTCGTCTTTTGGAAGAGTTTATGATAGTGTTTTGTGTAGAACCAATGTGCATCCTGGCAATGCATTAAAGATTAACTACGTGGGTTTTTGTGGGATGGAAATAAAAGTTATGTGTTTCAGACCAAGGTTAGCTAACTGTAAAAAGAATGCTTTTACTCATGGAAAATCATTACCAGCATGCTCTTTGGTGCAATAGTTGGCATTTCACGAAGTTTTAACCACATTCCACTGGGTCACCGCACATTTTGCAGGACTAACTTTTAGCTTACAAGTTGTAGAAGAAGTTACAGATAGTTGTAACATGTACGTTTTATCCATCACTTCGTTAGTTGATATTTTGGTCAGATTTTTAAGCGCTGCATTTGGATTGTCTTAAAATATTATGGTGTAATGACTTTTTTGAGTTTTTAACCATGTTCTGTCATGATCAAGATGCATTTAGCTGCAGTTATGCTGTTTTGAGGAATGCTGGATAGAAAATCCTCTCCCCTCCGACCATCAAAAACACTCCCTGCTGAACTCCCTCGATGTGTGACTTTTTTTCCTTTTTTTAGGTGTCACTTATCTGAGAATTTTTGGCTGTTTTGAGTCCTTAAATCATTACTCGTTCTGAGCATTTCTGCCGTCTAAACACGTCAACTGTATTTGCGTGATAGATTAGCATACCTACTGCATATCAAATCACTGAGTATATACACATGTGATTGCCTCTGCAGCCAGTAGATGGAGCCATAGCTAGGTTAAAATGGCATCTCCCAGAGCAGTGATAAAGTTATACTGTTCTTTGTAAAAACATTTTACTTTTAGTTCTAAAACATGGGCTGTCAAAATATAGACACTCAAGAGCATGTTTAAAGGCAAATAACAATACAGATAATGCACAATATTTGTGCTTTAAAGAACGCTTTTTTTAAACTGTCACCCAAACTCATGCGTCATTTTCTTTTCTTTTCTTTTTTTTAAAGATTCTTCTGAGCCGAAGGTTTTATTAGACAGGACAGTCGTGGTGTGAAATGGAGAGAGAGAGTATAGACATTTGCATGGAGTTCCACTGTCTGAACCACAGCAACTACTGTATTCCTCACTTTCTAACTCATTCCTAGCATGCTCATGTTTCAGTGTGATTAGTTTAGATGCTTCAATATTTTTTGAGGCCAAAGCAGAGTTTGGGCGTAACGAACAACAACTAACATGCAAACAGATTATACTTGGGGCGGCAGTAGCACAGTAGGTAGAGTGGGCGCCTTCTGATCCGAAGGTCGGCGGTTCGAATCCCACTCCAGACATGGAGTAGTTGAGTGGTCAGATCCCCTGACCCGCAGGTCGGTGGTGCGATTTCAGCTCCTTCAGATGAATAATGCCGTTGTGTCCTTGGGCAGGACACTTAACCCACCTCGCCCCCAGTGTTTGCGTACACTGGTGTATGAATGTGTGAGTGGATGGGTGACTGGTTCCTTGATGTAAAGCGCTTTGAGTGCCTTAAAAAAGGTAGAAAAGCGCTATATAAATGTGACCATTTACCATTTACTTTACTACAAGAAGAAAGACGAGACACTGCAGGTGAATAGGAAAGACTCAAACTTAAAGGTATTAATTTGAAACTTTTCCTGTAGTTTAGTCATAAAAATGTAAAAAAAAAATGTATTGCAAGTTTTTCATGCAATATTTTCGTGTTTAATTTAAATCTAAATTCATTTAAATCTAAAAAAAGGTTTACATTTCTTGATTGATTTGATTTGTTGTTTGTTGATTTGTTGATTTTGTACACGGGTTAGTTACAAAAGAGTTTACAAAGGAGATTTTAGAGTAGATCTAACTGAAAATTTTCCTAAAATTTTAAATGTTGCCTCATTTTTTTGTCTTAAAAATTGAATAAATCAGGATAAGAATTAGGTATCAACAAATCTTTCAGTATGTTCCATCAAAATCACATTAAGTACAAAATTAAAAAGTTTGGTGTGTGTAGGTACTACTTTAAGTTGCAATGTCTCAGACAAATCTATGGTTGAAGTAGATTAAATGTAATATTAAAACATCTTTAAGAGCAAATTGAACAAAGTTGTTGTTTCCACATGAAAGCCGGTATGTTGAGAGAGCAAACTAAGCAAAAAAATGTACATATTTGATTATAGTGTCTTGCCTTAACATGCATATTTAAACTATTGAAAGACCTAAAACCTTCTTTCCTTTCTTTCTGCTCATTTTGTACAATACATTATGTGAAATCAACAGAACAATGCAAAAACATATTTCAATCGAATGCCAAAGCAACTCATATTTCTCATTTCTCTTTCCCACTTACTAATCTTCAACGCCGCTGTAATATTGAGTTTTATTTTAGAAACAGCTGACAACCAGCACATTCTCCCAACCCATCCGCGCCTCAATTCATCACCGAAAGCATTTATAAGGAAATATCTTCTTGTCCCCCGTCCACACCGATCTGTCAATACCTCCCTATTGTCCATAATTGGATAGTTAGGCGTGTGTTTTACCTCATCCACTGTCTATTAGCCGCCTCTTCCTCTCCCGTCCGTGTGCCTTGGACCATAACGCGGGACCGGCCAGGATAAAGTCCAGCCGAGGGCCCCATCAATTTTGGTTACCGTCTTGTCTTATGGCCTCACAATGTCCGTGACCGGCAATAAAGAGCCCACAAACCTATTATTTAAAGGGAAGAGGTGAAAAGCGAAGGGGGAATAATGGGAAGGCACCTAGCTCAGCGTTATGGACATACAGTAGTCTCGCATGGAGGAGCCGCTGCCATCAGGAGGACAAAAAAGATATATATATGTTTGTGTGGGTGTCTTTAAATGGGAATTATAGAACGGAGACGAAAAAGGTTTATGGAAGGGGTGTGGGATATGGCGAAAATCATAAAATATATATCTCTTTTATGGCAAGATTATCGTCTCTATCGGCCAGTGCAGTGCCATAACCTGAAGACCGCTCTGTTCTACTGTGGCTAGTGTTACGCTGAAGAAAAGATAAAAAATGGATGACTCTGATTCTGTTGTGATTTAAAGTGCGTAGGACAGGTTTTAATGATTTTCTAATTTTGATTTTATTTGGTGAATTAATACCTATTGTACATTAAAAAATCTAGTTTTACATGAATCAAGTATTAGTTTGTGGAGAAAAGTAGAAAAATATGTTGAAAATTACAGGAAGTAACAACTAATTGATGACGTCACACTAGTCAGACTCATTTCATCCAAAGAATAAACAACTTTTTTGACCCTTTAAACACTAATTCAACAAAATAAAAGTGTCCAAATATATTTTAATTTGTCAAATTGCAAAAAAAAAAATCAAAAAACATTAGCTGAGTTTTAGGCCTGTGTACAAATGTATTTCCTGGTGTGATGCTATTATAAGCACTTAAAGTTTGAATACTTATATAACTAAACTGCTGCGAAGATAAATATGTTTGAATTTCTGCTAAAATCTCTACAAATTTTATCCCAGTTTAGCAATTTTTTTAGGTTTTTAATGTCACTTCCTGGTTGTAGATTATGACATCACACAAGGAAATTACCAAACCAACCTGTGCATTGGGCCAAAACTCCTCTAATATCACTTTTTTGTTTTATGTTTTCTTTTGTTTGATCAATGTTTAAAGGCTCAAAAAAATAATGTTCTTCTGTGTAAATTATGCCTAATGATCCCCTGTCATTTTCAACAGATTTTTCAACTTTTCTCTACAAACAGCTACGTGATTGGTATAAAATTATAGTTTTATTTATCAGGTATTAACACATCAAATAAAGTCAAAATTAAAAAATCTTAAATACGCACCTTAAAAGTCTTAAAAGAAAATAATAAAGAGGTACAATATTGGGGTGGTTAAAGGGGAGACAAAAACAACCAAACAATGGTCTGACAAGGTAATAAAAGTGTCTTAAAGAGTATTCGAGAGTTAATGATGTTAATGATTAATGATTAATTTCACACTACTTCTAAAGAGAAGGCCACTTTATGGTTGGGACTGAGCCAAAGTCATTGGGACAGAGGACAACAAGCAGTACTGCTGGATAAAAGAGCCAGTAGTACACTAATGTTGTGTGAACATTGACTCCGGTCCAGGTGCGGTTCACTTACAGAAAGTTACATCAACTCCAGTTTACTGAGGTCCGTATTTGACAAATGCCACACAAATTCACACAGATAGACTTCCTGTGGATTCTTTCCGCTGTCCTGCACGGCTTCCAGACCCTCCAAGGTCGGAAACACTTTTTTAAGCACTTTCTACGTCTTGCAGGACCCTACGTCTTGTGGTATCTGCGCAAGACTTGTTCCTTTTGGATGGGTCCAGTTTGAGCTCAGGAGAGAATAAATGCTGGATTCTCAAACCATTTCCTTCAGATTGAAAATGAATTTTGGATAGAAGTCAAAGGGTCTCGATTTCTAAATAAACAGTGTTCAGATGACTACCTTCGAAACATTTCCTACTGAACCTTTTGTGTTTGATCATGTACTGTGCATGAGACGTTTCGCCTTTACTTCGTTTCCAAATGTATCTATGCTCTGTTCAGCTCTATTTTTGTTTTTTGTTGAACTATATCTTTATTAAAGGTCTCATAACATGCAAAATCGACTTTTTCAGAGGTTTTAACCTTCCTGCAGTGCTATTTGGGCCTCGTATGTTGTGCCCAAAGTGTTTTTTTGATTGATTCCCGCATGTTTTCGCTAGAGAACTGTCTTTTCCGTCCCCCTCGGCTGAGCAGGCAGACGGGGGCTCCTCACAAGGATGATGCGCTTCACCAGGATGACGCAGCGCTCAAGCCACACCTCCAGGAAGCGTGCAGCCGCAAGAATAAAAACAGCTAATGCTAATGCTACACAGTAATTACACGATGGATACGACAGATCGAAGAGTTAGCTTGTTATTTACCAAACGGCAACGTCTGTCGTCGAGGTACTGGAGCACGTCAAACTCCAGGTCAGATCCAGGACGTAGGACTCAGCACGACGCACCGTCAGGACGATAAAAGGTTTATTCCCGTGTTTGTGTATCGCTGTTTACCGGAGCACACGGCGCATGCGCACTATCTCCGCTCTAGGCTTCGGCACGAGTTGGGAGGGGGAGGCGCGCGAGTTGGGCGGTGGAGGCAGCCTGCTCTCTGTTCGGGGGGGTCAGATCTCAGAGTGAGCCGTTTGCTTTTGCAAGGAGGGGGGCCAGTCCAAGAAATGGGTGTTTTTTGGAAACTGTTATGTTATGGATATTGCACAACGCAAAATTTGATCAACAAAGCCCTTAGAATAGACTGTGTAAAGGGCAAAATAGCAGAATATGGGACCTTTAACTCTACTTGCTTTATTACAAAAACTAGGGCTGCAAGATTTGGGAAACATATCTAATTGCAATTTTTCTGACAAGTATTATGATTGTGGTTAGAATTTTGATTATGTTTGAACATAATCTTAAAACATTTTGACAAAAAGACTAAAATAGGCCTATGAACTGACAAATTAATAATGTAACATGCACTCCAGAACACGTTTGTACAGATCTAAACTACAGAGTTAGCCATTTTCATGGACAATACAAGGAGATATTTTGTTGTCTAGGAGGAAATGATGGTCATTCAAAAATTGCAGCATTTGCATCCATTAAAATTGGGATTTTTGAGTCGACTGTGATTAAATCTTACAGCCCTAATTAAAACCACTTCACTTTCACCATTTAAACATTCTTGGTTGTGTTACTTTCCCGTTTCTTCCTGGTCAAGCTGATGGTTTCTAACAGGTCGGATTATGAACCGTACACATGCATACGTTACAAACACACAGCACAACTTTGAGTTTCAAATCCCAAGAAAAGTACGCGAGCAGCTGCTGGATATCCATATTTTTCATCCGTCTTAGCATCAGAACACGAGAGGCAAGACTTGTGTTGACTGGTCAGATACAGACTTGTCATGAAGAATTTACACAACCGTACGCAATGCACGCACTTCTGCAAGCAACTCCAGCACGGGGCACTGGAGATGTTCCGTGCTATCAGTCTGACTTCCGACTCCTCCTACTCTCTTTCTCCCCAGCATTTCACACAAATCCCACGGACTGTCTCAACCTCAAACCGACACGCAGACTTCAACACAGATTTGTTCTTTCCCTGCCCCTCCTTCCGCTCGCCGACTTCTCTATTTCTGTTGCAATTTCAAATCCGATTGTCACGTCGGTTTTTGCTGGTCAAGAAAAATGGGGAGAGAAAAGCAATAAAATAATGATTTCTTCCCCAGAGCTTGATGTATGAGTGTGGCATCTCTTCTCATCGGCTTCAAATGCGCTCTGTAGTAAGACTTTACAAGGAGCTCGGAGATTGGGTCAGGGGGAGATGTGACCCCTTTATAAGACAAAACATAAAATATACTGTATATATTATTTTTGTTTGAAGACATCATAATAAAGTCTGATATTGAAGCTCTTCAAACTAATGTCCAAGCAGTCATTGGTGGTATAAGAACATCTCAAGTTTAGTCTTTAGGGAATGAAAATAATCCTGTTTAAATAATTGCGCTGTGTTTTTATTTACATTACATTTTACATTAATAAAACTGATTCATATTGTAATTGTTTAGACCAGGATTGTCGAGCCACAGTTTGGAAATGCAGCCCTTGGACCAGTTTTTGTTAACTCTATGATCCATTTTGTGGGCCACAAAACAATGTACACCTCTGGTCAAGATATTCAGTTTTCTTTCTATTTAGACTGCAAAATAGGATAATATTGAGCATTATGCCAGACTAATGCATTCTAAATGGCAATGAGGACAACCTCCACTGCAGCAGGATATGAAAACAAACACAACAACAAGGATTGAACCTGTAACTTTTTGGTTAATGGGTCGAGTGAGGTGCTGCCTCCCATATTTTATTGGAACGAAGAACACATATTTGTATAATCTTGTATGAAGAATATTATCAATTTATTAAGCACTTATTTGTAATAATACAAGTGGGCAGAGAGGCGGCAGAGCTAATATCAAATATTTTAGTTTTTTGTTTATATATTATATATATATATATATTTGAGTTTTCTTCTAAGGTCATGCTAACCTTTTTTGAAGTTCACACAGTCCCACCCACTTCAAAGCCTGCTATGGTTCCAGAAGTAAATCTCCCTTTTAATTTTTAGGCCAAAAAATGTTTAAAAATCCAATATTAAGAGTTTAACGTAATGGCGGAGGCTATATGGTAAGTTATGTTTTCAGCCCAAAAACACACACAAACAAGGCAAAATGTTTGAATAGCTTTATACATTTTAAATACAATTACATGTCTTGGGCGTTCACAGCTCAGAGCAGCATCCAAACCCGAGTTCTGAGACCAGCTCCACTGATTGAAAATGACTTCTGGATGGAAGTCGAAACGTCTTGATTTTCCAGACAGCATCCCGATGACCACCTTTGAAACCTTGTCTACGATGGAACACTCCTGGACGAGGGAGGGATTACATCAACAACATGTTTTTTTTAACTCCATGGCAAAAAATGAATGGGAAATTGACTTGAACGAAGTGTGTTATCGCCGTTATGCTGTTGTTGTAGTAGAAGACGTACAGATTTAAGGGTCGGCGAAGTGAAGGCTGTCTCAGAGATGGTCAGTCGCTCCTCAAACATGCGTCAAACATATCAAATAAAGTGCGATGATGCAACGCTTTAGACACAGGATGTATGCACGTATGGAACATGTCGGAGGCGTCTGGACATGTGTACAGGCTTTCATTACGTCCATTGGATTCAGCGCCACTGACACGTCGGGTCATATCGGATTTACAGTGTGGACTTGCGGTTGAAAATGATAATTATGAATCCATGCTGCTTGGCTTAGCGTGACATGAGCTCTAACAGACACTTGGATATGTTGTTATACTGCTTTTCCTTTTTTTATATATAAAGGCAAACGTAATATTTGTCCGCCATTAAGATTTGTGGTCTTTCTATGCATAAGACAGTCTGGTTGTAATTATGTGGCTAATAACTATGTCCATTATGCAGATAAAAGTACAGAAAGAAAGCCGTAAAGAGTAAAGAAAGACGTATTCATGGTGTGAAATGAAAATGGTTTTGTGAAATGTGTGGATCTTAAAAACCTTGTTATACCCGAGTATTATCACTTAGGACAAAAAGTCAGAAATTATAAACTTTTTACTACTTATCAATAGATTCAAATCCAGGCAACTTTTATCTATCCCTCCAGGTGGTCTGTTTGAACTGGAGCCCATTCATAAATATGTGGTTCGATATAAAAGGCAACTTGCAATAGCAGAGAACCTCAAGGGCTACAAAGAGTTTAGCAGCCAAACAGCAGTCAGAGTAAAGCGTTTTGAGTGACGGTTAGTTCTACTGCTCGGTAAGACTGGTCTGATGATGCCATAATATGACACTTCTTGAAGATCTGCTGGTTACAGAAAGCAGAAAAGTCTCATGGTTGATTTTTTACAGTTCAATAAAGACTGTTTTTGTCTTTTGGCGACAGGTCAAGGAACCAGCAAATTAAGGAAAAACACAAAACAGAGAAAGAACAGCTTAGTTTATGCAAAAGGTAAATTCTTTGCTCTTTCACAAGAGCAGCTGTGTTTACATCAAATTTCAACCAATCGTCCAAAAGAGTGCCAAGATATTTATAGCGGGAGGTTATAGCCACGTTTTGACTAGCCCTTGCCCCCCAGACTGGTTCACTTTGGAACGTCTCCAATCCAATCCAACTTTATTTGTACAGCACATTTTTGCCAACACAAGGTCTCGGCAGTGCTACAAAGAGTGAACACAACATCAATAATCACTTACAAATGCACAAAATAGCAGAAAATATATGTAATCATCATGAAAAAGTCAATAAATATGTATTAAAGTAACAGAAAATCACAGAAATTAAAATATTAACAGACATTCAGAGGACCACACAATTGTCATTAAATGCCAATGAATAAAAATGTGTTTCTGTGGCAGTCGAGTCTCTTCTGTTAACGGCGGAATGCGTTTAAATGGCGAGGTCCAGGTTTGTAGTGTGTTATTTTCCTAATAAATAAAACCAAAATTGTACCAGAATTATACTTTATACTCACAAGGTCAATCTCATTGAGTCACAAAACCGCTTTTAGTAATGTTTGTGGCACTGTGAGATGTGGCTAAAGCTAGAGTAAACAAGAAACTACTTCCTGTTTATCGTCAGCTTCTATTATTTCACTTCTCTGTGCTTTCATGCCGCGTTATTCTAAATTTTATGAAATGCGCTGGGTTTGGATCGTGTTGGTCATATTTTCAGACGTGATGCGAGTGCCATGCGTCGATAAACAGGAAACAGCTGACGCTAATGTATGCTAGCTTGATTTTGTCAAGTTTGTTGGCTCAAAACATAAAGCTATTCTCACTGGAAATGCTGCGGTTTATCATATGATCAAGTAAACGTTTTGTCAGGAAATGAATGTATTTTATTAACATCTGCTCTTTGTCGTTTTGTTTTCTTCTGCGTCTGTCGTTATCTCTTGTCCAATCATCTCGTTCAGTCACATTCAAGTCCAAAACAATTGTCTACAAGGAAAAACTCCACCGTTAATTGTTGTTCTACACAAACACATCTGCTTCATCTATCTTGTTCCTTAATAACCTGACACTACTTTTTGCTTTCGCTCCTTTTGGGTATTTTAACGTCGACGTCGAAACCTTTCCAAACACGTTCACGTTTCCCGAGCCTGTGCCGTCAGTGCTCGGAGGAGACTATGCAGCACCGTGAGTGCGACTGTGTGCTGTGTTGCTTCATTAGGATGAATGAGCCGTGTGCACTGGCTCTCCGGGTGAAAGGCCTCTCGTTAGTGATTGAAACAGAGGTGCTGTGGTACGAGTGGGCGTCCACCAAACACAGTTCAGCCAGAGGATACTGCATTGTGGACCGCGTCTTACATCTCAGCACAGAAAAACGCCGTATTTTCGGAAGATGAAGAACCTTTTAAAAGTTATATAAGATTTTTTATTTTGAATCTGAAGACAATTGAGGCGCAGCTTACAGCCTTAAGTGACTGTTGGGAGCACAAGAAGATGTGGCAAAGCAAATATGGCAAAGCAAAGGCGACGTGTGGGATTCAACTTTACTGTTGTGAAAGGGGAAAAACAGAACTAGTCCATGTTCCAGATATTTTGCATGCAATAAAATAAAATCTGTGTCGCGCAAAAGCATCTATCTGGGTGAAAAGGAGACCACAACTTGTGCTCTGCATCTGTGTATAGTGTTTTATCCTACAAGAGAGGAAAGAAGTGCACCATTAGCATGCTAACGTTTGTTGTCTTTACCCGTGAAGGTCCGAGACTCAATGTGAAAAGGGCTAATAAACTAATCATGGTGAATATTTTGGATACTGGGACTGCATTAGGAAAGTGAGCGATACATGTTAATGCTTTAGACTCTAACATGAACTAATTTTGTTTATCACATTCGAAAACATTAAAATAATTCAGGCACAGGGTCTTTAAAGAGGGGACTTTACGCAAAATCCACTTTTTGGAGCGTTCTACCATTTTAAATCGTTATTGCCTCATCCAGGGGCGAAGCAAATTCGGGGCCCCAGGTACAAACCTTCTTGGTGGGCCCCTAACACATAATTCTGTAAGCGATTTATTATTCATTCATTCATTTTCTACCGCTTATTCCCGTTCCCGGGGTCGCAGGTGACAGGAGCCTATCCCAGTGACTTTGGGTACACCCTGGACAGTGGCCAACTAGTCGCAGGGCTAGCGATTTATTAATCCCCACAAATTTGGTTATTGTTATTATTTTTTATTTTCTATTGTTACACCTAAGAATTACTTGGAAATTGAAAAACATCCTGTGTAGCTACTGGCTTATATGACAATACTGTTTGCTTTTCCAATAACAACCAGACCAATTTCACAAACATCTCAAATCGTGCAATTACAATGAGAAAACACACAAACTGCATATTGAAATTACTAGTTTTATTTGTTAACAACTTGGCTAATATGTGATCAATGATTTTCTTCTTTTTTAAAAGGGGTGATGGGGCCCTCAGATCTCATGCATAAAGTCTTTCAAGGACTTTACTCAAATAAACACAACAAAATTACAGCAAAAACAGATTCAAGGATAGAGAAATGCAACTGGACAAAAACAAACAAGAGCCCCTCCCTTCCCGGGGCACCGAGGAAACCAGTAACCTTTACCCCCCACCCCCCCACCCCCAGTCCGACAGCCCTGCCCTCATCAAAAACATGCCTTAAGTGGTTTTATTTGTAATTCGTGCATGTTTGGATAATCTTGACTTTCTGCAGTGCACTATTTGAAAGCTATCCGGATCCTCTTTTTGAACTGCTCTGAATTTGCTATAGTATCCCGCCCACAACCTTACGTAACCAGGAAGTGTCTACAATGCTTTCCCACGCATCCTTTTTTTCCTCCAACCCAATTATGCGGAGACTTGGTTATCTTACCTGTCCCAAAGCTCTAACTCTAACCATATTATCTGTTCCTAAACTTAATCCAGGCCCTACCCTTACCCTAATAGTAATAATTAAAAAAATTAGGGGTGGAATACACTGGTTTACACCATTTTACCAAGGATAATGTTGGATAATGGACTAAACTAAACTAAAACGCAGGCTCTAAAAAAGGATTTCCTCCGAACAATAAAGAGAAGTCTGGTGAGTAAGTCTGCAACTTGTTTTGGAAAGCAGACATACTGTGACTCCTGTCAACAGTGGTGAACTGTTCAAAGACGTGTCAAAAGTAGTAGAAAACGTCCTGGAGACATTTGCTTCGGTGCAACCACACATTAGTACTCAAGCTATCAGAACACAAGAAAATATGAAAGCGCAAACGGGGATGCAGCATGTTGCTATATATTTAGGAACTATTATTATCCGATCGCTCTAATAAAGTCATAAAAAGACTAAAATAGAAGACTCATAGAAGTTTTCTGTCAAGTCAGGATTAGTGGCCGATGAGGTACTCCTATCTTAACCCGGAAAACGCTATTTCCGTTTAAAGCGATAACCTAGTGATTGTAAGATAGAACTTAAAGTCTATATGGCAGGTTCTAATGATTTTGTAACTATGACTTAATTTGGTGGGAGGGCACCTGTGGTAAATATTTATCATAGTTTTACATATGTAAAGCTGCAGTTTGTGAATACATTTGGAAAAATGAGTTAAAATGGTCACTCAACAAAATGAAGGTGTTATCAAGTATTATTATTTGTCAATTATGGATTTTGGCCCTTGTTTTTAAAATGGTTGCTAGGTAACAGTTGTAGAATTACCTCTACTTGTGTCATATTTGCTGCCCATGTCCAACCAGGAAGTAACATTATAAACTTTACACAAACTGGCAAACAAATTTGCAAAATGTTGAGTAAAATCTTATCATGATCCCTATGTTTTAGTGAAATGTGTTGTCTAACCTGTTATACAGACTTTAAATAAATATACATTTCTACTCACCGAAGTGTATGGACTGAAGGAGCACCTGATGAGTGTCAAACAGACACCAAGCCGGTAGGATTTGAGCAGAAAGAAAGAAAAACTCTCCTTGGAAGTTTCTTGGACGTATTAACAAAAAGTAAAAATGAACAAGTACAAAAAGGTGGTCCTACAAAAAGTTAATACAATCCAAAAAAAAGTGGCTGTGGACTGTCCCGTGTTCTCAGGGGCAGCGTCTTTATACACTTACTCCTAGACTTTTTTTACACGGTTATTTCTAAATGGAATGGCTTGGTATATAACTACACCAATAGAATACATAGAAGAATATATGTGTAAATGAATACATAAGAAAATGACTTTTTAAATCAGTTTCATTGCTGAAGACCACAATAAAAAATATTGACATAAAACATTAACTGGGAGCAGTGGAGGGTGAAACTGTCGAATATATCATGATAACAAATTGATTCACAAGCACGCAAACCATTACTTTTAAAATGCTCTCCTTTGTGTTTATTACTGTTATTATTACCTTCATAAACTTGCGTACGATAGACCCTTTTCGCGTTAGCGCCCGGCTAGTTAGTTACTGTAAGAAGTGTGGATCGTTATATCTCGCTCCATTCATTCTCTGTGGGACGTAGCAGAGTCTTGTAAGAAAAAATCTAATTAAAACAGTTCTGACGACGACTGGATAATCACTGGTGACATGTTAAAACCTTTACGTCCTGTGTAAATATGTCATCAGGGGAAATCTGTGTGTGTTTTTTGTCTCAAAGCTAAAGGCTAACACAAATGAACTTAAATATAAAGCAGACAAACTTGATAAAAAGTACATAGAGTTTAAATAAGGTTAGCATTACCTTAGAGACTAAAACACAAGTTTGGTGAAGTATCAATTCCGTACGTACAGGCCTTAAAGAAGAACTGAGTAACATTTTTACCTTATTAAACTTCTTTGTAAGTCCGTGTGGTGGTTGCAAATGTATTTTCAGGTTGTTTGAAGCCCTCGCTGGCGCCCCCTGCTGTCTCTGCGTGGAAAACGAGCCTTGCAACTTCCCTGACGCCGCCCTGAAGACAACAGTCCTGAGAAAACTTGGCTCTCTTTTTCATATTTGGGGACATGAAAAGTTTTTGTAGGTGATTGTACTTCTTCATTTCAATAAAAAGGAAGGGGAAAAAGAGACCAGCAGGGGGAGCTCTGTCGCTGAACGGAGCAGGAAGTGAAGCTCGCATGTGTACCGCCGCCGGAACTAGCCAGTGGGTTCGCGAAAATGGCCCGTTGTGTTGTATTGGTGCTGTGGAGGGGGACAGAATTGGAGCGTCAAAAACGTCTCGATATTAGTGAGTACGAACATTAGTTACGTCTACAAAAGAAATCAAACACTCTTTTAGGCTTGGAACATTTTTTTACACTTTCATTTTAAACACATGAATACACCATCCATCACGACTTCGCTTACTCAAGTCATTATTTAATGCTATCAAAACACAACACAAGCCATGAAATACGAGCGATTAATTAGGCGTAAATAATTGGATATGAGATATGCATGTTTTCATCTTGACTGGGCCTATTTTGTTTTAGTGACACGCATCGTTTTCGCCCGAGCCATCTTGCCATTCATAAACCCTAACGCATTATCCGCAATATAATTTTTCTCATTTAGCATTGAGTCCATGAGTGCCTCCCTTCTGCAGGAAATTAATTACTGGTGCTGACTTAATGGGCAGCTATTGAATCAGACAAAGAGCTGATTTTTTTTTTTTTTTTTTTTGCACGCGCTCCACTCCGTTTTTGACACTTGATACGAGTGCGGAAGTGAATTACCAACTGAAATGAGAAGGGTAAGAAACAAAAACATTGTAATTTGGTGCCATTATCCAATTGGGGATTTAATAATATCATAACAGAGCAGTTTGGGTTTTCATGAGGGTTGATGACCTGCTAAGAATGACATTGATCTGACATGGAAGTTGTTTTATTATTTCGTAAAATAAGGCTGCAAATGGAAATCCTTGGAGATTTCTTGGTCTGCACAACATCAGACTGCTTTTCAGCTTTTTAAAATGTCATCCGAATAGGTAGGCTTAGTACAAGTTTTGAGATGAATCTCTACTTTATACTACATTATTTGGTGGATTAAACCCGTTGTAAATATATATGATAGTTTTACACCAATCAAGATGCAGTTTGTGAAGAAAAGTCAAAAAAATATGTTGAAATTTACAGAAAGTAGAGCAGAGTTCTAAACCATGATGACGTCACACTAAGGAGACACATTAGGGACAATTCACAACCAACAAACACATTTTTCTGAACCTTTAAACATCAATTCACCAAAATAAAGGTGTTCCCATATATTTTGATTTGTCAGATAATCATTTTTGTGATATTAGAGTACTTTTGACCTAACAGTTACACAATGTCCTAGTGTGATGTCATGATTTACAACCAAGAAGTAAAACATTTAACAGAAAAATGGCCAAACTGGGATAAAAATGGTTAATTCATTAGCAGAATCTTAAATATAATGATCTTAACTGTGTTTTAGTAAAATGAGTACTTCAACCTGTCATTTTTAGTTTATTCCCTGAGCCACAGAGACCTGAGCATAGGTTTAAATGTGGTCATACTTCCTAGTTCAAGTCAGGACCTGAGCAGGCTTTCAAAAAGAGAATTAAAAAATAAGAGTCCAGATGAGCCTTGAAGCCTTTTCTACAAAAAGAAAAAAGAAATAGTGGTAATTAAGTAATCTTTTAACTTCAAAATCTAATTCAACAAGGGAACAAGGAACATTTCAGGTGATTAGCACTGTATTTCTGTCTGTCATTTAAATGCTCATATGTAACTTTTAAGATAAAATTGACTAAAACAAAAGCAAGTTATTTATGTATTTTTTTAAATTTTGGATCATTCAAATGTAGTAAAGACTGTGTCCTCAGTGTGAGCGGCATCTCCACACAGTTGAGCTATATATCCGCTTGTTTCCATGGAAATGTTGTTCCTTTAGCTATAGTAGAATATTCCACTGTATGGCATAAAACTTGTCTAGTCCCAAAGTATGGTTTTAACGTTGTATTTGTATGGAATTGTGCAGGTGACTTTCCACCTCCAAAAGGTTTTATACTGTGCCTTTAAATATGTCAACATTATCATAAAATCCCATTCTAGAACACTGTACAATTATTATATTGTGCACAGTTGGAAATCTCATAGACAAAACTGTAGCAACTGAAATGCTCCTATTTCAAAAACTTTACACAGGCCTGTATCTATGTTTTACTCACCTTTTTTTCCCTTTTTTTCTCTTTGCAAGTCAGAAGGGTACACCTGTTACGTTGCTAACTGTAATGGCCATTTCATGGTTGCATTTTGCGCTATAATAGATTCACATATTAATCTTATTCATCTGGTGCTTATTACAATCATAGTTATGCTCAAAGAAATCAGATATTGTCCATTTCTGGGTCACGACTTCTAAACCTGGAGGCTATTAGCGTTAGCCTTGCACCCTTATGCTAATCAACCGTGCGCCCTGCCTGCTTTTCAGACCAACTATATCATCCCGCTGTTCGATATTCCATCACCATTTACATTCCATTAATCACCGGTTGTCGCGGCACAGCAGAGTAGCTCCAGGAAGGGCCCTTGGGGTGCGTGTGTCGTGACCCCCCCTCTTATTAACCCAGCGCCCCATGCGATTTGCAGCTCCGGACGTTATTGACCTCCTCCCGCCGATCGATGCGCTAAAATGCTCCGAATGATCTACAATAGTGTATTTCTCAGCAAATATGGGCGGCGCAGTGACAAGTATTTTACACAAACAGAAATTCCAGGAAAAAGAACAGATTATGGCGATTTTAATGCGCCGCGGGGTAAAAACGCGGACAGAGATTGCAGAGGGACCGAGGGAATACTTCACGTCCTCTGTGTATTTAGCATTAGCATAACCTTATATCGCCAGGCTCTGTAACATATGACGCGCAACATTAAGCAGCAGTTACGCAATGATAAGTAATTATTAATTATTTCTCATGCAGAAGATAGTTAAAGGGGAGAGTGGCAGCGAGGGTGGGTCAAATAAATCGCAGCGCTAAGGCAATTTAAATTAATTACTGTAACTTTTAGCTTAATTTCGCAGCTATCCAATGCAAGTAATGAGAGAATTGCTATAAAAAGTAAGTTATAATGCATGTTAATTAGAATATGACTAATGACACTATGCTAATGCACAGCAGAATGTTCAAGCAGCGGAATAAAATGAGTTATAGGCTATAGAGATTTGTCCTGAAAGAGTGAATTATTATATGGTGGGGATTTTAACGTTCACTTACACCGATAAATAAGAACAATCTTTAGACTATATTTGGGTTCAGGGTTCTTTCTTTTTAGGTTAATCTTTACACATTATGAGCACTGTTGGGAAGTGATATATTAATCAAAAATTTTTTAAAAGAGTACTTGATATTGAATAACTGTATTGAGGTACAGTTTCATTTGATGGTAGAATAATAAAGAACACATTGCAGTATTTAATCATGAAATTTCGACTTTGAACTGCATGTTAATAAGTAAGAAAAACAGGTTTCAGTTCGTGCATGTGGGTGTTTTCCTTCATTAATCTGTGATAAATAACTGCATAACAAACAGTGAAACTTTTAAATCCTTTGATGCGTTTTTCTAATGCGAGTTGGACGCGATTGGGGGGAATGTGCTGGTTTTTTTAGTACTCTGTGCATTTACCCCTTGAGAACCTGAGCTTCATTGGTCAAATACGCACCGTAATACACAATAATAATAATACAGTTGGTGTGAAAGGCTGTCTGCAAGTAAACCGCTCAAAGTATGTGCTGAACCTGCCTCGTATTGAGTTTAAATGAATGAACAATTACACGACGACTAAGTATTCAGTGATATACAGTGATAAGGCCATGTAACACTATACAATTACAAAATACATTAATTCTGTTATTTGACACATTTTTTAAAATTTTATTTCACCAAGCGCCACAGATCCTTCAGTAATAAGTGAACTTTAAAAACTACAGGGGGGAAAACACATCAATCCTGAAAGGGTCAGTACATGGTATTCTTCCCATCCCTGGATATGAGTTACACACATGGACAGTAACAGTGGACAAAGGGGCGCCATGACCGGTCAATTAAAGCCTATCACGGTGTTGTTGATCTGTTAGCTGTTGTCAATTCAAGAATACAAATTTAATACTGAAAGGAGAATGTCTAAAGTGTAGCATATTTTGATTCTACGTGCAGTGTGATTCTACCTCTTCTACGACCTAGCAACAGCAGCTAGCAATTATGATGCCACAGACCCATATTCGGAAAAGTGAGTGCACATTTCATAGCAACCGGAGAGCCAATCATGTACAAGGCTGCTGAAGGCACACGCCCCCTTCTTAGGAATGAGCCGTGCTATCTGTCAATCCACCCTGTCGCTAATGGGAGTTGAAGCGGACATCGGGTAAAGAAGGCGGCACCTGATTGGTCATTTATTACTATTCATATTTTAATTTCTGAAACAAAAATAGCAAAATAAACCCACCAGGATCATGTAGAGCTGAAGAAGATGCGGAAAGAGACGCAGACTTTTCAATTGAAGTGAATGGGAAACAAAACCAGATGGGACAAATTTGCGCACATGCTCAGCTTAGTTCAGGAATATATACAGTCTTTGGTTACACATCATCTTCTAACCAGTAAGCAATTATTTAGTTAATTTACATCCATTGCTTATCGAATGTGCAGCAAAATGTAGTATAACGTGAAATAAAAAGCAATAACCGATTCCATTTATGAACTATTAGTTACGATATGCCCATTGTTTGCTGTTAACAAGGCACTTTTTATTTTGTGTTAATTTCTGTGAGTAACCTTAGATTGTTTAGGCCAGTGGTTCTCAAACTGGGGGTCGGGACTGCCGTGGGGGTCGCGAAATGACTTCTGGGGGTCTGCAGATGATGGGGAAAAATGTATACAATAGTCTTAAACAAGGCTTGACACTCTTCAAATGCAGTGGTAAATGTAGATTACTATTTGTCGGCCTATCAAAGTCATTTTTCTAGGTCTATATTCTCAAAATAAAATCAAACATTAGATATAAGGCTAATGTATCACTTTGTTTTAGGTATTTACGACTGAAAAAGGTTGAGAACCACTGATTTAGGCTAATGTCTCACAACAGTAGGGGGTGCTAGTGAGCCAAGGAGGTAGTTTAAGCACAGGTTTTTCAGTGACACACTCCACTACGGCATTGACTCACACTGTACTGCTCCCTAATCAGCACATCTTCCTCCATTTAAATCGCCACAAAGACACTGTGCGTATTCACTGTATAACATTACTCAGAAGTTCTCAATAATAGCTACAATATGCCCTATTAGACTGAGCACAGCTTCTACTTCAATATATGCTCCCCAGTGTCGTCCATATTGAACCACATCATGACGAATAATCATATTTCTTCGTCTCCTGTAAGGATATAAATAAAATAGGGTCAGTTTTAGTTTCCGGTCCTAACTATAATGAATGGTGACTCATTCTGTGTGTCCTCACAGAACAAGCCGCTTCTGCCTCTTCTCACAGCAATTTATTTTCCTTCCAAACATTTTAGAAGGATATTTCTAAAAGGAAATAAAAGCAGCAAGATATTGGTGCATTGACTGTCAAATGCTATGCCATCGTATGGAAATGGTCATGTACAAGACATCGAAAGTGGACTGTGCTGACTTTTTTCCTTGCTTAAAACCAAATAAAGAAGTTACAGAAATAAGTGCCTGTAGTGCTTTTTTATGGGCGCAGAGGTGAGACGCTCAGACACAAAAAGGGTGTCCAAAAGTAGACTGCGCAGTGGGAGAGAGGGAGTTAAAAACATCCAATTAGCCGAGCACAAATAGCATTAGTATAGACCCGCAGAGCTTTGTTTTTGTTCTGTTGTTTTTGAATGTGTTACTTCAATCTTGTGTAAGTTTGTATAGCGCTTAAACGACTTTGAATCTTTTGAACTGCCACTCTCACGTACGAAGTCTACAACCATGAACAGCAAAAATTCTCGGCTGGTTGAGTGTTTGTTCACTAATCCAAAGAGACGATTTCATTACAAGTGTACCAGTTAAGTAGTTTGATATTTTAGCAAAATATTTAAAATCTAAACAGCATTATATTTCCTGCTAAAAGATTGTATTACAGATGAACGATTAGAGTTCTAAAAAGTGGAAGGAAAACCACAAGAAACCAAACAGGACCGTGGTGTCATTATACGGGACAGGGATCACAGAGCGGGTACAACAGGCTACGAGCAAACACATTAGCGCTCCAGTCAAACCACACATCAAGTTACGACAGATGTAAGTGCATCAAGAACACAAAACGTCATACGTAAAATCCAGTTTGATGTGCAGCAAAACCATCATAGGGGAAACAGGGAGATCATTCAACGCTCGAAGGAATTCACGAACATCGAATGATTTGCAAAAAAGAGACCACCAAATTATGCACACGAACGTTTAAGTGACAACATCAACTCAAGTCGTTTTTGGATCAGGGAGGTCATTGAGATCCAGAAACGTGCACACCATCTGGGCAAGGGACATACCAACTCTCATGCCTGGGATTAAGTTCTAAAGAAGTCAAACTGCAACTGTCGATACAACGATTGGTCTACTTTACAGTTGTTTATAACATTTATCTGACAATTTCTCTGGTAATACACCAGATTTGAACAATGTGTTTACCAAAAGCACATGTTTGAAAGTTTCAGAAGTCGCCCCGTTGAAAGTGTTTGCTCATGCCATGTCCCTGCAAACACTGACGGCCTTTGCACTCAAAGCGCTTCACATCAAAGAACCATTCGCCTATTCATTCACACACCAACGTACGCAGACACTAGAGGGCGAGGTGGGTTAAGTTTCTTGCCCAAGGATACAACGGCAGTGTTCGACCGTTCAACCGAGGATGTTTATGTCTCGAGCGGGATTTTGAACCGTCGACCTTGGCATCAACTAGATCAAGATCATTTCCAAACATAATTCCAAAACTTCATCCCAAAGTTCCTCCTCAAACCATTATTTGAACTTAAACTTTTATGCTCCAAAACTTTATAAGTTGTTTTGTGTGGATTTTCCTAAAATAAAACACCTTTTCAAAAGCATACATGGATTAGCAGCGCATTAGCTTTGTCTGGCACTGAACAAAATCCTTTCTCCACATTTTCCCTTGCACCTTCAGCCAAGTCAACAAATTACACTATTGGCACTTTTTGCATCATATTCCAATTTTTAAACCTCAATTGACCTCTAATTGAATTATTTCCATCTTTTCATGCCACAACTTAGAAAGGGAATTAATTCTCTTCTCAATTAACGGCAGTATCGAGTAGGAAACGTGTCGCAAATGACGTGTATTCATTCATTTTCCTGGAAGTTGGGGGGAATTAAACCTTCAGCCATTTATACTTGTTCCTAATTTAGATGTGTTGCAATTACAGCACAATGTAAAGCTTATCAGCAAGTGTTAAGACATTTTAAGCACTTCAGAAGAGTAAGGGAAGTAACTTGGAGCATGTGAGAGCCCAGGGACGACGTATACGCGAACGCCACTCTTTGACATTTTGCTGCTATGACAATTATTAAAAATGTCTTCACACTCGTTCTTCACACCAGCTTAAAATCCCGCGCCTAAACAACACCTGAGTTATTCTTGTCAAACCGGCTGATGGCTGCCTTCTCTGCCTGCGATCCCCCACCGAGACATACTTTTTGCGCCTTCTCAAACTTTGCTGGCAATTTTAAAGTGAGAAATATTCCTCTGACAATTAGGAAAGATACCAAGCTATAGGTAAGATTGTTGATTGACAGTTGGATATAGGGACGATGTATGTCAGGGGTGTCCAAACAATGCACTGGGGACCAAAAGCAGCCCTCAGACCCGTTTTACTGCAGATTTAAGTACATCCGCATTAACAAAATAACACTGCGTTGTGATACAGACTTAAAAATTAATGTTCCAAGCATTATTAAAAGTGCAGTGGCCTTCCGCTTTGTGTATATTTCAAAACGTGGCCCACAGGGAAAAAACAAAAACACTTTGGACAACCCTGATCTATGCAGTAACAGTTACAAAAGCACCAGCTAAACAGAATGTGTAAATATCTTATTAATTAGATGTTTGAAAGTTGCACATTCATTTATTTATTAAATGGGATTAGATTCAAATTAACTGACAACAATCAGCTTTATTTGAATTAGATTGCAATTTGCATCACATTGTATATTGTTGATTCCAAGTAGAATCAAGCCCCTATTGTTAGTGACTTTATTGAGTAAAGGTGCCGGATTTGTACAGTCTGTGGATTGTTTCAATGTGTTTGTCAGGTATTTGTTTTTTAATAACTGCCCTTGGAAGATTTAAAAATGTAACAACTTGTCATGTATGTGTTCTGTAGTCTTGCAGTCTGTACTGTCAACATTATGGATGCAGACAAAGTTTCTCGGAAATGGCTTTATCATAGTGGGAGTGTTTGTTTAACCTGACAAATCAGACGTTCAAAGTACAGAAAAGGACCAGAAGCTCGTTTAGACTGCTATGTACACAGTATTTTTGTCTTAACTGTTGTAACATGTGACGTAAAGGGAACGGTTTATAATTCGCCTCAATGTAAACGTGACTTTAGACTCCCCTGTACTGTGTTCAGACCTCTGCATCTAAGTGTATACATACCTGTACATTCACACACGCACGCTTACACACCCACACACACGGACACACACAAACATGCACAGGCACACGCACACACATGAGGCTGAGTACAGATACACCAGTAGAAGAAGCACCATAAGAGAAGCCGTCTGCACCAGGAGCAGAGTCGTCCGGAGCCACAGGACACAAACCCAGGGCCCAGAGGAAAGTTGAGGCCCGCACCAAATCTCCACCAGGGGCCCATTAGCAAGGGCCCAGCAGCCACAGCCAACCATCGCTACCCGTACAGTGGGCCCCTCAGAGGAAACAGTGGAGAACCTAAAATGAATAAATGAATAGATGAAGAAATAAGTAAATAAGTATGTAGAAATAGAGGAAAACTAGGACACAAATGCATCTAAAATAGTAAGCCTAAAATACACAATAAATAGCATAAATAAATAAATAAATAAATATTAATCAAAAGCTAAGCTAAAAAGGTTTAAGTCTGCTCTTAAAAACCTGAAAAATGTGGAAATAAATGTGCGATGCATGTGGACCACTGTTTGCAGTATCACTCACTTACCTAATGCATTTCAAGCATCCTATGAACCCTTTTCACAACTACCTGTAAAAATGAAAATATTGCCATACGCTTGTAATGCAGTGCTACACTGTTATTCTTTCCCTCCATACTCAGTGGTGGTACGTCACTAATGTAGCCACAGCTGCCCTGGGACTGCCAATCTGCACCATCGGCCGGCCCCTCTGATCTCACCTATTCCGAGACTAGCACTGAGCCCAACAGTTCTACAACCGGAACCACAGGACTACGCTGTACATCGCTTGTTGACGTTTAATTTACCGAAATGTACATTTACGAACACAAATCATATTAAATCTTGGCTGTACCATTATTTATTTACAGCATTGTCCCCACACTTTTTTTTTATCAGCTGCCTGTTCTCCCGTTGTAATGTATCACTATACTAAGCCCCCATCATAAATCCCCCCCTTTACTTTCCCACTAAACTCGTCAGTGTGGATTCCCGTATCAAAACAATCAATAAATCCCGCTGTGTTCTGTATATCTCCTTGCATCAGCGTATTACCAGGTTTGGAAATCCATCAGTATCATTAACTTCTATCACTTTGCTCCCCGTTGTATTTAAAAAGGTGAATGTTACAGGGGATGACGGAAGAAAGGGTCTGCTATATCTTCACTAGACTTTATCTCTCAGGCTTTTTGCTCTCTCCCCTGTAATCACGCCGCGCACCTCTTATTTCAATACAACCCAGAGTGCGCCCGGGCGAACTCTGCAATCTGCGCCCGTGTAATGAAAACGTATATTCCAGCGCGGCTTCCTGAAAGAGCGGCCCCATTAGAAGGCTCAGTCTCATTGATTGAAATGCTTTTAAAACTCGCACGTGGCCATTAATGCGCACGGGGGGGAGGTGGAGGCGGCGGAGGGGGAGAGGTGTAAGATAATGGTGAAGTATAGAAGGTACGGAATGTAACGGTCAAGTCTGCGCTGCCGTTGGGTTTTCACAAAGGAACATGAGATTTACGTTCTTTTCGGAATGACAGGAGTTGGGAAAGATTACGGCGATCGAAGGACTTTAATGGCAGGGGATTTCATTGTTCGCTGTCATTGAAATTGTGTTTTACACCCGCCAAAAAATGAAATCCCAACAATCAATTCTATTTCCAAGTGAGTTAGATGTGTACAATGCAACTTCTCTGTTAACTGAGTAAAAAGAAGACAGTTTAGTTTACAGTAATCCCATATTGTAGAACATTCCAAGCATTAACATCTCCATGGAGACAAGGGATGGGTGTATCTGCAGTGACGTATTGATCTATCCAGGGCCGTCGACAGAAATGTGGAGGCCCAGGGCAAGAAGCCTCACATGGGCCCGCTCTTCTACAAATTATTAGAAAGAGGGGGCCTTTGCCTTTTTAAAAATTTGGATACAGTTCTGAAAATATCTATTCTATCCGATTAGCATTCTATCTTTTTAGCATATACATTTTAAGGCTTGTCATTAATTGTAGACACGGAAAGACAATTTATTTCATTGTTTTAATGTCAAACACGCTTCACCAGCAGAACATGATAAGAGAAAAGGAAAAATGTTATGCAAAATTGACTTTTTTGAGCTTTAATCCATGTTCTAACATAGTTTCATCATCAAAAACCTGGATTTAGCTTGAGTCACGTTTGTTTGATGATGCTGGTTTGTAAATCCTCTCTCTCCAACACTGCGTTCTGAACTCCTTCGATGTGTAAAGTAGATGATGCTGACGTCACTTATCCCAGAATCTTGTGCTGTTTTAAGTCCCTATCATTTCTTACATCTAATCATCAATAACTACAACTTTGTCAGATCCATATGCATACTACTATGCATTGTTGGTACAGCCAGTAACCTTGTGATTAAATACAATTTTTCTGTATAAAAGCATTTTATTTTTACTTCTAAAATATGAGACGTCAAACTGAGACACTCAAGAGCAGGTTTAAAGGTAAATAACAATATGAAAAATGCTTTCAATAATTTAATTTCATACTTAGAAGCATGCAATACCAATCTAGATTAATAACACAGTTTGTGCAAGTAGAAAAATACACTAGACAACAACACTATTATGTACTGAAGTTGTTATGGCCAGTGCTGTGTACAGTGCAGCATATGGACAAGTATAAATAGCAGCTAAAGTGACTTAAGTGTATGTAAAGAAAATTAAATGTTCAATCAACAAAGGTTCTAAAGGTGAAGACTCTTTATCGGAGTAGGATGACCACGATTATGCAAACATGACTAGGGTGACCGTTCACACCTTAGAGTAGGTCAAAAGACTTTACTGACAATAGATATTCCTGATTGCATGTAAATAATTGTGTTAAAGTGTGGTTAGAACCTCCCTTCACACAAATATAAGGCATTGACTATCCATTTGGCGAAACATCTTCACTCTCAGAACCCCAGCTCACAGAAAGTATTTTCTTTTGACATGAAACATACCTGGATGACTGAGCGACATTATGTACAATAAGTTGCTCTGACAATGTTTATGTACACAACAATCTCAGAGCAACTTGTTACGACCAGCCTACCTAGGGAGTAAGGGAAGTAACAAAATACCAAGATTTAAAAATGGTAACTAAAATTGTAGTTTAATAAATGACAGAAATAAGGTAAATTTTGCAACAAAAGGTGTCCACAATTTAGGGTATAATTGACAACAACTAAACTTAATGGTTTACAAAAGAAAGAGACTACCTAAACAAAAAAAAAAGGATCACAGTTAAACAATTCAAGAAAAATAACCTAGGCTCCACTAATTCAATTGAACAAAGATTCTAAATACAAATTAGCAAGTGTCTCAACGAAAAAATAGACAAATAGTGCTAGCAGCTACTTTCTTACACAAATATGAGACACAACAAGTGGCAAACTGAACTACCAAAGTCCAGCTGCCCTGAGCCAGCGGAAGATAGTCTTTTTATAGGGCGGGGCGCGTCAGGTGCCTCCTCTGGTTGGCTGAGGAGAAAGGTGCTGGGCCAATCCGAGCCGCCGCAGGGTGGTCCAATAAACGAGATCCTCGCCAGGCAATCCAGGTAGAACCAGAGAAAAAAGGGAGGGGCAAGTACAAAATAAAAAAAACAGGGGCCGTGGCCCGTAACACTCCCCCTCTTAAGAGTGTAGCTACAATTTTGGACCCACCAACTCCACACTATAATCATCTACGAAAAAAAAAGAGAGGAAAAACTTCCCAAAACAAAAATACTCACGTTCTGGACAAGGCATCGGCCAAAACATTGTCAGACCCTTTTTTATGGCAAATCTGCAGATTAAAATCTTGCACCATCAGCGCCCAGCGCATTAGTCGTTGGTTGTGGTTGTACATGCGAGAGAAAAACGAGGGGGTTATGGTCTGTAAAAACAACAACAGGCAGAGAACTTGATCCAAGATAAACTTCGAAATGTTGAAGGGCAAGCAACAGGGACAACGTTTCCTTTTCGATGGTGGAATAGGCCAATTGATGTTTATTGAACTTCTTAGAAAAATAGCAAACTGGATGGTCCACTCCACTGTCATCCTCCTGCATCAGAACCGCACCAGCTCCAACGCCACTAGCATCCACCTCCAACTTGAACGCACGGGAGCAATCTGGGGTAGCGAGCACAGGAGCATGGCACAACAAAGATTTTACACTCTCAAACGCATGTTGGCACGCAGGTGACCACAAGAAGTCGACCTTGGGGCTGAGGAGATCAGTAAGGGGTTGCGCAATAGTTGAAAAGTTGCGGCAAAAACTGCGATAGTAACCTGCCATGCCCAAAAAGGAGCGGAGTGCACGTCGGGTAGACGGAGGGGGGTATGCAACTATAGCAGCAATCTTTGAATCGATAGGGCGCACTTGGCCCTGACCCACCTCTCGACCAAGATAAATGACGGTGGCTTTTCCAAATTCGCATTTAGCCAAATTTAAGGTGAGGGACGCTTGAGCAAGACGGGTGAAAACTTGTCTCAACGTCTCTACGTGCTCCTCCCAAGTGGAAGAATGTACGATCAAATCGTCAAGGTAGGCGTTACAATGGGGCAAACCCTGTAAAACGATATTGACAAGCCGTTGAAAGGTGGCAGGGGCATTGCACATACCAAAGGCCATCACTGTATATTGAAGAAAATAATCAGGGGTGACAAAGGCGGAAATCTCTGACGCGCGCTCAGTGAGTGGCACTTGCCAATAACCTTTCAATAGGTCGAGTTTGGAGACGTATTTGGCGGAGCCGAGGTTGTCCACGCAATCCTCCATGTGGGGCATGGGATATGCGTCAGGGACGGTCACGGCATTAACTTTTCTGTAATCGGTAATGAAGCGGGGAGTACCGTCGGGTTTTCCTTCAACTAAACACGGGGAACTCCACGCGCTGGAGCTCGGTTTAGCGAGCCCATGTTGCAGCAGGTATTCAGCCTCCTGTTTCATAAGCGCACGTTTGGCAGGGTTAACCCGGTAGGGATGTTGTCGAATAGGTTTGGCATCCTTAACGTCAATGTCATGGGTCAATACAGATGTTTGTGATGGCACATCATTAAATAAACAGGGAAATTCATGGACAAGGTTAACAATGTCATCCCGTTGAGCATCACTCAGATGTACAAGATGCATAGGCAGGTCCTTTAACATTTGGGAATTCGGTAAACGTGCACCTTTGGGCTGGTGAGCCACAATATCAGCCTCCATAGGAGAAGAATCAGCGTCAACAATTATCAGCGCTGAGGCGCTAGGAGGCGGGGCGAGGTCAGGTTGCGCAGAGTGGGTACGCGTATTATACTCCTTAAGCATGTTAACGTGACAAACTCGAGTTTTACGGCCTCGGTCTGGAGTAGCGATAACATAATTCGTTTCGTTCAATTTTTGTTTTACCTCATAAGGACCAGCGAATTTTGCGGATAAGGCGTTTCCTGGAAGAGGAAGTAAAACCAGAACCTGATCACCTGCAGAGAACTCGCGTTTTGCAGCCCTGCTGTCAAAACGACGTTTCATATTTTGTTGCGCGTCCCCAAGAGAAGCTTTGGCAATTTTATTGGCCATCAGTAATCGTTCTCGAAAATTACTAACGTAATCTAATATATTAGAAGTGGGCGAAGAAGACGAAGAGAGGAGTTTTTCTTTTAGTGCTTTTAAAGGACCGCGCGGAGCGTGCGCGAAGACCAAGTCAGCAGGGCTGAAACCAAGAGATTCTTGCACAGCATCTCTGGCAGCGAACAAAACGAACGGCATTCCATCATCCCAACTTTTTCCAGTTTCAAGACAATATTTACGCAGCATAGATTTTAGTGTTTGATGCCAACGCTCCAGTGCGCCCTGGGATTCAGGATGGTACGCACTGGACACGACATGCTGGACATCAAGGGTTTGGGCAACTTGGTTAAACAATTTCGATTGGAAATTAGCACCTTGGTCTGTTTGGATTATGCGGGGGAGGCCAAAAAGAGAGAAGAAGTTCGTCAACGCTTTTATTACCGAACGGGAATTAATTTTTCGCAGTGGAATGGCCTCCGGAAAGCGGGTAGCAGCGCACATAATGGTAAGTAGATATTCATTTCCACTCTGAGTGCGGGGAAGAGGTCCAACACAGTCTACCAGGACACGTTCAAAGGGTTGGCCTAACGCAGGAATCGGATGGAGTGGAGCTGGAGGTATGGGTTGGTTGGGTTTGCCTACAAGCTGGCACAGATGACAGGTGCGGCAAAATATAGCCACATCTCTTTTCATTCCTGGCCAGAAAAAATGTTTCAGCGTTTGTTGATATGTTTTTGTGATTCCTAAATGGCCTGACCACTTACTTTCATGTGCCACAGCTAAAATAGACTTACGGTAACAGGTGGGCACAACGATTTGATATACCGCGTTGAGCTGACAAGCGGAGGAGGAAATTGGGGACCATTTACGCATAAGCAAATCATCGTCAAGGAAATAGCAAGTCGGCGTTTTATCCCGTTGCTCACCACTCACCACACTGTGAAATAGTTTGCGTAACGTTGGATCAGTCCTCTGCTCTGAGCTCAGCCGAGCACGCGAACACGGCAGAGACAGACCCTCCATCATAGGAGATGCAACCATTTTAGCACGAGGTGGAGTGTCAGCCCGGGTCTCAGGAGTAGGCTCAGGTGAATCTGAAACGGTTGACAAAAAAGTATCAGACAAATCCACATCGGTGTTCTGGCGTGCTTGGGCGCGCGTAAGGGCGCAGATCGGGTAAAGCTCAGTAGAGTCAGTACCCTGGTCAATGGGTTGCGGGGAATTGACTACCTCCAGGGTAGGAGTAACCTTACCCCCAGCAATATCATTTCCGAGTAGCATTTCTACTCCAGAAATAGGCAACGCAGGGCACACAGCGATCGGAAAAATGCCTGTGACGAGGTTAGACTTGATGTGTACATAATGGACGGGTTGCAGACTATACCCCATTTCAATTCCCCGTAACACAGACCCATAACCGCACGAAGATTTAGAGGAAAAGGGGAGCGCACTGGCTAAAATTACTGACTGAGACCCACCAGTGTCTCTCAAAATGCGAACTGGACGCTGATCAGTTGCCTCTCCAGAGAGGGAGACGAGTCCATCAAAGATGAACGGCTTAAAACAAGCATCCGCAGTTTGACTGAGGTCGGGGGTAGAATTAATTTTAATTAACCCGACGCCTTTTGGTTTAGGGGCGGACTGATCCGCTTTTCGTTTAAGGGCCAAACAATTAGCGATGACATGTCCAGGTTTGTGACAGTAAAAACACTCCCTTTGTTCTCGGTTGGCAGGTGTGGCACTGGAAGAACGAGGGCTGAGTTCTGGAGCAGGGGGGCGAGGTTTCTCTGAGTGATTGGTGAATGTAATCCTGTGAGTCAAAACGAACTCATCTGCCAATACAGCGGCCTCGGTTAACGTTTTCACTTTTTGTTCATTTAAGTAAACTACCACTCGTTCAGGGAGATTTTTCTTGAAATCTTCCAACAGAATAAGGTCGCGCAACTTAGAGAAAGACTCAGCTTTGGCTGACATACACCATTTATCAAAAAGAGTTCCCTTCTCCCTGGCAAACTCGACGTAAGTCCTACTTGGGGCTTTTTTGTGATTTCTAAACTTCTGGCGGTATGCTTCCGGAACAAGTTCGTATGCGCGCAGGATTGCAGCTTTAACAGAATCATAGCGCATGCTTTCCTCAAAAGATAGAGCGGCAGAGACTTCTTGAGCCTTGCCGTGTACTTTGCATTGTAATAATGTAGCCCACACCTCGCGCGGGCACTTTAAGGCCAAAGCAATGCGCTCAAAGGCTGGGAAATATGAGTCAACTTCAGATTCACGAAAAATTGGAAAAAGGGAAACATATTTACTTACATCCAACGCGCAGACCTGGCTAGTAGGCGGGGGAGCGTCCCCAGCTGCAGGGCTGGTAGGAAGGCGGCCTTGTGCCTCAAGCTCGAGCCGCTTTAGTTTCACAGTGGTGTCGGCTTCGATTTCCAGCTGCTTGATTTTGAGTTGTAACTCCATTTGGGCATTGCGCTCCTTCTCCTTTTCCGCGGCTTCCATTTTAAGGCGCTCCAGGCGTACTTTGTGCCGAGCAGCAACCTTTCTGGAGCCAGGGGAGCTAGAGGGTGAAAGAGGGTCATACCGAGGGAGCGTGAACGGTTGATCAAGCCGGTCAGCAGACTCAGCAGCCTCTCCTTCCCCACGAGGAGAACTTGTTAGTCCCTCCTGTTTGGGAGAGAAGGCAACCCCGGAGGTAGTTACGTTTGAGCACACATTTATTTCCACAGCCTGTGTCTCCGGCTGTTCCACAAGAACCTCCACACCTTCCTCCAAAGCCTCTGGCAAGCGTAGACTGCCCCGCTCCACCAGCCAGTCCACAATCGTGGTTTTCAGCTCTGCTTTTCTCAAGTTTTTGTCGTAACGAATTTGGAGTATTTCTGCGATTTGGACCAAATCAGCCTTTTTACCTTTCTCAAGCTCCTCAAGAGTTGGCTGAGACAAAAATTCACTCAAATTGAAGGAAGCCATTTTGTGTCCGCCGTGCTCACTTACCTACTTACAAAAATTCCAAACTTACCTACTCTGTCACAAAAAAATCTTACAATTTTAGCCTCGGGAAATGGGTTACATTTATCCCGGACGAGCCCCCACTTGTTACGACCAGCCTACCTAGGGAGTAAGGGAAGTAACAAAATACCAAGATTTAAAAATGGTAACTAAAATTGTAGTTTAATAAATGACAGAAATAAGGTAAAATTTGCAACAAAAGGTGTCCACAATTTAGGGTATAATTGACAACAACTAAACTTAATGGTTTACAAAAGAAAGAGACTAACTAAACAAAAAAAAAAGGATCACAGTTAAACAATTCAAGAAAAATAACCTAGGCTCCACTAATTCAATTGAACAAAGATTCTAAATACAAATTAGCAAGTGTCTCAACGAAAAAATAGACAAATAGTGCTAGCAGCTACTTTCTTACACAAATATGAGACACAACAAGTGGCAAACTGAACTACCAAAGTCCAGCTGCCCTGAGCCAGCGGAAGATAGTCTTTTTATAGGGCGGGGCGCGTCAGGTGCCTCCTCTGGTTGGCTGAGGAGAAAGGTGCTGGGCCAATCCGAGCCGCCGCAGGGTGGTCCAATAAACGAGATCCTCGCCAGGCAATCCAGGTAGATCCAGAGAAAAAAGGGAGGGGCAAGTACAAAATAAAAAAAACAGGGGCCGTGGCCCGTAACACAACTTATAGTACATAATGCCTGTGCAGTCGATCAGTCGTCCAGGTAGGTTTGTACAATACGTCGCTGTGACAGTGTTTATGTACAAGGATAAATGGCAGGTTAAATTACTAATCCATCTGTGTCAGGTGTTCTGTTTGTTCACTGCAGCCTGGTTGAAGTCAGTTTTCGTCATATATTCAAAAAGTATTGTTATTGAGGAAAAATAAGAAACACATTACCAAAAGTACTATTGTATTAGTGTGTTGTACTCAGTTATATTTACTTAGTAGAGAATTGGTTTTCAAGAAATTGTACTTTTTGGAGTAATTTTCTGACACTTTTACTTCTGCTTCTACTGTAAAAAACTGTGGTGACAAAAGCTTTATATTGACAATATTAAATTATTTGAACGTTTCTATTTCGTGCATCGCTCCTTCAGATATGATTTTTTTCCTCATTCTTGTGTCTTACCTTTGAACATACTGTAGTTTGTTCATAATTTTAATATGTTGTCATTGTAAATCCGATATAACATCCAGACAGTTACTCTTACTTGAGTAGTAGTGTCCCCAAGTAATTTCTTTGACTGCTACTTTGTACTTTTACTTGAGTAATATTTTGAATTAACCCTCCACCAGAATAGTTTCAGTCAAGGTAAAATAAACAGCTTTAATATCCACATTTTACATAGAGCAGTTAAAAAAGGTACCTTTTTTGCAACCTTCAGAATGTGCATGCTTGTATTCTCAAGTACAGTCTTCAATAGCTTTATCACACTGTTCGAATCGTAAACATCAATGTACAGTATACAACATGGAGAAAATGTTTAATTCCTTCTCAATTTAACTCGGCATGCCTCTTCGAACACAAATCAGCATCACAAACATTCCATTTTCCAACCGCGCCTTGTTTAATTAGGAACCTGACTGCTCATACGCTTTGAAACAAACTCCATTTGATAAACATGGAGTTACCCACTGATGCATCCTACAACAAGGACACGAGCACTACAGGCCCTGACTAGAATCGCTAATGTGCTCGGCTAAAAACAAACACCAACATCCAACCTGTTCTCTCCAATTCAGGCGGGTTGAAGTGGCACTGAGTTGTTGAGAGATTAGCTGTTTTGGAGACTAGGATTTAAGCGTTGAAATCAAAATTATTACCACTTGAGTAGACTTTGGCTAACCAAATTAATCTTAATGGGAAAAAAGATAAAACTAATAAAAAACAAAATATCCAAATAAGCTAAGGCATTCATCTTTGATATCAAAACAAGAGCACGGCAATTCAACTTCCAGGCCAGATTTTTTGGAGAGCTGTGTCCTCTGGGCTGGGGGTACATGATATGCCACTGCTTAATTTGGTGTTGCACAAAATGCGGTATATAAATACATACACTAGATCAGTTTCAATAAAGATGAAATAAAATAACTACTCCTATTTTTGATTTTTGTGGAAAAATCAAATACAAAATGCTTCTTCCTACACAAAATTGCCAAGACTGAACTAGAATTAAACTAAGACTAGATGCCAACCTGGTCTGAACCAAGACCAACCCAGAATCAAACCAGGTCTAACCCAAGATCAAATCAGGTCTAAAGCAGTATTGAATTAGGTCCAAAAAGTATGAACTAGTTCTAACCCAGAATTAAATCAGTAAACAAAAGAAAACATATTTTTAATCTGTGAAAGAAGGGCTGCAGGCCAACTCAGAACGTTTGGAAGGCCTGATCTGGCCCCCAGGCCGCATGCTGAATATTGAATTGATCTCAACTTGAGCAATTCTCCAGTGCCAACGCTGAAAGGTACACGTTGTAACTTTTTCTGGTACATCTGCTTCTCTCCATAGACATGTTATTTCTTTGCCTGGAATGTTCTATAGTGTTGCATTAAAATGTTCAGTTTTGTTGCTATAAATCAGTTTTGTTGCTATAAATCTCTGTAATAACATCCATTTGTGCTGTGGAGAGGCTTGTCACTCCACAGACCTTACTTGTAACTTTATCTGGTGGCGTCAGCTGCAAAAACGGGTTTCCAAAACGAATTTGATAAACATGGAACTGGTTTTGTAGATGTGTGCATCCACAGGGAGCACTCAACACACCTGGAACCACTGTAATACATGTTCCAGGCCTGTGTGTGGCGCTGTGACGCTGACACAGAAAGTGACAGGAAAGAGACAAAACTGCCGTGGGCTCTGCCATTTTTTTACCGGTTGTAAAAAGTTGAACCGAGCCGAACCAGAAGTGCTATTACGTGTGAAGTGTGGATCTGCAGCAAAAAGAGGCAAAACTGGACAGGACGGAATGAGGGGAATAAGAAAAGGGGATGTTAAAACCTGGAGAAGAGACAAAGAAAGCGGACTTATACTTCAGATCTCACTGGAATATGATGAAAAAGCTTCAGAACGGGAAAAACAGAGAAAAAACTGTGTTGTATCAACTGTAGCTTGTGGTGCAGTGAAGCAGTGACAATCATGCAGTCAAATTCATATATACATTTAGGTAGCATAGAATCGACCTTGCACTGGGGCTGTGACGTCATCATGAAAAAAAAGTGGTGGAAAAACCGTCATTGGGATTTTGATCTTTTACCTCATTTCAAAAAGTGTCATTTTCATTTCCCTAAAACGCCTGCTCTGTGTGGATTATGTGGGCCGAGCCTGTTTAATACCATACCTTATTGCAGTGGTTCTTAAACTAGGGGTCGGGACCCCAAATGGGGTCGCGGAATGATTTCTGGGGGTCCCCAGATGATGGGGAAAAATTGATACAATAGCTTTAAACAAGGCTGGACACCCTTCAAATGCAGTGGTGAATGTAGATTCCTATTTGTCGGCCTATTAAAGTCACTTTTCTAGGCCTATATTCTCAAAATAAAATCAAACATTAGATATAAGGCTAATTTATCACTCTGCGTGTCGCCTATTTTTTGTGTTTGGGGGTCGCGAATGTGAACTATTGTTATTTTTGGGGTCGCGACTGAAAAAGTTTAAGAACCACTGCCTTATTGAACATTCCAAGCAAAGCAACAACACCTCCATGAAAAAGTAGAAACGTTGCATGCCCCTTTAAAGCTTGAGTTAATAGTTTTTTTCCTCATACTTGAAGATTATTAACTAGTACATACAACTTCTGAATGCCCAAATCCAAGATCTTCTCCATATCTTAGTTATTGGTTTAATATTCAAAATCGTAACAAATTCTAGCTGAGGCAAGTCCTATAGCGTAGCAGTCCATGATTGCCAGTGAAGGTAAGGTCATCTTCTTTCCATTAAAGGGATAGGCACAGCTCGTAATGTGTTCTGCCTTAATAAAGAGGGAGGAATTGATTGGACACGCCGCGCCCTTGTGAAACCATTAACAATCTTGCATCTCCATGTTTTTTTCCTCATTAAACCCCGTTATCGGTTCTATCTACTCCTGTGCAGGCCAAATACACCCTAAATATGTTAAGCAAATGGTCCATGAGATCCTATCAGAGCCGTGTCTCCAGAGGTTACCCCGGAGAGGAGCTCCGCGTTCGTTTGATCTGACCCTTCCAATTCAATTACGGCCCAGATCTGATCACCCCTCTGGAGATTGACCCCCTCCAAGGCAAACAAAGTGGCCTGGATTTATTTGGAGAATAGACACACAGGATTCAGTGAGGGAATGAGAAGTCCTGGAGGGTCTGCAAAAAGATAGTTCAAGATGACTATCGCAACCTGGACAAACCTGGCAGAAAAAGTAGAGATGTGGAAACAGGACAATGGTGGAAGGTACAGTATATTCTTTGGCATTCTCCTATCACCAGGTGGAGTTAGGCAAAGACTGCGCTGAATAATTGTTTGTAGAGCTGCAATTAAAAAATGGAAACATGAACACATGGTGGGTTTGGGGTTTGCATGTGTCTTGGTGTAATTACGTTTACTTGTCACAATAATTAGTACAGTGGCCAAAAAAAAAAGTTTAAAAAAAAAGTTGTTACCTGGATTGAACAAAGCAAATAGGTAAAAGTCTCCCGTTGGATAATTGCTGCATGGGGGATTATTTTTCAGTTGCAACACGATACTTAAACCCAACCGATACATTGAGTGGCTTCTGTAACAACCATGTGGAAAGACAAATCCCGAGGTTGTGAAAAGATGTCAGCTTGAAAAGGGTCGAAACATTAGCATCATCGCAAAAACGATTCAAATTGGCTTAAGAACTGTCCAATGCATAATTAAAACCTGGAAGGATAGTGGGGGACCATTGTCTTCAAGGAAGAACTGCAGTTGTAGAGGCAGTGGGTGAAGTGATCCACCAATCATGCCTTGTGCTTCCTGTACAAGCCTCTGGGGGCAGTGTTATGATCTGGGGCAGCTTCAGTTGGTCAGGCCAAGGTTCAGCAACGCTATGTGCCCAAAGAATGAGATCAGCTTAACCTGAACATCCTGAATGACCAGAATATTCCATCAGTGTATTTCTTCTTCCCTGATGACAATGCCAGGATTGTGACAGAGCGGTTCAGGAGCACCAGGCATTATATTTACACTTGGATTGTCCTCCACAGAGTCCAGATCTGAACCCCTTTGAGAATTTTAAGGGTGTGCTGGAGAAGGCGTTGGCAGAGGTCACACGCTTCCATCATCAATACAAGCTGTGGATGAAAAATTAAAACAACACTGGGTGGAAATAAATCTTTTGAACACTTAAAATAATGTGAGACAACAACAAGGTCAAGAATTTTGAACTTTAGAGTGAACTTTTCAGTAATACTTTATAAAACCTTCACTTAATACGCCTTGTTAAAACACGAAGAAAGACTTCATTTATAAAGTTTATTAAGGATGATTCAGGCTTAGTAACTACTTCATTAATACCCTAACTTCTAACCCTAACCCCTTAATTTCAAAATCATGCTAAAATGCAGTGCGGTTTAAAGCGGTACCTACTTACTTTTTGTTGAAGTTCCAGGGTCCACTTCTTGTCTCCAGGAAGATGTTATTGCTGTGCCTGGAAAGTTCCACAGCATGGCATTACGAGTAGTAGTAGTATGTATCTCCATCGAGACAACTAGGTCAAGTCATAGATCAGGTCTGTGGAGAGGTGATCCCGCCAACAGCAAGAATGGATTTTCAAGTTTTGTTTTCCTTTAGCCATTGTAACACATGTAATTGAATGAATGTAAGTAAGTTAAGTTTAATGCCATACTGTGGAATATTTCAGGCAATGCTATAAGTAAGTACTTTTAAATTAGCATTTAATTTGTCTGCGTTTGAAGTAGATTTAATTCAGGGACGGTTTTGTAAAAATTAATGTTGAAATAGTTGAGTATGAGTGAAAAGGGTCACAAGAAAGTGACTCATCCTAGTTAGTCAGTCAAACAAACATTATCTTTATTTCAGCAGTGGTTTAACAAAAGCCAAAAAGGATTTCCTCACTCTTTGCTCTCTTGTGTGGCCTAGTATCCTTTTATCTGCTCGAGTAACAGAATTTACCCGTCTGCATCCTCCAGCTCTCCCAGAGTAAATGCACACTTTATTCTCTTCTCCACTCAGGGAAATTAAAAACCAAGAAGCCGGCACTAGATTTGTGCACCCACACATCTCCGAGCGTTTCTTAAACTAAATTTGTGATCTGAGGAAACCTGCTGGCTGCATTAGCTTTTCATGAGAGCAGAATGAGACAGGCCAGACATATGCTCAAAGCAGCAGGCCAAGTGTGGAGCATGTGCACGTAAAGAGATCTGATAACCATGCACATACAAATTCGAAACTTCGGCGCATGATGAGTTCTGGATGCACATTTATTTATGTTAATCAAATGCACTGGTTTTCTTCATTTGTAAAGTATAATTGAAAACTATTTAACGCTTAGTTTTCATAATGGTTTCATCTAGGATTGCTTATACACACATTTCTGTTTTAAGAACAAAGTGCATTTTTAAGTAAGTGTAGTATCTACTATTAGCAATAAAAGTTGCTTTCATTTCAACATTCTTATAAAGAATTTCAATTACTAATGTTTAATAATGTTTCATCCTTTTAGGTTGTATATAGTTAATGCAATATCCCTTTAAATACATAAGATGTAACTCTTTATTAGATGGAATCACATTTAGTATTTGGTCTGTTTCTACCTTTGAAATTGATTGAAATTGTTATACTGTATATAAACATAGCTCCAAAAAAGACCTCGGTTCCAGGAGATTCAGTTGACATTATTTGAACCTATTGACCTTATTCTGCCCCGCCCACTTTTGCTGTTTTTTGCCCTTGTGTTGTAAACGCACTTTCGTTTGACGAGAACTCCATTAAAGCTAATGACGAACGAGGGAAAAGTCTTGCCGCTAAAATGTTACATAAAGTAGGTTGATTTATGTAAAATGTTTAATGTACACGTGCAACAAGTCACAATGCACCAATTTCCTGGTCAGTCTGAAAACGGCTTTTTAGTCCATGTAGAACTTATTTTCTGTTGAGCTCGTCTGCTCCATGTAAACTAATACAACGGAAACAAGACGGCGGCGCGTCAGGCAACTTCCGGAATAAGGTGAATACACATGTCTCATAATGTTCAAGTTTGAACTCATTTGAAGCTGTTCTTGAAGTTACTAGAAGGATACTTAACAGTTACAGAACACAGGACATTAGTTAAAAAAAAAAAAAAAAGAATTGCTACGAGTGAAGGATTGTGAAAGTGTCACGTGATCGAACAGAGTGTCTAATGAAACAACTATGACAGGCTGGACAAAGTGTCTCTCCATGAAGCACGTGTGGATTAAGTCCTACTTGTAAAGGCCACAGGAGCGGTGTATTCATTGAGGGTTAGAAGCACCTGCCAATCATTGGAGTGATGAAAAAGTTGGTACAAACTCTCTGCTGGTGTCCTCGTCCAAGTCAAGAGTCATCGCTAGTAAACGGAGAAAATTTCAACGTAATGGAACCGTCTGATTTGAGGTTTTGGAGAATGGAAGTGACCCCACAGACATGAGGCGTGCCACGATAAATAATTGCCTCGAATCCCCGGAGAGTCAGGCTAACACCCTTTAGTGTGCTGATTTACTTGCAGAGTGAGGGGATACTTGAGAGTGTGAGACAAATCTTAGGGGGTGCTCAAGACAAAAAAGGTTGGGGTAAACACATCCACTCTACGTATCAAACCAAAACCTCTCCGTGTCCAGTTAAAACTATATAACCACTCCACTTGTGCCGCCCCTCTCAAGCCTGCTCATGCATTATTCAAGTACACTCCAAATATCACATAATATCATGCATATTTTTTATTCATTTTTCGTTTGACTCCTGACCTTTTCGCGGGCCGGTTTCTCATTCATTCCCATTGCATCAGTCTAAAGCCAATACAATCTGACAGAGCGAGCACTTGATCAAATAGCGGAGGCATCGGGGGAGGAAAAACTCCAGATGAGACTGTCTCGAGGCAGTGAGCACTTGGCAAGTAAAAATAGCAGTAATGGCCTCGCAGGTAAGTTAACTGCCTGAAACTTCTCCCCCCAAACGGATTCGAGGTACGGGGAAGGAGAGCGTGGGTGTGCAAAATGGCCCCCGGAGTCATTAAGCCGCAGTCAAAGAGCCACCAGAGAAGACGCTGGGAAAATATGAGGGAACAGCAAAACCGAAAAGCAGCACCGGTGAAGGCTGTCTATGGATTTGGGAATGCTCTATGGAGACATTAGACTAGATTAGAAATGAGTGTTAATGGACTTCGAAGCTAAACAAGAAAATGTCGAGAGATGATTTTGATGATGTTGTCGGTGTCACTACTTTACAGTTATACTTGGGCCTCCTCAACAACCTTGGCGCTTTTAAACTTGGTACAGAACCCAATGCCATTGTTAAAGTTGGGGTTGTTCATGTGCTCCAAGCCCAGGGCCAAACGGCGGACCTGTTTACAAGGCAACGGTGCTCAAGAAAACGCACGATTGATGACCACCGAACACACTTGCGCACAACAACAGAATACATTCTGATGGCAGTGTCATGTAACTATATGTTGTATTAACCGCAATAATTGGAATGGTCCCTTTTACGTCACGTTAAGTTTAATCGTGTCCCAAATAAAAGCCAACACTGGATGTTAAAGTTTCGTCTTTGGAGCTTAACTTTATCGAAATCTTTATCCCCAGGGCTGTGCTGTTTTTCTCCAGTAGAACTGGTTCTGACTGGTCTGAAAGGTTTTCATTTCTGGCTTTTACAAGTATGTGTTTTATGGGAATTTCTATAGGCACAGCCAGGGCCGTCCGGTTTGGCAACACTGGCTCTCATCTCATGTCCACGTTTAGCAGATGGTGTTGTTCTGATGGCTTCATCAAACCAGGACCTGCAGCATGCACTGGGACGGTTTGCAGCCGAGTGTGAAGCGGCTGGGATGAGAATCAGCGCCTCCAAATCCAAGACCATGGTTCTCCAATGGAAAAAGGTAGTTTGCCCTCTTCGGTGGGTGGAGAGTCCTTGCCAGTGAACAAGTTCAAGTGTCTCAGGGTCTTGTTCACGAGGGAAGGAAGGCATGATTGACAAGCAGATCGGTACTGTATCGGGCTGTTGTGGTTGAGAAAGAGCTGAGTTCAAAGGCAAAGCTCTTGATTTACTGGTCACTCTACGTTCCTGCCCTTACCTATGGTCATTTGGGTAATGACCGAAAGGACAAGATCGCGGATACAAGCGGTCAAAATGAGCTTCCTCTGCAGTGTGGCTTGGCGCTCTGCTGCTCCTCCACATCGAGAGGAGCCAGTTGAGGTGGCTTGGGCATCTGTTCTGGAAAATCCTGGACGCCTCCCTTGGGAGGTGTTCAGGGCATATTCCATCGGGAGGCGACTCTCAGGACCCCCTGGAGGGACTATGTCTCTCAACTGGCCTGGGAATGCCTCGGGATCCCTCCCATCCGGAGAAGAATGTGGATGGATGTTTTATCATTGTTCATGCTTTTTGCTTTTGGACTTATCGTAGAAAGGGTTTCAGAGGTTGTCATCCGGACGCTGTTTAAAGATCGAGACGTTTCGACTTTTATCCCAAAGTCATTGTCAATCAGAGAGCTGGTATGGGAACATGGTCTTATATGCTACTCTAAGTACTGGGAGTCCTGCCCCCAGGGAGGAGTCACTGAAACCTGTCTTGTAAGAAAATTGTTTAAACAGTACTTAGAGTAGCATATAAGACCATGTTCCCATACCAGCTCTCTGATTGACAATGACTTTGGGATAAAAGTCGAAACGTCTCGATCTTTAAACAGCGTCCGGATGACAACCTCTGAAACCCTTTCTACGATGGACCACACCTGGACGAATGAGGGTTTACATCGACAGACTTTTGGACTTATGTAGGGAAAGATCATTTTTGTCAGGGACAGATCTTTTTACTCGTGCATGTGTAAATACATTTCTTGATCAATTGAACGAGACAGAGCTCCATTTCAGTGCTTTACTTTTGACAGTGTGTTAAGAAAATCCAGCACAACAGCAACCACTGGATTAGCAGGAGTGCATCTCCACCAACCAAACTACATGCCCCACCATTTTTATTTCGCAATTATTTTTTTGTTGTTGGTTATTTTAATTTTCTATTTACGTTTACATTATAAATGTTTCTCTGTATTATTTACCCTTCAATCTTATACATTATTCACATATTGCTTTGATACTGTTTTATGGTAGATGGCCTTCCTTATAATAGCAGTATTTAATAACATACAGAAAGGCTCAACTCTAAAGAAATCTTTTCTTTATGTAGCAAGACTAAGGAGAGTTATTATTTCCACAATAGGCATAACTACCCACTGTATGAACCTCTATTAACATATTGGTCCTTGAGTGCAAACGGAACAAATAGCACAGCACCGCTAATTGATCGTCCCTGTAGCAATAGCCATCTTGAACTTTGATGGAGGACTCCGCTATTGTTTATACGCAGCAGACGAATGGTCAAAACTCAAGTAGAAAGAATATTCACTTACATAAGGGTTTTTTCTCATTGTATAAGCAGGTAATGGGGTTTTTTACAGCACAAAATGTACCCAATAGTTCTATAGATCCATTCTGCACCATGTACTTGAACTCGTATAATTGCAAGTTATTATTAGCCTCATTAAGAAGTGCAGTAGGCCACCTGACGAGTGCTAGTGTTGGAGGAGATGACTGTTATGTTGGATCAGGAAGCGATAATGACTTTGCCTGTGAGCGGTATAGTCCATATTTACATAGGGCCATGGTTTATGACATCACCTTGAGTAAACAGTCAATTAAATATGCTAATTGTATTGCTGCCCACATTGTCAGTTTGTCTACTTGATGAAAGGTGGTGCTTAAAGTGCACATGACAGCTTCTTACGTGTTTTCTGGTAAACATTTATCATAGTTTTATATCAGTCAAGAAAATATCAAAAATAAAACTATTGCTAAGTTCTAAAACTGAATCCCTGTCCATGTCATCACTATCCATTGAAAACAATAACACAAAACAGACATGAGCATAGTTAAACGTAGATGGAATGAAGTAACCAGGGCCGACTTTTAGCATTTGTGGGCCCTAAACAAGACTTTGTTTGTGGCCCACCAAATGACACACTGTTCAAATGTAATAAAGAAAGAAAATAAATCAGGAGTGGACTGGGGAGGAAAGGTGAATATGGGATCTCTACTGGAGCAGGCAACATTCGTTAGCATTACACTTTTAAGTTTTACAATTAGAAGTGCAACAACAGGTGCTACTCTATATTTCATTCTCTTAGATGTTTAGTAAAAGCCTAATTCATTGATCTTCATGAATCCGTGGGCTTTGTGATGACAGTAGCAGTACCAATTATGAACTATCACACCAGCTTTTTAAGGGTCTGTACTTGATTTTTTCATGTCGTCAAGTAAAATCTATTTTGCTCCAGAACAGACGACGAATAAAGAATCTGACTGCTGCTTCTTCTGCGTTGTGTCTACGTGATGCAGGAAGTGTGCTGTTAGCATGTCGGTTAACTCTGCTTTTGTCTCTGAAAGATGGGAAACGTGTTTTATAAATGCATTGCGGTGAACATTTGTGACGCTTGGACTGCGTTAAGTAAGTGAACAATACATTTTGACCGCTGCAAACGGTTTAAAATGAACTGGGGTTTTTTTCACGTTTTTAAGACGGTGACAGTCAAGTACATTCTAATCATGTTCCGCTGTTACATTTAGCTTCATTCACGCAAGTTTGATTCATTCTGGTGAGAAAATGCTCCCATTCATAAACACTCCCTGCTGAACTCCCTCGATGTGTGACGTCCCTTATCTGAGAATCTTCTGCCGTTTTAATTCTTTAAACCATTGGCAGACTCGTTCAGAGGATTTCTGCCGTCTAAACACGATCACTACACGATCACTAGCTCACTCACACTTCTTCACAAATGCCTATTTAGCTTGTGTAAGTGCTATGCAGCCAGTAGAGGGCACCTAAACTCACTAAGTGCAAGGGCAGACAGAACCAGATACAGACATTCATTTTGTTTTTATAAGACCATGTTTAATGATATTAAAAAATTAATTGTATTTTTCCTTTAAGGCGAGACACTACTGGCAAACTCATTTTTTTCTATTTATTGTGTGTGTGATCAGTTTGCTCTCTCAACATATAGGCTTTCCTGTGGAAATCTGCTCCTAAAGATGTTTTATTATTTAATTTAATCCACTTCATCCATAGATTTCCCCAGGACATTGTAACTTCAAAGGCCATTTTCTTAAAATTTATTTTTCTCTCCTCGGGTCATAAGGATCACCACTTAAAGTAGAACCCACACACACCAAACTTTACAATCTTGGACTTCACAAGATTTTGACAAAATGAATTTGTTGATTAATATCTAATTCCAAAATTGATTTATTGAAGTTCTAAGCCAAAAAAATGTGGCAAAATTTGACTTTTCAGGACAATTTTCAGTCAAATCTAGTTTACTCAAAAACTAAATAACAAATCCAAAATCCTCTCTGAAAAGTAATTTTATAAAGAATATGTGTACAAAATGAACCAAGAATTTTTATGTCCCAAATATGTGTAATTTTTGCCTTTTTTACACATAAAATGCCTTATTTCTATATGAAAACGACGACACGATTAAAAACTTTTTCTTATATTTACGTGAGTAAACTACAGGGGAAGTTTCAAATTGATATGTTTAAATTTAAGTTTTTTTCCTATTCACCTGTAGTATCTCACCTTAAATATTTTTAAAAGTATGATAGTTCTTTTTGGATAAACAATATGTGTAGACAAATGTAGACGAATGCTCAACTTGTAACATTGTAACAGAAATGAAATACAACTCTTGTGTATCCTTGGAGTTTAACAATCCAGTATGTGCAATGTACTCAAGTTCCTGTGTTCTTTCAAGGGCAAAACCAAAAAAATAAAATAAAAATATATAGAAAAATCATTGTAATTTCTTTGTGGGTGCTGTTCTGTAACTACAGCTCTTACTCTAAAATGAACCCCGGTCCCGGCAGTTCTGCGGCCCCTCTCCTCCTGCTGTGATAAGCATCGGTCCAGCAGTCCAGAGGGGTCCAACAAGTCAATCCCACTGAGACGCACACCTGCCCATTACAGGCTGCACACTGACCTAGATATGTAGTGGACAGGAATGGAAACAAGTGGAAATTACAGGTGGTGGAACTTGTTTGGTCCAGTTTGTTGCTGTGATAGAAAGGGTATTTTACTTTATTGTTAGTTTGAAATGAAGATCTTACAAATTGTGGAAGAGTTAAGTTACAATAGAATTACATGTTCTGGTATTCTGTGTGTATTAGAAGTATATGGCGATCAAATACATTGTGAACTCCGCTCCGAACCATTTTTTACGACTACAAGATTGGCTGATTGGTCTGCTAATTGTGATTTAAGCAATCGAAATTTAATTACCGTAAAATTCTGACTATTGAGCGCACCTGAGTATAAGCCGCACCAGCCATATTTACAAAGAATAACAACTTTATACATATATAAGCTGCACCTGACTATAAGCCGCAGGTGTCCACGTTGTAACATGAGACATTTACACAGAAGGATGGAACACGCAGAGTTTTAATTGAACTCATGCCTTTTTCCAAACAGTACCTGTAACACGGCAGTGCATTGAGTCCATTCTTCACTCGGCCGCCTCTGATGTCTCACCATCGATTCATTGATGACAAGCTCACGTGCAACAGCTGCTCTATTTCCTTCTTTGGTTCCACATCGATTGCTTTTAACTTAAAAGCTGCATCATAAAAGCTGCATCATATACATTTCTTCGTTTACTGTTCAAAACACAATCAAACTAGTGTATTCCTCCGCGCGCTCGCTTTCACCGGTCTGTCCAACTCTTGCTCTTCCTGCTAGAGCGCCCCTAGAGGCCGTTCCCGTAAAAATACATAAATTAGCCGCATCGCTGTATAAGCCGCAGGGTTGAAATAATGAGAAAAAAGTTGCAGCTTATTGTCCGAATTTTACAGTACAGGAACAGAACGTACATTTTCTTTTCTTTATTTATTTATTTTTTTACAAACCTGACTCGTACTGCTTACTTTCAATTAAATGTTGTTCCTTTGCCCATAATATTCCACAGTATGGAATAAAACTGTTCTATCTGTACGGAGAATGTTCAGAAAAGTACTGTTTTAATGACTTTAAATGACTTTACACCTCCAAAAAGTTACTGTGCAACCACATATATTTCGGAGGTATTTGCGTTGGTTCAGTTATTTTATTTAGTCAATGACATTTTTTGGTAAGTTCATGTTTCTTTTTTGCTTAATTATTTGTTTATTTTGCATTGACTAAGTTTCTTTGGGCACGGGGCTTTCAAATTTGAATAAAAAGGCTGCAGGATTGTTGAACTTGTATGTTTGCTGTTGCTGAGGTCAAATAAACTTCCTCAAAGTGCAATTTTTGGTTTAGACATTTGTTTAGTTTAGTTTTAGTTTAGTTTAGTTTGCCTCAGTGGCCTTTTGAATTGTTTTTGTTGAAGTTAATAGAAGTTTTTTTTTTTTTTTTTTCTGGACAAATCGCCACTGCATATTATATTACATACATATTGTTATATTTTATGGGAATAATTGCAGCAGCCTCAATCAGTTTTCACCGGGGGTTTAGTTGATAAAAGAACATAGTTATTATTCTTTATTGTTAGTGTGATATGGTTTTTTAAATGTAGTTTTCTTATTTGATAACTCATTACTGCTGGTTGGCTGCATGTCTGTAATGAAAAGAACTTCCCCCTGGGCATGAATAAAAGTAATTCTGTTTCTGATTCCGAAGTGCCACAAATAGTGTTTTAGATGGAATAACAATGGTAGGTGTAGCACTTTTACTAGAGGAATAATACGCACATTAAATGAATGCATTATTAATCTGAGCAGCTACTGAGTAAAAAGCTAGAAGTAAAGTTTGTTTTAGCAGATGAAGAATGGAAGAATATAAATGCATCCCAAAGGAGGACCGCAAAAAAAGAGATGGGGAATTGGACTCAAACTTAAGTCCTTGTTCTCAGGGACTCGTGATTTGATTCGGACTCGTACCTAAAGACTTGACTCCGTGATTTAAGACTCGCGAACACTAAGAGACACATTAAATACGCTCTGTCGCGAACTCGCCTCATTCTCATCATCTTTTCCCCTCTGTTTCCCAACGCCTGGAGCAGCGTCTCGCATGCGTCCTAAAACGTTAATGACGTATGGAGATGCGGCTGCAGCTCACTGTTCCCAAACAAATCATGACGGACACGCCGCAGGCTCCGCGGCCGCTGACGTTAATCATTACTTTTGGCTTCCTCTATTGATGAGAAACAGTGGTGTATTTCATTATGTCATTGGCGTACTGGAGATGTGTTTTTTTTCTTACGGCGAGGTCAGTTTTTCTCAAGTTTTGTGGAAGATAATGAGAAAATACAAGTTGTACAGAAAATGTTTTGTTGTCTTCTGTAAAAAAAAATCAGTTTAATGTAGCCAATGTAGAGTAGTTTTTGAACATTTTTGACTAAACTACACATAATAACTAATACCAAGTTGGTCTGGATTTGAACTTGTGGCCAATACTTGAGACTAAACACCATGTCAAAGTGCTCACTATTCATTGGGAATTACTAACAGCTGGAGAAACTACGAAGTGGCCCACTATTATCATGTGTTTTGGGACTGTCCTGCTTCTCAGAAATATTGGCCAGGAGATCAATACGGCATTACAAATAGTTTTCAGAATTGGCATTGGACTTCAGAACTATGTATCTGGGCCACAAAACGTCTGCAAGGGACACAATAAATGGATACTTTTGGCGCATACTTTTAGACGCAGAGAAAAAAGCCATCACGAAGAAATAGATGACACAAACCGACCCAACGATCCAAGATCCAATCCACTGATAGAATAAGTAATAATTCGAAAAATAGAAAAAAATTACATTCAGACTTCAGAAGATGGACTTTTTTGAAAGACTTTGGACCAAATGAGACTCGTACGCAGAACAAATGTGTCATGCGGGATCAAAAGTTATCTTGTCACGCTAAACGCACAAAAAGTATTTGCTTTTCTCTTTCCATTTAGAAGCAAACACTGCGCATATACAACCCGACGCTGTGCCACCCTCAAACTGTCATTTACCGCGCGACAAACACAACAGTCCCGTTTTTTTCACAGGCTGCATCAGATTACGGCGAACTAGGCCAAACGGGTGACATTTGCACATAAGCGTGTTTTCTGATAACACTGTGCGCGCTCGCGACAGGATCTTATCGGGCCAAAAGTAACCAGGAGTGATATGATTCGTATGTAAAAACATTATTGCTGGTGCTATCTCGTAACACTTCTTCTCCAGCCACCAGAACGGGCAGGTCAGCCGCGATCGTCTTTATAAGGGCCGCGGATTGTAAAAGTGTGATTGGGCGGCGCCGGCAGACATTTGGCATTTACGTTTATGGCAGGGCTGGGTTAATTAAACTGGACCCATTCAGAGTCCTGATGAAACAGTGGTAAATAAAGACGACGTGGACAGGACAGGGCAAGGGCCATAAAGAGGGAAAGGGAGACAGTTTGTGTGGAAGGTTTTGACATTAGTTTAGCTCCTGCGTAAATGTACGAATATAACGGGTTACATTCAACATAACAGTCACTGGATTGATCGATTTTAGCAGGGAAAAGATGATGATGATGAAAATGAAGCATCGTCTAAGAGTAAGAGTTCACACTTGCACATTCCAAACTGAGACGAAACCGTGACGAACCTCGAAACTAAACCTGGACTAGAAAAGGACAAAGGCTTTGTTCACTCTTGTCGTTATTTATTTCTAAACTGAGCTAATTTTAATCCTGATGTGGTCTTGATTTGGTCCTGTTCTAGTTCTCATTTAATCCTGATCTAGCTCTGGTTTAGTTTTGGCTTTAGTCCTGGTTTTGTCCCGATTTTGATGTGGTGATTGTGCCTAAGCAAGGAATGGAACAGGACCAAATCTAAGACTACACTAAAATGTCCTCAGTTTGAATGAAATAATGACAAGTGTGAGCGCAAATTAAATTATGAAAGTTGCTGGCTTAAGTCCATACAAAAACTGTTAAGTTCTGCACATATTTTCAAAATCAATTGAATACTCACCAATCACAGAGGCATGTAATGGTCATTATCAACGTTGTAATGATAATGCTTTAATTTGCCTCAATAAATCATAAACAAAGACTTACTAAAACTCTTTGTTCATTCTGAATTATGTCCTTGTTCATGCTTTTTAAGGCTATTTCTTTCTCTTCCATTTGGCAGAAGTTCAGAACCACATGGGAAAATCTATAGGGTAAAAATTTGCAATTCTTTAAAGACGGACTCTAACGCCTATGATTCCGAAACAATTCAAAGCACAAACAATCAAATCATATGAAATGAGTAATTAGTGAAAATAAATGAAGAAACTAAACTTTAGGACTTTTATTATGAAATTTTCTCCAGTGTTTTACCAGTGGAGTAGTGGTTAAGGGCGTGCGTGGTTGCTGCAAATCAATTGAAAGTGTAGTTATTATAAAGGGTTATCAAAAAAGACAGACTCAGATTTCACCATTTCATCCATCCATTTTGCAGAGACCCCCAGACTTCCCGTTCCATGCACACTTCCTCCAGCTCTTCCAGCAGCGTCCCGAGGCATTCCCAGGCCAGCCGAGAGCCATAGTCCCTCAGATTTCAAGATTTAGACATTTCGCTCTTGCATTTCCCATCCTTCAATGCCTTTTGCAACACCTGCCAGGAGCAATGGTCAACCGCAAAGCCTGAGGAACCATCACTAAGATCTGAACCAAGATTTTGATAAGGAATACCTCGGGGGATTATATCTATAATCTATAATGGATGTTTCAGCACGACAGGGACCATCCATACTCAAGGAGGACAAGCAAACGTAACAAATAAACCATTGGGAATTGAACCCTTATTGCTTTTTCTCTTCATATTTAGAGGCAATTTTATGATGTTATTAAGAAGATCATAATATCAGGCAACAACAAGCCCTTTTACAAAGCACTAGAGAGTAAAAAACAAAGTCATTAGTTCAACAATTAGATGGCTTGTCTCATTCCCTCGGAGAAACATTCAGCACCAGGGCAGCGGCCAAGTCGTGCATAAGCAATAATGGACCTAAATATGAGGCGTCTCGCTGGACTTCATTTTCGAGATCTTTTCTAAATATTTCCCACTTAATCCTCTTATAACTGCCTGTAAGCAAGTAAGTGCAGGTAAACAAGCCCCGCTCACACCTGTTTGTGCAAAAGCCTTTAAATAGCACCTAATAAAGACTCACGCTGCCAATGTTAGGGTGTTACATCAACTATTTCAATAATATTCAAGCAATTGTTTTTCTTCCGTGACTAATTCTTGGAGCTCTCTTGTGTTTTGTTTTTTTTTTCTTCATCTGAACTGGAATGCCAGGGCTCAAGGCCAAGTCCAATCATTAATTAAAAATGCATTAAGTTTTGTATGGTACTCCTGGGTAGACTCCAGAATGCGTTCCAGAGAGTGGATTGTGCAAAAAGAGCCCACGGTTTGTGAATTTAATGTAAGTAAATAAGATTTGACTTATTTGTTCATAATGAATTACCATGAGGATCCTGCATGTTTGACTCTTCTGTGTGTTTTTTTGTAAGATAATTTACATTCAAAATAATTATGCAAGTCAGGGGTCTACAACCTTCTGTGTCTCAGGGGCCCCTGTTCCTGAAAAAATTACTAAATTTACATCAATGAAAAACAAAAGAAGATTGGAATATAGAATCTCTTAAGTCTTTTTGACCCTTCCAGTGTTTGTAAGCAAAATTCTGCGTTCCATTAGCCTGGTAGCATGTCTTACCTGTCATGCATTTAACGTTGCAAACCATGAAAAACCAGGGCTGTTTTGTCGATTTAAACTGCTCGATCACACGACCACTAGACCCTTTGTAGAAAATATTAGGACGGCAGTAGCTCAGTTGGCAGAGAGATTGTCTTCTAATCCGAAGGTCGGCTGTTCGAATCTCGCTCCTGACATAAAAACTTCCTTGGTTGAGTTGTCAGATCACTGACCCATGCGTTGGCGGTGCTTGCTGCTGTTGTGTCCTTGGGGAAGACACTTAACCTGCCTTTCCCCCAGTGTCTGCATACTGTTGTGAGTGAATAGTTCCTTGATGTAAAGCGCTTTGGGTGCATCGAAGGTGGAAAAGTGCTATATAAATATGTGACCATTTACCTTTTGTAGAAGATTGTTACCGTTAGCAATTAGCAACAAAATTTGTGTAAATGCTAACAACCTAGTGAAAAAAACTTTTCACTAGGTTCACTAATTATTCTGGACAATAATGTAACAAGAACATATATAGCCAGCCACAACAGTACAACAATACAACATACAATGAAATGCCACAAATCCGACGGTAATAAGGAAACTTTGGAAATCTTGTGTGTGAATTTCTGTCAAAAGGGACACTGAATCTAACACACCTTAGTTGTTTACAGTAAGGAGTAGCTGCTATAGCAATTGAACAAAAAGTATTTACACTAAGGCTGTTGCACATGTGTGGTTGCTACCATTGCAGTGTTGGGGGTTTGATTCCTGCCCTCGACCATTTCCAGAGTGTTTTTACGGTACTCCTTCTCTCTCCCCATTTCACACTACAACTGTCTGTTCGAATAAAGCCTTTTTTTAACCTAAAAAACTTTGTGCAGAGAAAGAATTCAGTCTTTTTTTGCTCTGGAACCTACCTGGACTACCTGAACTGCAACACATCTGTAAACAACTTGCCTTTTAATTAAATATTGCCTTTACAGTGTATTGTTTGATATTGGAAGAACATCAATGATTGTTATTTATGAAAAAGTGCATTTAATTGTATCTTAAATTATTTCTCCTGAGCCGCTGCTAGTTGTGCAGTCATAATATTGATATCTACAGCAGCACATTTCTCTAAAAACACAGTAACTACTAAAAATACACACCATGCAAATATTAAATACACCATGAAGTTCACTTTATACGGTAAACAGTAGCATTTTTTTCCTCCAAGTCAAAATATAAGCTCGCAAAATATAAGTGAATGCCAATATTTAACTTACACAGCATATTTGGACCATCTCACAAAGTAATTTTACCTAAATTAACCTTCTTTTGGTTTCTAATTTTTTACATTCAGAAAGCAGAAACAACAAAAAGACCCAACTCAAAAGTATTTAGTAAATGCCACAACAATCCATCGCCAGAAGCGGCTTATCCTTTCATTAACTCCACTGTTGGTTGTATGATTAATAAACAAATATTACCATTCAAATGTTTCCTCTGAGCTCATTGTTTACAGCACAAATAAACCCAACATAACCCATAAAAGACCAACTCGACGCTTCTAAATCCGAACCTTCCACTCTCATTTGCTCCCTCGCTGTTTTATTTTTATTTTTTCCGTCTTTTTTCCCCCACTCTAAACAACAAGCTGCAAACACTGTCACTGGACCATCACTGACTGGGCTCAAATGACTTCTGAAATTGCTTTGTTTCCCCTCCTCTGCGCCGCTCATGTCACAGATGTTGTTTGGGTGAGTTGTGCGGAGCGTGCCAAAACTGCGGGCGTGACGTGCCATTAGCCATCGAGCTGACTGTGCTGCCCCGCTCGCGCTCTGCACTTCTATTATGCATTTGGGGGAAAGGCTGGGGGAGAGAAGAGGGTATAGAAGAGACGCACGAGGGGGAGACGGACAAAGGCGACACTTGTGCGGGATTTGGCCCGCGAGAAGCAGCGACGAGGCAGTGAGTCAACCGTTTTGAGGCGCTTTCGGGAGTCGGCGAGGCTGGATAACGCTTCGGATCGCGTTTGATGGTGTAGGGGTTGAGCAGATGACGTCGCGGTGTTTGGAATTTGTAGCAGTGAGTGGCAAAACCGCATGAGAGTCGGTGGTGAGTAATGAAATGGTCTTCTGTTGGAGGTCAAACAACAACAATAACGTGAAAGAGCTGCTACAGGCTAATGAGAAATGTAAAAGTGTAAAAACCCTGCTCTAAATATTTCGTTCGTACGCGACATCTTAAAAAGGAAATCAAGTAAACATGAGTAGAAAACCAGATAAACAGCAGGAACACTACAGGCTACGCTCACATTTATCACTGATACAGACTTTGTGATCATACAAAATTCAACGATCATCTGTCATTCCGTAAAGGAGAATACAAAATTGACTTTTAGGAGCTTTCCCTCTCTTGCCATTAAACCATTGAAGTTGTATTTAGAGTGATTCATGCATATTTGAATAATGTTTATGCTTCTGCGGACAAGATGCCATTGCTTCACCAGTTTAGGTTTCACCGCCCACTAACTTTCTCCCTGATACGTGCCCACAGCTCTTTACTTACTTTGTTCTGCAATTAAACTTTTTTGTACAGTGTTGTGTAGTCATTTTTGCACATACAAAAAAAAATTCCTCAGCTCGCCATCATGAACTGGAGCTCTCCACAGGCGACGTAACGTAAAGGGACAGGCGAGTTTTAAAATGGAAGTAAGCGGACATATTTTTTATTAAGCTGTTTTCCATCAAAACTGTGAAAACATAAAATAATGATCGAAGGGTGTAGCTCTCTGAATTGAGTTCTACACATGAATCAATCTGGAAAGGCTCTCGCTTGAAAGCCTTTGGGACATTAAAAAAATACTTAACACTGACTGGTCAAAGAGTCACAACAGCGGAAGAAGCAGATCAATCAAAATTGTGTTAATCCAGTGAGAGAGAAAAGCATAGTCATCTGTCCCGTCCACAAATGCACAAAGTATCTCTATGCACATGTTTTTAAAATACAAAATAGTCCATATTTTGGTACCACTTTATAATTACTACACCTTATTTTGCCTTAAAAGGACACATAATTTGCTACAGTGACTCTTTTGAGATTTAAACCATGGTCTAACAATGTTCCGTTATCAAAAACACACCTGAAGTAGCACTCACTTGCATTCACGCTGTTTTGTGGAATGTTTATTAGAAAATCTTCTCCCCTCTGAGCGTCAAACACCCTTCCTACTGAACTTCCTGGATTTTCGTATGTATTTTCAAATCGTCTACGTCATTTATCCGAGAATATTACACTGTGTTAAGTCTTTAAATCTTCGCTAAACTCGTTCTGAGTATTTCTGCTGTCTAAACACGGTAACTGCAGCAAAACCCCATCATAACGTCTTTTCAGCGCTAACTTCACTAGATTGTATATATAGCGATGGCGGCATCTGCTGGCTAGATGCTCTCAGCAAGTAAAATTTCATACTGGCTCAAAACACTTCTAGTCCTAGAATTAATAAGAATGTTTTTGTTTTAAACCATGAGATGGCAAATGGAAGGTACTCAAGAGCATGTTTAAAGGCTAATAACTGACTAACCCTTTAGCCAGACAGGATTTTATTAGCTAAATTACGTCAGATGTGCGTTATGTTTGCGGGTGCTCACTGACTGGCACAGTTTAACTCAACAATTAAACTAGACAAACATCATTTTAGTTTGCAAGTCATTCAAAATCAGGTTTAATTGTAATTTCTTTGAGCAAAGTGTTGTGTTGATTGGTTGGTTGTATTTCACTTAATTTCACTAGAATGTACTGTTAACAACCAAAAAAAAAAAAAAGAAAACTATTAAACACACTGTCAAAATGTTTGATTAATCTCGCGACCCATTACTCCGTACCTCATGATCCCCACTTTTCCACTTTCATTTCTTTGTATTTTTGCACTGAAACGTGAAATAAATTCTGATTCTACGCTCAATTACGTCGTCGCCGGTAGGTGCCGTTCATCCTCTTCCTCTTCCCCGAGTTATTTTGAGGTCAGCTCCAGATTAACTAACGTGATGCATCCTCGCTGCCACCCCGCATTACCCCTCACTCTCCTCTCCGGGTCCAGTTACCGGGCAGCCCACAGCTTTCAATTACGCCTGCAACTTTTCTTTTTAATTAAACATTCAGACGGATTAATTAACCGACAACTTAAAGCGAGGGGGAAAGGAAATAAATAAACAAATAAACGGCGGCGTCCGGCAACATCAGTGTAGTGATTCTGGCCGAGTCTTGTCTTTGGAACTCCCCTCGGGCTTCCGGAGTGTAGTGGACGGCGGCCGCTGTTCAATAAGCAATCTTGCAGGGGGAGGCGGAGTGGCACTTTGTTTCTGTTTGCGAGACAGGTTCGATTCTCCGAGAGACACATGGTGCACAAAGTCAGACAACGAGGGCCGCGGGCTTGGGTAAAAAACTAATTACAGAGGTGTTAAAAGGCGAGTTCAATGAGGTATGGGGGGAGAAAGACGAGAGGTGCGGGTTGTTGTCTGTGTTGTTTTTTTTTCCGCGGCTCTTGAACCGGAGCGGCGTGGGACCAAACAATGCTTTTATACACTTACTTCCACGTAATTAACTGTACGTTCTGAATCTTTTCTGCTTTGTGATTTAGATGTGGAGAGGATGTGATTGTGTTTGACTTAATTAGGTTGGCGGTAATGGACGCAGAGCGAAATCAAATGTCTACGCGTCAAGGTTTCGCCAAAAGGGTTTCTGCAACGTTAGAGTAACTATACATTTCACCAAAACGGTTGACGGTTCTATTTAAAGTCTACATGACAAGTTCTCATGATATTCTAATTATGAGTGAGTTGGGTGGGAGGGCACCTGTGGTAATTATTTTGCAAAGTTTTACATTTGTGAAATTGCAGTTTGTGAAGAAAAATAAAAGTTTAAAATTACAGGAAGTAGCGATGAGTTCCAAAACGGAATCCCTCTGTGATGTCATCAAAAAGCGACCGAACATTGAAAATACAGTGACAATTTACACACAACGGACACATTTTCCTGGTTGGTTAAACGGTCATTCAACAAAATAAAGGTTTGTCAAATCATAACTATTGTGGAGTTTATATAGATTTTGGCCCTTGTTTTCAAATGGTTGCTAGGTAACAGATGAGAAATTATGTCATATTTGCTGCCTTTGTCCAACCAGGAAGTAAGATTATAAACTTTACAAAAACTGTCAAACTGGAGACAAATTGGCAAAATGTTTAGAATGTTTAAAAAAAATTAAATTCTGTGGTGTCTAGCCTGTCATATAGACTTTAAGATTTGACGAGTTTACATCGTTTTTCCTAGTTTGACAATTTTGGTGAAGTTAAAAATTTTACTGGTTGGACATGGGCAACCGGGCGCAAACCGCAGCTAGAATTTCTAGAAAAGTAAAATATAATGCAAGATTCCATGGAAATCGAAAGTTAAAGCCATACTTCAGAACATTCTTCAAGGACATAGATATGCTTTTTGCCACACTGTGTAATAATATTCAGCATTTCCATGAAAACAAGCAGATGGGGGCTTCTATAGGATGCTTATTTTTTTCCCCACAGCCTACTTATGCCACAGACCACCACTTTGCATTGGAGGCTATGCTAGCTAAGTAAATTTTTTTAGAATAAGTTTTCAACAGTTAGAGTAAGGTTAGGGTTAGGTTTAGGAACAGATTATTTAGTAAGTTTAAGGTTTTGAGGAAGGTAAGATAACCGGGTCTTGGCAGAACTGGGCTGTATAAAAAAATTGATGCAAAAAGAACACCTCCTATGCTATGCTAATGCTAACTTTTATTAGAATGTAAAATATAAAGAAACAAATTAAAAGTATAGACTACCCGATGTATAGATTACTTCTGTCTTTTGTTTCATTTTGATCTCTTTTATGCTTCAAAATTAGCATTAGCATTAGCACAAACGCCTCCATTAATCAACGCACAAAGTGACGCCGGGGAAGTATTCATCTCATTTGTGAACATGTCGCCGGATCTTCAAGAATTTATTCATCAAAAACCAGCGGGACCGTCTTGTTGTGAGGTATGTATTCCACTCAGCCAATGCTCCACTACTAGCTTTAAAATTTGACACTGTTTTTTACATTCACAAAATATAAATTACGCTAATTCCGTCACATCTTTGCACCCATTGACTGGCTTTGACCCCATGGCTGACAGAGACAAACGCCGGTGTCAGAGGAAGCGTTGCTCCGTGCCATTCTCCGGTGTCAGTGTGAGACCAAAGTGGACAGATATCCATCACTTGGAGCTGATGATGATTGTGATAGAGCACGCCTATATCTGGACGGCACCACGAGGCTTTTAAATGGGCAGGGAACAGCGGATATGTGCGTATCGAATGCAGGCATTAGTGACAAACATGTTATGAGAGATGAGCAACATCTGGTGAAAGGGATCTTATCCACTTTGACTTATATCGCTGCGTTCTTGACCTGCTAATCTTGGCTTAAGCTCCTATATACCACGCTTATAATGGAGTTTAGAGTTTTAACATGTCTGATGCTTTAAAATCATGTTCTTTAGGGAAAAACAGTCAAGATGTCAACGTTGATCCTTTGGTTTATCAGCGACTATTATTGCAACAACTTCCAACTAGCTTTTATAACTGCCACGTACCATAATGCTATACTACTTTCACTATAGGCATATTTTGCTATAGAATGTGGTCAAACATTAACACTTTTGGTTCATGTGACACTACAACAATTTTGAACGCACTTTAGAATGAGACTTATGTGACGGAATTTGGTGATTAAAGCTGGGGTACCTAATTTTCAGACAGCAAAACCGGAAGTAGGAATTTAAATGTGTTGCTCTCACAAACCCTTTGGCACATTGTTAATATCCACAAGTATTCATTTTCAGGTACGGGCTCAGCTCAGAACAGCCTTTTTTCAGACAGAGAAGTGAAACTATTGCTACCACCCCATGTACAGCCAATCAGAGCACCGCTTTCAGTTCTTATTTCCCGGTTGACGAGACATAAAATACTTAATTATTAGATACAGACAGCACAGTACTGTCTCATTTTGGTCGCAAAGTCCTACTTTTACAAGATATTATTTGAGAAAACAAACAAACAACAAAATTTATTTACAAGAAAACTAATTTACAAAAAAAAAGTTGCCTGGTATGCCAGCTTTAACTGTCAGATAGGCTTTGTGCATCCGGCTGACTTTGTGTTAGCGTCACTACTTCCTGTCCAATTCTATCTCTATATGAGAACAGAGCAACATATTAAAGACTTTACAAATGAGATGAAAACTTCCCCGGCAGACACTTCTGTGTTTGTAAAGAGAGGTGTTTGTGGGTCAGTGCTAACACTAATGCTAATTTTGAGGCATAATGAACAAAAAACGTTAAAAGTTAAGTATCAAACTGAAATTTTCTATACATAAAAACAATAAAGTAATCTTTACTTAAGTGTAGTGGTTGTTTATTTTTATTTTACGTTCTAATAAAAGTAAGTATTAGCTGTGAGACTGTTAGCTAACCAATGCACTCCACTGAGCGATTTTCAGATTTTCTTGACATTGTTTATAGTTAATAACTCTGTAATTATAGAGCGTATCCACAGGAAACTAAAATTGGTTCAGTGTCTCCTCTGTCAGCTACGATTATTAAAATGAGTTAAGCCATAAGATTAGCAAGGCAATTTTACGGAGCTAATCAGAAATAAATAACTAAGATTTAAGATTTATGGATCACCTGTTTGGTTATTTCTTTCAAAATCAGTGACTCTCCAATAAAGTTATTCGTTTGGTCAAATGATTGGATGGACAATTTTTAAAAACTTTTATTTTCCCTGTTGATCTTTAGCAAGGTCAGTGAAAATAAACACATTTTGCATACTTTTCCTCATTATCCACGGTGCGCCAAGAGCCTTACGCCTAAATATCCCTCAGAACAATATCCTAACATATGCTCTGCGTTACAACGTACACGATTATCCCTTTTATAACTCTACTCTTCTCGGGCGGTTGGCGGGATTTGTCTGTTTGGGTCAGGATTCCCCCGGGGCCTCTCCCCTGCATGCCACTTACGGATTTGGAGTGACTGTATCAAATCTGTGAATAGGACAGGATAAAAAGATTAAGGCTTTTTAACCCCGCCGAAACCCGCTGACCCTTTTTTCACCAGCGCAGTCGAGGAATTAACGCCCGCTCTTCCAATTGACGGTGCAGTGATGGGACTTGGCAGCGCACCAGGACGCTCCGGCGGCTCCAACCGGGGACCCCCAGAGTGTCAGGGACGGTTGAATGGGAAGAGAGGGGAGGGAGAAGGGGGAGTGGTGGGGTCTGAAAAGCTCCACTGGTCACTTCTCATGTTGAAAATAAACAGAAAATAGTTTGACGAGTCTTGTTTTACACAGTCAAAACGAATAGTTCACCCTCTTTTTGGTTCAGAAAGATTGAAAAAAGGATCATAAAGCGACACTTGGAAATGGGAAGATATTTTAACAGCAGGACAATATGAATTTAAAGGTGCACTATGTCACTTTTTCGCATCAAACTTATATATCTTTGTGGAGACTACCAGGTAACTGCAAAATGGATTTCTAGATGAGTTAAAATGCCTTGATTTCTGAGCATTAGTCTTAAGATATTTTGCTTGGTGGAACTAGATTATTTTACTTCAAATATTTCAAACCGTTTCTGACTTGTTTTGATTCACTACTTCACAAAAGCAAATTAATTACCTTATTTAAAGATAAATGATCAGTGAGAAATAATTTGAAACCCAGTGGAATATTCTGCATCACATCAGCAATTAAATCTCAAAACTATTCAAATAAGACAAAAATGATTAATTCCAGTCATTTTAAGCTAGACTAGATATATGTGTTTTGCTGTGTACAGGTCAGATCTGTGGAAAACGGACCCTGCTCACAGTAAGAATGTGCGTTTTAAGCTATTTTTTGCAATAAAAATGCCATATAATTTAAATGGAAAGTAAAACCATACTTCTATATATACTTCTCTGTCTTTCATGGAGACTGAAATGTTTTATGTCATACTGTGGAATATTACAGCCAAATAAAAAACACTGGAGACAAGCAGAAGGTCAAGGTCAGCAACCAACCGTGCCCAAGGAGCGACAAGGTCCAAAACAATACATAAAAACAAGACAAACATTTATTGCAAACATTTATTGCAAACATTTATTGCGTAAAGTATGTATATAAAGTAAAGTATATAAGTATTGAAGAGTCAAGTTTGTGGCGATGTAAGCCAGCTCTCTGTAAATATAACCTACATGTTTACTATGTTTTCAAGTGCAATAATAACAACAAAAATTTAAAAAATATTTTCGGCTTTTTCAAACAGAGAAGCGAAACTCCTGCGATGGCCCCCTACACAGCCAATCAGAGCGCTGTTTTCAGCTCATATTTCCGGGTTTACGAGACATAACATACTTTATTATTAGATGCAGACAGGACACAGCGGTCTCGTCTTTGTCATAAAATACCGCTTTTACAATGTACTCTTTTGGGGGGGAACAAAAAAATATGCAAATTTATAAGAAAAAACTCTGACTTAAATGCATGCAAGATGTATAAGTTTAAAGCCATGCCGGGGAACCTTCCTGGCAAAGCAATAGGTTCTACATAGGGACAAGCAGAAAAGTTACATTGTGCACCTTTAATGATTTATATTGTTGTATTCTCCATGTAGATAGATCACTTTTATGCATTTTTTTTCTTTTGAATGTCCAAGGCAAAGTAAAAACATCACAATTAAAACAAGTAGGCGACAAATCCTTGAATAATTAAAAGCCAGTTTTGTGCAGAAACAAACCCGCTCAAAGCAACGTTGCATGTTTTTCAAGGTTTTGTTTTGCAATAATCAAGAATGAAACAAATGACTTTACTAAAGACAAGACGCAGCAGGCAAAACCCTTATTTTTGTGCCATTTTTGGTCAGTTTGCTCTCTCAACATATCGGCTTTCATGTGGAATCAACAAACTTGTCCAATCTGCTCCTAAATATGTTTTATTACTTTATATAATCCTCTAGTATCCATAGATTTCTCAGGGACATTGTAAATTCAAATGCCGTTTTTCTGAAATATATTTTTTTCCCACAGAGACATAAAGATCAGCCTTAAAGTAGATCCTACACACCATACTTTACATTTTTTACGCAATAAGATTTTGACGGCACGTACTGTAGGATTTGTTGATTTCTAATTCCAAGTGAAAAGTTTCCAAAAATGAGGAGAAATTTGAATTTTTATCCAATTTTCAGTCAAATCTAGTTAACTCAAAATCAAAAATCCCTGCAGTAAATGTTTTTGTAACTAATATGTGTACAAAAGGAACCAAAAAATTTCAGTCCGGTTCTGTCCATTTCCGATGTCCGAAATATGTTCAATTTTACATAAAGATTAAAACTTTTCCCTGGTATTGTCTCACCTTAAGTCTATTTTCTGGTCAAAATATTACACAGTGGCACAACATATTTTACTGACATTCAAAGACTTTTGGGGATCTTAATAAAGAATAAACAATGTGCATTTTTACACATTTCTATTCATATCGACATAAACCACAAAAACACGCTGATCATTCGTTCTATCACACACATTGGACATTTCGATTTAGCCATTTTTAAACATTCTTTTTCGATCTCGTTTCCCCAAATCTCACTTGAACAATTCCTCCAGTCCGCACTCTGTTTCCGACGCGAACCTTTAGTCAATCTGGGAGCGGATGAAGAGCGAAGGGGCGGGCGCCTCGTAAGGCTCCATTGCTCGGCTTGTAACACCTCGCAGCTTGCTCGCCCTCCTCTGTCGCTCCGCTGTCCCTCTCTCTCTCTCTCCCAGCATCCCCTGCAGAGCCAACCAGCCCCTCTATATACGACCAGATGCATTCAATCCACTCCCAATCCCCCCGGGTTTAGTTCAGGGGCCGTGCACATTTTGTCCCGCGCACTCTTGACCACCTCTCCTAACCCCTTGTATTGCTCTTTGGCTTTCCTCCTCACATTTTTTGAGAAGCAGCCAAAAAAGAAGCACTTGGATAAATCCCACAGACACGGTACAGAATAACAAAAAGGATGAGAAGGGGATATAGCCATTTGAAAGCTGTATAACTTTGCGGAGAATCAAGGGAAAAAGTAGCAGGTGTAATAGTGATAGTACTGGAATAACGAAGAAATGGTAGAAGAAAAGAAAAGAAGATAGAAAGCTGTATTTGGAGTTGTTAATAAAGAAATCAACGCAAAGGTGATGGAAGTAGCAGCAGATTTAGGATCAGTAGCAGCTGTAATCGTAGTGATAGTACTCGTAGTAATAGTGGTAGTAGTGCGTTATCCTTGTGCATCAAAGAAATTATGTTATAGTTAAAGAAAGCATAGTAAAAATAAGTACACGTACAGTATTAGTAGTTGTAGTAATAGCTGTAATAGTAGTGGTAGTAGTGTGTTAGATATATCCTTGATTAATAAATAAATTATGATAGTTTGATGTTGTAATTAAAGGCCCAGTATGCAACTTTTAAGCAGCTGTTATTATTGTACTGGAAAACTTCACGTCTGTTTGTTTCCATGGATATGTTCTTCCTTTGGCTATAACGTTCCACAGTGTGGTATTAAACTTGTCTCCATGGAGAATTTTCTAAAGTATGGTTTTAACGTGTCCATGGAAAAGTTGCATACTGCTGCTTTGAAGAAATCACAACAAAATAATAACATAACATGCATGCTTACTATGACCGGGCTTGCATCTCTACAAACCTGACTCGTACTTGGCCTGCTTCCTCCTGCTGGTTTCCATGGAAATGAGGTTCCTTTGGCTATAACTATGGTATGGTATACAACTTATCTTCATTGTGTTCTTAAGTATGGTTTTAACTTTCTGTTTCCATGGAAAAGTTACATACTGTTGCATTAAAGAATTCACAACAAAAAGTAGCACTAGTAGTAGTAATAGTAGTAGTATAGCTGTAATAGTGATACTATTGATGATTAATGATACTAGTATGTTAGATATTTCCTTGATTAACAAAAACAATATGGAAAGCTGTGTTTTTATGTTGTAATTTAAGCACCAGTGCGTAACTAACAAAAAACAAACAAACAAAACTTAAATAGAAGCATGTTTTTTTTTATTGCACTGAAAAACATAAAAACTTGTATTTACTGTGAGTGGGCGTGCAAGCTGTGTACTGTTACTTGAAATTAATCACAACAAAAAGTAGCAGTAGCAGCTGTAATACAGAAAATATACTAGTTGTTATCCTTGAATAACAAAAGTAGTAGAAGTAGCACATCGGTATGAAAAGTGGTAGTAATAGTAGCAGTAACAGTGGTAGTAGCAGTATGCATAGCTGCTATTTGGACTGCTATTTGTAGCAGCAGAAACTGTACCAGTCAGTACTATTTGAGTTCTTGTCACCATGTTTTGTGCTTTAAGGGTTTGTCGTACTGTATTACATGTTGCATCGGGTATTTGTACTAGAAACCGCTTAGGAGAAAGTTCTAAAGATCAAGAGTTAAACTTTTCCATATTGATATCAGCGGCACGCCCTGTTCACCTAACGAGGCGTGATCAATGTGTCAAACCGATAATTACAACCACATACTAAAGCCTGTCACTCATGATACTAACAGTGTTGGCCATCAGGTGCAACAACCCATAACTTTTTGGTGTCAAAAGGAGGTACAACGCACTCTAAATCAGAGCTAAACCCTTTCAAAAATTCACTACGATAATTCTGATCTGATTTCTTTTTGGAGTTTGTTTTAACCATGCTCGTCGTCAAAAACATACCTTGAGTTGCATTTAGCTTCATTCGCGCTAGTTTGATGAATCCTGGTTAGAAAATCCTCTCCCTTCGACCGTCGAAAACACTGAATTACGATCATTACAACTGCTCGGCTACACGAACCTGTTTCCCTTCCTCCGATATTTCTTTATCTCAAGTATGTAATGCCCTCTGCTGCCAGTAGATGGAGCTCAGTCACTTGCGTCGATATAGCCAGAGACATTGGAAGGTGTTTAACCTTTCTTTGTTGCTGCTCTAAAACATGACATGCCAAAGTAAAGATACTCAAGAGCATGTTGAAACGGCAGTAAAAGTACACATTTGTCCTTTAATTGCTACAAAAAATACATTACACTGATGAAGCTTTATCTCTACACAGATCTGACCTGTAACGTAGCCTCCTAGCATCACATGCTAGTCTCATTGGATATAGATAGAAGTTTAAATTGCCTCGGACAGGTTGGACTACTCATTTAACTAAAATGCAGTTAAGATAAATATAGTTCAAATTATGTGAAAATCTTTACAAATTCTATCCCAGTTTAGCCATTTTTTAGGTTTTTAATTTTACTTCCTGGTTGTAAACGATGACATCACACTAGGAATTTACCACGGCAACTATCCTGTACACTGGGCCAACACCCATCTAATGACAGATTTTTTTTTTATTTGACAAAGAAAAATACATGTGAACAACTTTATTTTGTTGAATCAATGTTTAAAGGGTCAAAAAAGTAGTTTCTTTTGTATAAATTATGTATAACCTTCTTCTCCCTAGAGTGATGTCATCAATTTGTTTACTTCCTGTAATTTTCAACAGATTTTTCAACTTTTCTCCACATACAGCAACCTGATTGGCGTGAAACCATAATTTATATTTACAAGAGGTATTAATACACCAAATAAAGTTAAACAAAAATTGAAAATTGTAAAAACCTGTCATATGCACTTTAATGCGAATATTTCAGGCATCTAGATGACCTTCAACTTTCCAGATGAGTGGCAGAATTATGGGCAGCACAACTGATCAAATGTGTTTCTTCGCTTTTTTGGCCTAATTTCTGCCCGTGAAGCTATTGTTTAGCTCAAATTTCTATTTTCAAATATGCTTCTGTTGTTGCTCTGATAGATAAAGGACTCATGACCAACTATTAATTTCCAAAGACTCCGAAACATCTTACCCAAGCAGTGACATCAGCAGTCAACTACAGTAAATATTAACCAAGGCTGTATAAATGTGCTATTAGACTCAATTGGTTTTATGTATTTTTAAATGAGCTTTTACAGGAGCAGATTTCATTAGTCTTCCAGCATTCTAAATGTCGAGATGTTGTATGCATGATTTCTATAACATCTCCATGGAGACAAGCAAGCGGTGCATCCTCCTCAGGAAAAGTTACGTCGTGTCTTTTTGCGGTAGTGAGTCACATTTATGGCGAGACACTTCGGGCAAAACACTTTTTTTTTTTTTTTTTTGGTTCGTTTGCTCTCTCATCATATCGGATTTCATGTGGAAACAACAAACTTGTCCAATCTGCTCCTAAAAATGTTTTATTATTTCATATAATCTATAGATTTCTCTGGGACATTGTAACTTTAAAGGCCGTTTTCTCAAAATGCATTTTTCTCCCTCAGAAACATAAAGATCAGCCCTTGAAGTAGCTCTTACACATACCAAATGTGTACTTTTGGTATGTTCAAATATGTACTTAACTAATACTTAAGATTTTGACGGCACGTACTGATGGATTTGTTGCTATCTAAGGGTGATTTGTTAAAGTTTTAAGCCTAAAAAATGAAATGAAATTAGAATTTTCAGTCAGGTCTAGTTTACTCAAAAACTAATTAAACACATTTTTTTGTAACGAATATGTGACCAAAATAAACCATGAAATGTAAACCTGCTTCTGTCCATTTTTCAGATTTCAAGTTCCAAATATGTGCAATTTTTTCAGTTTTATAGTAAATGGTCACTTTTTTATACAGCTTTTTTCCACCTTCGAGGCACTCAAAGCGCTATACAACAAGGAACCATTCACACATTCACTCACACATTCACACACCAGAGTACGCAGACACTGGGGGCAAGGCAGGTTAAGTGTCTTGCCCAAGGACACGACGGCAGTATTCACCTGCGGGAGCAATTGCACAGCCAACCTGCGGGTTAGTGGATCTGACTGCTCAACCAAGGATGCTTATGTTGGGAGCATTTTACACATAAAAAGACTAATTTCTATATGAAAACGTTACATGATGTAAAACTTGTAATAAATTTTTTTCTTACATTTATGCGACTAAACTACAGGAGAAGTTTCAAATGAATATCTTCGAATATAAGATTTTTTCCTATTCACCTGCAGTGTCTCGTCTTAAGCACAAGACCTTGGACATCTGAAACACATTTATAAACCTGGAGAGAATGGGATCGTTGAACATTTATAACATGTTTTTAAAATCTTCAATATCCCAGACAATTTCAAATGCCGAAAAGCGCAGTATATCATTGGCGTTACCTTAATCGCATCCCTCTTGAACTTAACTCCCGAACAAACTAAGAAAACAAACTAACTTTCCCTCTCCATTCGTCACATTTTCTCAAAGTGGGCCAACCAATACTCGCCTTCCACGCATCCATCAGCTGCTAATTGCGACATTACCCATAAACGCCAACTTTAGCCCATCCGCTTCCAACAGGGCCAGAGCGATGGTGCTCCCGTCCAAGGTGTGAGCGAGTATCCACAGACACCGGCAGACGAATGGAGGCGCTCCGAAGACATATGGCGTCTGTCAGCATTGTACATATTTGAACAGGGGTGCTCTAATTTGGACAAAATGAGAACGACCCGTCAGCCAATCCACCGAGTCTTCAATCCATCCCGTCTAGCAGGGGATGACTTTCACGGAACAGCTGGTGGGCCATTATGGAGCGCACGCTAATGATCAGCGATGCAAAATTGATGAGTCATTGATCTCAGACAGCCATGGGATTTTAAGGCGCGCTTCTTCGATATAAAAGATTCAAACAATGGTAAAAACTTAAATGGGAGGACTTTCGGACAGCTTTTATTTAATCTCAGTGAAATCGTTTTGTGAAAAGAGCCGAACCGAGAGCGTCAAGCGTCATTTTTTTGCTGTATGTTTTGCAATTTGAGAGATGTAGATAGGATCAGGGCCAGGGCCACAACCACAGGGGGGCCACATGATACAAATCAATAAGTCAAAGTGCAAAACATATTTTCAGACATCCCGACAGAAGAGTTTGTACTGTCAAAATCTATCCATGTACATGTATGCTCCACAAGTCCTGCTAGAATAAATAATTAGCCTGTGATATTTTGTACTAGAATGCACCAGAATTCCAGAAATGAGTTTTGATTTATTCATTTTTCTATTTCTTTATGAAATGGTATATATAGAGTAGAGAAGTACTAAGGTCTCCTTGCCCAACATTTTACAAATAACAGAAACATCCTATGTTATTTCAATGGGAAAATGGATAAAGCTCTTAAATTTACACTATGCACTTTTACGAAGTCCTCCTTGGGCGTAAGCCCAACCATTCTCAAAATTTGGTGAAAATGATCTTGATGAGTGGGACATCAAGAGTTATCCAAGATTTTAGTGTTATGGTCTTTGTGCAGCACAGCCGCAAACTTTGACAAAATTTTAGACATTTTCAGTGAAACAGGAGAAGAAGTAGGAGGCGCGGTAGCGCCACGGATTCAGCAGCAGGTATTTTATGAGGAGGGAAGTTTTTTTGAGGGAGGACCCCCAAACCCCCCTTGACATATATGTATTTATCATTTAAAAGCAAACGTGTAAACGCTGATGAATAAAAGGCCCGCATCTCTAAAGATTCTGGGTCTGGGTCACTTTTTCTTTTTGGTCCATCTCTGATTATTGAAAAATGTTTGCCAAATCTTGGGCCACAACCAGAATCTTGTTTAAGGCCACAAAATGTCTAGAGCCAGCCCTAAATAGGATTGTTGCTTGAGATGAGGACAATAACATGCACAAAAGAGACAGACACAACTCCAGAAGGCGCTTACTACGAAACAGGCTGAACTGGATGTGTTTCTCGTACCGGATTAACTAACCCAGGCACGAGCGTCTCTGGAGAAGTCGCACTACAATTGGTTGACAAATCTGGGTCTGTTTTTCTGATTGAAACCTTGCACGTTCACAAAGAAGGGGGCAGGAAGGTTAGCGCCAGCCGACCAATTAAAATGATGGAGAAGAAAAGAGCCGCGTACGCACTTCAAACATGAGGAACTGTCAATCGTAATCACGATCAGTTCATGCCAACATATGTCACGTATCAGTAATAGAATACAATTGCGGTTGGTTGGAGACATTGTTTCTACGGTAAGCGACTTTTCCTTTTTGTAAATGCAAATTTGGGTCACAAATGTAGCCTTTAAGGATTTTCCCAGCTAACGTCTTACAGGGTAATCAGTGCAGATATCAGAACTTTATCACGAATTTTAACTGGCAAAGTTCTTCATCAGCAATCACCAATGCTAATCATTTATTAGCATTTTCTACATAATTTGTAGCTACAACAAAGCCACATTTGCGTTTTAAAATGCAGCTATACTTTTGTACGATGTAACTTGTTGTATGGATCTGAATTGTTCTGATATTTGAACAGTTTATGCAGATTTTCTTCGACGTTTACAATATGTTAGCAACCAGAGACAAGATGGCTGCGAGTGGTGTACAGATCACGTGTCTGCCAGGAACTGATTGTACACGGGGAAATAAGAGATAAAATATAATTTGCAGTACTGTTGAACCAGGGTTAAACTTGCAGTAACCACGGTAACCCACTAATCCAGCTTCGTAGTACAGGTCAACAGCTTCGGAACATGGCTACAAGTTGAAAAAAGACCTTTTACACCATATACAATTTTAAAGATTCAACGTATTTCAATAAATCAACAGCATTTGTATTTTAAAGCTTACAAGACGCAGTGGTTCTCTAGGGGAAACTTCATATGGCATTTGAATTATGTAATTATGTCATTTTATTGCAAACAAAAAAGGCAAAGTGTTAATTAATGCAGGTGCAATTTACACGTAATAGGAATGCTAGATGTGTGTTAATTATTTCAGTTACACCTTTTTCATGTCAGTTCAGTTATGCAAGGGCTTCGTGTTGTGTCAGTAATCAATCTGTATAATACAAATATATAGGTTATGAAAATAAGCAGCAATGACATGTCAGTAGAAGTGCATTTTTCCTTACTGTACAGCAGCTTTGGATCAACGCGATGTGCTAGCAATTTCAGAAAAAAAAGAAAAATAAATACTATGCTTCATAAATAGAAGGTATTGGAAATGACTTTGTTTCTTGGCTTGCTTCACTTGCAAGCTAACAGCTAACTGCATTTTAGTTGCACAAAACATATTAAAAGTTAAATTAAAACTTGAAATTTCCTTTGAGTTTATGTGTGTTAAGTGTTATGTCGCCAAAATGCATTTACTAACATAAAGATTTGGCCGAAATATGGGCTTAAACATATTTTGTATTCACTTTTACTTGTATAATTTTTTACATAAAGTTGCCTATCTCAACAACAAATCAGTTTTATATGGACTACAACACTGAGGAAATGGTGCAGTGTTGATATTTTATACAAATTAATCTAATTTATATCATATGTTAGCATTCTAGCCACTTATGTAATATTTTATTATAATTTATCTTATGTTGTTTTGTACTTGTTTTTACTGTTGCCTGCGAAGCACCCTGTGACCTCCGTCTGAGAAAAGCACTATACAAATAAAGTTTACTTACTTACTTACTTAGGGCAGATAAAACCTTATAACAGCAAATAAATCTTTGAAATTGAAACTGGTTTTGCTCATAAAATCCTCAAAAATGCACCAAACTCTAGAACATTTGGATGTGCAAATCAGACCCAGGAACAAGAACATACTAATAACGCAATTTTGATTCAAAATTAAGATAGAACCTTATAATTCTAAGGAACAAAAACATTTTAATAGAGAGTAAAAATATTAGAGTAGAAAGTACAGATACCTTCTCTTGGATTTATAGAAGTAAAGGTTAGGTTTAGTTTTAGGGGCTTTGTAACCGGGTTTTGGACAGAAAAAAATCTACATACAAGGTAATAACATAGTGACACTGAAAAGGAAGAGAAAGACAAACAAAACAAACAAACAAAATAAAGGTGTTCACGTGTGTTTTTCTTTGTCAAATGAACAAAATCTGTGACGTTAGAGGAGTTTTGGTCAATGTACAGTGTGGTTGCTATGGCAATTTCCTAGCGCGACGCCATACTTCACAACCAGGAAGTAAAATCCAAAACCCAAAACATCACCAAACTGGGGTCAAATTTGTAAAGATTTTAGCAGAAATGTGAACTACTTTGTCATTTTTTGTGTACAGAATGCAATATACAAGGACATCGATCTCAAAACGCGGATTTGATTGATGTCTTTATTGGAAGTAGACTATACAGACCTAAACAACTCTCCACCAAGCCACATTTCTGCATTCATCCTTCAAATCTGCAGTGCATTTTTATCTCCACCAATTTCTAATTAATATTCCGGACATGGGACTGGTCAGGACCCTGCTTCTCCCCGTCTCCTCTCTGGGGGGGGGCGGTGCAGTGTTGAGGGCAGGGATCCAAACAAAGTTACGTCCAGTCGGCAGAGATTCGGGCTGAACCCTGAACCCGACAGTGGCTCCTCATTAGCCCAGCATCTGTTCTATTATCCGCGCTAATGTAACCAGCGCGAGCAGTGGATAGTGAATTAAGATCACTGACCACGTGGTTCAAAAGGTTGTTTGTTTGCTTAAATAACTAATCTGGCTTTTCAAATGGACTGTGCTCTTGTTTGGTTGAGAGAAGAATTAGAGTCAGTCATTTCTAGTCAAAGATTCAAATCTGTTGGATCAGGATGGTTAAAATTGCAAACATATTCAGTTTTTTTCAACGTAGGTTTTAACTGATAAACAGACAAATGCACCTTATTTTTGATACCTTCATTTTTTCTGCTCGTCGGCTACAAGTCTGTAACGAAAATAATTTCTCATTGGGCATGGATGAAAGTGATTCTGATTATGAACATACATATTCACGTTATTCAGGAAGTTGTCGTGGGCGCCGCCATCTTGTTTCCGTTGTAGTTTACACGGGGCAGACGAGCTCAACAGAAAATAAGTTCTACACGGACTAAAAAGCCGTTTTCAGGCCGCCCAGGAAATCGTGTGCGTTGTTGACTTTACATTAAACATTTTACATAAATCAACTTACTTTATGTAACATTTTAGCGTCAAAACTTTTCCCTTGTTCGTTATTAGTTTTAACCGCGTTCTCGTCAAACGGAAGTGCGTTTACAACAAAAGTGCGTATCTGTGGCAAAAAAAGGCAAAAGTGGTGGGGGGATAAGGTGAATACTTGCTCTCAGATGTAGTAAAAATAAAAAGTATTAACTGTACAATTCACAGATACCTATTAATAGTACGTTACTTTTACTTTGTAGTTCATTTCTTTCCATCACTGAAAATCTAAATCCTTCTTTGAGATGTTAAAATTCGCCAGCGACCCATTCATTAAATGACTTTCCAACAGATGCCAAATTGAACCTTTCAGACGCTAAGGAAGTTTTGTTTTCCAGTGTTACTCTGTTGAAAAAGCCAAAACGCGCAGCTTAGAAAACCGACAGGCAGAATGAGTGGGTCATTGAGCACACCGGGAACGAGGGCCCCTCTCAGCTGGAGGGACTCTGCCGGGGCCCGAGCCACCTATCTCCTGGTGACAAGCGGCAAATGCGGGCCCATTACCGCGCCGAATGCTAATGCCACGGGCCCCGGGGACTGGTGGCCATGTTCAAGTCCAGCAGGGAGCACGCATGACCGGGTCCGCTCCCAGCCACAAGTGCGCCGCGTAATAGCCGCATAAATCACCCGCAGACTCCGCGCGACTCTCAATCTTCGCGTCGACGGCTGCTAACGCTCGTCGTTCTTTAATTGTCCCCTCGTCAGCTAGCGTTTTTTCCCCTCCCACGCCCATTCTTTATTCTCTTCTGAGCACGCACACACGAACCGCATGCACGCGCCGTCCGTGTGCGTGTTGTTTCTTCCTCCCATTGTCAAGTTGTTTTGGAGAAAGCCAAGGACAGCTGCTAATAACCAAGACGATCCTCATAATGTCCAATTATATCCAAAAATAGTGATGGAGCTGAGGCGGAGATGCTGAACGCGCGGCACAAATGGTGACAATCAGCAACAAGCAAACAAAAGCTAATTATAGCATCTTTACAGGCTTATAAGATCTTCTATCAGTGATAATCTAGCTGTGCCATACAACCTATCATTTACATTTTCATTTAGCGAACGTGCCCCCACGCGTGTGATATGCTATTAACGTGTAAGGAAGGTCAATTTAAGATATGCACAAACAAACTACAAACTTTCAGATCATGCTTCAGACAAGATACAACTTCACTTACAGATGTGGAACGAATGCTAAGAAGTTTTTCAATCACAAGTACTGCTGCTATAGTAAAAAGGATGACGCAAAGTATAAAACTTGAACGCAATTTTAGAATTATTTACTTAACTCGATTAATTGACATGTTTAATGATTGAAAAAAACTGGTAGAATAGTTTAATCTATATCAGTAAGGAAGAATTAAAGGACAAATATTGTGCAAAATTGACTTTTTTGAGCTTTAACCCATGTTCTAACAATGTTCCGTCATAAAAAACATTGCATTAGGCTTCATTTTCGCTGTTTTGAGGAATGCTGGTTAGAAAATCCTCTCCGTCCGACTGTCAAAAACACTCCCCCGATGACTGACGTTTTTCCAATGACTGACGTAACTTATACGAGAATCTTCACCTTTTTTTAATTCCTTAAATCATTGCCAGACTCGTTCTAAGCATATCTTCTGTATAAACACAATCATTGCAACTGCTAGGCTAACGTGCAGCTCTTCACAAAGGCTCAAGCAATAACATGTTTAGTTTCTGTGAGCACTATGCAGCCAGTAGAAGGCGCCTAAACTCAGTGCCGTGGGAAACAGCAGCGATACAGACGTTCTTTTTGTTTTTTGTTCTAAAACATGAGATGCCAAACCCACAATGTGCTTAATCTTTGAGCTAAAGGTCATCAGAACGACTTCTACCGAACACCATCAGCACTGGAACCCCTCTTGTCGCGTAAGACTGGTTCAAAATGTAGAAGGAAATTGCAGAAGCCTGCCATTTAGTGGTTAAGGTTCCCCATAGATTTATTTGATCAAATCTAATAATAATTTAGAAACACCAGCGTTTACTGTAACTTAAGTTGTACCCCAGACTTAACCTGGTGTAACGGTGTGCACAAATGTTGTTTGTTTTTATTAAACCACAAAAATGTCTCATCAAATTTGGAATGATATAATTAGTCCCTGAACCAAAAACATTTCGCCTTCCAATTATGAGCCTGTGTAGATTTATTTCATGTTTTTGTTTAACTTAAATGTCTGACTTGGTGTCTCCGAAATTCAGCATCTTTGTAACATTAATTACCATAGTTGTAATAACCTTACATCTGCTTTTGTAAAACATCCACTACAAAAAAGTTAAATAATTCGAAACCCGTACCCTATCATTGCAATGCCAGTCTTCACAATTACTTTCCAAGTCCCGTCTCGGCTTAAAACATTAGAATGTCCCTTTTCATTCGCTGTATGTCACCCTGACCTGGGAATGCCTTGGGACCCCCAGAGGAGCTGGAGGCGGTGTGCACGGAGGGGGAGGTTTGGGCATTCCTGCTTCACATAATGGCCCCAAGACTCCACTCTGAATTATCAATAGAAAAGTGATAGATGGACCTGAGCATGTCGCACTCTTCCATCGATAGTTTGGCAACCCATGAACAACAGTCGCTCTATGATTAAGTCTTTTCTAGTGGAAGGTTTGCCACCCGTTTGTCTCTATGAAGTTGTTATTGCCATGAGTAGAAAGTTCCACATATACTGAATTGCTGAGGCACACGAGCCCAAAGCGGAGGAGATTCTGCTCTGCCATTCCTTACAGAGAAACTACTTTTGCCAGAGGGATTTGAGGGCCGTTCACACCTGGAACACTGTCACAGTTAATATTAAAGGGAACATATCACGCTAAATTGACTTTCATGAGCTTTTAACCATGTTACAATGTGCTTCCATCATTATTAGTTTACTCAAAGTTGTAGTTTGATTGATTCGTGTTTGTTATCCTGTATTTTCCTGCAGCTCTGAAAATCTCTGTTTTCATCTGCTGCCCTATCCACGCCCACATCCCTGAGCTGTGATTATTTGAGAAAACTACAGGCAAAAGTCATTTTTTTGTTTTTTGGTTTGTTTGCTCTCTCAACAGATCAGCTTTCATGTGGGAACAACAAACTTTTCCAATCTGCTCCTAAAGATGTTTTATTATTTCACTCAATCTACTTCATCCATAGATTGTTGTAACTTCCATTCCATTGCACATTCAAAGGCCGTTTTCTTAAAATGCATTTTTCTCCCACAGAGACATGAGGATCAACACTTAAAGTAGCTCCCGCTCAAACCACACTTTACAGTTTTGGACACGATTTTGACGAAACGTACTGAAGGATTTTTGAAAAATCAAATTCTAAAACTGATTTATTGAAGTTTCAATTCCAAATTTGGTGAAATTTTTATTTTTAGCATAATTTCTTGTTCACTCAAAAACTAAATCACAAGAAATCCCAAATCCCCTATGTAAAGTTTTTTGTAACTAATATATGTACAAAATTAATTAAAAAATGAAACCCTGGTTATGTCCATTTTTCAAATTTATATGTACCAAATATGTGCAATTTTGGCTGTTTTTTCACATAAAATGACATGATGAAAAACCTATTATATCTTTTTTTCTTATATTTATGTGAGAAAACTACAGGAGATTTGTTCCTATTCACCTGTAGTGTCTCGCCTTAAACCCTGTTTCATACACATTGGGTTGAAAATGGTCAGTAGTCATTATACAAAAAATATTTAATTAATTTAACATAACCTAAATCCGTTTGGAACAGGAAGTCAGTGTATGAACTTGTATTACTGAGCTGTTTCAGATCAACATTGATTCATTTTACAACAAATCTACTAATGTTGTTTTTTAGTATTAAACTTTGTACAAAATAATGTTTCCTTTACGGCATAGCCTTTTCCCGGTCGGTTAAGTATTGGCTCTTGGACAATCAAACCCACAGTCACAATTTGACTCCTGTTTAAGTTGAGTCAAGTGTGTGCTTCATTGTCTGTGCTCTTGTTGTCTGTGCTGTTGTGCCTACTGCTTAAGCTGCTGCTTTTACCAACGTTTACTAATTTACTGATGTCGTTCTGGTTTTTAATAATTTGTGCTTTGCTTTGTTTCAATGTATTATATTAAGGTGAGACACTACTGGCAAAACTCTTTGGTCAGTTTACTCTCTCAGCATATGGGCTTTAAAATGCATTTTTCTCCCATAGGGACATAAGGATCACCATTTAAAGTAGATCCCACACACACCAAACTTTACAATCTTGGACTCAACAAGATTTTGACAAAATGCACCGAAGGATTTTTGTTGACATCTAATTCTAAAATTAATTTATTGAAGTTTTAAGTTTAAAAAAATTAGGCGAAATTTGAATTTTTAGGTCAATTTTCAGCCCGATTTAGTTTACAGTATAAATAAGAAATCCAAAATCCTCTGTAAATGTTTTTATAACTATGTGTACAAAATGAACCAAGAAATTTAAATCTGGTTCTGTCCATTTTTCCAGTTTATACACAAATATGTGTATTTTGGGCCATTTTTACACATATAATGCTTTATTTCTACATAAAAACATGACTGATGAAAAACTTGTAATATTTTTTCCCTTACATTTATATGAGTAAACTACGGGAGAAGTTTCAAATTGATATCTTTAAATTTAAGATTTTTTCCTATTCACCTGTAATGTCTCAACTTAATTCAATCAATAAATAAAAAAACATCTCTAATTTAATAAATACTGATAAGATTGATTCTTTACTGCCCTGGATCATTCAAGGCAAAGCAACAACGACAAACAAGCGGCTGATCCTGCACCAGAAAAGTTCCGTAAAGCACCGCTAAACATCTTGCCCAACCCCATTAAAACATCCCTAAATCCTTTCTTCCCAAAGCCTTTCATGTGAGGTGTATTCTGTAGCCATGGGAAAATGAACAGATAGTGCATTTTAGACAAGAAGAGAGAGCAGACGAGTGCAGAGCGGCAGCAAACTTGTCTCCGCGTCCGTTCCCTCGGGCCCGTGGTGTGGGCACTGACTCCATTTGACACGGCGCTGCAAAAAGACAGAGTGAGCCGAGACAGGAACACGGAGAGGGGAGAGACGCTGCCTTCGGGGGCCGTCGTAAATGTGAGTCATGCCGTGATGCGGTGACTTGTTGAGGGTAGCGTCGCCCTCACAACTTTCATTCCGATTCAGGGGAGTGCAGACAGTTTTGACTTCCATGCTCCCGACTCTTTATAGCGGCGGCAGCAAAAAGGAAAGGAGATAACATAAAAAGCGAAAAGTAAAAAGGGATACCGTAAGAAAGTTGTGCCTGAGATTGCTTTGTGAAGAACTTTATTGTGGAACAGGTGAAGTATCAAAGTAAGGTGTCTATATTTCATGATCCGAGCTGTACATTTTTAGGACGAAACAAAAAGTGAACAAAGAAGAACAAAATGCAATTGGTAATCACAATTGTTTCAGGCAACGAAACACAAACAGATCCTTCCAGTGTTTGTGAACAAAACGCCTGCATTCCTTTAGTCAGTGCAATTCCACAAGTAACTAATGCATTTTCAATAGACGAGACATCGAAAACAATGAAAATCCAGGGCTGTTTTGATGATTGACAACCACTCGAACACATGAACAGAACATCAGAGCCTCATTAGAAAACATTACGGCGTGTAGTACTGTTTTGTGTACATTATTAGCATTAGCAATTAGCGTCAAAACGAGCATGCACGCTTCAATCTTGTTATAAACATTTTTTAAATCTAACATCACTCATCACTCTGGACAGTGATACACCAAAAATATAGTGGTTAACTATAGTGTTGTTGTTTTTTTCATAAAGTACAACAAATATTGCAGTAGTGTTTCTCAAAGTGGGTTCCGGGGCCCGCAAAGCTTGTCCACATAACAAGCAAAAAAGAAAATTTGAGCTTAAAAATCCCTTTGCATTCTATATTTGCTTATATGTACTGCTTGAAATCAATATTAAGCCTACAGTTATTACTATGTTAATTTTTGTTTGCAAATTTAAAAAGAAAAACAGTACATATTCTTTTGAATATAGAGAAAATGATCATTGTGGGGCTTCGAGGGATCGTAGGGTTGATAAGGGGTCTGCGGCCCAAGAGTTTGGGAATGGCTGCAGTAGTGAGAAAATTTAAAAAATAATTAGAGGTTGATGCTTGATGTTGCCACTTATTGTCAAAAGTAATCAATATATAAAAACAACCATGTGTCTGTGTTGCGTGCAAATGACAAAACAAATGTTCATGTTCATTAAAATGAATGGGACAGAGTGTTTACATAAGTACCAAGATGCACATCTTGGATATATTCAACTACTTTTTTTGGCTTTATTTGACCAAAGTATAGCATGAAACAAGGACAAGACCGGGGAGTGACACACCTCAAAGTCGAGAGCCGGTTTCGAACTCCCGAGCCACAACTGCTCCTCGTTTTCATTTCAAATTATACAAATCGTTTGGTTTGTTTCAGGAAATCCCACAACTTTGCAATGCCACGCTTTAACATCCGCTAACAGCTCACCGTTGCGAAAATGGAAGCGCGCCCCAAACTGATCGACGATTCCGGTGGAAAATACACTTCTCCTGGAATTCGAGAAACAAGGACAAGTGAAGAAAACAATATTTGCATTTTTTGTGACACCAAGAATTACACTGTTGATGATACAGTATTTATCAAGGCAACATGTATAGCCTCAAAAGATATAAGTGGTTCTCAAAGGGATGCATTTAACACCAACATGCTCATTAGATGTTCTTTCATGCACTAATTTGCAGTAAAAAAGCTACAAGTAGAATTATCTCGTAGCCTGTTGACATCACACATTTAAAATAAGGATTTTCTCAAGAGACTTAATTAGTTCATCAATACATTATGTACTTTCCTTTGCATTGAACTGTTGGCATGAGATTCTCTTCGGTGATGTTCCAACGCGGCCTTGATTTGGTCTGAAGCGGCCTTGATTTTGGTCTAAAGCGGGCTTGAGTTTGACCCTCGCGCCTTAAACACTTCTGCGGTTGGTCCAAGGTGACGTCCGGGCCACATCTGATGGAATTGTGTCAAGACATTTCTGAATCGCAGCTGTCAAAACGAGGAACTTTGACCCTCGCAACCTTCGTCTTGCAGGCCTTGAGTGACGTCAACAAAAGGCGCTCGTGAAATTTGGAAACACACATTGCGTTTTTCAATAGTTCTTTTGCAGTTTCTCGCACGGTTGTACGCGGTCGGGCAAAAATAAACACATAAATAAAGCGTGATAGTTCTTTTGAGCGGATCCAGTGGGCTTTTCGCGCAAGGATGAAATGGGAGTAGAACCTCTAGGTAATACTTTCCACACAATGGGCTTATTTACCTGAGTTAGATGCAGTGCGACAGCTTATGGGCGCGTAGGAGGAGTGTGTGGGAATTCAAATGATTACATGTAACAGACACACGAGGGGAGGAGGGACGGGGCAATTATGGAGTGGAGGCGTGAAAGAGAATTTATGGTGCATTTACACGTTAAATGGATCAGGGATATGTGGAAATTGTGCAAAGATGGAGACTTGCTGGGTAGAAATATGTACTTTTATAAGATATCTACTGTTGTACTGTGATTATAAGTTGCGCTTTGTAATTTTATGTCGGAAAGTCACCACTGGAGTTGCCAAGTCTACTTCTCTACAGTGACTTTTTGCTTCTTTTTGATGGTTGCGGGTTTCTTTTTTTTTTTTTTTTGAGCTGTACTTTTATGTCATAAAAGAGGGTTTGTTTCATGTTAAAAGACTCATAATAACTGAAATACAGTCTTGTAACAGCCAAGTAATATCTGAATGTAGTTATCCGTGTTCAATATCTACTGTAAAATATACAGTCTCATTATCTCATTATCTCATTAGTACTCCTCCAGCAGCAACATACAACGTTTAACTTATTGCTTATTTTATTTACTTATTTTTCATTTTGTGGGACTGGGCTCGCTTGTATTTTTCAACTGTATTTATTTATTTATTTTCCAAAGGCTTGGTCGCTTGTTGCTCTCTGAAAATCTGGAATCTCTGGTCACATTCTATGAACATTCTATGCCATTCATTGACTGGGAAATGAAATTTAAAAAAGGATTTGTGGCACTTGGTGAAACAAAACAAACCGTTTATGGTCAAACTGTTGTGGACCGCTATGTTTTTGTGTCTCTATTGTCCAGAATAATGTTACATTTAAGATATGTTATTACCCTGGTGTTAGCATATATGCTCATTTCGATGCTAACAGCTAATGGCGTGTGGTAATATTTTCAAACTCTGCTCTTGTGCTTGAGCGGTTGTCAGTTGTCAAAACAACCCTGGATTTTTATAGTGTAGGAATGGTACGGGGCTAATGGGACGCAGCATGTTGTTCACAAACACCGGAAGGGTCTTTTGCAGTGGTTTCAACACTTTTTACCCCAAGTACCACCAAATCAAATATTTGGCTTTCTGAGTACCACCAAATCTAAATTGGGTCTTAAGTAGAAATACACCATTGCCACAGTAATTTTAACAAAAAATGTACTAGTAAAAGTAAAAACCAAAAATGTGAATAAAATGAAGTAAACATTACAATTGAAGAGGTGTCCATGTATCACCAGAAGAAGCTTGCGTGCAACCAGTAGTACACATACCACAGTTTGAGAAACACAGGTCTATCAATTACAGATTTAAAGTTTTAGTTTCTATAAAAAATATCTTGAAAAACATACACTCTTAATGTGAGCATGGGTTGCTTCCCCACAGATCTGACCTGTAAACTGGTATCATAACCAACTGGTATTTGTCTCCATGGAGATAGATACATTTAATGCCAAACAGTGGAACATTTCAGGCAAAGTAACAACATTTCCATGCAGACTGACAGGCAGGTGGCTTGAGGCGCTTTTCTGTGTCTAAAATTGCAAAGTTTTTCAGAGCTTCTCCGCATTGAATGAAGGTCAACTGGTTCTTATGTTTCAATGCAATTATTTTGTCTGTATTGGTCTTTTTCTACCCTTTCCACTTTTACTGATTCACATTTCCAGTTAAGCAGCAATTCCATTAATAGCAAAGGAGAACTGTAGATAAGAATCAGCGCTAAAATATTATAGAAACAGGGTGGATTTGTGTAAAATGTTCACCAACAAGTCAACATTGCAATCTTTGTGCGGCTTGAAAACTGCTTTGTAGTCTGTGTCGAATGTATTTACTGTTGACATGGGCTCCTCTCTGCGAAATCACACAACCGGAAGAAGGAATACAATCAATGACAGCTCCCGTGGCAACTTCCTGCATAAGATGACTCAAACTCAAAGCCAAACTACATTTATTCAACAATTTTGCTCCTCTGAAAAGATTTTATCTGCACTCTTCTCTATTTCTGCTTTGATCTGTTGTATTGTGATCTGAATGCATGTTTCCCTGTTATGTAAAGCACTTTGAGTACAAATTGTGCTTTTCCCATTTCTCATATTCTTTTGTTTTTTTTCCTTACCAGAATCAAAAGAAATAAAAAGCACTACCCAGTGTCCATGCGCTTGTCCATTTACTCGTCATTCTTTGTCTCCGGTCTCACTCTGATCCTCCATGTCCCATGCAGCCGCTCACAATGTGGTCCCAAATCTCAAGTGGAAAAAAAGCAGGATTGAACGCTACTTTCTGACCGAGCGTCCTATAAAATCAGCAGGTCACTTCCTTTGATATTTGCCCAAAGAACAAAACGCGGCCCCTGCACAGCCTTTAAGGTGGCATTTTCTATCAAAGCAAGACCATAATCCTGACTTATACGCCAAAACCTATGTACACTGACATAATGCCCTCTAAGCTGGCTAATTCCTTCTAGAGCCCTCACCATTTTTTCCGTCTTTTTCCAGCTATGTTTTTCAAATCCTTTTCATGAACGCTCACCCACTTTTCAATATTGTCATTCTGCTTTTGTCTCAGAGCGTATTTATACTCGCCCTCCCCCATTTGGCTATTTTCTCCCTTCCGATCACAATGGAAAACAACAACAACATGCAACGCTATGCCCAAACAAACATCGGAGAGCTGAACTGGTTGCTAGGTTACCCCGTAGCTATTGTGATTGGTTCTCATTATAGCTGGGATTTGCAGTTTAATCCAGGCTATGTAATTGGCCTGCTCTCCAGCGTTCAGGCAGGCTTAACTTCTCAGACAAGCGGCGTTTAGCACAAAGATGCAAAGGCGGTCATGTCTCAACAAACAGCTAATATACAGAGAAATGTGCACCAAAGAAGTTTTATGTCTGTATGTCGCCTGGACGCAAACGGCTGGTCATATTTTTAAATCTGTTACGTATTTAATACTATGATGAACTCAATCCATTCATATATTCGCGTACCAGTGTAGTCAGATCTAAAGTGTTTTGACAGGAGCATTGTGAAAAATAAATAAATAAACCCAATAAATTCAACAAGTCAATTCAACAAACCCAGTCATTTCAATCAAATAAACCTTAACTTCTTAATAAAAAGCATAAGACTTTTGAATTTGTACATCTCCAGTGTTTCCTCTGAGGAGCTCTGTGCACCGGGAGCAGTGGTAGGCTGTGGTTGCTGGGGCCTGGTTCGTGGACCCCTGGTGGGGGTTTTGGTGAGTGCCTCGTCTCTCCTCTGTGTGTCGGTGTAATGTGGCTGCAGACGACTCTGCTCCTGGCTCCTCTGATGGTGTTTCCTCAACTGATTAATTTGTACTCAGCCTCATGTATTTTACTGTTTGTGTGCGTGTGTGTGGGGGGGGGGGGGGGGGGGGGTATATGTGAACATGTGGGAACGTTTTAATACACTGCAAAAGCCCTTTTACATTTTACGAGTACAAATCGCTTTAAAAACGGTTGAAAATATATATTTTCGTTAATTCTGTCATTTTGTCATTTGTTTTATACTTTACAACTAGATGTTTTTTTAAATGTATCTTATGTCAATGTGGGATAAATAGCATCTCTCCCTTGGTGCATTACTCTCTACGATGGAAGCATAACAGACTGGACTGGACTAGACTAGAACGCACACAATCGCAATGTTTTAGGGTTCATGTCTCCCGGTCATGCCTCTTCTTTCAAGTTACTGTACAAAAAAACATGTTTTCCCAAACTCATTTTCAGCAACCTGTGATCAATACGAGTGCTCGTAGTCATGTAACTATACACACAGTACTATATCTAAATCAATAATAGCTGCTAACACGATACAGAACAGTGGGAAAACCTATCATGCTGATAGGTTTGATGATAGATGTTGATTAAATCCCAGGAGAAGTGTTTTTAATATTTAGTTGCTAGCCTCACCTCAGCATCGAAAAATAATGAGTTACTATTATTTTTTTTAGGTGAGAAGAGCAGGAAACATGGAGATTCCCCAATTTGGAACTTTACTCCACGTTCTGTGTTTGATCAAACTTCCACTACTAATATGCACTTATTTACTGGTGAATATTTGCTTAAGGTTGATCCCGAAGATTCAATGACTACAATGTTATTTGAGATGAACTTGTTTAACAAAAAAATTCAGCTCACATGTTGTACCATGTCAACTTTTTTCTATTTATAAACCCACTTTAAAACTTTACAGCTGAACCAAGTGCTGTACACAATCAATGGAACAGACAAAGAACAATGACAATGCAAATAATATTAAAACATAGAAACAATAAGACACAAGTTATTATTAAAAGAAACATCTCACTATGTTAAAAAAACAGTGAAAAAGTGCATTTTAGGAGTGATTTAAAAACAGACAGAGACTGAGCCTGTCTAATCTCAAGTGGCAACTGGTTGCACAGCCGTGGGGCAGTCACAGAAAAAGCACGGTCCCCACAAAGCTTGTGTTTTGACATGTTGAGACAGCAAGCTGAAGCTGATCTGCTGACCTAAGAATTGGAGTAGGAGCCTAAGGTTGGATTGGGTCAGAGAGGTAGGAGGGCACTAGGCCATTCAAGTAAATAAAATAATTTTTAAATTACCTCTAAAACACACTGGAAGCCAATGAAGGGAGGCTAACGTCCGGACCTCGGACCAGCATCTGGTTTTAACTAAGGCGTGTTGTAGTTTCAAATAAGTTAGTACTTTCTGTTCAGACTGTGTTAAAAAAAAAGAAAAGCACAGAGTCTAACTTCAGCTTCAGACAGAGCAGTGCCTCCAGTTAACCAATGAAAGCATCAATTCTAAATCACACAAAAGACAAAGAAGAAATGTGCCTTCATCCATAAATTTCCCTCAGACAATTAAACAAGCCCATCTTTGTTTACTCCTCGACGCCACATGCTGCTGTTGGACCCAGATCTTCCATGACACTTGGATGAGTTCTGCCCGTGTGTCAGTGCGAATGTGTGGGCGTCATCCTCCGCGTACGGGTGTCACGAGTGGTCACTTCAGAGCTGTCATTCTGGACCAAGACTCTAATGGGTGATGGACGTGTCACCCTGTACAGGCAGTGACGAGGCGTTCAAAGACAGCAGGAGATCGTATGACAGAAACAGCACGTATGGATTTGGACTCATGTTAACGGCGATCGACTGCCCTGACAGAGATCAATCTGTTTGGACGTACTTGAAGCGCTCTGAAACGCAGTATCCATGCAGCTTCTTCATTGTCAGGTTATATTTGGTTTCATAGAGACAAATCAGTTATTCAATATGCTTGCAATGCTCCGGGCAGTGAACACATATGGTGGACATGGGTGCACATATGTCGAGTTCATTTGAAATCACACAATCTAATGAATATATCAAGAGAGACTGAGTGGAAAGGAAAACAGTTTCCATCTATGCCTTTTTTATGGAATACAATGTGAAAACTATGGATTGCTATTAAATCCTCACAGAGGCACAGTGACTCATGGTTAGCACCCTTACCTCAGAGCAAGAATGTCCCATAGATTTGCATCCCGGGCAGAGCTTGACTAACGTGGCCTTGTCATATGAATTTTTACGATATTTGTGAGTTCAAAGACTCTTGAGAATCCATTGTCCATTGTGGTTGTGGAAGTCAAATAGACAAACCTTAACAACGCACTTTGGCCTAATTTAGCAGATTTACGGATTATGTTGTTTTGGAAACCACATAGAAGCGCTTTGTGCTTGTTCTGCTGTGACGCATCGACCAATCAGTTTCAGATGTTCATCATGAGGCTACGCAGTTTCCCGACGGCCTGCAGTAAGAGACTGTCCAGATTGATAATTGTATAGAACTCAATTCAGAGTGATTCCAATCTGGCATTGACCAGGTTAGGGCTTGTCTGAGTGTAGTTTATTCTCAAACACATGAACGCTATTGAAAAATTGTAATAAGAACGTATAATGCTTGTAAATTAGTCGCTCTACAGCATTCATGTTGAAAAACCTTATATAGTTTTGGGCAATAAAATGTTCTGGTACTACTTTATATTAAAGCTTATACTCAAAGCATTTAAAAATGTTTATTGATCATTAACTACATTAATTTATTTTACTGCAGAAAACGTTTCAAAAGTCATCTGGACACTGTTTTAAAAATCAAAGCATTTCGGCTTCTAACTGAAAGTCATTTTCAATCTGAGAAGCTGGTCTGCACCTAGTTTGCCAATGGTTAATGAATATTTACATTTACATTTTACTTTGTGCCTTATTATAAAGTGTTATCAATTCTCTAATTGGAGTTATCTGATTTTGCAAATGAACTCTTCATGTATTCCCCATGTCTGGGTTTGTTTCATTTAGCTCCCATCCAGTCCAGACCAAGCCTAGCTCAAGATCTGGAGATCTTGGGCGCAGCATTGTTCCTGACAGGTTGCCCCTGTCAGGAAGGGTCAAAGGAAGGGTAAACACAAAAGCCAAATTGCTCAACAAATTTACTTTATGCCAAAATATACCATGTTACTGCCAAATTATATACACTTCCATAATCTGCTTAATTTTGCATGCAGAACTGGTCCCGCGTTGACTTTGCTAATGCGCCAACAACAGTAGCGCTTTACTGAGGATGTTTGTGTCCCTCCCCAGTATAAGCCTGGCAGACTGTTTACATGCTAATGCAGTTACGACTCCCATATGGCCCTCATCATCGTGTGGCTATAGCATCACGACATACTCATCCTCACGGACTGACAGATGCTCCCACTGCAACGCTCCAAAACACGCTGGATAAATGTACACAATCATAAAAGTGAGCAAATACAAATAGGCTGCTTGATTCAATTGGAAAGATTAGGTCGTAACAAAGAGAAACTGTCAAACTACAAAGCTACTGTTTACACACACTAAATTGTTCTGTTTTATGTTATGGGGGAATAAAATCGTTGCCTCAAGACAAATAAAAGTGAGCCAGCCATCGAGCCCGCTTTGAATATGTGACAGAATAAAATGGTTATGAATTTGTGTATTAAAAGTTTACACTAGTTAGCGGAAAGGAGTAATGGATTTTGGAGGCGTATGTTTGCTGCAATGCATTGGACAGAAATAAAACAGTGGGAGAAGTTATTGCGTTATAAAATCTGACATTAATTGTTAACCATTGTTCTAAAACATTTATAAGGAAGCAGAGCAGAAAGTGTTGTTTGCAGAACTATTTTTTATTCACACAATTATGATCATTTGTTGTTTCATTTTGTATTTTTGCAGGAGTGGAGCCTATTCCAGCCAGTATGATTGGTGTAAACAATGCTTTGGCATACAAGTCAGTGTTTGGATATGTATATAAAAGGTGTATAGCTACAGTATGTTATGCAAATATTATTATCTATGCTGTATCATGTCTTCTTTTTAGATGAACAAGAATATAAGCAAGTTAAAGGGCCTGTACCTGATTTTGAAACGTGTTTTTGTTTGAACTGTTAGCCACATAGTCCTTCCTTTCACTCAATATTGCTCCACGACTCAGAAACGACTGTCTGGAATAGTCTTATGCAGTTGTTTCCTTATAGTTCCTCAAACTCTCTTTACAATTAGCTTTTAGCACTTTTGAAACTGCACCATGACAGAGAATCACATGTGTGAAGCAGTATGCCTGACTGGCTATAAAAAGCGGACCCCGGCAATTGCTTTTTACACTAGTTTTTTCCTTAAAAAGATGTGTTTATGTTATGCTCAGATTATACATTACAAACCCACTGTCTTTCCATGAAGTTGCTTCTATCAAACAATGTGTAATGCAAAAAGACTTTATGTTAACTAGAGTAAATAGAAATCAAGTACAGGGCCTTTAAGGAATACATATTATACAAAACAAACTTTTTTCATCTTATAACAATACTTTATCATCAAAAACGTACCTGGAGTTGTATATAGCTTTATTCTTGTTTATTTTGTCAATTCTGTTTACGAGGTTGTTTAAATTGTCCATAAAGCCTTGCTAGACTCGTTCTGAACCTTTCTTCTGTCAAATTGCATTAATACTTGCATGTTTATATCAACCTTTCGGGGCAATATAGCTTTTGTTTATTTCCCCATGGTAATTCATTTTGATGCCATTAGATTGAGTTCTAGCACCAAATCCTGATGAGAGACCACCCAGCCTTTTATAGTAATGTACTTAGAGAGTGTAAAATGATGTGTACTTTTCAATGACTGTAACACATAATATAATATGCCTATGCAAATTATGCATAATATGTGTCTTTCAAAGAAAAGAATTGAAACTGCGGTCCCATCTAATTCAAAAACGTCAAAACTGTTAGCTCCTGTTTTGAACTGGTAATAGTTACATGATGAATGGTCTTTCTTTTGTAGGGTCAGCTAAAGAAATTCTTGGTTGACTAAAGACCTGCCCAATGGACTGATCTGTCGACTAAAGGGAGTGTGGCAAAAATATATTTCAAAACTGTATATCTGACCCACAATGCACTCAAGAGACCATGGCAACTGCACAGGAATTCTTGCAAAAACAACCATTTATACAAAAAAGTACTCATGATTAAACCCATGATTCACTCCAAAATCTTCAGCTAACTCACTCCATATCTTCTCATTAGGGTTTGCTGTTGTCTCATGTAAACCCTTTTAATCACACATGAATTTAACTGAGTGTCTACAGCAACAGAAAACAAAACAATCACCATTGCCAAATTTTAAGAACCGACAGTGACATGGACATTATTTGCCACATTTTATGCCTTTTTTTTTACTAATAAGTCTGATTTGTTAATGATTTAGTAGGTATCTTTTCAATAAAAAAAATGTGTCTTGACATAGAAAAGATTGAAAGAACAATGGACTAAGGCGCCATCGAACAATTAAGGCGAAACACTGCAGGCAAAACTCTTTTTTTTCAATTTTTTGTTTTTTTTGGTCAGTTTGCTCTCTCAACGTATCGGCTTTCATGTGGAAACAACAAACTTGTCCGATCTGCTCTCAAAGATGTTTTATTCTTCCATTGAATCCACTTCATCCATAGATTTCTGTGGGACATTGTGTAAATTCAAAGGCTGTTTTCTTAAAATGCATTTTTCTCCCCTGGGACATAAGGATCACCACTTAAAGTAGCTCCTATACACACCAAACTTGACAGTCTTGTATACAACAAGATTTTGACAAAAGGACACAAGGATTTTTTTAATATCTAATTCAAAAACTGATTTATTGAAGTTTTAAGTCAAAAAACTATACTATATATAGATTTCCAAAATCCACTCCGTGATTTTTTTTGTAACTAATATGTGTACAAAATGAACCAAGAAATTTAAACCGGGTTCTGTCCATTTTTTCAGATTTTAATGTCCCAGATATGTGTATTTCTGGCCATTTTTACACATAAATGCCTTATTTCGACAAGAAAACATGACAGGATGAAAAACTTGTAATATATTTTTTCTGACATTTATGTGAGTAAACTACAGGACAAGATTCAAATTAATATCTTTAAAATATAGATTTTTTTCCTATTCCCCTGTAGTGTCTCACCTTAATCAACTAAACAACTACAAGATTATAGCCTGATTCTTTTGAGTCCTTATTTCTCATAATACTTAACACCGCTTGGCGCTCTCTTATTCTCCTGTATATTTGGTAACATATTTTTTCAGCTGCCACATAAACTCAACACTGGCCATGAAAAAACGCAACACCAGTCATGTCCCGTTTATCCATCATCGGAAACCAGTCAAACAGAGCAGCCAAATTAAAACCACACTGGCTGTTAGTCATTTGTTTGTTTACGCGGCTAACCCAGGTACATATTCATTTGCATGTATATTCAGTATGCCGCCGACACGCCACCTCCCAGATGCATCGCCGCCGCACCAATACAAATCGTTTCCACGCGCTAGCATTGATGAATAGCCCGTGCGAAGGTGGCTCATGATAGCGCCCATGATGAGGTTTCCGAAATCTAGGTAAGCACATTACGCCGCCATCAAATCCCGTGGAATAGTCGCGTGGAAAGAGGCAGCCGGTCGCATTACAAAGCCAACAATTCATCTTCATTGGGCAGATTTCACTCTATCATTGTTTGAAGGTCAAGCGCGGAGATACATGTGAATGAAACGATCCCGCCCGTTTTGCAGTCAATTACGTGTCCGCGTGTCAAGGGCGTGATGGAGAGGAGGCCCGGGAAACGTTGGGTTGTACAGACCCGTGGCATTTTTCAATTTTAAGGCTGGGAGCGCTGTGCTGATACGAGGTTGAATCATGTGAAACGGGCTTGTTCTGAGATAGTGAGACACATAAATAGAATGTACTATCCTTGGTGGACAAGCAAAGGTTTCTTTCTCTCTGTATTGTCTTGCGCAAGTGGTCGGTGGGTTTAAAGTAGATAAGATGGAGAAGTGGTTGTGTCTTCTCATATTGCTCAAGCAAGTACCATAAATAAAAAAAACAATACCCAGATATTACAAGTCTAAAAGTATCAAAAAAGAATACTCAGAAGTACCAATAGTAAAAATATGTAATTATCTCATATGTCCACATTACCAGCTAGAGATGGGCGATAACACAGAATTTTCATTAGACTCAATGCCAAGTAATACTATGGCAACAATCCTAATGCATTTGGTACTAAAATGCCTTGAAGCTCCTCAACTATGAACAATTTTACGTTGGCTATCATTATTTTCTTTCAAAGTATGCTTGCACTAATAAGCAAAGTACAAAATATATAATGTATTGTAACGTATTACATATATTTAATATATATATATATATATATATATATATATATATATATATATATATATATATATATATATATATATATGTCAGCCTATGACGAAGTTGGCCACTGTCCAGGGTGTACCCCACTAAGGCCCAAAGTCACTGGGTTAGGCTCCAGTCACCCGCATGACCCCTAACGGGAATAAGCGGTAGAAAATGAATGAATGAATGAATGAATATATATATATATATATATTTGTTAAAAATATGCTAACAAAATTCATTTATAAAACACAATTTTTGTACACATTTTGAGGATCGATATTTTTGGACGAGTATCAATACTTTACGATACCTCTGACAGTGTCAACATATCGATATTTGGTATCAATCTACCCTGAGTCGTTTGCCAAATGGACTTGCATCTGCAGGTATCATTTGGTAGGTCTGCAGTCAATCAGAAAGATTTTTACAGCATAAAATAAACTAAAATACATAAATCCCACAAACCGCCTGAGTCATCTCCTTGAATAAAGTTTAATTTTATATCAATATTAATCAAAGATGAAATTATAATATCAGTATCAATTACTGCAATCAATTTATCCAACAATGTATCTCGGATGCAAAACTCCAACAATGGAGATGCTTGATGGATACCTGTTGACTACAACAAAAAAGGCAATAACAATGACAGTGATGGAGCCGACTATCAAAGACTGGACTCAATTAACTTTGGACAAAACAGAAAAAAATGATTTTTACTTGGAACTTAAACATGGACAAAGTCACCAGACACTGGGACAGATGGGACAGATACAAAAGGGGACATGCCAGACTATTATTTTTCTTTTTTGCTTCTACTTTTTCCTTTGCTCTCTGTGTGTTGTGCTGTTTCTTCTTATGTTGTGTTGTATCTTACAGAAAACAATAAAAAAATGAAAACAACAAAGATTACATTCTATTGTATGACACAAAACATACAATTGTGGTATCAAAATGAATCGCTTCTATCGATTTACTCATTAGTTAACTGTGCAAACTTGCCAAATGGAGCTCTTGGGACTAAACAGCTTGCACTCCTCACAGAAACATTGCATCTCATAACATCCAACCAATTTCTCAAGACCACAAACTCAGAATTTGTACCATGCTTTCGTTGAATCACAATCAGTTGCTTATAAACATGAATTATTCACAATCAATAATGTTCATGCTAGATTTATTTCCGCGCTCCTTTTAGCTGCGGATATTTGATGAAGTGAACATAAATTGGACGGACAGGTAAGGTGAGAGCATAGCAGGCCAATGTAATTTTCTGTTAATATATCAAATAGCATATGACACTATTTTCGTGAGTGACACCTCCGTGGGACGTCTTTGACCTCGTAGAAAATGGGAGCGCCTTCGGTGAGGTGCTCCGGGTCAGGTCCCTTGTCCAAACTATGAAACTGTGAAGCAAGAAGCCTGAAGACAAACCTTTTTGCAATGCGTGAATGTGTCCGTTTTCTCGTTTCGTTGGTCCAACAGGGATGTATCATGTTTTGGTATTAGGTATTTATTCAGGTTGGTTTTCTTTTGGTAAAATGCCTCTATGTGGATTCAGACCGCGTTAGTAAAGGTCAATGATGTTCATGTTTTATAGCAATAGTATATTACAGTATATGGTAAATATTTGTCATAGTATTACAGCAGTCAAGTGACCGTTTGTGAGGAAAAGTTATATCCACATTGCGGGGACAATTCTTTAGACACTTATTTAAGAAAATAGAGCTGCTGTCATACTTTTATTTGTCTAATAGAAACTATTGTGTAAATTAAACAAGCTTTGGCCATTGTTTACAGTACTATTTCTAGGTTATTACAGTATTTCTATGGAATAACCCCTGCCAATGTCTAACCAGGAAGTGAAATTATCAACTTTACCAAAATGGTCAAACTAGGAAAAGTCTTATAATCTCCAATTGAATCGACTACTTTTTAGAGAAATTAGTAATATGCCCTTCTGTATTAAAGGTCTGCATGATTAAAATCACTTATCACTAATAATAATTAATAACTACTAACCTATTCTTCCCCAAACACAGCTCAAATTAGCTGAACTGTGAAATTCTTAGATCGAAAACGTCAAACAGTGGCCATGTCAATATGCAATAGTACTGTAGTATGATTTTTCTACCAAATAATCCACTTTTCAATTGGCCTGGTCCACCAAACTGGTTCGCTTTGGAGCTTCTCTTTATGAAATGCATTGGGTTTGGACAGATAGATGAATTATACTCTGGAAATATAATATTTTGTGTCCTGACGCGAGTGCCATGCATCGATAAACAGAAAACAGCTGATGCAAACCTGTGTCCTTTCTTTTGTAAATTCTCAACAAATAAAGTTATTATCACTGGAAATACCACAGGATCAAGTCAGCATTGGATGAGAAATGGGCCTGTCATGATAACACATTTCAAAGAACGATAAATTGGTACAGATAAACAATAATATTGAAACTACTTCATGTCACTGAAACGATAATCCAAAACCAGAATAATCCCTTTTTAAATATTGTACAGTGTCAATAAAAGCCATGAACTGCTACAAATAAAAAGTAAAAATGATTCAAATGAGAACTTTTTTCTACTCTCTAGACCTCTAATTCCATAAAAATAAAAAAAAATCTTCAATAATGCAAAGAACATACATACACATTAAATTGAGCCCCAAAACATGTTGACAACTGGGACAAATCTAGTGAAAACTGATTATGTATATGTATAGCTGCTTTATTTTCCATTTAGTTTTCACCAGGTTGAAACCTAACCCTTTTTGTCTGGGATTTGATACAAGATTTGATTCATGAACCCTCTGGCGCTTAACCTAGTGATACGTGATCTGGAATTCCATTTGTTATAATACAAATTTACTGTGCATTGTATTTGAGAAGCAGCACCATTTTTACGTACTGTATTCATGAGTTTCGGTGTCTTAGAAGACTTTTTCCCATACAAAAGATACAATATTTGGATCCGTTAATAGCTTTGCCAACAGCCCTCCCTTGAAACCCATGAAAAGGCAATATCTGGATTTTTAAATCTACATATCAACCGTTTAATGACCCGAACGGTTTCAGTCCAACTGCGACGCAAGGCCACAGCGCAGACTACCTTTCCCTGTGCACTTGAATCCGTCCTCCTCCTCCCCTCTCATCTCTTCTCCCCTTCTCAGTCTCTGCATCTCCCTCTCTCCAAAAACCCAGCTGGTTCGATCCCTCCTCGTGTCTGACTCGTGTTGTTGTTGCCTCGTTCCTCCTGTGGGCTGAGTTTTACACAGTCTGTCAATCTCCTGAGCGTCACACATTAGAGGGCCCAGTGGAGTGAGACACCGAGAGTGATACCCCGAGGGAACAAGTCGACTCCCCTTCCTCCCCTCCTAATCTCCCCTGCCTCCCACTTCCTCGTCTCCTTGCCTCCTCCTCCTCCATCCTTTTCTCCTCCGCGGTGTTCTTTCTTGCTGACAACTCCCCAGACTCCTGGCCAAGGCTCGCGGAGAGTGTTAGATCGCCTTTGTTTGCGTTTTTTGGAAAGGCTACGCTACATCTGCTGGCGCATGCAGTCGTCTGGAGTGCTTGGCCGTATATACCCACTAGCCAACATCCTCTCAGCGGCGCGTCGCGGCAAGTGTGCGTCTAATGAACGGCGCGGGGAGAAAAAAAGCATTGCAGTTCTCTTTCCGCTTTATGTTTGATCGGTTCTGAACACAACGGGGGCACTGTTTACAAGGACGCCATCCAGAAGGGAGCTAGTCGAACGACCGCGGAATCATCATGGAAATCTTTCAAACGTAGCGAATCTTGTTGCTCTGGTGAGAGAAAGTTTTGCGCGCGGGGGGAAAAAAAATAAAACAAAGTTCACCAAAGAAGATTAGCAAAAACTTCGCGAAAAAGATTGCGGAGGCATCCTGACCCCGCCGACACCTGACAAGCATGACTGAATTCGGGAAATGTTAAAAGTTATTCAAATTGCCTTACAAGTGACTCTATTGGAGGGATTGTCTATGAGTATATGGAGATGTGGTGGGGTAAGTGGGGTGAAGGGAGGGGTTGTCGAAGCAGTAAAGGCAATATGAAAAATGCAAGGCTTTTAACTCCAGACTGTGCGAATAGCTGCGGCATTCTTCTGGATTTAATGAAAGCTCCCAGAGTGACTGAAAGCCTGAAATAGTATTACTTGGCACACAATAGTGGCCTTAACTGTAGGTATTAAACCTTAACAGGCCCGACCTAATTGGCTGCCGGGTGAATAGGGCTGATGGGTGGCTGAGTTTAAGCTGAAATGTCACAGAGTCACCGATCGACTCTGTGTCCTTGTCCTTCTCCTCTTTCTTCTGCAAATGAGAAAGTCCTCCGCTCGAACGTCTGCGTTGACTCTCACTGTCCGCACTTTTGTCTGAGGCCTAAGGTGAAATAGGAATGGGCTGGAAATAGTGTCGTCCGGGAAAAATAGTAAAGCTACAGAGGCAAGATGAAACACAGGGCTACTTTTCCGCAGTTTCACGAAATTGGGTCAACCAGATGCAAGATATACTTCGTCAAATGAAATGTTATCAGTTGTATTTGAGAATGAAGTTGGCGATTGATGTTAGTCCTTTTGGCACATACTAACACACTGATAATGATTACACATTGAAAGATTGCAATAGTTATTCACTTCATACCTAGCAGATAGACCGACTAAGAAAAGTTTGTTCTGACTGTGACAATGCTTTTGCTTTCCAGACCAGACTCGACCAGAAAACACAGAATACCTTTTATGCCGGCTGGAGCTCTTTGATGTGATGATAACTTTTATGGGAATGTTTCATCTTTTTCCCGAGGTTGTGATTGATGCCGTTCAGGATTAGCATGTCATGTTTTCTCCTGCCAAGTCATCCTTTGATAAGTCTAAATCAATAATTTTGGGGTAATAATTACAATGGATGATTTCAAGACATTATTTCAAAGTAATAGCAATACAAGAGGTCATAATTGTAAAACGTGGTCCCTTTAAAGCAGCAGAAGAGTTATGTTGTGGTTGAGAATTCTAAGTCAGTAGTAGAAGTACTTTCAGTGTAGCAACTGTGTAATGCAGTACTGGAAGTGATAGTGAAGTAATTGAGGTTTGGGGTTGTAACTTTTTTAATGTCCTGCGGTGTGACGCGTCTGTGTAACAAAAAATAAAAATGATTTTAAAAAACAAACAAGTTTTTCAGCAAGAGAAAGGATAGCTCTAAACAAGAGCTACATAGTTTTGGGTTTAACACTTTTAATCTGTAATATTTTGCAGCATATTCATGACTATTTTGCCATAAAAAAAATGTTTAATATGTTTATAGTGTCAGTTTAACAATATATAACAAATGCACATTCATAGTTTTTCATAAAAGTAGGATTTCACAAATGTGAGAACAAAATAATTTGTTCTGGAGCATAAATGACTGAAGAGTTTCTTTTTTATATATTTTTCATGTCACACTGACACTTTGGATTACAGCAATTAACTTCTTATGCATTTTTTTTTATATATTTAAAGCATGGATGTATTAAATGAACTGGATGAGGCACTGCGTGGTCACTCAAAGCATCACGGGGGATTGTCGTCACGTGGTGCCCCTAAAGCAAAGATGGCAGCCTCCGTATCAGGAAGTAACGCGGAAGTAAAGAACTTTTTGGAGTCATGCGCCAATGAGGACACGCCACAGGGATAAACAGGGCGCCATTTTGGGTTCATCTTCCAGTTTTAATTATAGTTCAATGATTTCAAGTAGACATAATCTTGTACCTGTATATGCCATTCTTTCCTTTCCTTTCCTTTCCTTTCCCTTTCTTTCTTTCTTTCTTTCTTTCTTTCTTTTTCACTTAATTTTGAGTTTTATTGTTATTACTGTAATGATGACCTGGCCAAAAGGCAGCACAAAACAACACAACCATTCGATCATCAAACATTAAAACATTTTGTAAAGAAAATAAGAAAGTGTTAAAAACATGTGCACTGATCATGTAAATTACTCCTGACTGAATTTTAGAATACAAAGAGTTACAAGTTTTAAGGTCTTAATGCCAACTCCTTTATGGACTGTGTGATTTTTTTTTTTTTTTGAAGAAAAGTGTTACCCTCACACCACAGAACATTTTAGTTTTTTGTCCAAATTCTAAAGAAATTCCAAAGAACACAACTTCATTCTAAAACTATGTATGCTTCATATGAAACATTTTTGTGCAGTGTTGAAATGAATTTTGTAGGAAGAAAAAACGTATTTAGAAAGTCATTCAACGCATTTCTGGGCACTCAAGGACACCGTACAGACAATGAACACAATTCAAAACGACTACGCCAAAAAATGGACGTCAAATCAAGCTCTCGGTTCCACTTTTAGATTCCGTAAAGCTTGGCTAACTCCAGCGCCTCCGCACTGCATGCACAAGACAAACTACATCGTCCCTTGAATCTCTGCATTGTTAGACGGCGGCCCCATACTTCTCTGCGAGCGATCCAAATTCCCCAACGCTCAATTGTACCGCGCTACAATAAGAAATGCTAGCTCGCGTAAAAAAAGCCAGAAAATCAGTGCGCCATTTGTCTGCATTAGGGACGACAAGTGAAGCTTTTAGCGAGCTCCGAATTTACCAAGGGAGCAATAGCTGGCACGGCCTTTGTAACTGATTTCCTCGCGTGTCTGTCTGACTGCGCTCGCGAATGATCTTTTATCCTTCCTCGGACCTCGCGTTGTCTCTCTCCATCCCGCTGTGAATCACTCAAATTGTCGCCGGTCGCCGCAGCGGACCCACGGCCAACCTTTCCCCCTGCCCTCGCCGTAGAGCCTCCGCCAGTCTCCCCCAGGAGTGCAATCTGGTGTCCACCGGTATTGATCTTAGCTTTTGATTAGCACACTTGGCTGTAACGGAATGATTGTGCTCCGGCGGTCCTGGCCTCCCTCGCGCCCCTGTTGCCCGGGGACCACTTCACTTCATCGGAGGTTCGCGATTGGATGCGCACGACAGGCCGGACCGCCCGCGTGCACTGCGCGGCGAGGGATCCGAAGGGGGGAAGACGGTTTCTTTGGTTGACTGAGTGTTTTGCGGAGCGCCGTTGTCACGCGAGGGCGAGTTAAATGCGGGCGGTCGAGTGAGAAGTTTCAATCTCCAGCTGTGGGTCTGTTGATGAATCGCCGGGTGGGTTTAAGTAACAGAATGACTTGCTTGCTAATTGGGTTAAGATACTGCTAACTACGCTCCAACGAATGTAATGTAGAGGTTTAGGCACGGGTACTTAAGGGCCAGCAATCAAAGAAGAAATAATCAGAAATAGACTATTAAAAATTTAAAAGGACATTGTTGGTATTAAACAGATAAAACTGTTAGGTTTTCCTTATGTTTTGAAATTCATCATAAGCTGTAGGTGCAGGTTTATTGCTTTTTTAAGAATTGAGTGTTCTTAGTGCAGTTGGATTCAAACGTGGAGTCGAAGCTCTCTAAAGCGTTGCCTGAAAAAGCAACTTTTGAGGTAAACGATGAAGATGACGCGACTAATTTAGCACCAGTCCGCGTGAAACTCATGTAAGTTATTTTATCCATCCTGACTGCATCATTAATAGATAACATACTTTTCTTTTTCTTTTTAGACGAAAGCGTTGGCTAATGGTAATTTGTCATTGAGTTTCTGAAGCGTGACAGGTGTGAACTTTACCTGTTGCGAAGTTTGAAAGACAAGGCAAGGACCTAAATCAAGTAAGAGGCAAAGGATTAAACATTCCTGGAGAAGATAATTATAACACAAAGATCATAGCGCGCATGAAATTGGATGTGTCTAACAACCAACGAGATAAAACGAGAAGAGCTTTCTGTAACTTTGTCCTACTCAACTGACAGCAGTAGTAGAAACATGCAGTTTTCCATTTGATGTCATTTATATTTGTACTACATTGTACAATGCAGTTTGCTTACAATGCAGAAGTGTGGAGTAACGATTATAAAATATATATATATATAATAATAATAAGCACTATGCATAAAACATGGAGTGGATTATAGAGACCACTCCAATTGACTTTTTGCAATTTCTAAACAATTAAAACCGAAAGACTTTTTATACTTACTGACATCACAAATGTATTCAGGGCAAAAAAAAAAAAAAAAACATTAATGACAACATTAATTTCTAAAAGGGAAGTAGAGTATAACTTAAAAGGGAGGTTTAAATGTTGTGTATCTGTTCAGGGACTAAAACTGGAACAAACTAAAAGAACAGCTCAAAGATGACCAAAAAAAAAGACCTGTTGTTTTAATTAACTTTGTTTTGGTTTTAAAATGAATTAAATTAAATGTTTTGTCTATAAGCTGCATGATGAACATAAAAAGGAAGCAATTTAATTAAATTTAGTGTTTAAGAAAGTAATGAGGGATGTAAGATAATAAACTATAATTCATCTCACTGCTTTCCGAGCCAAATTAAATGCTTATTTTATACATTTGATGAATGCTTGATCATGTTGATCATTGTAAAAGTACATAATTTTTTCAACTAAAATCAACTAAACTGCTGTGCCCACTGCTGTTTTGTCATTTACCGTTTTACCTGGAATACAATCTGCCCCCCTTTCCACCTGAATTCAAAAACATCTAAAAAGGTGAATTTACTACAGCATTGTCAAACCTGTTACATCAGCTTCTCAAAATGTTCTAATCAGTTTGATGGGAGGGCACTTGTAGCAATTATTTATCATAGTTTTACATCTGTGGAGTTGCAGTTTGTGAAGAAATTTTGAAAAATAAATGTTTAAAATTACAGGAAGTAGTGTTTTTTTAATTATTATTAAGAGACAGTTACATGGATAAAACATAACATTTACTTAACGGGACAAGCAGAAAATGCATTCATTTACTTGAGGCTAAGAGAAAATTAGATAGTAATAACTGAAAGTGAGGTTTACATTGAAGATCAAACGAAAAGAGTGAAATCAGGGGTCAACATTTCATTTGTTATTTTTTATATTTAATTATATTTAGTGTCTTGATGGATTGTGGGCTCTAGTGAGTCGAGGTATCTATTCATTTCTATTGTTAATAGTTTAAATAGAGGCTTATTGTTACTCTATAGTGCTTTATGAATATGATATTTACCAAATAAGGTATATAGCTTTACAATATATTGTTTTTGTTTGTGGTTGAAGTGTGTGATTATGTCCTGGCAGTGCAGATGAATTGGGGTTTGTTTTTTTGTGCTAAGAAGGTTTCCAGGTTGGTCCTAAGTCGAAAAATAGATGTGTGGGTGTTTCCTCTGTACAGTTTTTATCTTTGTCTGTAAATTTGAGATTATGTTGGTTGGGTAGATTCGATTCGATTCAGAAGTACCACTGAGTTCTTAACCGGAATCCCTCTGTGATGTCATCAAAAAGCGACGTGCGGTTGAAAACACAGGGGCAATTTACAGCAACTGTCGTTCAATTAAATAAAGTTGTTATCAGGTATTATCATTTGTCAAATCATAACTATTGTGGAATTTATGTGGATTTCAGCGTTTGTTTTCAAAATGGTCGCTAGGTAACAGCTGTGGAATTACCTCTACCTTTGTCATATTTGCTGCTCAGGAAGTAACTTTTGAAACATTACGAAAACTGTCAAACTGGAGACAAATAGGACAAACATGTTTAGTAAAATCTGAAATATAATCATGTTCTCACTACGTTTTAGAGAAATGTGTCGTCTAATCTGTCATTTAGACTTTAAAGGGCACATATTCTGACTTTTTTGAGCATTAAACCATGTTCTAACAATGTTCCGTCATCAAAAACCTCTCAGAGCGTCAAACACACGTCCTGCTGAACTTTCCGGGAATTTTCAGACTCCATATGTCATCTATCACAGAATCTTCGGCTGTTTTTAGTCTTAAATCATCGCCAGCATTTCTGCCGTCTAAACACGATAACTGCTGCAGCAAACCCGCACACTGATGTCTTTTCAGTGCGACGGAACCTTTCACTGTCACACCAACTTATCTGTATTCACTAGGGCTGCACGATTTGGGAAAAAATGTTCTGATAAATGTTGTGATTGCGATTAGATTTGAGATTCACGTTTTACTAATGGGATTCTGTTCAAAGTTCACATTTTAAAAGCATCAGGGAGAATTGACAAAAAGGTGCGAAGGGCCTTAAGTGCACAGCATTAGTGCCTTCATTCATTCAAAGCAGACATTAAAAACTGACAAACTAATTCAAGAATCCCATGAATGCTGTTATTTCAGTTGTTTGTACAGATCGGAACTACATCGTTGGTAGTTTTTATTCAGGATAAAACAGATAAAACATCTTACATGTATTTTAGTTACATGAGTGGTCCAACCTGTCATAGGCTTTTTTTTCATAAAAACATACAATCATAAAAACTCTAAGTGCTGTTAAGGCGAAACTCAAAAAAAAAAAAATAATAATAATAATAATATATATATATATATATATATATATATATATATATATATATATATATATATATATTTTGCTTTTGTTTTTTTTTTGGTCAGTTTGCTCTCTCAACATATCGGCTTTCATGTGGAAACAATAAACGTATCCAATCTGCTCCTAAAGATGTTTTATTATTTCATGAAATCACTTCATCCATAGATATGTCCCCCCCCCGGGACATAAAATCACCTCTTGAAGATCCCACACACCAAACTGTACAATCTTGGACTCATCAAGATTTTGATGAAACGTGCAGAAGGATTTTTGATATCTAATTCTAAAACTGATTTATTTAAGTCAAAAAAATGAGCCGAAATTTTAATTTTTAGGACAATTTTCCCTCAATTTACTCAAAATCTAAGTAAGAAATCCAAAATCCCTTCTAAGAAGTTTTTTGTAACAAATAATTGTTAAAAAAAACAAAAAATCTGGTTCTGTCCATTTTTCAGTTTTATATGTCCCGTATATGTGCAATTTTGGCCATTTTTACACATAGCATGCCTTATTTCTACATGAAAACATGACATGATGAAAAACTACAGGAGAAGTTTCAAAGTGATATCTTAAAAAAAAAAAAAAAAATCCTATTCACCTGCAGCATCTCACCTTAAGTGTTCATACAGTTATTTGCCTTTTTTCTTACGTTACCTTATTTCTGTTACACTTGTGTCAGTACAGGTACCTCACAGTTTGTTTTCCATTTTCAAAACCTTAAATGGTCACAGTTATGAAAAACTACATTGGCGTTTTGCAGCTGAACTAATTGACGCCCACAGCAGGAAAGCCGGCGTTTCTGCATCATTACGCCATGCTATATTCATGCCCCATTTATACTTATTTTAAATATTTGACACGGCAGCCTGATTGACTGAAATCGAGCCTATACCGTGTCCACGTGCAGCAGCCAATTCGGATTTTCTGACTTTCCGCCTGCCAACGCCGGAGATGCGTAATTTCCATAATCTGCAGCAGAGCTCATATGAATCATAAAAGTAGTGCTCGCCGTAATTGATGCCGAGATCTGCAATAAATTAACCGTTTTTTTTAATCCTTTTGTCATCTTTGTGCGCCGTCAAACAAAAGAGATTGTGGGGATTTAGAGAATTATACTTTAAATTCTAATCACATCAGTAAAGCCGGAGCATTTAAAACATTCCTGCTGCTGTTTTCAAAGCCAACCTCCCATCATGCACTGGGTTCTCGTGGCGTTATCTTCAAAATGGAAAACTTGAATGCTAATTGGGCTAACGGCATGGGGTATATCTTAAAGGAGTGTGATTTCCAGTTCAAAAATGTTTGTGATAAAGTGCGTATTAAAAGGTGAGGGAGTGATTTGGAAATCTTTTAACGGAAAAAAAAGGATGTAAGACTTTGAGTTTCTGGATATAACACTTTAAAATAAGATTCCTTAGTAAACTATTTATAATACATTAATAAGCACCTGTTAGTTGTTTATAAGCATGTCCAAATGCTAAATGTAGTCATTGTTTAAGTGGTTATAAACAAATAACTAGTGCTTAGTAATGCCTTAAATACAGCTAAACCAGGGATATTTTAAAGCATTACAGATTTAAAGATAGTTTGGTAACGCTTTAGATTAAGGTTCCTTAGTTAACTCTTTATAAGATGTTAATAAGCACTAATAGTTTGTATATGCACTTATAACGCCTTATACATGTTCCATCAGCCAAAACACGTTTGAGTTAATAAACCACATGTACAGAGCATCAATGAGCTGCATTTTACATTATTATCACACTAATAAATGCTTATAAGTGCTTATAAACACATAACAAGTGCTTATTAATGCATTATAAATAGTTTACTAAGGAACCTTAATCTAAAGCGTTACCGATAGTTTTTAGTTATTTTAAACTAAAACTAGTTATTTTTAATTGTCTGTTTCTGTTCTCCCACTGTTCTGAAAACACGAATTTCCTCATTGTGGGACAAATAAAGGTTATTTTATCTTATAATATGTACAGCTTTATGGTTTGAGAAATTGGGTATATTTTGGTAAATACGTGTTTGCCAAATGCTGTCTTGTCTAATTAAATTTTACAATAAAATAGAATTTTTTTTTATTTTTTTTTTATTCAATATGTTACACTCATGAAACTCAAAACTCAAATATATATATAATTTCTTCTTTAATAACATTTCAACTGCGAAAATAGTGTCTTTGTTCGTACTGGAACAAACTTGCATTTTGGAAGAACAAAATTGAAAGTAGTAACATTTTCTTTTCTTTTTTTTTTTTTTCGTCGACATCCGAGGGAACGCCCACAAACGGACCTCTGTAATGTGTAAACAATCGATTCATTTTAATGGAGAACAGCAGCTCTGTCACTCTTCAGCAACTCCAAGAGCAAATGTCAGTTTCAGGAGTTTTGTTGTAAAATCGTATCGTATTGTAACGCAAAATACAAAGACATAGACAAGAATAAAGTGGTGAAATGGGTCAAATGTGTTATCCGAGAATGCTAACTGTTGTGCCGTAAGCTGTGGGCTAAATGCTACCGCGATGCTAGCGCTGTCTGCTGAATTTTAACCCACTTATACGACCTCCACAATTAAAATTCCATCAACACAGACAAGAAAAGGTTTACTATTTCAAAAACTAAAATACCCAATTAATCACAAAATAATATCCAAAAATATTTATTTATTTTTTACATCTTTCGTAAATGATGAAATCCCAGTTCCCTCAAAATACTAAATAACAAAAGGGTTAATGAGTGTTTTTATCCTTTGTACTTTTTGAGATAAAAGTGTTTTATGAAGAGGTATAAAAAATAAATGAAAATTTGATATTTGATTTGCAAAAGAAAAAAATAAATCCAATCCAGTCCAACTTTATTTGTACAGCACATTTTATAAACAAGACATTTTTAAAGTGCTCTACATAATAAACCAATTTATGAATTGGTGAAGAGTTCAAATAATCTTTAGAAGTTCCAAATCAATTTTGTCAAGTTCAATCATGAAATGTACAAAAGAGACACAAATATTTACATTTATTTACAATACTCCAACGTTCAAATTGCATCGTTAATCAATGGATGTGATGTTTCTGCGAGCAACAGAAAACAAAGCATGTGTGCATTTAACAACTTTCATGTGCAAAATTAATTATCACTGTATTTTCCATTGCTTTCTTTTCGCTAAAAATAGCTCCGATTCAGTGTCAGCAACGTCTGTTAAGACTCAGTTGTGGCTCGAGTTGTATTAGTCGCGCTTAAAATACACAGAATCAGCAAGAAAACGCATTAAAAGATGGAAAAAAAAAGTTGCGTTTCCTATTGAATCAACGCAGAGTTTCCCCCACGACGGACTGTTGCCGACTCTATCTTTTCCGACCGATCTGAACCCACTTTGTGCTTGCTGCTAATGGCTAAAATGTGTCTAATCTGCGTGATCTAAACCCGGAGCGTGTCGTGTGTGTAAATAAGGGATTCCGGGCTCTGGGACATTCATCTGGAATAATCTATGGATCGATCCTGATGGTGGCATTAATCCTGCTAAACCACTGTCACTGATAGAGCTTCATTATTGGACCGGCACAGAGAGCACGTGCATCCGACAGAACCGCCGCGCACTCCAGTTTCAATCTAAAGCGTCGTCGTGACACTTGACATTTACAGTAAAGAATGGAGCGAGGAATATGCGCGATTATAGACTACGCTTTTAATTAGATATGGCTAATCGCGCGCTAACAGGCGGCGCGGTGATCTCATTATATAGAAACGTGATCTAAACTTGTGAATTTCTTCTGATAACACATAGCAAGATGTAGAAACGTGATCGCCGGCATCTTTCAACGTGAAGAAGCAAAATTAATATTCATAAAGTTGTATTTTCACTGGATAATAGCCTAGTTTTTCATTGAGCGTGATGATCTTAAAGGTGCACATACTTTTCCGCGTGCTTGTCTCTATGGAGATGTTGTTGCTTTATACTGGAATGTTCCACAGTTTGACATTATTAAACATTTGTCTCAAGCATTTATTTCAATTCAAGGTGTTTTTATTGCTCAAAAAAACCTTAAGAAATCGAGCAAAGTTTCACGGATCTGACACGTAACTTGACCCGGTTGGTGCCTCTCTGTTAACTCCATGGAGTTACGCAAGTTTAAAGTGCCTCTGACAGGTTGAAGTACTCATTTTATTAAAACACAGTTAAGAGAATTATATTAATTTAAGATTTTACAAAAATAATATATATATATACTATTTTATCCCAATTCCTTCCTGGTTGTGAATGATGATATTACGCTAGGAAAGTTTTACACTGAACCCTAACTCCTCTAATGTCATAGAAATTATGATTTGACAAATAAAAATGAAGGAGAACATCTTTATTTTGTTGAATTCACGTTTAAAAGACCAGAAAACGTGTACTGAATGCGTATTAAAGTCTCGGCGATGTTCTCATGTTTTGGAACTCCACTCTATTACTCTAATCATTTATATTTACAACAGCTTTTACTCACCAAACAGAGTCAAAACTAGAAAGTCATAAAAACCCGTCACTCACACGTATTATGCAACTTTAACAAGCTTTTAACCTTGTACAGTGCCGCTCGAGTGGATAGCACACATACCTGCAAAGTGGGAAAGGCTGCGGCGTCGTGAGTTCGCGTCTGGCTCGCGACAGTTGGCTGCGTGTTGTAGAGGAGGTAAAAAGCTTTGCTACGTATAATCATGATACCGTTATTATTATTGTTTACAGCTACACATTGCTGCAAATGCTACACTCCAAACTCCACACTCAAACTCATTACTACCATATTCTGCTTATTACAATCGCATTTACAGCACGCGATCACGTTTATAACATACATTGCAATTGACCACACAAACGGCATGTTCCACACACATAATCACACTCATAATCGCATGTCGGCTTGCTTAAACACCGCCACGTATTATGAACTTATGCTACACATGACTGTTAAAGGCCCTGTACCTGATTTTTACTGTTTTGATACATAAAAAACAGAACCAGTTCATGTTAAAGTCTTTACATCAGTCACATGTATCGCTCACTTTACTAATGCAGTCCCAGCATTCAAAATATTCACCGTAATGAGTTTATAAGCACTTTTCGCCAGTCTCACTTTGAGCCAAGAGCGTCACGGACTGTCCCGAGTAAAGCTAACAAACATTAGCATGCTAATGCCGCACTCCCTGCTTCTTTCGTATGATGAAACGCTCTATGAATAAATGCACAGAAAGCGCTTTGGTCTCATTTTCACCTGAATACATGCTTTTACATTATATCTGTACTGGGATGACACAGATTATACTTTATTACCTTATTTTTCGGACTTTATTGCTCCGGAGTTTAAGTCGCATCAGTCAAAAAATGCGTCATGAAGAAGAAATAAACATATATAAGACGCACTGGACTATTCACCTTATTCCTGAAGTTGCCTTACGCGCCTCCGTCTTGTTTCTGTTGTATTAGTTTACATGGAGCAGATGAGCTCAACAGAAAATAAGTTCTACACGGACTAAAAAGCCGTTTTCAGACTGACCAGGAAATCGGTGCGTTGTTGACTTGTTGTTGCTCGTGTTCATTAAACATTTTACACAAATCAACCTACTTTATGTAACATTTTAGCGGCGAGACATTTTCCTCGTTCGTCATTAGCTTTAACGGAGTTCTCGTCAAACAAAAGTGTGTTTACAACAAAAGTGCAAAAAACTGCAAAAGTGGGCGGGGCAGAATAAGGTCAATAAGATGCAGGACTAGCCAAACTATGAAAAACAGTGCAAGTTATAGTCAGAAAAATACGGTATATGTAAAAAATCAGGACTGTAAACTAGTTTTGTGTTTCCGTTTCACAACAGTGAAAATCAGGTACAGCCCCTTTAATATTTGTATGTTATTTCTTACTATATTCCCTCTGATCAATCATTTTCACTCTCATCAAAATTGTATGGTCTTATGTTTGCTTCTGTCATGTCTCTGTATAATATCTCAACAGTATAGGGCTTCTGTTCTAATTGTGCACAGTATGTTAAACGTGTTTGTGCAGCTGCCTTGAGAGAGAAACTTTAAGAAAAGTTGTTTTTGAGATAAAATTGGGTCAAGATGGATCCTCGGGCAGGGGTCGCAGAGTCCAAGAGAGCGCAGGACACGGACGGGGAACAATCATGTAGGGTGACCTTGAACCACTGCCAGTAATTTGTGCATAAAAGGTGCTTCACAAAAACATAAGTGCTTCTTCTTTCCTTAGACTTAACTACGGCTTTTAAAACTTTTTGCCTCGCTCCTTTTCTTTGAACTGTACTTGCTTTTTATTTCCCAGAAAATATGTTTTCATTGGCTTCAATAAAAGCAGCATCTTCTGCAACTATTTCGTCTGTCTCCGGTGGATTTATTTTGAAGACTGTATTACCAAACTCAATACAGTGACTCCTGTTAAGGGACATTAATGGGTCATAACTGTATTTTTCCTGAAACTAATAAACAGCCTCTACAGCACCACCTTTTGGGTCAGGCCTATGGAGAGGGAGACACATTTACTTTGGAGGAGGCCCATAAAATTTTAGCAATTTTCATTACAGATAATGTACGTAAAATAGGACTTAGGGCGGCTGATTTTTTGACACAATGTCATTCCCCCGTTCTTGTTTCACGCTGCTGTCCTGTCAAACAAAGCTTAAAAACTAATTAACACCTTGCTATAACAGTATTTCCTCATCATTAATTTACTCAAAGTTGTATTTTGATTCCTGCTTGTTCGAGTCAATCCTGCAACTGAGGCTCCAGTGCACAGAAAATTCCTGTTTTCACCTACCCCCTATCCCCGCCCACATCCCTGTACTTAGCTGTGATTTTTGGGGGGAGAAATTAAGACTCCAAGTCAAACAAAAAAACAAAACAAACAACATGTAAATTGCAATACGATGTTAGTTACGGTGAAATGCCACGTAAAAGGGGCGGGGCATATCGGTTCTGCAGTTTTGAACAGGCAGTCAATGAATCTCTTTCTTTTACTGATCAGTCTTAGATGAATATTGCAGTTTACGATGAACAAAATGTCAAATGATGACCTACTTACGCCGTAGTTCAACACTAAATACCTGGAAAAAAGCATAATATGTCTCCTTTAATGGACGAGACTGATTCAAGTCTGAGTGCTTCATTATATATGGCATACGTTCAGCAAATAAGGACGTGTCATTGAAGTTTCTGAAGCGTTGCTGGTGAAAAAGCTTGTCAAAAATAAGCACCAAGATACATTTTGAAAGGACAAATTCTAAACCATTTTTCCGAGCCCACAACATCGAAACGAAAAGAATAACCAATTGCGGCAAATCAGCTTCCCATTCACAAACAGTCCCCATTATGTTGTTATGTTTGCGATCGTCAAATAATTCAAGCAAAGTTTCCAGGGTCACAGTTTAGATAATCCGCGGTGTAAACGAAAGAGATTGAAAATTAATCTACGTTCTGAATGAGGAAAAATGTTCTATTCACTAGAACTGCAATAAAGATACAAAGCTGGAAATGTTTTAGTTGATGTGATTTAATGAAGCAAACAACAAAACACAATTTGTTGATGATGTCTCCCCAAAGTGCCAAGTAAATATTTCCAGAATTTGATTTTGTCGTGCGTTTGCCATTTTGTTAAATGAAGCATGCAGCCAACCCATAATAACAACAAACAGAGACACTGCGGTGCTAGACTTAATATCTGTCAGCTTTACGAACTAATATAACTTCATATCTTACTATCACATTCACGAACACTATCTTTTGAGTGACAAGCTTCAATTTCTGTCACACAAGACTCCAGGGGCTTAAACCTACTATCTTTTCTTTTAGTGGCAATCTGAAGCGTGCAGGTTTTGGGGGTGTTATTCATTGAAAATCAATATTTTCCATTTCTAAGGATGCAGAATGAATTATTACCGAGATGAACATTGAGGAGAGATTGAAGCGTGCGTCGGGGGCATCAGTCATGTACAGACTTTCACAAGGACATTTACTCGGCTCTCCCCGGAGTTAACTGGCCGGACACACGCGCTTTTTTTCCCCCGACCCTGTCAACATTTGTCGTCAAGACGGAGAACGCAATAAGGGTCGTATTTGTACGGCGGAGCGGCTGGAGGTGTCTGCGGAATGTTTGTCTTTAGTGTGATCTCTCCTCGGGCAATAACGGGATGTAAGATGGCGAGGGAAATGCTGCGTGCGCTTTGTTTTCGCGGAGAAGTCGTACAGGAGCAGAATGACAAGACGGATTTCAGGCTTTCCATAGGATCAAATGTTAAGCAGCCCAACAACATAGTCCTATTTTTTGTAGCTTCACAACAACAAATGCAGAGAGTTGTATGAAAGTCGAAACCGAATCAAAAGTTCACATTCGATAATTTTACTGTATATGTATGCCTTATTGATACTCTTCTCCCTGTGCCATCAACAATCAATGGAATCATCAATTGTGGAACTCTTGGTCCATGTACGCCATCTGCAGCCATTTTGGTTCTAGTCCTAATGTAAACAACTTAAAAGGAAATCTGCATCAACTGCTCAAATATCAGAACAGTCCTTTACTGTCAGGTGTGATTCTGACAATTACATAACAATTTATATCGTACAAAAAAAAGGTGCATTTTAAAATCCAAATCTGGCTTTGATGCAGCAAGTTATGCACAAAATGCTACCCAGTTATTAGCATTGGTGATTACTAGGGCTGTAGTCGACTAAAGAAATTCTTGGTCGACTAAAGACCAGCGCTATCGACCAATCAGTCGACTAAAAGGGGGTGTGGCACAGTACACCAAAACTATAAAGTATCTCCGTGTAACTAACCCAAATTGCACTCAAAACAGCACAAATGTAGAGGAGTTCATTCAAAAAACAACTATTTATACAGAAAAGTACTAGGAGAAATGTGTATTTATATGTTAAGACTCAAGAATCTTCGGCTAACTCACTTCATATCTTCTTGTTTTTGCCATATAAATCATTTTATAATAATTTAGTATAAATAAAATGATTAGTCGACTAAGATTCCAATCGAGTGGCTAATGGAGTAAACAACTAAAGAACTACAGCCCCAGTGACTACTATAGGTCAAACATAATAGACTCCAAGAAATGTTCTAGCAACAGATATATGGCATCTATGAGTCTGAAACTGTGTGAATAGTTATGAAGCTATAGCAAAGTTTCATTCTGGAAAATTCTCCATTCAGCAGTTCGGCTCGCGCAGCCCTCCTCCACCCCAGCATCATTTTACAGACACTAACTTTATTCAAGGTATTTGCAAGTTAAAAGTCCAGGGAAAGTCATCGAAAAGCTGTTCAAAAGCCCCAGTACCTGCGCTGACAGCCCTGTAAGACATCAGTTCGCAAAAATTGACATCTTCCTGTAGAAACCATGTTGTTTTAAACACACAAAACACAAAGCACAAAACACAAATAGAGAAAAGTAAATAATGACAATATAAGTAACACAAGAATTACACGTAATAACAAGATTACACCATATTTGTCCAGCGTATATGTGTCCCATTTGGTCCAAAGTCTGTCATAAATGTACAGTTTCAAATTACGTCCAAGAGAATTTTTTTTTCTATCTTTTCAAAAGTCAGTTATAATGACGGTCCAGTCATTGATTATTGGTTCTGCTTGTGTCATCAGTTTCTTTATAATGGCCTTCTTCTCTGTCGCCAAAAATATGCTCCAAAGGTATCCATTTATTGTGTCCATGGCAGCAGTTTTGAGGCCCAAATACAAAGTTCTGAAGTCAAGTGGGACGCAAATGCCAAAAACAATCTAAACAAATATTTCTGAACACATTTCCCATTTCAATGTTTTGCCAATTTGTATTTTATTTCTTATGATTCGATTTTTTTTGTTTTAATGTAACAAAACCGATAGCATTCTGTGTCCAGTGCTATCAATGGCCATAGCTTTGTTGCGTCTCGGATGCATTTGAGCCATTATGTCTGTGCTTTAGAAGCTTAGAGGAGTCAGTAGATATGAGTCCTGAAATGAACTTAGCAGTTTTTCTCTATAGGATTAAGGTCAGGCACTGCAGGAGTCTGTGGTTTCCAAACATTACATTTCTTGGTAAGGGATTATGTGTCGTGATGTTGTGGCTTTCGCTCTGGCTGCACTCCAGTTCTCAAGGATCCTGACGTTGTTGCTGAGTGCACCTATGTGAGGCGGCGGAATCAGAAGAATGTGTGTTGTTTCAAAAATGAGGGTTGGTTCAATTTTGTTATTTACTTGGGCCTTTCAGGGGCTATTTAAAAGATACAATATTTGAATCAATATTAATGTTTGGATTCCTACCTCTTCCTTTCATACATTTTTGCGCATGTCAAAACTGGATTCAAAAGTCATTACTATCGTTTTTGCCCTCAGAGGAATGACACATTGAATGACACAGGAAGAAACAACTAAAAGTATAGAAAACTGTAGATTCTCTGGTCAAAGTATTGCTATACACGTATCCTCAACACATTTAGAAGTGTTCAAAATCCAGGAAATACTTTTCTTTGAATTTGTCTCTCAGTTAAAGATAGTGAAGAGCACTCAAGCCTCTCGAATCCAAGATAAAAACATGCTGCATAGCAAAGGAGCAGAGTTGTCATAAGAAATTTTGTGGCCCGGGTAAAAAGTGTCACATGGGCCCCCCTCATACAAATTCATAGGAAGAGGCCCCCCGTCTATTCCACTGCAGAGGAGTTTAGATGCATTTTATTTAACCAAGATATATGCGTTATTCTGCTGTATAGTTAAATATTATCTATGACATACATGGATCATTTTTTTATACTTTGAACATTCTAAATCGCAAAATTGATCCTAAATGGGTCTGGATCACAACTGTGCTGTGGCTGCTGCTGGCCACACCTATAGCTGCAGATCGTGGTGCAGCGAGCAGTGGTTTGTCTTCCAAAATGTGCCAAAACAGCTCTGGGACACTGTAGAATCATTCACGTGTCACTGTTTAAGAAAAACAAATAAATATGTAACAGAGTAGTGGTTGTGCATGAGCAGAAAGGGAAATGGGAAATTTATGAGCAATGGCGTCTTCATTGCAGGAAGATAAAGATTACTTAAACAGGCATGAATCACTCTAAATATATCTTTAGTGGGTTTAGGATGAAGGAAAACAATTATGACATGTTTAAAGGGTGTTATTAAAGTCAATTAAAACACATTGGTGTCATTATCAGGTCGATATTGCGATACTGGCCTCCTGCTGGTGCCAGAGTCAGGACTAAACATGGACCAGGGACCGACCTCCTGCTACTGTAAGAGTCAGGACTAAACATGGACTGGCCTCCTGCAAGTGTCAGAGTCAGGACAAACATGGACCGGCCTCCTGCAAGTGTCAGAGTCAGAACAAACATGGACCGACCTCCTGCTGGTGTCAGAGTGAGGACTAAACATGGACCGACCTCCTGCTGGTGCCAGAGTCAGGACTAAACATGGACCAGGAACCGACCTCCTGCTACTGTAAGAGTCAGGACTAAACATGGACCGGCCTCCTGCTGGTGCCAGAGTCAGGACTAAACATGGACTGACCTCCTGCTGGTGCCAGAGTCAGGACTAAACATGGACCGGCCTCCTGCTGGTGCCAGAGTCAGGACTAAACATGGACTGACCTCCTGCTGGTGCCAGAGTCAGGACTAAACATGGACCAGGAACCGACCTCCTGCTACTGTAAGAGTCAGGACTAAACATGAACTGGCCTCCTGCAAGTGTCAGAGTCAGGACTAAACATGGACCAGGGACCGACCTCCTGCTACTGTAAGAGTCAGGACTAAACATGGACCGGCCTCCTGCTGGTGCCCAGAGTCAGGACTAAACATGGACCGGCCTCCTGCTAGTGTCAGAGTCAGGACTAAACATGGACCGACCTCCTGCTGGTGCCAGAGTCAGGACTAAACATGGACTGACCTCCTGCTGGTGCCAGAGTCAGGACTAAACATGGACCGGCCTCCTGCTGGTGCCAGAGTCAGGACTAAACATGGACCGACCTCCTGCTGGTGCCAGAGTCAGGACTAAACATGGACCGGCCTCCTGCTGGTGCCAGAGTCAGGACTAAACATGGGCAATCAGCACTTTTCTGCACTCTTTTCTTTCTAAAGTAGATTTTGTAATTATTCACATATTTATCTGTTTTGTGATTTTAATGCACCTTTTCCTGTTATGTAAAGCACTTTGAATTACTTTATGTACAAATTCTATTCTACAAATAAACAATTTGTCCAAAATCACAGGTGTGACCCATCACGACTTTATCCCCTTGTAACTTTTCGAACATTGGTTACTTGTCTCCCTCTTGGTCCTTGAGCTTGGACTTATCAGATCAGCACTCATGTTAGGCCACTTAGGTAAAAGTACCATTTTAATGAAAGTGTCCAAAGAATGCAGAGCGTGTAATTTCAGACTGACCTTAGACCCTTTTCAGGAAAGCAGGAGCTAAGCACAGAGCTGTTCTAATTAAGCGCCCCTCACCATCACCATGAACAAATTATGGAGCCACTTTGAAATGTCAAGATAACCAATTATCAAATGAAAATGGCCGTTACGTTGTTCCTTCTGGCCACAGGTGATGAAGCCAAACGAAATAATGGGGACGGCACAGCGGAATGGGTTCAAAGACATGGTCAGAAGGGACGAATTAGATTAACCGTAAATGTAAGGTGGCTTGAGGGTGAAATTGAACTTGATAGATTTCGGTAGTATCCATATCAGAAAAGAATAATGGCTCGTTTGAATAGCTTTGCTTAAGTGATGGATGCACTGCACATAAAATGACAGGTTGGTAATGACAGAGGAGAGACTGCAGTGGTGCCCCTGGAGTGACACTGGTCCGCCATGTGGGCAGGGAAAATCACTTCAATTAAGCATCCATTTTGGTTGGTTTGGTTTTACATATTTATAGCCACAATGTCACATTTTTAAGGTTTTTCTCAAATAAGCTTTGCATGAATTTGCAGAATTTGCCGAGTCTTGCCTTGCCTTTTTGTGCGTTACAGAGACATTCAACTGCTTCAATAACCTATGTTTTATTTTATTTTTGGAGTTTTTCCATTTCCCATTGGTCTCTGTGTTAAGTGAGAAGGACTAATTTGTGAGGAGGGGGTAAAGAATTAAGCATTTAAGAGAAACTGAGATTCAGGGCTCCATCAGAGAATTGGTTAAAAAAGCCTAGTAAGCTCCTTTCCTTATCACTGACCCGAACGTGCGCCATCGTCAGCCGAGACAAGGACCGTCCAAATTTATCTGCGAAGTTAGGAAGGAGTAAGGGAAGGAGCAATTATGTTTTGTCTCATAGCTCCTTTAGCACAGCAACCTCAGGAGGATCCAAACCAGTGCAAAGGAGCCATGAGGCACAATCCACTGCACATCACCACGAAAGTATCCGGACACAGATGAAGAATCACTTACAGTATACACTTAAGCAGATTATTTTATGTGTTCATCTGTGTAAATAAACTCAACTTTGAAATCCTTTGTGCACATTTGTTTATGTTTTATTTTATTTAGTGCGTAAGATAGAACAGAACAACTCGGTTTGCTGCTGACGAACTAAAGGACAGGATTTAGTGGATTATTTGCTAAATCCAAATATTTTTAACACGTGCACTCAAAATTAACTCTTGCTATTAACTATTTTTTGAGTGTTGATCACATGAAACTGAATCAGATTTTACGATGATCCATTTAAAATATGTACTCGTCATTTAAAGGAGCAGTATGTACATTTTTAGCTGGACGATCCAAAAGCCCTTGATTCTCTGTGGAGACGTTTTGCCTGAAATGTTCTTAAAACTTAACAATCCTCATTATGATAAGCAAGGGACTCCACAAAGTCAAGTATCTTTTGACATTAGAAAAATAATCTTTTGGTATTAAAAACAGAACAGCTGAGCGTAGTAAGCCAGAGTTCTCAGACCAGCTGAAAATGTCGAAAGTCGAAGTTGAAACGTCTTGATTTTCAAAACAGCATCCAGATGACGACCTTTGAAACCTTTTCTACGATCTAGAATTGAATACACGAAAGATGTTTCTACGATACTGTGGAACACTCTAGGAAAAACAATGACATATCCATCAGAAAATTACATAAGGCTCTTTTAAAATCCAATTTCTGATGTAAAAGGGTCACATGAAACCCAAGCTGAGTCACCAAAATGTGTTTTAAGTACGTTCAAGTCAAAGCCAATGTCCAAATCTTCAACGACAACCAAAGATTTTAAGCGATAACGAGTGATGATTGAGCTTGAGTTAAATCTTTCTAACGACAAAGCACTGAAATATCACCACACAGCAACGCCATTTATGTCTTTAACAGCCTTTAAAACCCCAAATACCAATCACTCAGTACATGAAGTTAAGACCGCACTCCAAGCTAGCACTTTTCCACACTTCGTCTCTGTGCGTTTTGAGTGACTTTGTCAGCCCAGGATAGCATACGTCTCCATGGTAACTGAGTTTAACTATAGCAGGTTTGCACAATGTACTGAATATCAAAAATAAGAAATTGAGATAGACACAAACCTAACTTTTTGAGGAGATCAGCAAACTTTTCAGCCTTTAGATGAAATTATTTTGAGGAGTAAAGGCATCTATATTACTCAAAGAAAGCTGAAACAAAAATTTGAACCATAAAACCCAAGCTATGTTTCAACCACATACGGATTATGACCACTCACTCCTGCTTTGTTAACCGCCTTGTTTCTTCCCCTTTCCATAACAGTTTTTGACAAAGGTACCAAGCGCCGCGCTGTTCCCCGGACAAGACCCGAGAGATTGACATCATGTTTTAGTGAAGAATGGACTCGCCGAGTGAGTGACACTTGAGCGAGACAGAGCGCTCCGGTGCCCAGAGTCGGAAAGAGAGAAAGGACCTGCATGTTACCGTCGACGGAGCTTCACTGCGGATGAGATGCCCTTTTCTGTGTGCGATGAAGGATGGACAGACGGGAGGAGGGAGAGACGGAGAGAGAGAGCGAACAAAAAAAAAAAAAGAGAAAGTGGGGGAAACTTTTCAGTCTGTATTTTCCATTCAAAGACATTTTGACAGGCTCGGGCCCACTCTATGGCAGGGAGTGCAGCCATTTTGAAGTCTCCTACCGGCAGCTTGAGGGAAGCAGGGAGCCAGAATAGATATATCTCGGGGCTGCCTGGGTACGCTTTTTCCTCCCCTCTCTCCTTCCAGACTTTCTTTCCTGTTTTTGACAGCTAGCTCCGAAGCGCCGAGCAGGTGTCTTCTTATTTTCCTGCCGACACAGTGGGACAGTGCACACAAACACAGCAGCAGCGCGTTCATAAGCAGATACATACACACCCGGCCATACATATAAACATAGTGCTCAACAAGTAAGTATGCATTGGGAATGACTAGCCTTCACGCATAATGGCTCCCCACGCCGCAGCTGGAGTGGAGGGTGAGGCGTAATAGGCAGGCCGGTCGCCAGCTCTCCGGAGTGCCACCAAACACTGCAGCTATTTTCAATACAAAACACGTTAATAACAGAATGCAATTGACACGGGGGCAAGATTTTTGGTGTGCCTGACACAGTTTGGGTCTTAAACAGTAGGGGAAAGTGGTGTTCAGAATGACACCAAGGCAAGAGGACAAAAAAGTGGACAAAAAATAGGTAATTTAATAATAACTGCACCTTAATTAGCATTCAAGGCGAGACATGCTGGTGAATAGGCAAAATCTTAACTTCAAATATAAACATTTGAATGTTTTGCTGTAGTTTACTCACATGAATGTAAGAAATAACTGTTTTTATTTTTCATCGTCTAATGTTTTCATATATATATATATATGTATGTATATGTATGTATGTATATGTATGTATGTATGTATAGGCATTTTAATTTTTATGTGCCAAAATTGCAGATATTTGGGACATTTAAATCTGCAAACTTGCAGAACCAGATTGAAATTTCTTGGTTCATTTTGTACACTTAAAAGAACATGAACTACAGAAGGGATTTTGGATTTTTGTCAGCTAGCTCTGACGGAAAATTGGCCTAAAAATTCAAAATCTTCCCCAATTTTTTACACTTCAAACTTTAAATCAGGCTTAGACTGATTTCTTCTGTATTTTCCGTCAAAATCTTGTTAAGTGCAAGATTGTAAAGTTTGGTATTCGTAGGTGCTACTTTAAGTGGTGATCTTTATGTTCCTATGATAGGAAAATGCTTTTTTTTTGTAGAAAATGGCTTTTGAAATTACAATATCCCAGAGAAATCTATGGATGAAGTGGATTAAATGAAGTGATTAAACATCCTTGGGAGCAGATTGGACAAGTTTGTTGTTTCCACATGACTGCTGAGAAAACAAAGTGACAAAAAAACAAACAAACTTTTATATGGATTCCGCCTGGACTTTTTTACTTTATTACTATTACTATTACTATTACCATTACTATTATTAGTCCCTAAAACTAATTTTTAGTTAAATGAGCTTCAGCCTTTAAAAATGAGTTGTCAAAACCCAACAAATGCCTAAACTATTGTCAATCCAGCCTTACCTCCAGACTCCAGCTTTACTCATTCATATATTTAACAAAGAAAATTTAAGCGGAATTTATATTTTGGTTTTCCTCTTTGCAGAGCTTGTTTCCACTTGTAATTAAAGTAAATCAGAAACTATAGAGTCTCGGCTTCACAAAGAGACCAGCCATTTGTTTGTGCTCCAAAGGGTTCAGAAACAGCAGTTTGAAATGAGGCTCATTTTCATCAGATGTTTTTAGAAAAATAGGCCTTCAGTGTACGGGGTTAATTCATAAACAAACAGTTTATCAAGAATAATTCAGGCTTTGTAACTTAATTAAGGGTTTGGAGGTTTGGTGAGGGTATAAGTATGGATGTAGGTTTTTACATCGTTTTAAGTGCGTTTTAAGTTGCACAAACTCGTGTTGGTTTTGTCCGATATTTTGTACATTTCGCGAGCCGTCACTAGCAATGGAGCCTGGCACTATGCGGCTGCCCAGACCAAAAATCTTCTAGGCTTTGGGGTTGATTAATCATTCCATAGTGTCTTAGTCAACCAAGATATTTTATTTTTCGGCATATAGTTATATTGGTATTATAAGGATTTCTAGAGACAACAGCAACAAGAAGAAGAAGACATAGAGAGAGTTAAATGCTGAGAGTAAATTAAGAGTTCCTACTTTTTACAAATAAATGTGCTGTTACTACTTTTCTGCATCTATTCTCTTGATCTTGTAGACAGTTTTAAGAGCTTTTGCCAGCGTCAAGTCCCTTTTAGTCGACTAATTGTTACACAGGGAATGTATTTAGTCGACTTGAGCCCAAGGTATTCGTCCAGATTCATTCTTAATAGACTATTTGTTCATTGTGAATTAGCTGCCGTTGTTATAAAGTGTTACCGTATAGTTATCAAAAATAATGTGTGTATACATCTGTTGGCAACATGGACATTGTAAACAGTACAAGTTGATGTCAAATGTTGGTTCAAATGACTATTTCTATTTCAAGTTGAGCTACCAAAGCTAGTTGAAGACCGATTTTGCAAAACGGATATTCTGTTGCAGCTGTGCGTGACTTATTTTCACTCAACAGTTTCCTAAGTGGATTTCACATGAATTGAAAACCAATCAAACGAGCAAATTTCTTGCTTGAAGTTCTCCGCTAGAAAGAAACATATACATTTAACTTCTGAGGTCCGACAGGACGAAAATGCAATGCCAATTAGCACTTATTTGAAAGAAAATGTAAGAAATTTGCAATAAAACAACAAAAACACTAAATATAATAGGCTTCAACCGATTGCTGAATTGAATCTATGTTTCTCTTGGTCCAGAAATCGCAACTAGGCTGTCCATGCGAAGTACAGAAATCCTTTGACCAGATTTAGCATTCTTCCTTGGTTCTGAGAAATGGGTGGGGTTTTCCTCCTCATTATCCACTCGATAAAGCAGCCAGTGTTGTATGCCACGCACTTTATTCCTATTTATATTTGGAGGCTCCATTGTGAACCAGACCTCTTTCAAGTGTCAAATATTCTCTCTGTGACAAGTGTCGAGCCCATTGAAGACCGCCGAGGAGTACATGGAGTGGAATAGAGGAATTATCACAATACAAGATGCCCCTGACCAAACCATTCATGCTAGCCCCAGTGGCCCTTGTCCCATTGAGCAACGGCAGCTGAATGGAGGCTTTGAGAAAGGCTGTTTGAAGTTGCGAGGGGCTGTTGAAAAGCGGGGTTGTCCCGTGTGTCACTGGTGTCAGTAATTAAGTGGAGAACGCCTGGGGGGTAAAGAGGCATGTCAACAATGTATGTGGCCCTTGTGCCGATACGGAAGATACAGTAGGCTTCGATCTCATCTGCAAACAGACGACAAATCTAGCAGGAATAGCAGATATTGATTTGTTTCCAGTGCGTTTTTTCTGTGCAAATGCGCCTTTTAACCACTCGGGCATCAGGTGTTCCGAGGGGCAGCAGCTTGACGGGGCAGTTTGGGTGCCTATATTTGTGCAGCGGCAGTGTTCCTTTTGCAATTCAACAGGGAGCATACAGTAGGTCTTTAGTTCTTCATCATATCAAAGCTAAATCTTTTCTCAGCATGTTTGAGAAGTCACAGTTTAAACAGACAGATTAGGGGCACAGTTGGGAGCAGTTTTGACTTAACATTCAGCAATCCAAAAGGAGTAAAACAGCCTTTAGTCGACGAAAATATGCGAAAAAGAGCCAGTGAAACGAGATGTGCGAAGCGTCCAGCTCCCAAACCGCAACACCGCAGCACCGTGACACGTCGCATGCAAAGCCAAAGTTGTTCTTAGCAGACCAACATAAAAAAAAGAGCCTCGTATAGAACAAGAAGAGCGGAGAGAAGAGAATGAAGGCTGCATGCACTGGAGCATGGACGGAGCAGAGAATGTCAGGGACTGTGGGGAGTCCTCAGATGTCACCTGATTTTCACTGTTTTGAAACGTGAAAAACAGAACTAGTTCATTTTAAAGTCCTTACAACGTTCCACTTGTATCGCTCACTTACCTAGTGCAATCCCTTTGAGCCCAGAGCGAGTTTTGTTGTCCCAGGTAAAGCTAACAAACATTAGCACGCTAACAGGGCACATCCTTCTTCTCGTAGAATAAAGGACTCTATAAATCGATCCAGAGAAAGCTCACACATATGACATTCTCACTGATACGAGAGATGAAGGGTCTGACACGAAAGCATTGCTGCTTTTGGGTGCCCTAAGCAGAAATGCCCAGTGCCTCCTCCACCCTTCAAATGTGCAAGTATAAATCACAGTCTTTGTGGGTGGTCTGGGGAAGTTTTGAACAAAAAATATGTAATTTCCTATATTCTGGCAAATTTGAGATATTATAATGTTATTAAAGATGTTGTACCTGATTTTTGCTATTTTGAAACATGAAAAACTGAACTAGTTTATGAACTTGATTTATAATATGGTAAACTGTATTTGTTCTAGTATATATTGTATACATATTGTAAAGGCATCTCTTTCAGTAACAGTGAGACCACAGAGAGTGACTTGTAAGGGTCAAAGAGGCCACTGACGCAGACTGGGGGCCATGTTTATGTTAATCAGCCCCAGGGCAGCTGTGGCTGCAGAAGTATCTTATCATCACTGAAGATAATAAAATGTAATATAAAGAAAAATAATTATGGAAAGTCATTCATGCCATCTGTAATAACAAATGTTGATTACAGAGCTTAAATTATTTTTTAATTAATGCTTAAAGCTTTTATGATGTGTTTTAAACCGTGTCAAATTTCTTTCTCAGTTGGGATGGACAACAACGTTTCTCTTATCTTATTCTAAAACCACGCTCATGTATAGTTAAGAAATATGCTGAGGCTGACATATTATGAAAGTATTGATATTTTAGTTGGTAACGCTTTATATTAAGGTTGTGTAGTAAACTATTTATAATGCATTAATAAGCACTTGTATGTAATGTATGTTTAAGTTATTTATCAGCATTTATCACATGATTATGGAAAAACAGACATTTAAGCAGCTTATGGATGTTCTGTACATGCGGTTTATTAACTCATACATGTTTTTGGTTATTGACTTATGAACATTTATAAGGTTTTATGAATGCATAAACAAAGAACTAGTGCTTATTAACGACTTATAAATAGTTTACTAAGGAACCTCAGTCTAAAGCAGTGGTTCCCAACCTTTTTTGACTCGAGTACCCCCTAATTTTTGTTTCATCGTCAGTGTGACACTTAAGTTGAGTTTCAGGCCAATAAATGGGTTTAGTAGTTGCATATTGTCAATTATTACTATTATGTTTTTGTTTTCATTATATGTATGGTCCAAGATACCCCAAAAAGATGCTAAATTACACTTTTCAATTACATTTCTTCGTCTTTTAAAACCTGAAACCATTCCAAGTGATTCCTGGTGATTCCTTATGTACCCTTTGGGGTCCCTGTACCCCTGATTGGGAAACACTGATCTAAAACGTTACCTTTTAGTGTTAATTGATATTTTATGCTAAAAATTGATTAAGTTATGTTTTGTTATTATGTTTTAAGTTAATTGTGGAAATTGGTTATGAAATTTCAGCAGTGTGACAACTTTGGAAACCATAATAAAGAGGAAGAATAGTAACATACTGTATTTTCAGCTTTCCATTGTGCTCCAAACTTTTTTGTTGAATCTTGTTTTCTCAAAAATACAAGACGAAAATGTAACAAAATAGACTGAGCGCACATGCCTCGTCTGTGTCAAAAATATTGCTTTTACCAAACTGTGCAGCTGCTGAGCCTGTTGGAGATGAGGCCACCCATCACAAATCCCATTGTTTCAGAAAGCCTTGAGATGGGCTCTATTGCGCCTGACATCAAACACGTGCGAGGGTTCTTGGAGAAAAATGGAAAAATGTGTGCACCCTCCAATATACGCTCAGAAAATAAAAATACTCAAAGCCACCTTGACTTTTGTATGATGGACTAGTCCTCAGCGTGAGATTGTAAAAATAGGAAAATGTTAACCCAGAATGTCGAATATCACTAAAAACTGTATCAAAGGAAAGAGCCAAAAATATCCATGAAGACACAAAACAGTTTTTCCCAATACTATAATCAACTTTTAATTTAATCAGCTGTCGTGTTATGTTAGTTTTGGTTCCATGACATATGAAATGAGCTCTGTGCAAAGTAGCGTAATAGCTAGCTAACTGTTTCTCAAAATCAATTCTGACTTTTATTAAAATATTTAAAAAAATAACCAATTCAAATTTTAAGTTAAGTCTACATATACAATTTTTATTTATAGATTATTTAATAATTAATATTTTTAATAATTAATATTTATTATGCCTCAAAATTAGCATTAGCGTTAGCAAGTGTACACCGGGGAAGTATTCGTCTCATTTGTCTTTAACATGGTTTTATTCATTTTAGAGTGACTGGGCAAAAGCCCCATAGAGATAGAATTGTACAGGAAGTAGTGACGCTAACACGGAGCTAGCATCGCGCCAAAGTGCACAGAGCCCATTAAATCTATGATTGTGTGAAGGGATTATTGGAGAATTTTGACTCCAGTATACTGTATCACAATGTCATAAAGTTTCAATGTGTATGTAAGAAAAAGGGGGTGAGAATATTACACTTCAAATATGAAAAGAATAAATAGATAAATACATAAAAAAGGGTATAATAAAGGCATAACTGTATGTGTCGCTAACAACTAAGTTCGAAGCAGACTAGTCAGAGATCAAGTCAAACGATTATTTCTATAGTATACTGAGGCTTTTAAAAACATTTTTAACCAAATAAAGTTTGAAATATAGTAACTAAAGACTTCCAGATAAAGCATATTTATGAATAATGTGTATCTGTGAAAATAATCAGAACTTATTTATTCTATTTTGATTTAATAAAAAGGTAAGGCCACTGTCTTAGCATAAAAAGGTATTTTTTAGAGTCTATTTAGTCCAGATAACGATTATGATTATCAAAGTATTATTATTATTATTATAGTTGATTAGTCATGATTAGTCAATTAAAACACTAAAATATTAGTTTATTTACCGTTTATGTATACCATGACTTGCTATTGTGGCGGGAAATTTTTCTTTTGTTTGCATTTTAAGTGTAGAAAAAATGCATTGTGGACTTCCATCTACTTCTGCTAAACACCATACGCGCATTCTGTATAAGCTAAGTATAATAGCAAAATCAATTGTGCTTTATCACAGCGCACATAGACACACACTCTTCTCATCCGTGGCATGTCAGTGTCAAGTATCACTCACCGTCGCAACAATATCTCCACTGTTACCCGGTCAAACTGCTTTCACACAAAGACAACCCTGCAGCTTCCATTCCGACCTGCTTATTACCTGAACGGACCGTGAAAGAAGTCCGGCCCTTGTGATGCGCCCGCATTGTGCGCCGTAGTGTCTCCAACGGTTCACGGTAAAGCCCCGCGGGGGGAAAAAGGGGGCAGGAACAAGGCGTCAGGAACCACTGAAAATAGCATCTGGCCGGAGGGAAAGAGGAGAGGGCCGACTGGGTACGCTTGACTCACTCCTTGTGTTGATGTAGCTTTATTCCGTTCAAAGCGGAGGCCGTGACATATTACCTCTCGGGCTGCGCAACAAAACAGTCGCCCAAGAGTGGTCTGTCCAACTTTTCATACATGCACTGACAGATGGTATTATTCCCCTTCCACAGCCGAGGAGTGATGAGTCCACCGGCGCTCAGAGAGGGACGCTGACTGACACGCGGTAGAAAACAACACAGGCATGCGTTCGACTGGCTTGAAACGTAACTCTAGGAACTACGGCAAGTTAACACAATATCAAGCAGGAAGAAAACGATAATCAGAAGTGGGCAGAGTGGCTAAACTTGTTCTCATGTAAGAGTAGCGTTACTTCATACCAGGGCTGAAACAAGCTAATCGATTAATCGTCAACTGAATTGAGTTGTTTTTTGAACTTTCCACGACCTCCAAGACTTGTCATGAGCAGAGAGAGAAGCTTCTATCACTCAGAGAAAGCAGGAATTACGGCAGAAACATTATCAGTGAAGCTGTTGTGTTTTTAGTGTCTGTTGTGTAGAAAAAGTGCATTGTGGACTTTCAACCACTTCTACTAACACCATATACGTGGAATTCTTACTAAAAGTGTACAGAGAAAATATAAACTTTTTTCATCTCTCTGAGCACAGATCACCTTATTTCTCGTCGCTGAAAGCCAAAGTGTGCAAAGTTCTGAATCTTTGGACCGGGCCACTAATTTCTGTGTAAAGTTGTCGTTGTTGTTGTAAAGCAGAACTTTTACCATATTAAACATCTTTGTAAGTCCGCTTGAAGTTTTCGGGCGTTTGAAGCCCCCTGCTGTCTCTGTGCTGAGAACCAGCCTTGCAACATTTCCTGACGCCGACCCGAAAGACAACTCCCCTGAGAAACCTTGGCTCTCTTTTTTATATTTGGCGACATGAAATGTTTTTGTATGTGATTGTACTTCCTTATTTCAATAAAAAGGAAGGGGAAAAAACAGACCTGCAGGGGGAGCTCTGTCCCTGAAGTTACTTTCTGCTTTAACTCAACGTAGAAAGTCACATATGGAACATTTTTATACACGCTTTATAAATGAGACCTCAAATCAATCTAAACCTGTGAAGAGACAAATCCCACTTGCATAGATTCTTTGAATTGAAACAAAACCTAAGACTAACGTTAAATGTCCCAGATAGGTGTATTTTTGGCCATTCTTACAAGTAAAATGCCTAATTTCTACATGAACATTACATGATTGCAAAACTTGTACTATATTTTTTTCTTACATTTATGGGAGTAAACTACAGGAGAAGTTTAAAATTGATATCTCTAAATTAAGATTGTTTCCTATTCACCTACAATGTCAAACAAGTGACACATCCCACTTGTATAGATTCTTTCAATAGAAAAAGAGATGAGAAATATAGAATTGATAGTAATACTAATTTATTCATTGTGTGCTCCAATTGGAAGACCAGCTACTTTTAGCCTCAGACACTTCCTGCGGTAATTCCTGCCTGGACAGTGACCACGTTAGCGAAATGGTTTGGACGTCTATAGATATTTGAACTGGATAGTCTATCTCTGTCACAAAAATAATACTAATATGGGTTAAGTAAGACAGAAACAAACCATTTTAGTAACTCAGAGATTTTGATATTTCATTTCATGTCTGGTAATCAGTATTTGAAAAAAAAAATTGTTGAGTTTTGACCATCCAATTCTAACCCTGAGAGCCGGGAACTCCAAACTGCTTTGCTGTGACACTTCAGTACCAGCTTGTTGGAATAATAAACACAATTCTGTCGTTTTAAACCGTTTCAACATTCAAGCTTCAGAAGTCGTAATTAATTCAATTGGTTTGCCCTGAACACCTGGCGCCGCCGCGAATAGTCATAAAAGACCAATGTAATTAGTCAAGTGGCCCCCAAATGAAGAGCAAATTGCATTTTCTCTTTCCGCTATTTCTGGATGGGAGAGTACAGTGGTCCGACTGTCAGGAAAAGGCATTTGTAACACTATGAAGACCAATTAATGAGAAGGGTTGAGTAGAGCCATAGTGCGCCTGTCATAAATGGCATTTTAATCCAACTATATGACTCAAATCAAGCATTGCAAGGTACAATTTTTAGGAAAGGAGGATGTAGGAAGAAAGAAATGCAATGAAATATTTGCTCAGTTGTCTTCGTCCATTGATCCAGAAGTTTGGCGAATCAAATCACTACTATAACATCTTTGGTAAAATGCTTAAAAAGTGTTAACAATTATATTTTATTTTCAAATCCAAGAATCCTTTTCCGTGCCACCCACTTTTGCCTCTTTTTGCAATAGATCTGCACTTCTGTGGTATTGGCACTTCCGTTAGAGCGGGAACTTATGCAAGCGGTGAAAGAGGGAAAAGTCTTGCCGAAGACCGAAAATATTGTATTTCCAGAGCATAATGCACCTAACTCCAAACGTATTTTAAGAGCAGTGTTTGGTAAGTTACTTTGACAAAGTAATTAGTTACAGATTACTAATTACTATTTAAAAATGTAATTAGTTACATTACTTACTGCCTCAAGAACTATGTTACATTACTTGGAATTACTTTATTTGTAATATTGTATAAATTAATCAAATATGTGGTTTTACATTTTATTAATGGCAATTGAACATCAATAAATAAGTTGTTGAAATTGTCTGAAAAGAAGTAACACTAAACTCTAAAATCATGTACAATAGGCTCCTCCCCCTGGGGCCAGGTCACCTTTGAAAAAGAGGCTACGATCTCAGTGGGTTCTTACCTGGTTAAATAAAAGTAAATAAATAATAAAAAAAAAACACCAACAATAGAAATGTATAACACGATGACGAGCGGCTGATCTGAGCTGATCTCTGAGGCATTATTCTGACAGTAGAAGTCAGGCCCATGGGTTTGTCACTTTGAGAACATTAAACATGTGCCTTGTTCAGGCTGTTTCCTACAGAGGAAGGTTGCATTCTCTTCTTCTTCATTGTTGTTGGTGTTGAAAGTAACTAAGTATTTTGTTAGTAACTGTAATTTAATTTCAAGTATTTTCAAAGTAATGTACTACTTTTAGTTTTTACTATAGTACTAAAATTGCAATTTACTTACAGTAACTAAGTAAAAGTAACTTAGTTACACCCAACCCTGTTTAAAAGTGAAAATACATTGTTGCTTGTGGCTGAGTGGATAGCACTTATACTTGCCGTGTAGTGCAGGCCGCAGGGCTGTGAGTTTGAATCCGGCTCTGATCATTGACTGCCGGTCATTACTCAGTCTCATTATCATTTCATGCTGCACTGTCCTGTCAAATAAAGCCTACTGGACAGAAGAAAAGAAAATAGTGTGCAGAGATACAGAGTGAAATAAATGCAGCAAAAGCTCATGGTAACCCTGAAGTAGTTTCTGGTTTCCTGAAGCTTTAGCCACGTCTTAAATCATTCACAGAAGTGGCCCGAGACGCTCCAAAGTGAACCAGTCTGGGGGCCCATGAGGGCCATTCGAAACATGGCTTAAATGCTGCTGTCAGTAGCACATTTAGCTGCCCAATACAATACAATATTATTATAGACACAACAAACAACAGTTAAATATCCCTCATGTTATTTTTTGGGACATTTTGACCCATTGTGACATCTTGATTTTTTATTTTATTTTTTATTTAATCATTATGGATTGCCCCAAACAGCACTCAACATACAAATGATGCCAAATTTTAAATGTAAGTATTTTTTATGAAAATATTGCTCATTGACCAAAGATGCATAGCTCAAGCAAAGAAAGCAAGAGGGGTAGACAAAGTATGAAACAACTCCTGCCACCACAATCACAAGATCTTAAATACAAAGCAAAACAAGCCCTAATTAAGTAGTCGAGCAATGAGAATTACTGAACATTTTGACAAGATTACCAGTCTGTCTGTAATACTAATTTTCAGTACATATGAATCATCACGGTTTGTATAATCAGATGAATAATTGTAGCGTGACACTCTTAATTCTCGTTTGGATTATTGGCATAATGCAGTCTAGTTGACCTTTTCTATGTTAGAAAAAAGGCTGAAGGTTTAGAAGAGTAGAAATAGAAACAACGTTTGTTGTGCTTCAAATCTTTCCTCAAGTTTTTATTATTTTTGAATTCTTCTGCCGATAAAATGACAGACAACAACCATATTGTTGTAAACATGTTTTTGAACAAAGAATTCCAAACTTAAATTGCTCCTTGCAATCCAACCAACGCGGTAGGTAGGTAGGTAGTTACTGAGCCGTAAAAACTAATACATTCTACCTGTATTTTTTTCCATTTGAAGAGGCTTTAATAGCTGCTTTGAGCCAACCAATCCTTAAGAGTGTTCCAACCTTTTAAATAAGTTACGACTCAACTCCTCGCTTTACAACGTGCATTAAGGTCGTCGTAAAAAAACGAGCGCGTCCTCTCATCACATAAGCTAATTACCATTCGCCGTATCGGGCCCGTTCTTTTACTGCAGCTCCCGAAGCCCGTGCCAACACCCAATCAATGCATCAATGCAAGCTGGCAATGTTAAATGAAGCAATTATCCTAACACACGGCAGAGACGAGGGGCGCTTCGACGCCGCTACAACTGCAACGCCTTTGTTTGTGTGTTTGTGTTTAGCCAGCACAATTCCAAAGGGGGGAGAGCCGCCGCAAATTGGTGCCCGAGGAAAAGTATTGTTGCTACAAAATGTTATTTGGTCAAGTGAACGCAAAAATTGAATACCTGGAAGGGGATAAGTTGTTTGTAATGGCAATGGAAGTGCGCAGTTGGTTTCGGGGTGTTCGTACGGACAGTGGCGGACGTAGGAATTTGTGGGCTCATGGTAAAATTAAGTGGGAGTTTCTATAACTTTCCTAGTGGGTCTTGATAATTGTTCTTGAAAGAAGATATTGGCTTTTGTTGTTTTTGTTTTGTGCAGGTTTTTGGGGTGGTAAGTGAAGTTCAAATTCCTATGTGCAATGGCTTATGTGTTAAACAGCTTTAAACAGGGGTTTGAGAGTCTTTTCTGTAGTCTTTTAGCCGTTTAGTTGATTAATCAGTTGATGGTGTTTTAGTCAACCAACATTTTTATTTGTCGACTAATTATTTTATTTTGCTTAAAAGTATTGACAACAAAAACAGCGAAAAAGTGAAGATATGGAGTGAGTTAGCTGAATCTAACATATAATACACTATACACTATTTCCTGGTACTTTTCTGTATAAATTGTTATTTTTTGACAGATTAAACCCAAAAATAACAAAAGTAAAGACTGTTACACGAGTAATCACCCCACCATTACTTTTCGCCCATACTTTTCCTCCCTGATATCTCGCACTTCAAATCCACATGCAAAAAAAATCATAGAACTATAATTAAAACTGGAAGATGAACTCAAAATGGCACCCTGTTTATCCCAATGGCGTGTGCTCATTGGCGCGTGACTCCAAAAAATTTATTTTCTTCCGCGTTACTTCCTGATAGGGAGGCTACCATCTTTGCTTTATGGAGGCGGCCATCTTTTACCTATGGAGGCTGCCATCTTTGCTTTATGGAGGCTGCCATCTTTGCTTTATGGAGGCTGCCATCTTTGCTTTATGAAGGCGGCCATCTTTGCTTTATGGAGGCTGCCATCTTTGCTTCAGGGCACCACATGACGACAATCCCCATGATGCTTTGAGCGACGTGAGCGACCACGCAGCTCACAAGTTTTTGTGCTAACGTTAGCTTGTGTGATTGTAATTGTATTCTTCATATTAGACCAAATGTGAAAGCATTTGAAATGGAATAAAATACAACTTACAGGTATGTCTAGTCTAGCCATGTCCACGTGCTTCTGTTTGTATCACCGACGTGCTCGTTCACGTGGCTCGCATGTGTTTACCGTGACGTCGCTTAATATCAAAACGATCATTTCGGTGATTTTAGAAACGGTAGAAAAGAACGTCTCCTTCTATTCTATTTAAATACCGATAATAATTAAGTACTGTCTGCAATTATAATGTGCAACGATAGAAAAAGCCTGGGCCCAAGAGGCCGCATCCACCCGCTCATCCAACCCGTGTGCTGCAAATCGCACGAGCGAAAAAACATCTTCTGCTTTCCCGCTAACCTCCACCTCTGCCCGCTAGAGACAAAAGGAAGCAGCTGATCCAGAGCGTGTCTTGCGGGACTGATGTGATCTGAGCCACTGGTGATGGGCCCAGAAGGTTACATTCCCAGCGCTGCACAGAGGCGCCCACAGTCCTTTACTGCGCAGGTTTGATGTTTAAGCTTCACACGCTGGGAAAGCCTCCAAAGAACACAAGTTTTGGCAGAGCTGCGCCGCGCATTTGATCCCGCAAGAACAAGCCAGTCAAATAATTGAAACTATACCGGGTAGAATTGTTTTTGCTTCGCCACATTCTCAACCAGTGCATTTGAAGGTTTGAAATGTTGTGCGTATGCCAAATAGACAAATTAATGCAAAAAATCTAACTACAAATGAAGAAGTGGTTGCATTTAAAGGGTCTAACTAAGCAAAAAAACAAGTACGGTACAGATATAAGCAACTTTTAATTGTTCACAAATGGTTCAATATTACAAACTCAACATTTATTAGGTTTATTAAGGTGAGACACTGCAGGTGAACAGGAAAAAATCTTAAATTTAAAGATATCAATTTGAAACGTTTCCTGTAGTTTACTCACAAAAATATAAGAAAAAAAATTGATTACAAGTTTTTCATCATGTACAGTTTTCATATAGAAATAAGGCATTTTATATAAAAACCTGTGACAATTACTAATGTCTAAATGGACAGAACCAGGTGTAAATTTCTTTGTTCATTTTGTACAAATATTAGTTACAAAACTTTAAAAAGTGTATTTTGGATTTCTTAACTAAATCTGACTGAAAAAATACAAAATTTGCCCTCATTTTTTTCTTTAATAATTGAGGTGTTGAATTAGCTATATAAAAACCCTTCAGTACATTCCGTCAAAATCTTTTTAACTACAAAATTGTAACATTTGGTGTGTGTAGGTGCTACTTTAAGGCTGATCTTTTATGTCTCTGTGGCAGAAAAATGCATTTTAAGAAAACGGCTGTCAATGGCTTACAATGTCCCAAAGAAATCTATGGATGAAGTGGATTAAATGGAAGAATAAAACATCTTTGGATTCAGATTGGACACGTTTGTTGTTTCTACATGAAAGCCGAAATGTTGAGATCGCAAACTGACCAAAAAAAAAACACTTTAGTGTTAGTGTCGCCTTAAGTGTTATTGTAAAAGTAAAAGTACAACACAAAAATCATCTACTTAAGTTAAGGTTTTGAAGTCATTGTTTAAAAATGTACTTTTAGAGCAAAAAGTAAGTAAGTATTTCAGACAGATTTTGTGAACTGTTGAAGCTAAAAGTAGTGAACAGAAACATTCATTCATTCATTTTCTACTGCTTATTCCCGTTCCCGGGTGACTGGAGCCTATCCCAGTGGCTTTGGGCCTTAGGCGGGGTACACCCTGGACAGTGGCCAACTCGTCGCATGGCTACAAGAAACAACTGAATCAATTTAATGTTATTTCAAGTTGTTTTTATGTTGGTTTTTTTGTAGATTTTTGTTTGCTCAAAGTTGTAACATCAACAGTAAAAAAAACAAAAAACAAAACTTACTTTTTAATCCGGTAAAAAATGCAATGTAGAAGAAAGTACAGATGCTGCTCTCAATAGTGAAGTAAAAGTAAAAAGTATCCACTGTAAAAGTTACTTAAGTAAAGTGCAGATAACTAAAACACAGCACTTTACACTGCAAAAAATATATATTTCTAGATGAGTTAAAATGTCTTGATTTAATTTCAGACGTTTTGACTTGTTAAGATTAGTCATATTTGGTGGAACTAGATTATTTGACCTGTTTGTTTCAAACCATTTCTGACTTGCTTCAATACATAATTTCTTACTTCAAGTTAAATTATCTGCTTTGGGTTAAGATAACTTCACTTACCCTATTGGCAAATTAATTTTTTATTTCAAGCTAAATTATCACACAATCAGTTAAAAATACCTTGAAAATGGTGAAATATTCAGCATCACACGAGCAATTAAATCTCATTGAGTCCAAACTACCCAAATCCAGAAAAAAATGTATACATTCAAGTCATTTTAAACTAGGCTAGATGTACATTTTTGCAGTCTTTACTTTTGCACTTGGTTACTTCGCCACTTTACTTGCAAATAACTTCCTTCAAATGGTGATAGAAAGTTGAAAGTTATGTCCTTACAAATTTACAAATGGCCACAAACGCACCCAAATTTACTCCGATTTACCAAAACGCATGCGGCAGTGGATAGATTAAATCAATCGCGCTGTCTAATGCCAGATCCCCGAGACAATTTAAGTTGCAAGACAATTTAAAGTTGTTGGCGTTGTGTGACTTTGAATGAGCCGTGATTAGAAGCCGACGATTAAGGCAATGACAGGCCTTTATTGAGATAAAACTACAATCCTTTTGTCAGCACGGGACGGAGGGACGTTTAAGCGTTAGTCGTCTTGTTACGTTTAAGATCTTGTAATTGGTAAATCGATGTAACAATATCAACATGAAAGTGTTTTGTAGAACAAGTTGAGGCACGACTCTTTTTCTTCACTGAGAATAAGTTAAAATGTTGGCTTTTGATTAGAAAGTATATCATCTTTGTACTTTGTTCAGTCCCCAGTTTGTATAGAGTAGGAACTATGAACTAGGAACATATATTAGTTCCTGCAACTTCTTTTTTGTTCCTATCCGTATTTGATGTATGTTTGCATTGAGTAGGAACTACAGGGACTTTGGTAAGTCTTTGGGGACTTTTCTTTAGGTGTTTTTCCACTGTAGGAACCTTTTTCAGTTTCTGGTACTTTTTTCAGTTCCAGTCCTATTTGATGCATGTTGACATAAAGTAGGAACTATGACCTGGAGCTAGTTTTTGGGGACTTTTCTTTAGGCGTTTTTCCACTGTAAGAACCTTTCAGTTTCTGGTATTTTTTTCAGTTCCAGTCCAGTTTGATCGATGTTCGCATAGAGTAGAAACTAAGTCTTTGGGGACTTTTCTTTCTGTGTTTACCCACTGAAGGAACCTTTTTAGTTCCTGCAATTTTTTTGTTCCAGTCCCCATTTGATGCATGTTCGCAAAGAGTAGGAACTATAGGGACTAGGGCAAGTCTTTGGGGACTTTTCTCTATGTGTTTACCCATTGAAGGAAACTTTTTAGTAACTGCAACTTTTTTTTTTAGTTCCTATCCCCATTTGATGCATGTTTGCACTGAATAGGAACTATAGGAAATGGGACCAGTCTTTGGGGACTTTTCTTTATACGTTTTCTCACTGTAGGAACATTTTTTAACTCCTGCAACTTTTAGTTCCAGTCCCCATTTGAGGAGGAGAAACTATAGGGACTGGAAGCACAATTTGGGGAGTTTTTAGCTCCTCCTCATGGGCAGATACTTTCCAGTCAGACCAAGAACCTTTTTGTTCAAACATACAGTACATACAGTATTCATTTTCTGACTTGAACAAACTTTTTTGATGCAAAAGATAAATAATCTGGATGCAGTTACTCCAAAAATACAACAAAACTAGTTACTAAAATTCTGAACAACTGAGAATGATTGTTACATTTCAGAATTTGTTTGAGTTCTTTGTGTGTCACAGTTTTATGTACGCGGTTCACAGAGTTTAAAGAGCAGAATAAGTCAATCTTAGACCCACTTTCATCCGTCGTTGTGTGAACACGAGCAATGGGGACTGAGTGGTTCCTCAAACGAAATAGGGACTGTGGGAAAAAGGGACTTCTTGGTACTGATATGTGTCAAAACACTTTTTATCTCCTCCTCCAGGAACATTTTGTTAACATAAGTACATTTACATTAACATTAACTTTATTGGGAAATATGTTTGAGTCAGAAAATGAATGAAACAAACGATTTTTTATCCAGAAGAGAAATGACTTGCACACACAGTTGCAAAATTCGGAATAAATAATTGTGTTTTATTGTGAATTACATTGTTTGGTAGAGCTTTTTGTGGATAACCATTTTTGTTTCCCTTAATTAACTGAATATTTATGCATTACAATGTCAGTTAGACCCACTGTCACTGTGTTTACGTGAGCAATGAGGACTGAGGGGTTCCTCTAACTAAACACAGACTTTTGGAGACAGTTCTTGGTACTTTTATATGCGAAAACGCCTATTGTGGTGTCCAGTATAGAAGCAAGCAAATGAGGATTGAAATTTTGAAATGTTTAGACAAAAACTGCCAAGATTTGAGTAAGTTTTGGTCGCGATGTGACTTGCACGGTTCAAACCTGTTGTTACGAGGCCAGCGATATGCTCCAATGGTACGTTTTAGACACCCTTTAGAAAATACATTTTTTTAAAAGTCCTAAATGTATCATAAAATTGCACTACTTTTTCACAACAATCTTTGAAAGAATGGACAGAGATGGCATCGTTTGGTCCACTCATCTTCTCAAGAGTCAGATCGATTCTCCGCACAGTGATGAGCCCGGTCTTCATTCATAGTTTGGGCTGTTGTCTGAAGACGTGTTTTTGCACCCAGGCTAAGGACAAAAGTAAAGCCGCGGTTTTTAAGACGCGTGAACACACTTGATGACTTTTTGATTTTTTTTTTTTAAGAATGTGTATTGCGGACATAGAAAAAGAACAGCCAACTATATGTTAACTAGAAATTAAAGAGAAAAAATCTTAAAGTTAAAGATATCAATTTGAAACTTCTCCTGTAGTTTACTCATATAACTGGAAGAACTAAATGTATTACAAGTTTTTCAGTATGTTATGTTTTCATGTGCAAAATGTGTAAAAACTGACAAAATTGCACATATTTGGGATATTTCAATCTGAAAAATTGACAGAAGCAGGTTTAAATTTATTGTTTCATTTGGTTTTGGTAAGTATTAATTACAAAAATTGCACAGGAGGATTTTGAATTTCTTATTTAGTTTTTGAGTGAACTAGATCTGACAGAAAATTGGCCAAAAAGTTCAATTTTTGTCTCCTTTTTTTGACCAAAAACTTGAACAAATCAGGCTTAGAATCAGATATCAACAAATCCTTCGGTACATTGCGTCAAAATCTTGTTAAGTACAAGATTGTAAAGTTTGGTGTGTGTAGGAGCTACTTTAAGGCTGATCTTTATGTCTCAGTGGGAGAAAAACGCATTTTAAGAAAACGGCGTTTGAAGTTACAATGTCCCAGAGAAATCTATGGATGAAGTGGATTAAATTAAGCAATCAAACATATTTAGGAGCAGATTGGACACGTTTGTTGTGTTCAAATGAAAGCCGATATGTTCAGAGAGCAAACTGACCACAGAACAAAAAAAAAATTAAGAAGAAAATAGGTTTGCCTGCAACGTCTCGCCTTAATTTAAGCAACTGGAAGATTAGCCCATAGAGCTCCTGCAGGTGTCGTCCCACTATCCCAGCATGCACCACTAAACTCCACATTGGCAGTGATGATGTAGTTTCAGAGATTGTGGGTTATTTTTCCGCATCGGAATGAATAAATGACCGAGCAGAGAAGAAAGACAAAGCATTTTTTCAATTTAATCTGGACTAAACTGGGCCAGTAGTGAGTTCAACCATAGTCTTAAAACGTTTCCATGTCTGTTTTAAGATTATAATCTGTTAATTAAGTGAAAGAGAGAAGTTTTTGAAGAGAAAAACAAGCACAAATGCCTTGAAAAACAGTTTGCTAAATTGACAGTTCAATTAAATCACAAACTAAAGTCAAACCAGTGATTTTCAAGTGTTTATTGCATCAACATGAGTGAATTAGCCCGCTGTCATGTAAAACAGCTTCACATTAGTTAAGAGTAAAACTTTTAATTGTCAATATCAGTACATGTTTTAACGTTTAGGTACAAGGTTTATAATACCTTATTTGCCTTAACAAAGCATGAAAAAAGACTTAATTCACAATGAACATATCATTTATTAAGAATTATTCAGGATTAATAACTACTTAATTAGGGTTAGGTTTAGTTCAGTAGTTATTAAACCTGAATCATTCATAATAAACCGTTTGTTCACTTTGAATTAAGTCTTTGTTCATGCTTTATTAAGGCAGGAATAAGTGTAGTTATTATAAAGTGTTACCTGTGTCAATGTTTTGATGATATTAGAAGGTGGAAAATGAATCCGATATCCAGATTTTGCAGATTTAGGACACAATCTACGCGATCTATTCTCTTGGAAAGCACACCAACATGTATTATGATTTGTTTGTTTTTTTGTTTTTAAGGTGTTTTGTTATTCACGGCTTTATTTAAAGACAAAGATCAACTCCAAAAGCTAAATTTCAACCCCGATGCCATTCATTACTGCTGTTTCGTCCCCGTTGTAATGGTGCCGTCAACCAATTTAGTCACGTGAATGCAAGAGCTCTTTACTGTGCATCTTTAAGGGGACGAGCAAGTAATTTATCTTTTTCAACCAAACATTTTAACTGAGAAATAAGATTGAAGAGTGAAGTCCATCATTTCCAGGGCCCAGTTGCAAGGCAGTCACCAAACCGTGAGTGACACACAACCATTGATCCACCATTGATTGACATCTACCGTTTGACCCGAACGTCTTTGGGTATATTCAGTGCTTTAAAGACATTCAGAACATCTACGAGACATGATGCATTTGAGAGATAAAGCTGAGGGTCAAATGCACCACATCTTGTTCATTTAGCTGACCACATGACCCCCATACCCAAACGTATTTTGAAAAAGTGAAAATGATAATAGTCATAGAGGAAGTGAAAGCATCAGTGGAGAGAGGACATCAGCGCATTTAAAGCAGAACTAAGCAACGTTTTTACCTTATTAAACGTCTTTGTAAGTCCGTGTGGTGATGACAAATGTATTTTCAGGGTGTTGGAAGTTCCCGCCGTCGCCCCCTGCTGTCTCTGCACAGAAAACCAGCTTTGCAACATTTCCTGACGTCGACCGAAGACAACTCTACTGAGAAAACATGACTCTCTTTTTTATATCTGGTGACATGAAAGGTTTTTGTATGTGACTGTACTTCGTTATTTCAATAAAAAGTAAGGAAGTCAGTGTATTTTCTCTTGAGAGCTGCAGTGGGAGCTCCGTTGCTGAAGTTACTGAGTCCTGCTTCGATATCTAAAGGTTTTCAGATATTTCGGATAAAGATTAACATTTTTTCAAATAATGTTCAAAGCTTAACAAAAAAAATGGCAATTGTAAAGAGGAAATTCAGCCTACAATAAGGACTATTTTTTAACTCTAGGCTGTAAAATGAAGAGTTAAACCAAGGGGTAAGCAAAAAAGTCAAGTTGCGATTGGTTGACACATATGACATTAGGTGAGACTGCAATACAAAGGGAGAACAGGGTTGGTTTTACTTTTAAATCAGATTTCCTTAAAAACAAGTTTCAAGTCTCGGGAAACAAAATAACCAGCTTCCTGCACTGCATTTTCTTCAAAGGTGTTCTTTAAAATTGGCTAGAGTCATCATTTCGGTTTATTTTTTGGTAAAGAAATGTGTTCATGTCACTCAAAAATGGTAAAACTTTCTATTAAATGTGTGAATCCAATTTGGACATTTCCTCAAGGCACACTACTTGAAAATCAAGGGCCTAAACCAGGGGTGTCCAAACTTTTTCCATCAAGGGCCACATATTGAAATATGGACCAAGTGGAGGGCCACAAATCAACAGTTCAAAAAAGCTGCATTTATCTGATATTTTAAGTACCACCACATCTACATTCAGTCTCAGTGCCTTAATATCATGTCATATAATGTATTGCATCAAAATGTTAGTTATTTAGGTTAGAATTGTAGAAAATCTCAAATTTGCTGTAAAAAGTACTTCTCAGGACAATGGGCCAATTCACCAGGAAGCCTAAGGGCCAAGAAAAATTGGTCTGAGGGCCGTATTTAGCCCCCGGGCCTTAGTTTGGACATACCTGGCCTAAACTGTTCTTATTCCGTTTGATTTGGGACAATCAACCCAAATGCTGGATTTAGTTGTCCCAATGTTATGTTAATGGTAAACATGGCCGCACTTTGTCGACCCATTGATCACCAAATAGGCCGACAGGTTTGTGTTGTTGTTTGTATGATGAAATTTGAATGACGCACATGTTTTAATCGGCATTTCTTTCTCTATACATTTAGAAAAATATTGGAAATGTGTGGCATTGCTGAAGAAAAACAAAATCAAAAATACTCCAAAATCAAACCAAAGTGCACTCATGCCAGGGGTGTCCAAATTTCTTTTCCCGTTGGGACAAAATTAATAAATTTTTTCCTCAGCGGGCAAAAACGAATACGTATTAGCACACCAAGGGCCAAACCTGGTTTTGTGCTGCATTTAAAAAGTTTATTTGCAAAGAGAGATGATTAAATTGTCTTTTGCTAACATATTTTCAGGGGAATAGACTTGATTTGGTCTCCTTTGCAACTACTGACAATCTTTTCGCCACTAAATTCAATCAAATACTCTTTACAAATCTCGGCACCTGTGGTTTAGACCCTTGATTTTCAACCAGTGTGCCATGAGTTATTGCCTGGTGTGCCTTGAAAACATAAAAAACTGGATTCACACATAGATTTAATTGAAAGTTTTACCATTTTTAAGTGTCATGAACATATTTCTTCACAAAAAATAAAGCAAAATGACGACCATCGCCAATTTTAACAAACAAGATATTGACATTAAAATGATTCGCCACATTATATAGAACATTTTGACTAAAAGGTCTTTTAGTCAAAATTTGGGAATGTTTCAAGATTTGGGAATGTTTCAGTCTTTCACAACCAAAAAAAGTGTGCCAAGTCTCAAAAAAGGTTGATAAACAGTGACTTAGGTGAACTATTTTGCTACGTGAGACTTCCTGAACCTTCTTTTTTGTGTTTGAATGGAATTACTATATTTTTTGTTTGTTGTAGGAACTCAGATTAACGTCCAAAATGCGACAACCAGCCCCAACAGACAACATTTATGAACATGAGCTAAGAGCACTGTATTCAAACCACTGCTCAAAGCTAAATAACTGCACTGCTAATATCTTGAGCAATAAACACGGGTGATATTTGTGCATAGGCGTTGAAAACAGAAGGTAAAAAACGACTCTAAAACCACTGTACATGACTCATGCATGTGTAACACCGAGAGGGAGCCTGCGCGACTGGGACTCGTCGATAGAGGGCACTCGTCAGCAAGGATAGAGCCGAGCCTCTGCTGGAATGTAAGTCAGCCGGTCTGAGTGAGCACTGTAAAAGCTGCTGAGACGGACTTCTCTTCTCCTTCTCTTTTCTTTTCTCTCTCTCTTTCCGCAAATCCCTCCATCCCGCTCAGCCATTACGCACGGACGCACTGTACCTCTCCAAGCCGCGCCGCACTGTCGCCGGGCATTCCGTTTTAGTTTCACGTTCTGTCACCAAAATCATATTGACACGATCAAGACGCGAGGCAGCGCGCTTGGATGTGGCAGGGCACGCACGCACGCACGCACGCACGCGCCGTTTACTGTAAAAAGTGTGCGTACGTGCGCGGAGAGCTTTGGCGCTTTGGCAACGACATGAGACCCAAAACGTGCGGCTTCCGCGGACTGTTGACACATGACAGAGCGACCACACGCATTCACGTCCCAGTTTTGCCCCGTACGTGTCTAAAACGCCGGATCGCAGTCGTTTAAAAGGCGTTACGGGCGGCGCGTAAAAGTTGCCAACGCGGCGCGACGATTGTGACGCGCGTTTTGCTGTGTTTGGTGAATGGTTTCGCGTTGGAAACAGTGCGTGGTTGTGCTACACGTTTTCGCAGGACACTTAAAACTGACCAGCTGTCTCGCTCTCACGTGATCGCTTCAAAAAAATCGAGCACCCGGAGCACGTATCCAAACCACAGCGTCGGTTACATCCTCACGCGAGTGAATTTCTCTTAAAAATATTCTCTGCCGGACAAAAACCAAGAGTTGAGTGGACGTTTATTTACGTGTGGCCACCGCTGTCACTGCTGGGGGAGAGGAGGCGGGAGAAGAAGAAGCCGATGGGGGTGGAGTGTGGAGAGAGGGACGCGGCGAGAGGGAGAGAGGCTGGCGAGAGAGGGAGAGAGAGCGGTAGAGACTGCAATATCATTTGTGAATCCCTCTCACAGTGCTGCAGATAGGGGCTGCCAACACATGCGGCGCTTCTGCAGGTGCGAGGACGAGAGACGCGCTCCGAAACGCACAGGAATTGAACCGCACGCTTGCTTTTCACGCGCACCAAGACGGATTACACGTTCGAGTCCTCCCGAGGCTCGCCGGCTGGTTTCCTCCGCGGATTTGGTGTTGGGAGTTGTGGAGAGCTGAGAGGGGAAAACTCCGCACAGTGTGGAAGTGACTTGGGAGAGAGGAGGAGAGGGCAGCACACGTTCAAAGCGGAGCCCGGACAGGTATTTTTTTTTCTGTCGCCGCCGCGTCGTCGCAACTCAACGCGTCTCGAGATGAGTTTGAAAACTACGCGGCTCTACCTGTTTTGACTGAGGAGTATAGCACGGAGGATTCTAAGCCACGAACTGGGACTAATACAGCGCGAGGTGGACTTCATTTACGAGTGAGTTGAGGCTGTGATATGTGGCTTTTACGCGCTTGAGAATCCGAGTGTTTGGAGCGCTTTGGGCATCCCCTGCGCATTTTTGATATTTACGCGTTCGCTGCTGCTTTTTTTTCTTCTTCTTTCATTTATCACACGAGACCCAGGGCAGTGCTTGAGAGGCAGAGTGGAGGAGACAGAGCCGGGAGCTTGTGCACTTGCTGCTGATGACTGCAGCAGGAGCGATGTATAGGATGAAGTGTCACGCATTCCGAAAGGGAGGCTTCTTTTAATGACACCGACCGTCTACGTTCGGACTTTTACGCAGTGACTACTTTCTTTTTCCACATTTTTTTTTTTTTCTTTTTTTTACAAACGGACATTTCCATTTCCAAAGGGGACAATGAGGACTACTGGTGCAGTGGAGTATTTGTACTATTGCATGCTCATCCTGCAGTTTGTGCATCTACCCGCCGCCAAGCAAGTGCTGCGTTACCGCTTGGCCGAGGAGGGACCCGCCGACATCAGGGTGGGAAACGTGGCCGCCGACTTGGGCATCGTGGCCGGGTCCGGTGAGGTGACATTCACGCTCGAGTCCGGCTCTGAATTTTTCAAAATAGAAAACATCACAGGTGAGCTGACCACCAACGAGAGGCGGATAGACCGTGAGAAATTACAACAGTGCCAGATGATTTTTGACGAGAACGAGTGCTTTATAGATTTTGAGGTGTCAGTGATCGGACCTGCGCAGAGTTGGGTCGACCTGTTTGAGGGGAAAGTGATAATTTTAGACATAAATGACAACACGCCGTCTTTTCCCTCCCCTGTCCTAACGCTGTCTGTGGAGGAGAACAGACCGATTGGAACCCTGTACCTGCTGCCCACTGCAACCGACAGAGACTTTGGCCGAAACGGAATAGAGCGTTACGAGCTCATCCAGGACAACGGTGAGACCCCAAGACGCTCAGGCTCCTCTGGGGACTCTTACTCGGGCAAGAGGAGGTTTGAGGAGGGAGCGAGCAGGAGCAGCGTCTTTGAACTGCAAGTTGCTGACACCACAGACGGGGAGAAGCAGCCCCAGCTCATTATAAAGGGGGCCCTGGACAGAGAGCAGAGGGACTCCTACGAGCTCACGCTGAGAGTTCGAGATGGAGGGGACCCGCCACGCTCCTCCCAGGCCATCCTCATGGTCATGATCACAGACGTGAACGACAACAGCCCCCGCTTTGAGAAGAGCGTTTACGAGGCCGACCTGCCCGAGAATAGTTCCCCAGGGGCCCCCATCTTGCAGCTGAAGGCGGCAGACGCGGACGTGGGGGTGAACGGTCAGATAGAGTATGTGTTTGGGGCAGCCACAGAGTCAGTGAGGAGGTTGCTGAGGCTGGATGAGAGCACAGGCTGGCTTAGTGTCCTGCACCGCATTGACCGTGAAGAAGTGAGCCAGCTGAGGTTTACAGTAATGGCCCGTGACCGCGGACAACCCCCCAAAATGGACAAGGCCACCGTAGTGCTCAATATAAAGGATGAGAACGACAACGTCCCTGCCATAGAGATCCGCAAGATCGGTCGCATTTTCCTAAAAGATGGAATAGCTAATGTGGCAGAGGATGTTGTTGTGGACACGCCCATCGCTTTGGTTCAAGTGTCGGACCGGGATCAGGGGGAGAACGGCATCGTGACGTGTACAGTGGTAGGGGATGTGCCGTTTCAGCTCAAGCCCGCCAGTGAGATGGAGGGAGAGCAGAATAAAAAGAAATATTTCCTTCACACTTCTGCACCACTGGACTATGAGGCCACACAGGAATACAATGTGGTAATAGTGGCAGTAGACTCCGGAAGCCCCAGTCTAGCAAGTAATAACTCCCTTATAGTGAAAGTAGGCGACACTAATGACAACCCTCCCATCTTTAGTCAGAATGTAGTGGAAGTGTCATTCCCTGAAAACAATGCCCCTGGGGAAAGGGTCACAACGGTGCTGGCCATAGACGCAGACAGTGGCAAGAATGCAGAAATTGCCTATTCCCTGGACGCGGCTGTAAATGGGATTTTCTCCATCAACGCAGACAGTGGGGACATCAGAGTAAACACCATTTTGGACAGGGAGCAAAAGGAGAGATATGAATTTAAAGTGATCGCCAAAGATAAGGGCCTTCCTATATTACAAGGTTCTGCCACTGTGGTCATTTTGGTGGCGGATAAAAATGACAACGAGCCAAAGTTCATGCAGGACGTGTTCACTTTTTATGTGAAAGAGAACCTTGAGCCAAACAGTCCCGTTGGCATGGTAACGGTGATTGATGCCGACAAAGGCCAGAACGCAGAGATGAGTCTTTTCATAGAGGAAGAGGAGGAAATATTTTCTATTGAGAACGACACCGGGACTATTTTTTCCACATTGTCGTTTGACCGGGAACAGAAAACCACGTATACATTCAGGGTCAAAGCTGTAGATGGCGGGGATCCTCCCAGGTCGGCCACCGCAACCGTTTCGCTCTTCGTCATGGATGAGAATGACAACGCCCCCACGGTTAACTTCCCTATAAACAGTTCTTACACGCTCCTGCCGCCGTCGAGCAACATCAGAACTGTGGTTAGAACGGTTCAAGCTAGTGACAGTGACACTGGCATCAACGCTGACCTCAGCTACAGCATCATAGGCGGGAATCCCTTCAAGCTCTTTGAGATTGACGGAGGCACTGGGGTCATATCGCTTGTGGGGAAACTGGAGCAAAAACATTACGGGCTTCACAGACTCGTAGTGCAAGTGAATGACAGTGGGCAGCCCTCGCAAAGTACCACCACACTTGTGCATGTGTATGTAAACGAGACTCTTTCAAACTCGACAGTGGTGGATGCACAAGTGGCAAGGAGCCTGAGCACTTCGCTTAACACAAACATAGCCGGTGACCCCAACTATGACCTCAGCAAGCAGCGGCTAAGCATTGTAATTGGAGTCGTATCAGGAATCATGACTGTCATCCTGATTATCTTGGTGGTGGTGATGGCCCGCTACTGCCGCCCCAAGAACAAGAACGGATACGAGGCGGGCAAAAAGGACCACGAGGACTTTTTCACCCCGCAGCAGCACGACAAATCCAAGAAACCCAAAAAGGACAAGAAGAAGCAGAAATCGAAGCAACCGCTCTACAGCAGCATCGTCACAGTCGAAGCCTCTAAGCCTAACGGACAGCGCTATGACGGCGTGAGCGAGAAGCTTTCGGACAGTCCTGGCATGGGCAGGTACCGCTCGGTCAACGGAGGGCCCGGCAGTCCGGATTTGGCGCGGCACTACAAGTCGAGCTCGCCTCTGCCCACGGTTCAGCTGCACCCGCAGTCTCCCACGGCGGGGAAAAAGCATCAAGCTGTTCAAGACTTGCCTCCTGCCAACACCTTTGTGGGCACCGGAGATAACATATCCCTAGGATCCGACCACTGCTCCGAGTACAGCAGTCAAACCATCAACAAATACAACAAACAGGTAAGAAGAAAGCACTCACATTTTTGTCCCTCTACCCCTCCCTTCCACTTAAATGTCGTATGTTTGTTCCTCTCCTCCTCTCAGCCATAATGCTTTCTGACAGGGCTAGTCTCAGTAGTATTGTTGCCTTTATGGTGCTAATCTGTGTCAAGTTAGCACTATTGATTTGTTTTGGTTTGGAGTGCCATTCACTTGTGTCCGTTGAAGGGAGTAAAGAAAGCTAAAGGTTTAGATTAGGGAGGGATTTTGTTACACTTAACTTTTCATCTCGGCGGGAGGGTGCCTTCTCTTGCCGGGCTGTCACAAGCAGTAACCTCAACAAATGTAAGTCAGACAGCTCGCATAAGGGAATGTTTTGCAGCTATTCTTTCCCAGAGGATAGTAGCACGGGCCGACTATTCTCTCCTCTCCCCTTTAGCCATGTCAAGTCGTGCCCCGTGCCGTTACAAGCCTGCCTTTCTTCTCTTGAAATAGTCAAAGAATTGCACAAAAAAAGCTCAAAGGTAGTTGGAGGCAAAATAGGCCCGGCTTTGTAAAGGTTCTTGACTCAGCGTCGCATTCTTGGGCCTTAACTAGAAACATGTGTCCAGGAGGTAGTGTTCGTCGTCATGTCTGATTCAGGGTCAAATCATCCTGCCTTGGACGTTTTTATCACATCACATCCCGTATTGTGTTTCACGCTTCAGCCACGTCTCCCTTTTTCCTCATAAAAACGTCGTCCGCTCTCTGTTGCAATCTCCCTCGTTCTCTCAACACCGTTATTCCCATTTGTTATTAAGCTGTAAGTGACATATCAGGATCAATAATAAAGCAGCGTGAGCCATAAGTTGGGTTATTAAATTAGCCGACTTTGTTTTAAACACAAGTATTATTGTAGATGTTTTCTCTGTTAGTCTAATGAATTATTGATCTTTCCGGTGTCAGCGCCCCTACTGTACATTTGTGGAGAGCTCTTAGCTGGATTGTTGTTTTTGCTTCATTCCCTTTCATTTTTCTACTCCTTTTAGAGCTGCTTCCTTTGTATTCTGCAGCAGTGTATTTCACACAGAGGACCACATCAGAAAGAACTGGGATTCTAAAGACGAATAAAACTAAGACTAAATGCAGGAAAAGCCTATATCTAATAATTCTGTATGAAAAATCTCAACAGAGCTAAAGTAACAGCAGCTTTAAATAGGTTGAAATTGAAGTCAAAGCCAGTTTTAACAAGGACTGAACCTAAAGCAAAGCTAACTTTAGCCCAGGACTATATTAAGACTTCACAAACCAGGCTTAAACCACTCTCCAGAACTACATTACCAGCCTTTCTTGCACCCTTTCTTTCACAATACCCCTCCCGGCTTTCAAGTCGTTGTTTCTTTTTTAATCTCGCCACCCTCCCTTCATTTCATCCTCCTTCCTTACTCTCTCCTCCCCTGGCTTCCTGTGTCCTGACCCCTCTAACAGCGCTGTGTTCGGTGAGCTGCTCTGCCCGAGTGTGAGGAGTGCTGTTGCTTTCCGATGTCTCGTGCATAATTAAAAGGGCACTCCATTCGCTGCATGTATTGTGTGTCACTACGCTCCACTTATATAATTATTTATTTACCCCGGGCCTACAGTTATGCACCAGTAAATGGACTGCATAGGCTACGCGCTGCCTGCCCGGGCCCTTGGCTTGATATGACCTCAATTCAATACATCAGCTAACTCAATTTTTCAACCCTGATTGTGATTAATGGCTTAGTTATTTTGTTTGGGATTTTTTTTTCGACCCCTCAGTTCCACTCTGACGGTTGTGCCGCAAATATGTGCTACAGGCTTCTGCTTCTTTTCCTTTAAGCGTGTCTGGGCTGGAGGTGTCATAGTTATTTAATAGTGATTTATGGTACGCAGTGATTTGCAAATGAATCTGGCTTTACATCGGATGCCCTTTCTCAATTTAGCAACTAGCTAATGACCCCTAGTGGCTGGATTGCTAATAAATGCAAATATTAACATGTATTATTCTATTCCTTGGGGTGTGCATTGTAAATATCATGCTGTTTTTTTAAATGAATATGTATTTTGCACTTGTTTCACGTCGCTTTGTAAGGTTACAATCTGTTCGTTCCACTTCACATCCATTGATTAAAATTGTGCTTTTCTGAGAGCACTTTTCAGTTAACTTCTCCAAATAATTGCTCAGATTTCAAGTGAAATGAATAGCCTCCTTGAGCAAATGCAGCCTACTTCCCTTCTACTCTTACGGCATTTGAATATTCAAACTTAATCAAATCACGAGTCTCGTTTTGCGGCTCATAAAGTCTGCACTACTCTGTTATGTGTCTTAGCCCATTTACTATATTAGGCGTAGTCGTAACTGTATTCCCTTTTATATCCCACAGGCTCTGTAAATAACCAAGTGTTGAAGCATTTGTTCCAGTGAGGGTCAATAGGGCAGAATTTAATAGCCGCACTAGAGAGCTATCTGGGAGAAAGTATGTTTTGTGCCCCAATTATGGTATTAAAACGACCAGATTAAATATAGCGGTCGTGATCTGTATTTTGGAGAGCTAAAAATAGTCAAGTCATGAGTCGTGAAGGGAAGAAGGGAGGCGAGCGCGTGCACTTGTTTGTTTTGCTAATCCTGGCAATTGAAAGGCATTGTAATGAGGATTGTAGAGGCTCTCAGAAAGTGACATGGTCGCACTTTGGCTAATTCAAGCGGCTCAAATTTGAAGTCCAGATTTTGAATTATTAAGACATGTTTAATTGTTGTTAGTCGTGCTTAATTTGGCACTTTTCCTGCGCAGACGACTTAATTGCTACTAGTCGTGCTTTCGACATGGTTTAGTTCTGAGATAGCGCTCATTTTTACTTCATTTTGAGTCTTGGGGATGCATCCACGAAGTGTGGTCATTAGCCTTGTTTTGTGATGGCGGTTTGGTTATCTTGACTTGTTTTGATGTCTTTAGTCCCAGTTTAGACCGAGTTTAAGGTTTTACTTTACCCTAGGCTTGCGACTAACGATTATTTTGGTAATCGATTAGTCTAGCGATAATTCTTTCAGTGAATATGAGAATTTTACTCAATTTGACACAGTTAAAGCTTAAGTAAAGCCATCTGAGGACGTCCTTGCGGAATATATATCAGACAAAAGGGTGCTTTAATCAAAAAACGTAAAATTTATACATTTCCTGTGTCATTTTTGTGCGATTGCTGCTTTGCCTGAGTCATAAAACCTCATTTCTTAGCTCATGGCATGTTTTGGAGCCTGCATATAGACCAGTTAGCAATTAATCAGCTTTCTACAATCGATTAGTTGTGATTAATCGATAAACTTGTTGCAGCCCTACTTTTACTTCACTGTGCCTTGGTTCCGACTGAATTTAGCCACGATTTGGTTCCTTTCTAGGCCTAGTTACGTCCCTGATCCTGGCTGATCTCATTAGACTAGTCCTATTTTACCATTACCCCTCGTTAAATCTTCGCTCAGTCCTGACTTAGCCCCGGCGTTTTGATTTATGCGGCGGGAGATTTGCTTGTCTGTGTTACCGGCGTGCGCACACACACCCTAAACCACAAGCAGTTCTCTTTTTACTGCTCCCTGGCTTTTGCTGGAGAGAGATAGGGACACGGCTAGAAGAAAGGCAGCCCTGTTAGCGCGATGGAGAATGGCCCCTACTGTTTCACGAGGGATTTCACAAGCGTAGAGCGGGGGGGGAGGCAGAACGGCGAACCCCACACACACAAACCGTATAGGCTGTAATCTTAAAACGTATCAAGTGTCTCTCCCATCTAATCTAACCATAAGTGCAGGTAACCAAGCAACAGAAGGCAGTGCATCGGCCAAGCAAAGGTTGATTTTTTTTTTTTTTTTTTTTTTGGAGACATTTAAATAGTCATCAAGCAAGCTTCAAGTGAGCTTCAAGTCGCAGGCGCAGAGAGACTTGACATTTCATCTTCTTCCTGTAACTCTATTGATTGTGGCTTGCAGCTATTCATATTTTCTCCCTCGCCCCGTCTCGCAATTCCGTGCAAGGAGGAGTGCTTGGACCTGGACTTCATCTGATCAGCGCATACCTGTTCTTACATCTCAAAGACTGATGCGTGCACTTAACAGAACACTTAACTTTATTGCATTTGGCTGCAGTTCCGGTACCTTTTATATTGCCAGAAAAATAACGCCGGCCCCAGCCTTATAATGTAGTGTGCAATGAAATCACTTAGCCATCACCATTAGCATTTGTTTTAGCACCGCGCTTCAAAGCGTAGCCAAGTGGTTGACTTTTAGTTTGGGATTTTTGCTTTAAAACATCTGTGCTGGGCGTAACTGTAGCAGAGATTTTCCGCGGGATTTTGTACTTCTTTCTATCCAAGTTTATAAGATTAGAATGATTTCAAACTCTTTATCGATAAATTTAGGTTTTAAGGTGCGGTATCTAATTTTTACTAAAACAGAACCAGTCCATTTTAAACAGTTTGCAGAAGTCCAAATGCATTCGTCACTTTATCACATAATCTGAGCCTCCTAATTGTTCACTGTTATGCTAACAACAACTTTGCATGCTAACAGTGTACTTCCTGCTTTACAGAGAATAAAACGCTCAATAATTAGATGCAGAATGCACTCCGCTGTCCACTTTTGACTTGAAAAAAAAAAAGTGCTCAATCACGTGACAAAAAATTACAGCCTCTTTATGTTCATTTATTTATGAGTTTATTTATTTTGGAAATTAAAGTTTGATAGGGTGCCCAGTGCTTTTTTCCTTTATTTATTTATTTATATATTTTTTTATATAGATAAGAAGACACTTGGCCAATTGTAAGCTATTTTCAGTGGTGGAAGTTTGTTGCTTAAGTAAAAGTACAGATACAAGGCCAAAAGTATCACATTAAAAAATCTACTGAAGTAAAAGTATGAAAGTACCAGCTGAAAATGTTCTTTTAGAATAAAAAGTGAAAGTATTTCAGTTTGAGAACTACTAAAGGGTCAAATGTTAAGATATTGGTTAAGAATTGTGTTGATTTCTGGTCAAAGAAAGCAACTGAATCGTTAACGTAATTGATCAAGTCTTTTATATTTATACATTTATGTGAAATCAAGTCTTTAACTCAAAATCTTTAGGAAGGATGTCACCATGGCTATTTCAGATGATCTCAAACCCTACAGAAAAACAAAAGTAAAACTTATTCAATGTAAAATGTACTAAAGTTAAAGTTAGGTTGCCAAAAGTATAAACAAAAATTAGATATTAGTCAATACTAAAACTAGTATCAAAGCTACATACTCATTTTAGCAAGTATCAATACTAAAAAGCTCGCATAAGCAGTAAAAAATTTGACTTTTCCTGAACAGTTTTAGATTAATCTTGAGCTTTATCAGACTTTATCAGGGTAAATGCAATAATTTTGAGTCAAAAAAATCAACCTTGACCTAAAAAAGAGCATTTTAATTATCATTGTAGTATTGAAATCGGTATTAAGATTGAAGTATATTCCCCAGTATCAAAATCTGATACCTAAAAATGTTACTTAAGCACAGTACTTTTACTTTTGCAGTTCATTACTTTCCACCACTGACTGTTTTTCTTCCGTACGCAAAAACGACACCGTACCAACTGCTATAAAACAAGCATCGCAATCCCTTTACCATCACTGTGGGCATTTGTTTTATCCCCACACTTCAAAGACCCACACATGCGCCAGGTAGATCATTTTTAATCAGCGGTGAGCCACAGCAGCTTGTTGCAGTGTGGCGCCTCGGGCAATCACAGCCATAGCGACACACACAACACACAAACACACACTTACAGCGAGCACACTCCGCCGCGGGGAGGATGCAACTGGACATCGCCCTTAACCTGGCCCGCAGTGTCCGACCAACCCTCCTACTCTCACAGCGGCGAGCGCCCACCTGATTTACATAGGCCGCAGACCCAGCGCGGGGCGAACAATCCCAGCATGCAAATGGAGGTCACCTGGCTGGCGTTTGTAACCAAAACATAGGACGCGAGTGTGCTTGAGGCAGATCAGGAAACCAATATGGAAATGCGGTTGTTCGCCTCCGGGCTCATTTGTTTATCCGACAATGTGTAGCTGAACACCTTTTGAAAAGCCACAACAGGCCTTAATTGAAAGTTGAAAGCTCCCAGTAACCGGAGCCCCCTTCCTATTTTATAAGGCCTCGTGTAGAATTAAGCAATTTAGCGCCATTATCTGCACCTCTGTGTATTTCCTTTAATTGTGCCACTCATTACCACTTGTGTTTTGAAGGCAACAAACTCCCCTGTGAGCCGGCGCGTGATTTTATCTGTTAAACAGTTGCGGCAGCCAGTCACTCACTGAACTCGCCAAGGTAATTACTTGATAAGAGGTTCCACAGGAGCTCTAATGTGTTTGGTCATCCCCCTGCTTTCCAAAAGGAGGTGTGCCTGCAGCGGTGGCTTCATAGATTTGAAACAGAACATGTTTTTCTTTTTTTTTTCGTCCGTCGTTCTCCTGATAACACCCGGCACTGAAACCACAAAATAGAATTGCGAGGGGAAAATCAGTGTGGAAATCTTTTAGAGACGAATTAGATAATGCACAATAAGCTTGCTTGTTTATTGCCAGCATTATTATTATTAGCGATTGTCCTTTGCATGGTGCTGTTATACCCCCGACTGTGGCTAATTTTATCACAATTGTTTTGGATCTATTAGAGCGGAATTCAATCTGCGACTGCTCCAGCTTTTTTCTTGTATTATGTTCCAAAAGCAAAATGGAAGGAGTAAGCGCGCGCGGTAATACTCATGAAATTGCAGCGGCCAGCGTTTTGAGCTGTAATTTGGTTTGGCGATTTGAATGTGTTGCGCTGGGAGGCAATGACTAATCTACGGATTAGACTTACCTGATTCACGGCACGCATGGTTATAGAAAGAGTGAGAAAAGTCAGGGAGAAAGGACTAAAGCTATATGTTCTGTAACACAATGCGAAGCAGACCTAATCTTAAGTAAGTTTGGAGACAATGTAAAGTGAAAGTGAAGACCAACTGTTTTTGACATTGCCATCCACAGCTGAGCATTTGGGCCTTAAAACTCCTGCCACGGAAACAATAAATGGATATCTTTGGTGTATAGGTTTTCAAGGACTGAAGTGACATTATACTAGGCTCTGTGCACAGGATTTCAGTTGGCTATTTATTTATTTTTTAATGGCTAGATTACTGTACTTTACAACTTTAAAAATGAGATGGATGATATTAATAAATAAATCGAGGCGTATGTAGGTCATTGCTAACGCTAAGCTGTTTATATATAAAAACAACTAGGTAGTCTTTACTTAACATTTTATAATGGTTGTTTCTTTATATTTTACGTTTTGATAAATGTTAGCATTAGCTGTGGGAAACGATTAGCTTAGCCAACTGACCAATTAACGTAGGTAAAATGGAAATAAATAAATATAAAATCCCATTCAGACTTAATTTGAAAATTGACAAATTTGAAAGAATTTGGCCCAAACTAGACTTTTTACTGTGGACAATGACTTTTGCCGCTTTTTACTTTACTTATTATTATTTGGTGTGTTTTTGTGTTTTCAGTTTGTAAAGTAAGAAAGAAAATGAAGACCAACTATTGATCTTCATTGTTGTTTGCAAAACGAAAAAGGAAAGAAAAAGAAACGTACATATTACGCCATTTGCAGAAGATATATAGAAACGACATTATGATTTCTGATGCCAGCTAACCAAAAGGGCAAAAGAAAAGATCAAATATCAACCCGTGTCCCCATCTTACCTCACACGTCTCAGCGCAACACATTCCCCAACATGGAAGTAAACCTCATTGATCGAAAGAACTGGAATCTCATCTGCTACATTTGTCATGATAAGATGCTAAAAGAGAGCGAAAAAATGTGGGAGGGAAGGATGACCCGAACAGGCTGGTGAATTTAAGCCACATGCCACCTTGATTGCTCTCCACGCCGCTGATTGTAAGTGGCGGTGTCGAGGATGCCACCTTATTCTCGCCGCTTCTTTCAATTTAATGTCATTGAAAGTGGAATTGCATTTCATACCCTCGCGGCGATCGCATTAGATTCAGCTTCGAGAGAATAAAGCCCCTTCATATTTGCGATTTTGCCTTTCTTGTGACACTATCAATCACGGGACGCCGACTTGGTTTTGCGTGCCCGTTGTAAAAGCGACGCTCTGCTGTTATATCGGCTTTTACGAGAGCTTTACGGTATCCTATGCTCGCTTTGTTGTTTTCTCTGTTGCTGTCTGATGGGTTTTGACTGGAGATGCTAGGAAGGACTAAATGAGTACATTGCTTAGCTTTGGCTCGGTGCCGCCCAGGGGAATAGTCCACAGCCGACAAGTTGGATCACAACATGGATCAGACAAGACGACAGGCTGTTTGTGAGACTAATGGGCTAGACAATAGTGTTGTGTTTACTGCGCTGTAGCCCATCAAAATTGCAAAGGAAAGTGTGGCAGACGGGGGAACCTTAAGAGTTTCCAGTCGTGTTGTTGTTTTGTCGCAAAGGTCGCGGGTCATTTGTCGCCTGGATGGGATTCAAACAGGTGGCGGAAGGCTCTTTCTGATATTGCTTGTTGTTTTTGTAGAATTGGGAAGCTGCGGTTTTTACATTTGAGTGTGCCATTTTGGAAAGCCTTTGGTAACCTTTGTTTTACTGAATCTGTAATGGAAAGCCAGTAGTTATGTTTGAGGTTGGAGATGTGTCAAAACATGGATAATGTCTGCTGTCCATGACTAAAACTATTAAAAGTAACAAACAAGGGTATGAAACGATGCTTTTGTGGGGAATTTATGGTGCGTTCACGTTTGGTGCAATACTTGAGCGTCAACAAAGATTTGCAGACACGTTTAAGCACATTCTTGATGCGTTGTTAAACTATGGTGTTAATAATGCAATGAGAAATTTATTTTTGCCGTATTAGTCGTACTAGTACTTGCAGTAATATCCAGGCTTGTGACAAAGTTGGCATTAGGCCTGTCACGAACATAAACAACAATATTAAAACAACATTATGCCACTGACAGCAGGAAAATATGCAATATTTTAAAAAAAACATGAGCGGCAACAAATAAATAGCACAATTAAAAGGTTTTGTTTTTAGTTGGTGTCGATATTGAGTCATAAAAGTGACTAATTTCACTCTCAACAGCACAAACCTAATTGAAAAACAAAGACATGATAAATATTGAGCCCCGAATATACTGTATATTTCTTTCTGTCATATATTGAATGATAAGTCGATAGAGTAATTATTGTGACAGGCCTATTTGGCATTTTTTTTATGTTTTGTTTTGTTCTATTACGATTGCATTTGTTGTAATTGTAGAAATAGAAGTCGTATTTGTTGCTGTTGCACAAATGCCAGTTGTAAATACCATTTTCTTGGTTGGCATTTACATATAAACCATAAGAACTCGTAGCTGTTCCTACAAGCACTTGATTAACATTGTTTTCAAATCACAGTTCTTCAACTTGAGCACCAACCTCAAGTACCTTTTCCCATGGTGTATATACTGTAAGTGCCTGGTTGTTACTGCTGAGAAAACATACAATGAATCAGTTGAATAGCCAGCTGTCAGCACACGGACCTGCCCTGCGGTGTCAAGGGAACTGTCCCCGGGGTCCCGTGGCCTGTCGTCAAGGGGGCGACCGTTTACACCCTTGTCCCGTGTCCGACGCATTGTCAAACCTGGCCTGAACGGTCAGGAAATAAAGCTAAAAGACGGCGGTTCATAATTTAGCCTCACGTGCCACCTTTTCTCGCTCTGGCAGTCAACTGGAAAGCCCCTTAGCTCAAAGTCAGCTTGTTTATTAAGTGGAGATGACAGGTGGCGAAAAAAGACACTTGGGCTGACATGTTGTATTACAGGAGGATTGAAGGAGCGGCTACGATGACGGGGTCAGTGGGCGTCCGCACAATGGTGTTGACAAGAGAGAAGTTAGCTGTAATTGGAGCATGTTTAATAGGAGCAACCTTCACCCCGGGTTCACGTTCACATTGATTCCTTAAAGGCCTGACAGATATAGGCACTTGTTCCATCTCCCCAGCTGTCTCCCCGCCCCTGTTTTCACTTTTCTCGACCTTCTGCTTTCGTACGGAGAAAGCACTTAAATATTAAGATGCACAGGGCTCTCCCGACTGCTTAAGACACATTAGTATTGTCCGGGATAAATAATGCATCCGCTGCTTTTTGCTCCCATTGTCGACGCGAGCCGCTTGAACAAGGAGGTAATGGTTCCGACAAATGGTGCAAATTGATTGGCGAAGTTGGTGATGATTAAAGTTTAAAGATGTTTTTGGTGAGATTTTTACATAGCTATGTCGGAAGATATTCTATTAGGCCCAGGAAGAACAAAGACTTGTATTTAGCGTATAGTACAATTTATGGAATAATATAATCAAAGGTTATTTTCATGTTAATTGTTTTTATTCCAAATGTTATTCTTGATTGTTGAAAGTATAAGCACAAATTGTTTCAGTTGAAAGTAGTAGAGGTGAGAAATTTGCGCTATAAAAATGATGAAAATAGCGCTATGCCTCTTAAGTAGTCGTGAAATAGATGCCAGGCTAAGTGTTGCTGAGCATTCTACGATAATAGCAAGAACCTTGAATCCATTACCTTCAGATTTGAACAGTTTCAAATGTTCCCTTTTGCCCTTTGTGCCCTTTTTGTCATGTCATGTTACTTTTCTCATTTACTTTGGCCTCACGTTACAAATGGTGTAAGGTTATAGCTGCTATTAACAGCCAGAAGTATTTTTTAAGGAAGTCCTAATGGATATAAGTTGTCATGGGAAGAAAAGGACAGCTTGACTTGCTTCTATTAGCCCTGTTTTGGTGCCGGCTCTCACCAGGTGCCCCCTCCGTTTCACCCCAAATGAGATTATGTGTGTATGAAACAGGAGGTAGAGCACTCAGCCGCCATCCATCAAAGCCTGGGGGGACCTGTTTGAAAGTTTTTGCAGTGCAGCGGCATGTACGTATGTGTGTGCGCGTGATAAAGTGAGGGGGCGTAGAGTCTGAACGGGGGGGGGGGCTCCCAGTTCGGGCTCTCCATCACACAACACGCCAGGCACACGCGTGGTGACTGCCGACATGCTTGAGAGAGTTTCCAATATTCTCCATTTGTGCCGGCTCCACTATGGATGCTAGTTCATTATATTTGTATTGTTGCTAAAACGTCTCCATGCAGCGGCGCAAGGCCCGGCGGCTAAAGAAATGCATTATTGTCACAGGTTAAAATGTAATAAATGGCGCGGTCTTGACACCCTCCTTTGCCCCCAAGCAAACTTTAGCCGATTTGAGGTGTTTATTGAAGTCAGCTGAAGCGAAGAAGTGTGTATTTAAACGAGAACATGGCCAGATTGGGCCGTGGTAATAGAAAATATGGAAATGATTTAGTGTTTTTTTGTTATACAGACTACTTTCAGATTTGCATTCTTTTCTAGAAAGATGCTAGCCACAAAAACAAATAAATTAAAGGAGACATATTATGCTTATTTCCAGGCACTTACTATTGAACTATAACATAAGTAGATCATAATTTTAAACCACTATATTGATCTAAAACAGCTTAGTAACAGAAACACATCCGTTGACTTCCTGTTCAAAACTGCATAACTAATAAGCCCCGCCTCTTCATTGTGATATTTCAACATAACAAGCAGCAGATTGTCATATAGATGTTTTACGTTTGAAAAGTGGCTACGTAACGTTTTAGAATCTAACATGTGTCACTCTTAAGTCTTTCAAATAATTGTGTCTATGTGCAGGAATGTGGGCGGGGATAGGTGGTAGGTGAAAACAGGACTTTTCTGAGCACCCGTGCTTCTGTAGCAGGACAGTACAGGATTACTCGAACATGGATGAATCAATCAAAATACAACAATGACCAAACTAATAATGAGGAAACACAAGGTTTGACACAAATGAAAGTTGATTTTGCATAATATGTCCCCTTTAACAAGTAACTCAGTCTAAGGATAAATGCTGAAAATGTCAACTATATTACATCTCTGTTAAAAGCACATTACTTCGCCATTGTCTAGCTATTCCTTGACTTCATCGGTAACTAAAGGCGCGTATTCCGATAGGGTTCAATCTCGGACATGCTCATATGGTCTTGTGTGCAGAAAGGTAGAAATATTCATTAGAGACGGGGCAGGACGAGCCCACATATCGATGAGGCCTTACCTGGCAGAGAGCAGGCTATTAGCTGCAGCCCGATAAATCTTGTCAGGGACTAGAAGAGTCTGCTGCCTGCTGAAGAATGAAGGTCACGGGGCAGCCGGAGTTACGAGCTACCTGCTATCACATCAGCTGGATTATGGAGTTCGGCCAAGACTTTTTTCTCATGCTAATTTTTCATTTTGAATATTTCTTGGTGAGGGACGTTTTCTCATGGTTATACTTGGCCAAGATTGCAGCTGCGGTCTTGGTCTGCGCTGTCAGAGTTTCACAAAAGTGTATTCTGTCGCGTACTACCTTTTTAGCAATAACAGCATGTTACATAAAACCAAATGTCCAAATGTGCAGTTTTGATTTATTGTATTGCGTAGTGTCTTGGTACATTTGCATTCAGGAGCTTATGTCAATAGTCTATTGATGCCGCTGCCTTAAAAATCTATTCCAATTTTACAGTGTTTTTCCCTTTGGCTTTTTACTTACAGAGGTCAAATCATCTGCCCTTTTGCGTGGAGTAATTTGCATATTAATATGGAAAAAGATTTTGTGTCAATGGGTGTATTTGGGCATGCGACAGGCACCAGGATTTGTTTTTTGGTCCATTAGCTTGGTCAGTGGTTCCCGACCTTTTTTTTTGTGGATATGTAAGAATGTAAACTGTGCTACAATAGACAAATACTGTTCATTTTCACCTTTTAAAACCTGAGACTATTCTAAGTTTCGGCAAGACTTCGATGTTATTGTTGGGGGTTGGAGGAGTGAATGGATGCATCAAATTATTTACCTTTAGAGATGAAAAATCAAGCAAATCTCAGATCTTCCAAATTAGGGGCAAAGATTGAGAGATCGAGATTAAGTGGTGTCTAACTGTCAGTAAAAATGTGGTTTAGAATAGATGTAGGACTTTGAAGGAAGACATTTGGTTATATTGTATGAAATGACACAGATTAAGTTTTTGTGTTTTCCTAGTTTTGGTGGGATAATACTAGTAAATCAACCAATCAAGTGCTAGTTTCTAAAGAAAGTTTGCCTTTTTTTTTAAGTGACAGGAAGTAGAGCAGAGATTCCAAAACATGACGACTTCACAATAGGGGGAATTCATTCGAAACATTTTACACACAACAAACACATTTGTCTGATCCTTAAATATGAGGCATTAGAGGAGTTTTTGCTCGGTTGCCAGGTAACAGTTGCAGAATTTCCTAGTGTGATGTCATGATTTACAACGAGGAAGTACAATTTTAAACCTAAAAACTGGCCAAAATGGGACATTTTCTTTCTTTCTTCTTTCTTTCTTTCTTTCTTTTAAAATCTCAAGTATAATGATAAAACTGTGCTTTAACCTGTCAATGCTCATGTAATCCTTAATAGAGGTTATTTTTAGTTGTTGTTTGAGGCCAGATAAAATATAAAATGAACCTCAATCAGTATTATTTGCTTATATTGACCAGCCCTATTTCAAACACCTTATTTTAAATGTATTCCAGGTACAAAATACACCATCTTTAATTACCTCGCAGTAGATTATGCACGTAGAATGGACTGCCCTATAGCGCCAGACTCCACTCATCACACCTATAGACTTGGCCTTTAGGCAACTGCGACATAAAGCGTTGGCGACTGTAAAGGCGGCTTTAGTCAGACAAATTCTGCTGCGGATTGAGTAGCTCCAGACATTTAATATGGTTGCAGCTATTGATTTGCGGCACCTCGCCCTATAGCCTGTTTATTATCTAGCTTTGGTTTCACCTTTTACTCCTTTTCTCACTGCATCTCTGGAGGAGCAGTCCATCTTATCCCTCCATCTTTGTTTTCTCGGCGTTCTCAGTAACTGCTACGAACGGTCAATCAAGCCGGCCAATTCTAAAAAACAGAACACATCAGCCGACATTTTGCTTACTTGAAAAACACCAGTGAATAATTGCATTTTGGGAGCCGAGTTTTTGCGATTACAGAGGTCTGAGAAATGCATGGATATAATCAAGAAGGGAGGGGAAAAAGGCCGGTATAGTTGACACGGTTCATTTACTCTGAGTTGTTCCGATGCAACGCTTGGGACACAATAGCCAATTGTAAATTACAGAGCGGAGTCAGTGGCGAGAAGTGCCTTGGGGGGGAGCGAGCCCACAGAGAGCCCGGCCAGGAATAGGGACTGTGTTGTTACATTTGTTGCTGTTTGGTTGTCGGCTTGATGAGGTCTGGGAGTGTGGAGCGGCGAGGATATCAATCACGCTGACATGTCTGGGGGCGGGAAAATGATTAGAATAATGGTAAACAAAAGTATTTAAACACACCGGGATTACATATTCCGACGGCGCTCAAAGCAAGACATTACGCCATGTCAGGAGCGTGAGAACATTTTGATGTCGGGGAAGTTATTTGTGCAAGTACTTGTTAAAATATTGCAAGGCTTTTTTTTATATATCATGGCTCATTAGGTAAAAAGACACTTGCGGAATTTGCGGGACTTGCAGTTTTATCAAATGTCAGACCCTAGTTGGTGAAGATGTCAGTGATGCAACAAAGGCAGCGTATGATAGAGTTGTTAGGGGAATTGACAACCCCTGGGGCTAATGGTTCTACTTTCTATGCCGTAGCAGACATGGAAGGATAATGGAGAGACTTGAAAGGTGATTGGCTGAACGAAAAAGGTTGTTGATTGGGTGAAAGCAAAAGACATGAGTTGACAGAAAGTTTGATGAAGCGTAGATCGTCAATGGATATACTTGAACATTAGTGTGCCTTGAGGTTTTGCCTGGTTTGACTTAAAAAATGTCCAATTTGAGGGAACAGATTCACAAATGCAGATGTAATTGACTATTTTTGGAGTGTCCGGAGCAACAACTGCACTTAAAACAAATGCAAAACCATCACTATTGCCACATTAAAGAACCAGACAATGGCACAAACATTATTTGTCATATTTTTAAACTAAATGGTCTGATTTGGTAATATTTTAGTATTAGTTGATGTGCTGTGGTGTCCAAAATAGTGTGCCGCAACTCAAAAAAGGTTGTAACTTTTTGGTGGAGCGTCTTCAATCGATTTGTCTTAAAGGAATGATTGGTGTGCTCTTGATCCCAGTATTGATGTCGGCATTGATACTGGAAACCACAATGGATTGAGTATTGATTTTATATCTTCCAATACTGATCCGATACTTTAATTTCCCATTTTGAAAACATAACACATTTTTACCAACTTTAGCTCAGTAAATATACGTGATACCTCATTTTAAAACTCAGAACCACTAAATTCAGAGTTTATTTTACAAAAGTTCATTGGTATTATTGATATCTTGCATTGGCTGAGACTCAATTCCCAAGTACCGATCGTGGAATCTGAATAATTGTCAAGGTATTTCTGACCGGAAAATGTACGTTGGGGAACATACTTAGCAAAATAGTAACATAAATTGAGACAAACAAGTAGCAGACTCTCCATCAGAAAAGATAAATTATTACCACCTTTCTACTCATAATTTAATCAGTAATCACTCTACTCCGAGAATCCCAGTTAAATGTGTGTAATGATTCATTTGTAACAGACTGTAGTGGTCTCAATGGGAATACGACAAGCATTCTTTGAAGTGGTCACATCATGGAAGCTCCTTAGAAAGCGCCGACACAGACTCACCAGAGCCAGTTCCTGTATAATTGCTATCAAAATTCTGCGGCAAATGTTTGAGTACCGCGGATTACTTTCCCTCCTGCGAAGCCAATTGGCGGCCCGTCGTTTGATGTCAACTCAAATGTGCTTAACATACAAAGCGCCCTCTCCCCCATCCCGCCGCATCCTTCCACGTTTGAAAGATTTACGTCGTGTGTCTTCCTTCTCTTTGAAACTCTTTGAATAAGCTTTTCTTTTCAGCCCAGGCTCTCCATCTCCGTGAATTGGGGACATGACATGACAATTGGGGACCTTGTAATTTATGTTTAAAGATGCCGGCGTTATCTGTCCCAGCGTGAATGTGTTTAAACAGGCGAGGCGCACTCGGGTTGGCGTTCAAACCGTATGCCGCGTGTTTGCTTAGGAATCCTTAGTGGGCTAGCTGTAGTTACTATGGCAATGTACCTCCCTCCCGTCCCAATGCAAGTTCTCCCATGGACGTACGCCTAGAGTTTTAAAAGGCCTTCCGTCGCTGTCTCCCTTTCCCCGTGTAATTCGGACATTTTACTGCCAAAAGTAAATCTCCCGGGTGCGTATCTTCTGAAAAAGTCACGGTATTTCAACGTCGCTGGCCTTTGGTTTTTTTTGGATGAGGCGTGGGAATCCTTGTTTCGCCTAAACGCTTTTGATAACGCCACCTGGCCTAGTGGGGAGCATTTCAAACATCCCTCTGTCTTTCGCTCTGCGTTCCGTTGGCAGGGTTTTTTCTTTTCTTTTGGATTCATCTCGTCAGCGCGGCAAGGCTCCGCGGGGAACCGTAATTTACGTCGCTCCACACTTTGAGTTGTTGATTCATTAGATCAAATGCGACAGTTAAAGAACATTGAGGGTAGCACGATAGTTTGCTCTTTAACTCAAGGCCAGCCTGTTGGCACAGTCTGAGGTGGGGTTTAGTGGGTATCAACTTAACTGATGCTAAAAAGAAGAGGAATGGCAAACGTAATGAAAAAAAGATGTTTATTTTTAGGAGTTATGCAAAAATGTCAAAACGCTGCTTTTACTGGGATAGTCATAAGTTAAAAGCCCTGTAGCTGATTTTCACTGTTTTGAAACGAGAACTAGTTCATGTTAAAATCTTTACTGCAGCCACATGTGTCACTCCCTTAAGCTAATGCAGTTCCAGCATCCTAAATATTCACCACCATGAGTTTATAAGCACTTTTCATGAGTCTATTAGCCCAGAGCAACATGCACCTTCACGGGTAAATCTAACAAGCATCAACACGCCAACTTCCTGCCTCTTTCGTTGGATAAAACACTATATAAATAGATGCAGAGTAAAAGTTGTGGTCTTATTTTCACCCAAATAGATGCTTTTACATTATATATTGTGCTGAGGTGACACTGATTTTCAATCATCAAAATAATCAGGAACATGGACTAGCTCTGTTTTTTCCATTTCACGAGCGGAAAATCAGGTGCAGGCCCTTTAAGACCTTTCAGTGCCTGAATTATTCCATCAATTTATCATCAGGTTTTAATGTTTTAATTCAATGTCATTTTGTTGATGCATAATGATGGATACAAATTGACATTTTGTTTGTGACTTGGTGTTGTGGCCTTCCATAGTGGGTAGTGTGTGAAAGTATCGATATCATTTAAAGGAATGGTGTAGCGTTTGTTTTTGTGGAAATGTCATTAATTGCTTATAAATGTTCCACAGTATGGCATTAAAAACATTTATCTTCACCAGAAACAACCCACCCGGCCAACTCTGAGGTCAGATCTGTGTAAGAGTGCTTGTTTTTCGACCCTCCTCAAGCAATAAGTGTAGTGCGGCATTGTAATAATAGTAGCCTACTCAAGAAATAACTCGATACCATCCTTCTAACTTGGCTCACGACTTGAATGCTTCTTCAGCTCATATGCACAATCTCCATGCCGGTGCAGAAATGCGTTCTCACTGCCTGTTACAGTGAGAATGTGTCCGAACAAAGCATTTGAAAAGATTTGAGTCACACGTCGGCTTCGCACACAAGAAAGACAAGCCTTACAAGGTCAGGTCTATTATTGATGCGATGTGCCGAGTCGGAATGTACTATTTTCAAACACTATCCCTCAGTATCAAATAGCCATGAGTCTTAACGACACATGAAACAACTCCTGTATATTTCATCCCATATCTGAAGAGCCGGAGGAGCGAAAATGAAGAACATCCAATATCAATGGTCTCATTCAGATAGATTAAAGATACATGGGTGTCAATGGGGGAGTGAATGAGTGTGGTTTAATGGGGATAGGCCAGCGAAGTAATGGTCTTACATTTTTCAAGATAAAATTGGAATTTAAAGTTACTTTGAAATTCAAGTAAACAACACCATTACTCAACATTTAAAACGCTACAAACACAGATTAATTTTCCACTAAAAGTAACACTGCTTTTACTTCTTACTATGAAAACAGTTTTACAACACCCTCGTTCTATAAGTGAAAGATAGAATAATAATAATGTCTGTATGTTTTCTTTGCATTAACGAGAAACATTTTCTTCTGTAGTATATTAACATTTGAACTGTAGAGGATCAAGTAATTAACATTCACAACTAATTTATGATACTATTAAACTGCTAGAGTGTTTAATTCTGTTTAATTATATTTTTATCGTTTATAAAAGGGTTCACCGGGGTTTTGGGTTATTGTGTCGGTGTAAAGTGGTTCGTCGTGATTTTTTTTTTTTTTTCTGTGACAGTAGATTGCACTCTAAAACACATGCCAAAATAACTTCCATAACAAAGACAGCCACATTAATATACCGAGATGGCAAAAAAAGAACAAATAATTTCAGATTTTTAAATATTTTTTAATTATTTGGTTTAAAATGGCGACAACACGTGTTTAAAGAGTCGTCAATGTATCTCCGAAATATCGTTTTGAGAAGGCTTGCCACAATAACACATTTCAAAGTACAATAATTTGCTTGCGAAAAATATCACAATAATCCAAAAGCAGAGTAGTGAAGCCCTTTTTACTGTACTGTACAGTGTCAATAAGAATCATTAACTGTCACAAATAAAAACAAATGAGAATTTCTTTTTTTTTTTACTCGCTACAACTCAGATCTCATCGTAATACATTAAATTCACAAAAAATCCTCAATAATGCAAAGAAAATATACACACGATAAAAACCGAGCCCCAAAACATTTTGTTCCAGCTCTAATTTACTGAACGATAAGTCGATATAGTAATTATTGTGACACGTCTTCTTTTGACTACAGTACATAAAACAACTGCTGCTACTATCAACTCTGCATTCTCCACCACATTAGTTAGTATTTCTGCCTGTACTACTTCTACTACTACTACCAGCAATTCTGCAACGGCTACAACTGCAAGTAACCAGTACTCTCCCAAACAAAGGTCAAACCGCGAACTCATATCTGAAAGAAATCTTCCGCGCAGGCTGGAAGCTGCTCTCCGCCGCGGACTGCGACGTTGTTTTTACAGGTATGGCTCTAATTATAACCTCGCTGATTGACTAGAATGCGGACTGATGGGAGCTGCGAGGAGCGTGCATGCGTGCTCGAAGTGTGTGTCAGCAGCGCTATAGTCGAGCGCGTCTCCCCTTCACCGTAATGACTGTTGGCACGAGCCCGGCCTAATGAAGTGCGACTCCACATATGTGACAACCTCGGCGTGTATGTGCGAACGGCGCTGGATGCTGGAGGAGCCGACGACGCTGCTGCCCGCGGTGTTTTGCACATGCTGCCGACTTAATTAACGCAAACTATGTCATGATTGGCAACGACCTCTTTGCACCGCCGTTTTTTTTTTGGCGCCGAAACTTCCCTCCTAAATTTAAACTTGAAAACGCTGCGCTGGAGATAACGAAGGGCAACTGTTAACGGTAAATCAGCCGCAGCTACAGTTATGGGTGGTTGGCTAAGGAACACTGAATAGAAAGGAAGTGCTAATTAATGGTTTGTCGAGCTAGCGTCGAGGAGATTTATGACGTGACAGTTTAAATGACAAGGTGGTTTTTTTGGAGCTGCGGAGTTGGCGTGTGTTTACATAGAAGTCAGCGTGTAAGAGGATATACTGAGTGTTATATAGTCTTTTGTAATATACAGGCAAAAAGAGATTTCAGACCTGCAAAAAGACATCGATCAGATCATGCAATGACAAATACAAGCAGCAAATATCTGACTTTTTACCAGAGTATTTTGAAAACGACATTGGAAAACATATGCAAAAAGCTCAGAGTGCACTGTAAAATGTTAAAAAACAACCAAGAAACAATGGATACAAGTTACAAAGAGCGACAGTGTGAAATAAGCAAACAAAAAAAAGTTAACGCTGTGGTATCCAACTTTTTTTTTCTTATAAATGAGTAATGTTGGTTTCTACCAAAGTAAAAGCAGTACTTTGTGACAAAAATTAGTCCACTGCTCGTTGGCAACATCTAATAATAATGTATTTTCTCTTTAACCTGGAAGTAAGAGCTGACAGCAGCGCTCTGATTGGCTGTGCTTGGTTGGTCCAGCCCAGTTTCACTTCGCCATCTGGAAAAAAGCTGTTTTAAAGTTGTGCACACGGCTAAAATTAACGCTTTTGAATATTAATGATGTGCCAAAGGGCTGTGAAAGCTAAGGATGAGTTAAACAGATTTAAAAACGTTTGGTTTGGTGGTGTGAAAGTCAGATACCCCAGCTATAACTGTCAACCTTCTAGTTTAGGGGTAAATGCTGTCTATGGCATTAGGCGTCCTTTCACCCAATAAAGGAATTTTCATTTATTCTGTCAGTGTGCCTCGGATCTTTCTGCCACTCCTACATTTGCGTTAACACAAGTTGCTATTTTTGAAGTTTATCTGATCATCCTGGAAGTGCGCCTGACTTTTTCACAAGCGTTCCTACACATTTTTTGACCCAGTGAAGCACTCTCACGCTTACCAGTTTTCTAGAAATGCTTTGTATATTGAAGTTTGTGCTCTTCACAATGGCAGAACTATAGACCTGCATATTTAATGTGAATATTTTAGTACATTGTCAAAAGCCATAGCTCACAAAAGAAAGAAAGATAAATAAATAAAACACAAATCAACTGTTACTGACCTCTTGTGGCAGAGTTAGATCACTTCTTTGTTTTGTACATTAAAGGAAAAATATTATGCATTTTTCATATTGTTTTTAGCCTTTAAACCTGCTCTTGAGTGACTTCATTCATGTTTTATAACTAAAAATAAAATGCTTTTACAAAGAAAAATGTAACTTTATCACTGCGTTGGGAGATGCCATTTTGACCATCTATTGGCTGTTGAGGCAATTACACACATGTAAATATACCCACAATGCATAGCAGTAAGCAGTGGATCTGACGAAAGAGTTCAGAACGCAAAGGATTTTCAAACGAGCACTCATCAAACAAATGTGAATCAAACTGTCAGAACATGGCTAAAAGCTCAAAAAACTCAATTTTGCATAATATTTATCCTTTAATTAGATAGTGTTAGTTATCTAATCTTGCGATTGTAAGTGTCCAGAGCAAGGCGTGTCTTTACAAGTTTAGTTTAGGTCAAACTTTATCTTTCTATTGACATGCATATTCTTGCTTCAAACTGCACCCTACTCCACTGCACATAGTCAAACTGCGTATATATAAAACTACATACGTCAAAAGTAGTATTTGTTTAAGCTGCAAAGTGTTGAAAAGGTTAAGCTGTAATTTGTCTGAAAATATCCATCCCAAAAGTATTCTTCCTCTAAGGTAACCCCTCCCTGCTCTATGGTAAACAGACTCCAAAAAGCCACAGAGAAAATTGCAGTTCACTTTCACCGCTTGCGTCTGGACACCTTTCCCGAAAACCACGGGAATTGCGGTCAGCGTTGTTTCTGTAGTAAATTTTATCTGTTTAATAATAGCCTCCAGCTCCTGAAAAAGGGTGTGACATAAAAAGAGAAAATCTCCTCTCGGTAAGCGACGAAACGACGCGTGCAAGCATGACTTCCAGTGCGTAGACATCGACAGTTATTCATACGGGACGACTCGCGGTGCGGCCCCGGGGGGGAGTGATGCATTGTGGGTAGCAAAAAAAAAAAAATTGACGACCCTGCCTCACGTGTTTACAATGCCACGGCGACAACAACAATAGCGAGGCGGAGGTAGGCCTTTGTAGAGCCGAAAAGGAGTGACAGATTTGAGAAATTGGCGTGTGTCTCGTTGGCTGGGAGGCTTCCTTGGGGCCCGGGGTACCTTTTGGAATCATTGTGTCTGTGAATGCAGAGGAGTGTGAATGAAAAATAGCTGTGTGATCCTGCCATGTTGCTTCTGTCGGGAACACCACTCCGCTCGCTCGTCTCCTACTGCTAACTGTCATCCTCTTCATCATTTGGCCTTTGTAGACTGGATATTTTGCTGTTTTGAAGCTACACAATACTGGAAAAAGACTGCTGAAAACAATTTGTGTTTCTGGCGGTTTTTCTCGCGTAACAGCTTTGGCAAAAAATAAAATAAAAACAAATAGATGGCTGAATTAAGTTGGATGTTGTACCTTAAAAAAGACGAGAAATGGTCTTGGAAATGGAAAGAAAATGGTCGTGTTTAGTTGGTTAGTCTTGTCGGTTGATGGTGTCTTTGTCGAGCAAAACTTTTAATAGTTGACAAATTATTTTCTGGGGATTTTAACGGATTTATAAGGTATGGAGTGAGTTAGTTAATTTGGGAATTATTTGTGAATTTATTCTGCTTTTTTAACATACAAATATGCAATCTAAGAGTACTTTTGTCAGTGCATTTTGGTTCAGATCTGTGGTGCTGATTCCACATTCTATTTTAGTCGACTAATCCAATGTTTTTCAACCTTTTTAGAGTCAAAAAACACATGTTTGATTGAAAAGATTAAGATTAAAATATTTGCAAATTACACTATTCAGTAAAACAAAGTGGTATGTAATGTTTCAAATATTGTCCGTGTCATTATGTTGTATTCTGTAAATTTGGCGATCTTAAAAAAGATAACAAGTTTAGAAGTGATTCAATTAAGTAGTATTTTAAGTTGATTTGAGAATATTTTGACTTTCTTAAAATTTGTTGTCTTCTTGTTACAAATGTAGAAGCATTTTTTTCCCACAATTTCAGCTTAAAAAATGCTCGTCTTTGTCTTAATTTAAGTAAAAACACAATATTTTAGGCTTGTTCCACCAGGAATCTTTCTTTAAGACGGTCAAAATTAACTGAAAACAAGATACTTAGTATCTTGTAATCTTATTTATTATTATTTAAGTAATTTCTTCCAGTGTGGTGACTTTTTAGCTTTCTTTTTTGAATCAGAATTGGCCCAGGACACTACAAAATAGTAAATGATTCTATTCCATGCCTGATTTTTCTCTCAAGACACATTTTGCAATACCTCAAGGAACTAATGTTTTTCATATCCACATCCCACTTGACGTCAAAACTATGTATTTGGGCCTCAAAACTCCTGCCATGGACAAAATAAATGGATACTTCTGGCTGAAGGAAAGAAGGCCATTACACAAACATTATGACAAAGACTGAACCCATTTATGTTAGAAATTTGAAAATGGCCAAAACTGACAGAATTTGGACCAAATGGGACGACAGCGTTAACGTCATTGGATGTCTTTTGTTGCCTTTTTTTTTTGCTCTCCCTTGCCAAGTCCTGTTTTTTGTTTGTTCTTCTGCTCTGAGAAAAAAGCAGTACATTATAACCATTAAGCCTAACATGTATTTAAATAGAGGCTCCGTCAAATCAAATATAATGTTTCACAAGATGTTTCACACAGCTATCTTTTAATTATTTGTCGTCCATTATGCCTGTAGTGTCTCGCCTTAACACGCCGGCCTCTACTCTGTGCAGCGTTTCTCACACTCTCTCGCTCTGCCTCCTCCCTCTCTTCGTCTAGTTATTTAAGGCTTAGATTCCATAAAACCCGCCTTAGGTCTGTTTGCCTTTGTTACTCCCCCCCAAACAGCATTCGCTCGCGCCTGATCCGCGTTAGCCACCGGCCGTACGATGGGGGTTTTGACACTTCCAAGGCCCAGGTGGAGCCCCGTCGGTCGGGTTTAAGCTGCCTCTTGGTGGGGGGAGTCTGGTCGGACATTCTCGAGATACCTGTCCCTGCTTATTTTCTCCGGCAAAGGAAACTGTTAGCGCCTCGCCCCGTTGGCCTGTGAACTGTTTACAGCTAATAGAAGCGCAAGTACTGCACACCGGGGCCAACGGCACAAAAGAGCAAAATGCCAAGGATTTTTATCTTTTGTTAGAGCAAAGGAAGGACGGCTAAAAGTGCTGCAGCCTTGGAGAATCTCAATCATGGAGAAATTTCAATGTGGGCAGGTCATGTTTGGGGTCACTAAAGGTGAATACATTTAAGCGGGTAAATGTTTATTGGTACGGTACAAGGTTGCTCTTTTTCGTAGGTTAGAAATTGAACACTGTGAAATTTATTGTAAGGACTCGCTGGAATAATGCTGGTTACTTATGAAATTAAATAGTAGGGGTGAGGGTTAGGGTTAGTGAATATGAAATGAAAATCAAAATGAATGGCATGTCACACGTGAGTAGAAAAAAGAAAAGACATTTAAAGATATAAATTTGAAAAGTCTCCTGGAGTTTACTCACATGCATGTAAGAAAAAATGTATTACACTTTTTTCGTCATACCAAGTTTTCATGTAGAAATAAGTCATTTTATGTGTAAAAATGGCCAAAATTGTGCTGATTTAGGACATTTTAATCTGAAAAATGGACAGAACCAGGTTTGCCGTGTTATTTAAAAAAAAAAAAAAAATTTTAGCACAATCTCCATTATGATATTCTAACAATATGTTGTCATTGCGTCAGGAACACTGTGCTACAAATTTACTGCAAATGTCTTGGTTCAAGGTTCAAGTCGCTCAAAACATGAAATGACCATCAAATGAACCACTAAAGTGCAGAAATATCACTCTATACCAAGGCTTCAACTGACGATTATTTTGGTAATCGATTAGTCTGGTGATTATTCTTTCAATTAATCAATTAGTTGCTTAGATCAGTGTTTCCCAAGACCCCAAGGGGTACGTGAGCAATTACCAGGTGGTACTTATGGTCTCAGGTTTTAAAAGAAGATGAAATGTACTTTTATCTGAACAAGAAAGTGTTATTAGTCATGAATGTAACATATTTTTGGAGTATCTTGGACCATAAGTATAATAAAAAATAAAAACATAATGGTAATAATTGACAATATGTGACTAGTAAACCCATTTATTTGCCTGAAACTTAAGTTAAGGGGTACTTTGAGTGTAAGACAAAGTTTAGGGAGTACTCGAGACAAAAAAGGCTGACGAATATGAGATTTTTACAATATTTAACCAAGAGGAAGTTACAGAAATGTTGCTTAAGAACATCTTCGCAGGGAATACTCACGACAAAATATGTTTCTCGACAAAAACGCTAACTTTCCTGTTAATGTTTCTTGTGCCGTTTTGTGGTAATTCCTGCTTGATCTGAATAATAGAACCTTTTCTCTGTGCACATGTGGATAGTTCAAAAAATGTTATTCGATTATCAAATGGGTTGATAACAAATTAAACAATCAATAAGTTGAAATGAATCGATTCATTTGTTTCAGCCCTACTTTCTACATTTGTTTGAAAGACGACACTTGAAGTTTCAGTCTCTTGTTGAGGTCATTTTTACTAGTTTTGATTAAATATGACATAGGCCTACTTGATATTCAGATTATTTAAATTTTTTCTGTGAGATTTTTTCAAAACGTGAGCTATACCGTACATGTTTCGTCATATCTCCCACCTCTATGGACCTTTTCGATTCTGTTTGCGCAGCACATACCACCTTCATATTTTGATCTCGGCGTCATCTCGTTCCAGATAAAGGTTACTAAAGCGTATTGTGGTCTATATTGTCGGATTGCATATGTCCGTATAGTTTATTTTCGTCTCTGTGGAAGACTTCGCCTGCTGCTGCTGCCGCCGCACAGAAAACAGTCGCAGTGTGATCCCTCCTGCACAACATCTGTCCCAGATTGCTCTCCCCATCCTAATTAAAGCCTGTTTACCTCAACCTCCTTAATGCACACTACCGACTCATTATTAGGCCCAGACTCCTCAAAGCCCTATTTAAATCTCGCTCACTGATGAGGACAGCATTAGCAATCTGCATTTTCCCTTGAGCGCCCCCTGTGTCGGTCCGTGGCAGGCCTTTTTGATGCCAGTGTGGTCTCTCTCGCAGTCAAAACCTTTAATTAACACTAGGAAGACTCCCCGCACTGCCTAAACATTGTTTTGGTAGATCGAATGCAAGGCGGTGAGAGTGAATAAGAATGTAGAACTCGCGGCAATTTCACTCATGCATTTTTAATGTTTATTCAGCTGTTTTCTAATTAAAACCATGCATCAAACTTAATCAAAAGCTTGTGAGAAAGAAAGGTCGGCGGTTGGAGTGAAACAAGATTTATCATGCATATTTTCCCAGGCAATGCCCACAAGACTTTTTTTTTTTTTTTTTCTTAGGTTTGGAATAAAAAGGTGGTTTCATTTCCACTGCTTTTAACTCTACAGTAGAACATGTGAGAGCTGGGCATTTCAGTTTGAGTCATTTTAATTGTAGAAGTAATAGTAGAAGTAGAAGGTGGTAGAAGTAGGGGTAGCAGTTGAAGTAGAAGAGGTAAAGGTAGGTAAAGGTAGTAGTAGTACACTGCAAAAAAGGCCTATCAAAAAATAAGAAAAATAAACTCAAAATAAGACCTTTTTACCCTAATTTAAGTGAAATTATCTGCCAGTGGAATAAGATTATTTTACTTATCAAGTTTACTTAAAACCAGTCAAATAATGTCAATTTGATGTAGTCCTGTCAAGTGAAAAAATCTTAAAATTGGACTTTTAAGATTAATTTGCTTAATTCAAGTAAATTTAACTAAATTAGATAATCCCTTTTTGCAGAAGTAGTAGTAGAAGTAGAGATAGAATTAGTAGAAGTAATAGTAGTAGAAGTAGAGGTAGTAGAAGTAGTAGAGGTAGAAGTAGTAGTAGAAGTAGTAGTAGAAGTAATAGTGGTAGAAGTAGTTGTAAAAGTCGAGATAGAAGTAGTAGAAGTAATAGTGGTAGAAGTAGTAGTAAAAGTAGACCTAGTATAAGTGATAGTGGGAGAAGTAGAGGAAGTAAAGGTAGAAGTAGTAGAATTCTAGTGGTAGAGGTAGTAGAAGTAGTAGAGGTAATAGTGGTAGAAGTAAAGGAAGTAGAAGTAGTATAGGTAGAAGTAAAAGGAGAAGTAGTAGAATTATAGTGGTAGAAGTAGAGGTAATAGAAGTAGTAGAGGTAGAAGTAGAAGCAAAAGTAGAGGTAGAAGTAGTAGAATCATAGTGGTAGAAGTAGAGGTAGTAGAAGTAGTAGTAGAAGTAAAAGTAGTAGAGGTAGAAGAGGTAGAATTGTAGTGGTAGAAGAAGAGGTAATAGAAGTTGTAGAGGTAGAAGAAGTAATAGTGGTAGGTGTAGAGGTAGTAGTAGTAGTAGAAGTAGAGGTAGTAGTTGAAATAGAAGTAGTAGAGGTAGACGTATGAGAGCGGGGCATTTCGGTTCCAGTCCTTTTACAGCAGCCTGATTCAATTAGTGGGAGGTGAGGAGCGCAGAGATGGGGGTCACACTTGCCACTGCGGCCCAAATGGAGATGCTATCCGTGGAGACCTAGCATGACGCTAAATTTGGCAGATCCTGGGTCATTGTTTCAGCACGGCCCAGAATGCTTTGGGGCTAACTGTGACTATCTATATACATCTGGAATGGACATGTTAATATAGAGGCCGCTGCTCGTGTGCCCTGCTGGGATTGACGCTGCCTCGAACTCGACACGACTCTTCTGGAAGATGGACAACATTTCAGGGTTAATAGACTTTTTTTTTTTTTCAAAGTGGAGTTTTTGTGCTTTTGAAGAACATCATGTTCCTTTTTAATCTAAATATAATGGATATAACGCAGAGTATGCCAGAATGGTAGTAGTAGCAGTAGAAGTAGTCGTCGTAGTAGCAGTAGCAGTAGAAGTAGCAGAATATGTAGCAGAAGTAGTGTTAGCAGTAGAAGGAAAAGTAGTAGAAGTAGAAGCAATAGTAGTAGAAGTAGAGGTAGCAGTTGAAGTAGAGTTAGAAGTATTAGAAGTAGAGGTAGTAGCCGAAGTAGAAGTGGTAGCAGAAGTAGAAGTAGAAATAGTAGAATAGAGAGAGAATTAGTAGAAGTAGAGGTAGTAGCTGAAGTACAAGTAGTAGTCGAAGCAGAGATAGAAGTAATATTTGAAGGAGAGGTATAGGTAAAAGTAGTTGAAGTAGTAGTAGTATTAGAAGTAGAGGTAGAAGTAATGGTGGTAGAAGTAGAGGTAGAAGTAGTAGAATAAGAGGAAATAGCAAAGTAGAAACAGGAGTAGAAGTGGACTTAGAGGTAGTAGCAGAAGTAGAAGTAGTAGAGGTAGAAGTAGCACAAGTAGTAGCAGAAGTTGAAGTAGTTAGAAGTAGAGACAGAATTAACAAAACAAAACAAAAAATCCTACTTTTTGGATAAACCATTGCTGAAAAGTACGTTAACTACTGCACAGCTCTGATTTGACCTTGCCCCAAAATTGGCTCATGGAAAAAAGTAATTAATTTTTTCCACGCGCTTTATCCAAAAGCTAAGCACATTTCAGGCATCAAAAGCAAAAATCTCGGATTTCAAGCTCACGGTGGAATCCTGGCACTGTAGAAAATGCAAGGTCATTAGTTAAAAGAAACACTTCGGCCATTTTGCCAGTAACTGATAGGGAAACGGAATCTGTGTGAAAACGATCTTTGCTGTTCATTTTAACCAAAGCGTTAAATAGACCTGCGCTCCTAAAAAGAAGCCCAAATGACTACTCAGAACGTCTTAACAAAAAGGTCATTTCTTTACCAACGCTTCAAACACTTCAATATATCCAGGGTCATTAAAAGGCATTAAAAGACGTCAAGTGAATTTTGGTTAAAGCAAGGCCTTGAAATGCATTAAAAAGCATTACATTCAGTCCAATTCAATGAAATCTATAAACAATTTGGAAAAAAGATTAATCCATCAGAACAATTCACTATAAAGATAATAAAAGTGGCAGAAAATAATTATCGCAGTCCATGTCTCCACATAAGAAGTGCGTCATTTCCATGGCAAAGTGACCGCCCCAAGCACAGCCAATCAGGGTGCTGCATTCAGCTCTTTTTTGTTTTCGGTTTGACAATATTTAAAATACATAAGGGAGACACTACAAGTGAATAGGAAAAAATCGTAAATTTAAAGATATCAATTTGAAACTTCTCCTATAGTTTACTCACATAAATGTAAGAAAAAAAACATTACAAGTTTTTCATCATGTCATGTTTTCATTTAGAAATAAGGCATTTTTGTGTAAAAACGGCCAAAAATACACATATTTAGGACATATAAATCTGAAAAATAGACAGAACCAGGTTTAAATTTCTTGATTCATTTTGTACACATATTAGTTCCAAAAACAAAACAAGATTTTAGATATCTTATTTATTTTTTAAGTAAACTAGACTGGACTGAAAATTGTCCTAAAAATGGTCCTAAAATTCAAATTTCGCCTAATTTTTTTAAAACTTAAAACTTCAATAAATCAGTTTTAGAATTAGATATCAAAAAATCCTTTTGTACGTTTCGTCAAAATCTTGTTGAATCCAAGATTGTAAAGTTTGGTGTGTATAGGAGCTACTTTAAGGTTGATCTTTATGACCCTCGGGGAAAAAATGCATTTTAAAAAACGGCCTTTTGAAGTTACAATTTCCCAGAGAAATCTATGGATGAACTGGATTAAATGGAAGAATGAAACATTTTTAAGAGCAAATGTGACAAGTTTGTTGTTTTCACATGAAAGCCAACATGTTGAGAGAGCAAACTAACCAAAAAAATGCCTGAATTGTCTCGCCTTAGCACACAGTGGTCGCATTTTTGTCACAAAGTCTTGCTGTTACAATGTACTCTTCGGGAGAAAACAAAAAAAAAGTTTACAGAAAAAAGTCTGGTACCGCCGTTTAAAATTTGATTTGCCGAAACCTGCGCAAACTCTGATCTCCAGCCCTTTGAATCTCTTTGTTTAGACTCTATGGACTGACTCCCTGCTGCTCCGATGCCCTTCGTAACTTTGAAGTCTTAAACCGTTCATCCTCACTCATTTGGACAGTTCCAGCTAAACTACTGTGCAGCCTGAGACACAGCTGGCCGTCCTGGAGATGCTCCCCGTCTGTTTATTCAACCCGGATCTGGAACAAAACTGCGCGAAATGGCCTTTTTTGGATGTTGCTAGTGCGCGGAAAGGTCAGGAATGTGTTACGGTAAACACGGTAATGACAAAAAAGAACTTCTGACGAATATAGCAGACTGTATAGCGAGAACAAAGGCGCGCGCCGTGATGCTTTGTCTGGACGCATTTAAGGGCTGTCGACGCATTTGTAAAAGTTTACATAGTAGTTCAAAAGAGGAGAAAAATGAAATAATGAGCGTGACCTGCAGAAGTCAAACTCTGGGTTACATCAATCTCGCGATTCTTAAAAATGTGTTTAGCTTTGGTATAAACTGTGCATCTCAATGTGTTTTTTATCTAATCGACATACATTAGCTTGACAGGGATGGCCGTCTAGACAGGGAGAGAGGAGGGGGGCGAGGAGCTGCCGGAGAGCCAGGTGCTCCATCTAAACAGCTATTAGTTGGTGTGGATATAGTGCAGCAAGATTAAGGGTTGTTTTAAAGCAGGCTAGTGCATTTACGATCAGACTATTTACCCTTGAACTAAAAGATTATTGGAAAAATCGTAGACGCATTCAACTGAAGGCCCGAGAGCCAAACCAGGCCCTCCAAACAATCTGATCCGGGCCGCAACCGATCTTCCAAATCTTAAAAAATATATATATTTTCTCCTGTTTACTGATTAGTTCTGGGCTAATCCTAGTTCGTACTTTTTTGGTCCTTGTTTAATTCTGCTTTATTTCTGATTTAAAGTGTTGATTTTGAGTTAGTCCTGGTTAGAGCTGTAATGCTTTAGTCGTTTGGTCGATTAATCGGTTGATGGTGTCTTAGCTGACCTTTTATTAGTCGACCAATTCATTTATCCTTGATTAAAATACAAAATATAAATAATAAATTATTAAGTGTTTGAATTGAGCATTATTTATCTTGATTTGAGGATTTTTTTGACTGTATTAAAAATATTTGTCATTGGAACAAGCACAAAACGTCTTATTTTCAGATGGTAAAAAATATGCTAAAATTAAGATAAATATGACTTAACTCAAGCCCTTATTAGCACATTATTTTATCTGTTGAATGGCAAAAACAGAGAAAAATGAGAAGATGTGAGTGAGTTTGCAGAAGATTGTAGATTGAATCTTGAGTTTAATCAAACTTATAACATCTAACATATAAATACACGGTTTATTACTGCTTATAGTTCTTTTAGCATGAATTCCAGTGCAGTTGTGTTCTTCTGAGTGCAGTTTGGGTCAGAAACATGGACTGACTTCATAGTTTAGATATATTTTTGCCACACCCCCTTTTAGTCGACTAATCTGGCAGGACTTTAGTCGACCAAGAATTTCTTTAGTCGACTACAGACCTAGTCCTGGGTCAGACCTGGTTCTAGTCCTAGAATTCTGGTCCAGTGATGGATTGGAATTTGTCGAGGAATGTGGTAAAATATATTTCATTTTTCCACAAAAGCCCACTATAGCATTATTTATGATCACTACTGAAACAGATGTAGATAAATTTGATAAAGGGCATCTGGGGCCCAGAGATCATGGCCCTTAAAAAAATGAACTTGAATAGCCCTGGCTTAACGGCCTTATCTCTGTTTTATTTTATTCATTACAGACATTTATGCTCCATTTTTGTACAGATCTGTGCGGTTGAAGTGCATTTACTGTAGCTTCACAACACTACCATTTCAAACTCAATATGATACCAAAAAATGTACTTCATTCTCAAGTGATACCAAGTGAATACAGTACTTACAAATGTTCTGTTTGGGTAAAGGTGTTTAAACAGTAGACTGACTTTTCCAACACTAAATAAGAGTACTTCATTTATTAAACTTTATTTATTAAACACTGTGGATCTGATAAAGAACTTTCTAAAACTGTTCAGAAAGGTCAAATTTGATCCTGTGTATGTGATATTTTAAAACATTGATACTGCTCAAATGAGTATCTAGTTTCAATACTAGTTTTAGTGTCAATTGGTTTCTGATTTTTTATATTTTTGACGACTCTACTTCCAACCGTTTCAAATGTCAAGGCTGTGTTCTGGTAAACAACCACCAGGGGGCGCATCAAAGTCAGTTGGTGCATTGACCAAAACGGAAGAAATAGTGCAACTGGAAAAACAAACATGAAGGAATCCACGTCAGTTTTCAATAAAGAGCCAAAGAAACAAGTTGATTTGTTCTCGCGGCTTGCTCTAGTCACTTCCACTGTTGCGTTGTATGCACTACTGTCCCCAGTGGTCAGGACATGTACTACGCATCCATAAGCCGCGAGCAGACAAATCTAAATGACAGACAAAAAACAATAAAAGAGGACAAACAGAAGCCTCGAACGTAGACCACACATGAGCCTTTTACCGTCCGTCGGTTCGACAGGTGAGAAGCAGTTTGCGGCGGACAGTATGCGCTCAATCCAAACACGACGGCGTTAGAGATTGGCAGCGGCACTTGTTTGAATAACTTTTGAAACATGGACGCCCGCTGTTTATCCTGCATTGATCCCCTCGCCGTCCATTACGCCGCGACGGGGAGCATCGCCGGTTGTCGGGAACTGCCATTACAGGAAATCCATACCTAATACCCCACTTATTATGAATGCTCATTCTGAAACCTCAATAACGGAGGAGCTGGAGCATGGGCACTTACCATTATTGCTTCAGAGATAGGTGTGAATAAGTGATTTCGTGGCGGGCGATTATTTCTTTTAACTGTTATGGCGTGTGTTATTTTGATTGTCTAGGTTTTTTCAGCTCAAAGATAGTGGTACAAAAAAAGATTTAACAAAAAGTACTTCAATCTGCACCTAAAGACGTTATTATTATTCTTTCATTTGATCAATTTGTGTCCATACAGCTTTTAACATTGTCATTTTATAAGGCTGCTTTCTCAAATTGCATTTTTCTCCCATATAGACATAAAGACCATCGTCCCCTTAAAACAGGATTAATATTCACCAGACTTATTCCAAGCTTAAAGCATGTACGACAGGTTTGCATGATTTTCGAATTTTGATTTTATTTGGTGTATTAATACCAGCTGTAAACATAAATTATAGTTTTACGCCAATCAAGAAGCCGTTTGTGTAAAAAAGTTGAAAAATCTGTAGAAAGTAAACAGAAGGTTATGCATAATTTACACCAAAGAGACTACTTTTTGACCCTTTATAGATTAATTCAACAAAAAAGGTGTTCATATGTATTTTTATTTGTAAAATTTAAACAACAGATGAGTTTTGGCCCAGTTTACAGTGTGGTTACTGAGTAATTTCCATGCGTGATGTCATCATTTACAACCAGGAAGTAAAACAAAAAACCTAAAACATTGCTAAATCGGGATAAAATGTATTTTAGCAAAATTTGAAATATATTTATTTCCACTGCATTTTAGAGAAATTACTAGTCCAACCTGTCATCGGCACTTCAATTAATTTGCATTCTAACTCTCAAAAATGAGGTGGAATTTGAATGTGTTCGTATATTTTTAGTAAGATCTAGTTCACAGAAATACTAAATAATATATCAAAAATCGGCCCGTTACTTTTTTCTTCTAATCTAATTTTTCAAAGCAATGATTTATTTATGATTTTGTTGTTTTTCAAAAGAAATATACGAGCAATTGGCCAGTTTTACCCATAAAATGCCTTATAACATTACTAATGAAAAACGTGTAATGCATTTTCAAAGTTTCAAACGGCTATCTCTAAATTTAAGCTGACCTGCAGTGTCTCGCCTTAATGAATAGTAAAAAACAATGCTTTTGTTGTCAAGGTTTGTGTACGACGTCACTCGCAGTCAGTCTTTACAACGCGGCTCGTCCGTTGACTTTGTTTTTGTATCAGGATTGCCTACCATTTCCTAAAGCTGTCACGCTAGCTTAGAGGCGCACAATGTGAAAGCCGTCATTCAAGTTCTCTACCGCTGGAACAACATTTACTCTCACTCCAGTTTCCAAGTTAAATTTATGGGGGAAAAAGTAATCCTTTACATCAAACTTGGCATCGCTGACCATCGCGATTTAGTATCTCGACCTTTTCCGGCGAAATTCTAGCTTTTATTTACGGGGGAAGCGTCTTGTAGTTGTAAATATATGGTCGGTGAAGTCTTGTGTGTTTGGATCCAGCCTTGAATCAAATTGCGTGAGGCATTTGTCCCTCGGGGGAAAAACAGTAGCGCAACGAAAACAAGTCTTTCTTGTTCCTCTCAGTGATCACTAATTACATGCCGACGTGCCTTTTAAAAACCACAAAAGAGAAAAAATATAAAAAGAACAATTAAATAGAGTCATTATTGTGATAAGGTAGAATGAACATAGTTGGTGGTTGGAAATAGATTGCTGTCCTCAGATAGAGCAAACGTTGGTGTGTGAGCGATAGATAGTGCAGCGTTACGGTTCTTTGATGTAATGAATACTGTAAAGGTGCAAGGCATGCTGGGAGCTCTTTCAAGTCAACAATGGGTAAGCAACAAGGGCACGCTTCTTGCACATTGTGAAATATTGTTTGACCTCATGAAACCTTTGTAACTGTGCCAACAATCACTCGCTGTTACAAATTGTGAGACTTCAAAATAAAGCAACTCAAGTAGAAGTAAACGTGTACTAAGTAAAAGTAAAAGTGCATCAAATAGAAGTAAAAGTGCACCAAATAGAAGTAAATTGCTCCAAGCAAAAAGCAACAAGTAAAAGTGCACCAAGTAGAAGCAAAAGTGCATCAAGTAAAAAGCACCAAGTAGGGAAGAAGGGAACCAAGTAAAAGTTCTCCAAGTAGAAGTGCAACAATTAAAAGTTGCAGTAAAAAGCACCAGAAAGAAGTGAACCAAGTAAAAGTGAACCAACTAAAAAACAAAACAAAACTGCACCAAGTAGAAACAAAAGTTCACCAAGTATAAGTGCACTAAGGAGAACTAAGTGCACCAAATAGAAGTAAAAATGCACCAAAAGTGTACCTCGTAGAAGTAAAAGTGCACCAAAAAGAAAGAAGTAAAATTGCTCCAAGTAGAAGTAAAAGTGCACCAAATATAAGAAAAGTGCACCAAGTAGAAGGGTACCAAAAAGTGCACCAAGTAGAAATAAAAGCGCATTAAATAGAAGTAAAAGTACACCACACACATCAATTCAAATTACGACAACTTGGTTTTGATAGTCCCAAACCTTGGACATGGACATATTGGGAATCTGACGTTCAACAAAAGACAGTTCGATATAAAACTACTAGCATGATATACTAATGGGGCTACAAAAGATATATCAAGAATGTATTGGTATCACAATATTGGCTAACGCAGTAATTGATGTAGTAATAAACAAGAACACCAAGGAAGAAAGACCTTGAAATGTACTGCGTTTTTTAAGGAACACATTGACAAAGGCTGATTTTCTTCAAATTTAATCCAGATCGGAGTTCATTTTACAGCTTTTGAGGTTAAATGGCACTGATTTAAAGTCTATCTCATTTCTGTTTGTGAAATCAAAAGTGGAAAGCCATGTTTACTTTGTTTTTGAAAAGAGAACATCAAATTTAACGAAAAATCAAGGCATGTACATATTTGACACAATAATTCCAGTTGTATCCAAATAAATACCGCAGCCATATCGCAGTCATTTCCATAATCGTGCAGCCCTATAGTCTTTTACTACACAAAACTCCTGCGTAAAAGGAGCAAAACGTTCCTCAGAAATGTACTGCAGTAAAAGCGCGCGTTAGGAGAACTGTTAAATACTGGAAATATCAAACATAGGTACTTTCCAGTGGCTTAGCAGCTAAAGAAAACCATCCAGTCATCAGTATCTGGGCCTGTCTCTCCCCAGGGGCTCAAGGCAGATTATTATTCCAACAGTTGTGGGTGGATTTGGATTAGTGGAACAATGATCCTTGGAATTCCACCGCAAAAAATGGCACAAAATGCAAAAATAATTAGGTGTCACGTTTTAAAGACACAGAAATTCCTCGACGTGTTTGTCTCCCGTTGACTGACAGCTTGCATTGAGTCTCTGGTTTTGACATTTTGTTGTACACTTTTGCGTAACTTGGTCTCGTCTAGTTGATAATTATTATGAATCTCCAATTTACCAGTTTGATTTTTATTTTTTAGCGTGTTCTGAGAGCGTTTGCAAGGTCGCAGCACTAGAGAAACGTACTCCACTTCGCGGTTTACAGTACTTTTGGAGTAACTAGACGCGCAAAGCGGTTCGAAAAGCCGAAGAGACAGAACAGGTGGGCTGCTCATATCACAGCATCTTTTTTTTTTCTTTTTCGAAGTCTTAAGATGTTTCCTTAGGACCTTTTGAGGCTGCTTCAAAAATGAGTTCAGTCAGAAGGCAAGTCAGACTTTGATGGTTGGTATTTTTAGAAGAAGTACTTATACGTGTTTGGAAGAAAGATACTCGGAACACTCTAAGACTTAGAATCGAGTTTGCAGATAAATGCGCAAGAGTTGTAGATTCTTTAGTGACGGGTTGGAAAATATGCATAGAAAGAAATGGAGGTTATCTGTGTCGAAGAACTTAACTTTTGATCGATTCCAGAGGTGGATACATTTACTTTTAACGTTTTTTAATACAGTTGTTCTTCTTTAAGTCGTCTCAAAACACAATTATTTACTCTTACTTGAGTAAAAATAAGTAAAATTTGAACATTCTTGCGCCGCTCCTTCAGATTTTGTTTCTCATTTTTATGACCTGAGGTGGGCAATAAATGTATAATAATATTGTGAATATTGCTTTGAAGTTATGCTAAATGTGAATATTGATTGCACAGAGTAAACAAAGCTGACAAAAAAAAGTGCTGATTAACCATAAAAATGAAAAAAAAGTTGTTATAAACGTTCAAAAAAGGGGTGTAAGGTGATATTTCTGCACTTTTGTGATTCATTTTACAGACATTTCTCATAATTAAACATCAACTAATACCTTTCAATATTCAGAATATTACAGAACACAAATCTTGTCAATATCGTCCAACTCCACATCAATTTATACATCAATGTTACATCCGGTCAGTTGCTCTTACTTGAGTAGTTTCCTCATTTTTTACTACTACTTTTTTGTAACTTTACTTAAGTTTCTTTCTTCTTTTTTTCTTTTGGGGCACCACTGTGTACTTTTACTTGAGTATTACTATTTTGAAGTAACAGAAAGTTTCTTTGTCTATACTCTACGCCACTGCAGGCACGACACACTTTTTTGGTTGAAAATATTCCTCGGCACCTATTCCTCATTAATTAACTCCCTTCCTTTTCTCCCTTTTTCTTTGGTATGTAGCTGACTATTATTTTATTTTGTGTTACATGAGCTCTGAGATATTTGGGGCACCACTTCTAAGATGGGACGACAATATTGATCACAACTCAATAACGGAGAGTGGTGGTGCGGTGTTTTTGTTTTTCGATTTAATGTAAAAAAAAAAAAAAAGAAAAAGAGATTGTGCAAAATACTTTTTAAGCTTAGTCATGTTCGATGTATCTGAAATTTTGTTCAGTTTCTGTTTAAGACCAGTAAACAGAAGAAAATATCCCGCGGCACACCACCAACTCAAACATTACCAAACCTCACCGTTCAGGAAAAAAAGTGTTCAGCCCGCGCCTTTGTGTCTGCTTCTTGGCAATGGTGGTTGTTAATCTTTCATTTTTTGAAAAGAAGTTGCTCGGAACACTCCGAAATGGTAAATGATTCATTTAATACATGAAGCTGACATTTTCTCAAGGCACACTTGGCAAATTCTCAAGTCACACTGGCGTTCCCTGGCACGCTGGTAGAAAATCAAGGCTCCGCGCGCCCCGGATCAATTCCAAAAAACAATCAAGGACACAGTCTGCGAAACATACCTCACATTCTACCATCTTCACGCTCATAATAGAAAAAAAAAACAGATGTAATGCTAAAAACCTGTTGCTAGTAAGTGCTGGCATGCCGAGGCTCACTAGTTTTCCTTGCACTGGCAACGAAGCAGAGAAGCAAACCTTAATGTCACTGGAACTAAAATAATATATGCATATAGAGCGTAATTATGTGCGGAGCCGGAGTCGACAGGCAATTAAGGCAGGAACATGAAAGCCGTAGGAGGTCGAAATTGTGAGACGGTTACATATAGAGGTATTTTAAAGTGTGACTCAGGGATACTGCGAATTAGCATCGCAGGAGATGAACAAAAAAAGTTACAAAGCTGTCACCGGCAATCTATGAAGTCTAAAGGCAATTAAATTCAAAGTTGCTGAGGTGAGTTTGACTTCAAAATGAGATGTTTATAATGCAACATTTAGTTTAAGCACGCGGGTTAGTGGGTGGATGTTTTCAGAGGAGAGTCGATGTTTTGTTTCCAAAGTTTTGTGTTTGAAGAAGAAGGATTTAAGAGCGTTTAAATTGGAATCAATTGCTGGCAAAATTTGATCTAGGAGGTTGGTTCATGATTGACTTGCGTTGGGCGATGCGGTGATAAAAATCGAATCGAGAGTTTGTCCCTGTGACAATCTGCTATTTTTGTGAAATCGTCGTATCGTGTTTATCTTTTTGATGCTGTCTATTCAAACATACTTTTCTCCTGTTGTTTAGCCTCTGTAGCCTCTGAGCAGATGACTTTATTTACCTCTTAAAGGCCAGAGTTGCACAATTTAACCAAATTGACAGAAAATAGCAATTTTAATGGATGCAATTTACAAATGCTGCAGTTTTTGAAGTGCAATAGTTTCTTCCACAAACAAGAAAATCTCTTGCTTCGATTTGAATAAAAGCTGCTCACACTGTAGTTTGGATTTGTACAAACATGTTCTGAAACAAGCAACAAAAGCGCGACAAAAAGCGATACAAAAATGCATTCAAAACCGACAAAAATGTGCCTACAAACGTGACTCAGTGCACCAAAACGTGTCATAAAAGCAACTAAATGTTTAAAATGTGAATTTTAACAGAATCCTATTATTGAAACAAAAACTGCAAATCTAATTACAATCGCACTGGAAAGAAAAAATTTATATTTTTCTTAAATCGTGCAGCTCTATTATAGGCAATAGAAAAACACAAAGTAAAAATGAATCGCGATAAAATCAAAACCACCAAAGGCACTTAAAGTAGCTCCCACACAAACCAAACTTTAGCATCTTGGACTCAACAAGATTGGAGTTTTATGTCCAAAAAATTAGGTGAAATTTCAATTTTAAGGATAATTTTCAGTCCAATCTAGTTTACTTAAAAACTAAATAAGAAATTCAAAATCCCCTCTGTAAAAATTTTAGTAACTAATGTCTGTACAAAATGAACCAAGAAATGTAAACCTGGTTCTGTCCATTTTTCAGGTTTATATGTCCTAAATATGTGTATTTTTGGCAATTTTTACACACAAAATGCCTTAAATCCATATGAAAACATAACATGATGAAAAACTTGCAATATATTTTTTTCTTACATTTATGTGACTAAACTACAGGAGAAGTTTCAAATTGATATCATTAAATTTAACATTTCTGTCTATTCACTTCCATGCAGCGTCTCACCTTAATCGACTAAAGCCCTTGTTAACATTGCCCAAAAAAGGAAATCCAGCGAGACACATTTTGCGCATGGATCTTGTCTTTTCCAAACCGCCTTGTCCCCGTCTCCGAAACTATCACGGCACTAGACCGCGTGCACTCTTTCCTGATGCATGCGTCGCTAGCTTGTGTACACACGCTATAACTCAGCCCACGTCGGAGCCCAGAAGACGAACGCTGTCTGGGGTTCACGTTCTCTTAGACCCCTGGATCATTAAAATGCTTCTGGCAACGCACTCCCGGTGTAAGCTGTTTCATGTCTAACACTTTGCTCTAACATCTCATTTTGGCAGCGCACGCTTCCACGGCACCTCGCAAAAAGTCCAAATAAGGTGTTTTCTGCACAATAACCCACTTTTTTTTCCCTCCCTTGACTTGCGCTCGCCTGGCCCTAATTCTTCAAAATCAAAACCATGTAGATACAAAGCCTAACAAGGAGCTATAAAACCGAGAACAAACGCGAGAATGTAGCGGGTAAGACTCGTCGGCTTAAAGTGTAAGTATTTTGCGTGCAGAATATGCTTTCATTATTTCACTTTAGCATGCTATTGCATTTTAAAACTTGTTACAGAATTTTATCTTTATGATAAAACAATAAATGAATCATTAATCACCATCTGTCAGTATCGTGTCTTTTAAATGTATCCACAGATTTGGCAGCATACTTTTAATGAACTGAAACGCTCAGATTGAAAATGAATCTACCGAAAAGCTGTGGCGGCATGCATTATTCAGATGTGTTTCTTTTTAGTCCGTTTCCTACGTCACACTTGCAATTTGCTTGTGTATTCTGATCTCAACATTGATCTTTTTGCATTAAAGACTGAAGAAACTCATATTTGCCTTTTGTGTAGCTTGCACTCGGAAACAAATCCGGTGCATTCATCTCGTTAAGTGCGGAATGTGCTTTCATATTAGCAAAACACACCTAATTGTCTTTGCGCATGGCCATAGGGTTTTGCAACTAATGAATAGATATGTTGGCTAATTTTCGAACAAAAGTAAGCACCGCTCGGTTGGAGTTCAGGTTTTCTTTAATTTTGTTGCTTTCAGACTGCAAACAACTTTGTGCCGGTTATTAATGATGTTTGTTTCCCTTTTCTAATTACCCCGGCTAACAGCTAGCAGTGACAAGAATTCTAATTTACACAAAAGTCGAATGCTTGGAATGGATGACTGCAAGAGCGCCCGATGCGTGGTGGTTTATTGGAATAAAATATGGGTTGCACATTTTAACCAAGCAAATAAATTCAGGAAATGAGGGATTTGGAGACTTTTAGGGGGTATTACAACTGCAAACCACACAGAATTTATGCTTCACTTTGGGCTATTTCCCGTGCGTTAGCTGGCTGCCAGACAGTCATTCCTGACACAGACACAAACCCTTAAGCGCTCTTCAAAGCTGCCAGACTCCATTGACAAAAACAGTAATTTAAGCTAAGCATACACCGCCGTAGCCTCTCTCTGCGCTTTAATCTATTGAAGGTAGTCTAACCTGATCCGGAAAAGATAGATCTGCTGCCACTAGCTTCTGTAAACTTAAATGACTTCTAAAAAAAATACACCGTGACTAATATTTGTCGCATTGACGTCTTGTCGATAAGGCTACTGTGCGTCACTTGGGGACACGCTGCGATTGGGCGCTCTGGGAAAGCCTCGGCATCGACAAACATAACATGACGCATTGATTGCAATCCGTTAAACATGGGTATAGATTCTGCTTGTGGCTGGATCCGATAATCATGTGGCTTACTATTGTAAATGTACTATTTGTACTGTAAATGTACTAATATACAAATGAAACATCGCAGCTTTAAGTTGTGTCTGAAAAACCTGCTTCTGTAACGTTAGATGAAAGTCTGTAATGGCAAAATGGAATGAAGTTTTATATTGTTTTTGCCAGTGTATCTCTGTGGACTCTGGGCATGTTTTACTGCTCATAGATCAATGTCGATATGGTTGTATCGATATTATTGCAATATTTAAATACACTTTTAGACTAGGGCTGAGACTAACGATTATTTTAATAGTGGACTAGTCAGTGTTTATTTCTATTGTAGATTGAGATTTAGAATAAACTAACCTTTTTCAACCAAATAAAAGCTGAAATATTGCGAATGAAGGCTTCTAGATAGAGAATATTTAAGAAAATCAGAAATGGTCTATTCTTTTTTGCCATTTTTCTTTAATAATGTCATTCTTTTTGCAATAAAAGTTTGTGTTTTAGACTTTGCATATTCCAGAGAATGATGACCATCAACAAAATATAACTGCAATGATAGTTTATAGTCGACTAGTCACTATTATTCTACAAATTGTTGCAGCCCTGTTTTTGATGTAATGCTGTCTGTTGTATTAAAATAAAAACCAACAAATACAAAACCAAGGCTAATGTAGTTTGAAATGTTGATAATTCCCTTTTAATGCTTTCATTATAAAAACAGAACATTTGTATCAGACGGAAGACTTTGGTGTTATTGTGGTAGTTTTGTTTGTTGCTATATCGTTATTGCGTCAGCCAGTATTGCGATATTGATGCTTTTGCGATATATTGTGCAGCCCTACGTTCTATCCTGAGCTTTATTCCCTTCAAATCACTACAAAACTTACCTGTATACAACATGCAAACAGTGTGTTTGCCCCAGTTGTTTAATTCATAGAAAGTCGCTTTAATCAGAGAGATTTTTAATGCATTGTATTATTCGGGAACAAATACTGAAAAGGCGACCCTGTCAGATGAAGATGGAGAAAGAAGGAAAGGCAATGGATACAATAGAACTCGGTATTGGGACCCCACATATCAGACAATTTTCAGTCTGTTGTTAATGTTAAATCATTGGACATTTTAAGATGGTTAATATTAAACCTAGCATTCATTATAATGATACTATAGTGAGAAATGTATTTGCCTGTGACCCAGCAGTTTATCAGCTTGTTCCACTGCTTTTTTGTTTTGTTTACTTTCTATATTGAGTCGGCATGAACATTTATATCACCTGCAACAAAAACAACGGATTTCCATGGTAACTGCTGTTTTTCCATCCCAATCTCTATACAAGATGTAATGCATGTGAAAGTAAAGTAGCAGGCTGTAACCTCACCACCTCACAACAAATAATGTCATATTTTGAATGGATTTGTTTCATTAAATTGGATTCTTTTACACCTCGTTCGGTGCTGATATCGTCTAAACTTGTTGTTTGACCCAAAGTTCGTTAAGATGAGAGACACACAAATATGAAACAAGCAGCTGCAGCCTTGCCGATAGCTCCGAACTGCATACTGAAGCAGAATATAATATTTTGGCTGAACTGGCATCGCCTCCGTTAGATTGTGGAATTGCAAATGTCCTCTGCAGCGTGTTCCCTGCTTCTGTGAATTATTAACCCCCGCTATTTAGCATTTTACTATATTTTGTGGAGTGCAAAAGGGAACTAGAGGAGATGTTTTTTTGCTCATTACAGCGAGCCGTCTGACCATTGTAGCGCCTTTAAAAGCTCCAATAATAAGAGAGTTTTCGACTGAAGAACAGCGAGGACTTGTAGTACTAGCAGTTTTTTGGCAGCAGGTGTGCAAACATACTGTCGCGGCATAGACACAACACTTCCCTTCCCACTCTCTTGTGTTTCTATGCGCAGGCAATGAGCTCGCTATCTCAGGGTCCCCGAACAAATGAGCACTGATTGAGCCTGATGTTTTTGCAGAATGCTTCACCGGGTTTTCTGTCTTTCACGCCTGTCGCGGAACAAAAAGCACACACGCTAGCGGTGAATGCACTGGCGAGCTAACAAAGCAGGTGGAGAAAATTTGATCCGAGCGTCAACCTGAACTTAAGGATTGGAACACAACCTTGATTGGAAGTTATATACTGTGCAAGTGATGCTTTTGTCACATGCTTTTACATCCAAAACACGAATTCAGAGCATGCATTTCAGAGTTTTACTATACTGCGAGGTATGGCCACTGCAATGAAAAAAATGTGACCCTGTGACCCTGAACGTCAATCGTTTTGTATGGAGTAAAGGATCGTTTATAATATAGACTTAGCGAGTCCTTTTCAACCTATTTGATTCGGATTATTATGTGATCTTTGGAGTTAAAAGATGATTAAAATGATATGTAAACAGCAAAATCATCGGATGTCTTTCTGATCCCGATCTCTTGGATTACTCACAGGACATTTTGCGGTTTTGTGTGCTTGTAAACAGCCAGCAATGAAGTACAGTTTGGTCATGACAATTCAGTAATCTTGTAGCATTTTTCATGCCCTTTGCTAGCACTTGCCATTGACTAAATATCTAAAATGTGTCTGTCAGTTCAGTTAAAACGATTACGCTTCGTTACTGGCTGTTATATCTCTTTTCAGGTGCAACTGTTATCGCGGTTGGCTGTCACTTCTCTCCCCTAACCTAGAATCAGAAAGACAGAAGCTATAGGCCACACTCTCACTCCACAGTGGGATAAGAATACAAATGACCGTTTTGTATCTTGGAGAGAGGAAGACGGAGAGAGAGAAAAGCCAGGCAGCCTAGGATTGCACACAAAGTCCTTCAAATCCTCTGAGGCGCTAGAGGCCGTCATGTGCCGAGCGGTAAATTGATCATGACATAGCACCGCCGCAAAAAAGGCGCCCAGAACGTACAAGCGTGTCAACGGCACAAAAGATGAGGCAGAGGATGTAAGGGCCGCACAGAAAGGGAACACACACGGAGCAAAGAATTGTAACATCTTGGCTGAGAAAAGCAGCCTCCGAGCTTATCATTTAGCGTTTTTTGCTTGGATGCCAACATACAAAGATAAACCTTCCCTGCGTGCCCGGCCATTCACCTTCCGTACCTCTTTTCTCGAACACCTTAGCGCTACGTGTGAATCAGATATTTCTAAACCATCTATTCTACAGAATCGCAGGATTTTTCTAGGTTAAACACACCCTTTGCCTTTTGAAGTGGATTTTAGCGTCCCAGCGCATGCATGTATTAGGCTTACAACCTTGAAATATTAAAGGCGCAGAGCAGCAAAGGCAGCTGCAGCGTCATATACGAGATAGTGACCATCTGGATGAACCTGGTAGGATTTAGTCGTGTATCCAAATGGCCAAGTAAAAGTCAATCTACAGATGAAGTATTAGGTGAGGGGTCAGAGGGCGTACGTTTAACCCAAACAGACTCTTGGAATGGAATGAAATGTGGCTTTTTATCCCATCTGAAGCATTCATCGGGAAATCTCTTATTCTACACGCCAGACGACGGCGAATTATGTCAACAATGGCTTTCAACGTTTGTCTTAAATTGATAATAGAGGTCTTTGTTCCGGCTGATTGACAGTCAAGTTAAACACAAGTCTTTCTAAATGATGCTAATGTTTTGCTTGTGTGGATAACGGTGGTCCCGAATGTATATATATAGCGGCTTGAAATGGTCACAGTGCCAAATCTGATCAGATAGCAAGCACATGACAGAAAAAGCATGTCAAAATTGTTTAATTTGCAAATCTTTGTACTGGAAATGGTTGAAATGTACAGTACTCTACAAACTCTCTTAACTGGGATGGTCCAAGAACAGCTGCTAATTTGTAGCACGTGCGGAAGACATCACCACTCAAATATCATCAAGATCAAGAACAAAATACTGTATATAACGTCTTTTTCCTCAGATATAGGTTCTTTGCTTGTAGATTTAGCAGAATCCGCTATGTCTCTCAGTCTTCTATTGTTATTTTCTTTCCTCGTAAGCCGGCATGTTTGGTTAGATGCGAACAGATTGTGCTTTTCTCTGATTGGTTAATACGCCTGTCAAACACGTTCATTTCGGGAAAACTCAATATGATTCCAAACAAAACGTCCTTGTAAAGTATTGTCAAAGCGTGTGGTCTTTGCTGGTCTGGCAAGTATATTTAGATTTTTAATTATCCTCCAAGGAAAATGTGTCCTCTGCATTTGAACCATCCTGTGCCATTTACAATTGTTCTTTTGTTGTTGTTGTTGTTGTTAAGCCTGAACTTGACTTTTGACGTCAGAATTTTTGGACCATATGGTTTATTTGTTTAATTTAGATCTGCGAACTATTTGGAACATATCCCTTTTTGTTATTTTAAAGCTGTTATATGTTTGTCCCTGTGGCGATGATAATGTTTTGCTTGGAATGTTCCACAGTATAGCATTAAATCTATCTGTTTGTTTAATTACATGTGTTCTTACTATAAGCGGGGTCTCCTCTCCACAGAGCTGACCTATAACTTGACCTGGTGCCAATGTCTAGAATAACACGTTTAATGCCATACCAGGAAAGCAGAAACCCTACACCATAAAAGTTACACAGTGCACCTTTAAATCCTAAATAATTAATGGACTTAAACTGGTCAATGTTTTATTCTTTGAATCTTTGCCAATAGCACATATTTTATTTTTAGTTCTTGTTTTTTCTGTATCGTCACTGTAACATTGCACAATAAGTTAAATGATTTCATTAGGTAGACTTTTTGTTGCATTAATATTAAATTGCTCATTCTACCTTGAGAAGATTAGAGGGAAAAATGTTAATTAACATTTTGCAATATTTGTTTAAATGGCGTGTTTCAAAGAGCAATTTAATTTCAGTTTGAGCAAGAAGTGCACTCTGTGAAGTCATTGTCCAATTGGCTTTGAAGTGATGCTTTGCCCTCAGTCTAACCCTTTCATCTTGCGCGTGGCCCCTCTTGAACTCCCCACTCTTTGCAAATTCTATGAAGCCTATTTTCACAAAGCATGGAAATTAAAGAACGCAGCATAGATAGGATAGAGTGAAGGATAAGTGGAGGCCGTCACCTTAGCGCTCAAAAAACCCCGGCGAGGCGTTGGTGTGAAAAAGATTGTCGACGTTTCGGGAGACGTCTGAACAAAAACTTCACGCTGGTTTGGATGAATTTCAACGAACAGGTGTCCCTCTCCGGGACAGAAGCTCCATTGTGTTCAGAAGTGCGCTTGCCTTCTTTTTTTCCTTCAAAGCTTCCCGACCACAAAATTACTCTCAAATATTTCCCGCTATTCGCATTAAGTTCTTCTGTCCGCCCAGCTTGTGATTTGGTTAACCATAAAGCAGTTAGTGGTTGATTCTCTATGACTTATGGTAACTTTTTTTAATTCTCTTTCAACAAATAGGGGGGCATGACGAGCTTGTCTTTTATGCATCCAGCTACAACGGTGAGAGCTGTTGAGTTTTTATTCCCCTTTTGACATCCATGGTGTTTCAGAAGTGAGCTGGCTTCTCTGCGCCTGTGGCTATAGGAGTAGAAAGACGTGTAGCATACCTCGGCAGCAGCTAAAGCGCCATATGTCAGTGCTTCCAGGGGCTTTGCATGGGGGATAGAGTGGTTTAGTTCTTGTCAAGGATGTCAAAATTAATCAGTGACATTTTATGAAGCAAAAATAAGTTGTTTCTGGCTATACAAAGTTTCATTCAGTGCGATTTAAACCAAAACTTGTCCAATTTCTTCCTCCAAAATCTAAATCTGGTCAGAGGATTGGCTGTATACCTCGCACTAAAAAGCACAGTATATCATTAACAATTAGAAATGACATGATCAGTTGCACAGACCTCTTCTCTAGTCAATCTAGATTCCAAAAAAGTCAATGTAAATGCAAACTGCTTTTTATATCTGGTGTTACATTAACTTAAAGGGCCACTATCTAGTTTGCTGGTGGAGGGTATAAAAGATTATATTTTCTAGCTGGGGAAACAAAACAAAGCAATCTCCACAGAGACAAGCAGAAAACCAAGTACTTTTTTGGGCAATAAAAACTTCTGTAAATGATTTTATGAGAAAATCAACTAGAAAACATGCATAGTGCACCTTTAAAGCAGCACTGCATAAAGATTCCTGGTTGCCGGAACTTTCTCCATGGAGACAGATTGTTTTTTGCCATTTTCTGAAATGTTCGAAGCAAAATGATGTTATTTGATTTAACCTTTATTTAACCAGGACAACACCCATTGCAGGTCACACATCACGTTACACGTCGTAAGCGTTAGAAGTTTACAAATAACAAATAAACCACCACCACCAAGAAATGTTACGAGTTAAGTTTGTGGAGAAACACGCCAGTTCACATTATGGGTGCATGTTTATCAAGTTTTTTTTAGTACTAAACTCTGTAAGGAAGTCCTTGCCTTTATTTTCTTGACTGAAATCTTACATGCTAGAGAAATGGTTTATCAGATAGTGTGAATTTCAGTGTTTGGAGATGGTGTTAATAATTGTGAATAATCAAAAAGTCGTTCCTTTCAAGACAATCATCGTGCTAAAATCTGATCTGAATCTTGAATTTGGTTTTGTCTTGATCTGGTGTTGAACTGGCTACGATTTGGCTTTGTTATAGTCCTTTACTCCTTATTTTTGGCTGGTTGGAAGCTAATTTTAAGGTTGGGACATACTGGTGGCGTGCTTAGTAGCAATTGAAGTACTTTGCGTTTACATTCCTTGCTTTGTCTTGGGTTACCGTTAGTGTTAGTCAAGTGATGGTTTAGTTCCTGTTTAAACCTGTTCTTTGATTTGCATGTTTGCATAGACTTGATTTAATCCGGTATAGTCCTGTTTTGTTAACTCTTTGTTTAAGACTTATGTTAGTCTTTTAACATGGTCCAAAATTTCACAAGACTTTTCTCGATGTGCTCATTCTTCCACACCTCCCTTACTCCCCAATTACCAATCCCTTTCTGTGGTCGAATGACATTGGGGTTTGACATCCTCTTTGTCACTGGCTGTTTTCAAGGGTCTTTAATCTGCCCCAAAAGACAGGTGAGCGTGGTTGAAAAGCCCGTGGAATTGCAGTCGCCTTTTTGACCTTGCAGGAGCGTTACAGGCAGCGGGGTGTCACCTCAGTGCGAGTCGGATCAAACGCGGCGTGTGCTTGGGCCTCGTGCGCGCCCGTGTGTGCCAAGCCAAATCCTATTAAATCACCTGATAATGTCAAAAAAGTGACAGGAAGCGGAGATAAAAATGTGGCAATGTTAACCAACTTTTTTGGGGCCGTCAAACTTTGCAGACACGTTTCAAATTCCGCGTCGTTCTGCTTGTCTCCCAATAACCATCTACAAGCTGGAGGTCAGAGGATCAAACAAGGAGGCCGAAGTCGCGTTTCATGGGCGGATACTTGGACCGTGCATGACTAGGACCAGTGCCAAATGCTTCTAAATGTGTCACAATACTGGATTTTTTCTCTATTCACATAATAAACAAACACTTTTTTTAGCTTACAGAATGACACACGAGAAAAGAATGCATGCCTTACCGTGCCTTAAGATAACATACCGCAAATGGTCTGTTTCTTTTGAAGGTTTATGACAAGAAAGACATAAACAACCACTGAACAAATTGCCTGGTGACACAGTGACCTAAATTACTGTACGTCTTCAACAATGCAACCCTTAGTCTAACACTCTAGACGTGTGTTTTTGAGCTTGTAAAGTACGCTAGACTTTTAGCAATCGTAGAGTATTTGCAAGTCAAACTGACACAAGCATGCTATCAATACAAACTAACATCCAGGGCTGTAGGTCTCTAGTCGTTTAGTCCAGTGCATTTCAACCTTTTTTGGGTTGCAGCACACTTTGTTCAATTGTTAAGATACCACGGCGCATCTTCTAGTAAAAAAAAAAAAGCCATATAATGTTCATGCCACTGTCTGGTTCTTTAAAGTTGGCCATGTTGAGTGTTCTGCTTTTTTTTTTGGTGTAGAAGTATGTTCAGGACAGTCCAAAATGGTAAATTGTTCGATCAAATCCATTTGTGAATCCAAATTGAACATTTTCTCAAGGGACACTAGTGTTTCCTGGCACATTGGTTGAAAATCGAGGGTTTTAGTCAGTCGATCGGTCAGTGGAGTCTTAGTCGACCACGTTTTTTTCTATCTATTTTCATCAGTCATTTATCAAACAATGCAATAGTGCTATAAGCTAATTTGAAATGGTAGTTCGTTTTGCAGATGTGAAGGGAATTCTAAAAGTGAATTTACATGAAAAACACCTTTCAAAAATGACAAAGAATTAACCATAACCTTTCAAAATGAATATACAATTACATACAAATAAATTGTACAAATCATTTTTTGCATTCTTTTTCATTCTAATTTTACTGGGATTACTGGGGCTGAAGATTTAGAGTTTGTTCTTCCTTTTTCACATGGAAGTACATGATTTATTTGTACTTTCTGTATAAATAGTATTTTTTTGTTGAGCTTTTGATCATGTGAGTGCAGTTTGAATCAGATATTTGATCAGATCATAGTTTTGAGAGCTTCTGCCAGCACCCCACGTTGCATTACTGACTAATCGATTCACGGGGCATGTCTTTAGCCGACCACGAGTTTCATTAGTCAACCGCAGCTGATGATTTTACACAAAAACCCAATTTTCTCTACTTGATAAAAACTCCTCCATGGACTACACACACAGCTGTACCTGTTGTGTACTTTTGAGTCCGGTAGCAGCTTGCCGTCTCCTCTCTTGTTTATCGAGTTTTCGTCGCAGTCCCCTCAGTCAATCTTTTTCTCAATCTGCCGCGCTCTGTCTGCCGGGTCAAGGGCATGGGAAAATGATACCATTCGCTCATTCTTTGGTCAAATGAGGAGCCGGAGCGAATGGAAAAAAAACAGACAAACAGGCGGCGATGATGGATGGCAGGTGTTTTGTGAGGGGTGTACACATGAATCACGGCAACTTTGTGGACATTGTCGTCAAGTAGAGCAGAACATCAACTAACAATCTTCAGACTTTCTCTTTTTTTGTCAACACCCAACATCCAATTCCCCTTCCGAAAAAAGACACTGTAAAATGCAAAACAAATAAACACGCCAATGCTTATATTTGGATTCTTTTCTTGTATGTTCACAGACGTTGACTTCCGGACGGGTTCCTGATCCAAGCAGTGATTTCCACTACAGAATCTTGCCTGTTTTTAAAGCAGTGCCGCTCGAGGACCCCAACATCACGAGCATCCCATACATACAATACTTATAACAGAGACTACTACCTTTCCACATACCAAGCCTATACCCACACTGAAATATCGCCAATGGACATTTTTAGCTGCAAATCGAGTGTTTAATAGTGCCACCTGCTTTGCCTTTTTTTTTTTGTTCACCTTGTTCCAACGTTTTTGATGTGCCGTTGCCATCAGTGATTTCGTTTTTTGTTGTTGTTTGTTTTTTTCATGAATTGCTCAACTTTATTGTAACACTTTTGAATAACGCCTGCGTATTAGCATAACATGTAAAAAGCACTAATTCAAGATATACAAGTTACGATTTGCAAAGTAAGTCATTTTGATATCAAACTTGGAAATTCTAAATATGAGCATGAATTTCATATCCATAACGCCATAACTTTGCAGTAAATATTTGTAGTGGTGGGCGATACTGACAAAAATGCATATCTCAACATTTTTTAGCATTAGCTTGATAATTAATTTGGGGGAATGTTTTAGCAATGCATCAGGAGAATGTGCAAAAATGTGCAATAAACGACAAACGATGATAAAGTTAACCACAAAAGGCAGAAATGTTACTTTACACCCTGCACTAAAATGTTATGTCTCTGTTTGGGTCATTTTTTTAAGGCGAGGCACAGCAGGTGAATAGGAAAAAAAATCTTACATTTAAAGATATCCATTTGAAAATTCTTCTGTAGTTTACTCACATAAATACAAGTAAAAATGTATCGCAAGTTTTTCCTCATTTTGTATATTAGTTATGAGTGAAAACTGACAAAATTGCACATATTTGGAACATTTAAATCTAAAAAATGTACAGAAACAGGCTTCAGTGTCTTGGTTCATTCTGTAGATAGTAACAAAAAAATTACGAATGGGATTATCTTATTTAGTTTTTGAATAAACTAGTTCTGACTGACAATTGGCTTAAAAATTCAAATTAAGCCTAATTTTTTAGACTTAAAACTTTAATATATCAGACTTCGAATTAGCTATCAACAAATTCTTCAGTATTTTCAAAATCTTGTTAAGTTCGGTGTTTTATGTCTCTGTGGGAGAAAAATGCATTTTAAGAAAACAGCCTTTGAAGTTACAATCTCCAATAGAAACCTATAGATGAAGTGGATTAAATTAAGGAATGAAATACAGTTAGAAGCAGATTGGACAAGTTTGTTGTTTCCACACGAAAGCCGATGTGCTGAAAGAGCAAACTCACCAAAAAAAAAAAAAAAAGTTTGTAGTGTCTTGCCTGTCAATCTCCAAAACAACATTGGAGATATTATCATTTTTGACACATCCCCCACCACTAAATATTTGTAATTTCATTCTTCTTATTTTATCGTCGCTTAATAATGGTGACTTATTCTAAAGTGTTTCCTGATATCTCATTTTCAAAACTCGATTTTTTTGTTCATTTTGTTTGACTGTAAATAAAATTCACTTTTCTAAGATTTGAAAAAAGGACATTGCATTCTGTTTTGATTTACATTCTACACCATACCCCAACTTTTTCCTTCTTCTTCCTGTTTTCTTTGTTTAATTGGGGGGCTATTTATACATTGCACCTCTGGCACTTAACCAGTAACGTAAAAAGAGAAAAAAAAAACCTACTACACCTTTTCAAAGTCAACAACAACAATGCTGGAGCGGGCGCGTCGACACACCGCCTGGAGTCAGTCTCGGCAGGTGGAGGCGCACGGGTGTTGACATTGGTGCGCGTAGTTCCACGGCGAGCCCCTTTTGATAGCATTAGCTTTGTTTTCCAGGTACAGAAGGACTCTCGGAGGGGAGTGACGGGGGGGAAGTCTTTGGTGATGAATGGCTGTTTGGGTTTTAAAAGGCATGAATCAGTTTTGCAAAGGCGAACGGGGAGAACAGAGGTACAAAGTGCAGAGTGCAGGTTGCGATGGAGGTGGAAATAGGGATGTACGTTTCGGTAATGACGGCGTGAAGAGAGTTTGGGTACTGTTGTGTGGTGGTGTACAAGTTTTGCTGGTTTATTTCTTGCTTTAGTCGATATTTTCTATTTTTTACAGATGCCCCCCTGTACTCAAAAAATACATTAGTGCATGTACAGCCACTTCAGCCTTTTCCGTTTCCTCTGTCCTTGGCTAAGCTTTGCTCCGCTCTTACTGGACATCCCTTCATAATCTCTGACAGCTCTATTGTGCGCACCACTTTCCGAATATTCCTCACCTACTTTCATGTGCCTTTGTGTACTTTAAGTCACCCATCCATTCCCCAAACACAAAAGATACTTTTGTGTGGCTCCTTTATTCACATGCTGCAGAAAACATCTATTTTCTCCATGTGCTGTTAAAACCTGACCTATTTCTATTCTGAGACTGCAGGCTCTTTTTGAGTAAGACCAGTCTAGCAAAACAAATTGTGTTAAATTCACAGCACACCATCTATCTGGAATCCCTCTGTGAGAATTATTTCAAATGCTAGTTGATATAGATAAATGTTCCTATCATAACTAAGTGGAACATGGCATGTCCCTGATTTGAGTTGGCAATGACAGAAAGCCATTTCTCTGGACACATTTAATTTCATTCTTATGTACCTCATCATCATTTGTCAGCATAGAGAAGGAACTGAGCGTTCTTTGCTGTTCAGATTTATCTCGAGCTTCCTTCTCCCAATTACTGTTGTCCCTGACTGCGGGGAGGCTCATGGCTCACCCATTGGGTGCTGTCCAATGAATTTGATCCCCTGCTCTGGCCGTGGCCATCTGTGTCTGTTGGCATTGTAATGAGAAAAGAGCGCCTGCTGGTCCTGCCTCCAATCCCAGGCCTGGGTCGCGTTCATGTGCATGAGCAGCGGACAGCGGTAATTTGCTGTGCGGCTTTCAGGCCCGCTGCTCAGGGCTTGCATAACCTTGCAGATGATGAAAAACGGATAAAAGGATAAAAATATATTTGGAAATGGAAAATGAGCCAGGCAACAAACAAGTACTGATGCTGTGTCTCTGCTCAGTTAGGCTAAACAGATATGGGAAACATTCTGCTTATCCCTGAGCTAATCCCTTTAGACAAACGTCCAATCCCTCAAAGCACACAGCTCATTGCAACACTGGCCAACACACTGTATTGTCCAATCACAGTTTACAGACCGGAATCACAACATGGCTCATTCTTTTTGCTTTGATAAAACCATTTAGCATTTAGAAAAATAAAATCTATCTAGACTGCTGTCAGAGGATTTTAGTCGTTTCCGTGATGTAAATTGTCCGACATTTTTGACGGTAACGAAATGTCACAGACATCGCCAATGATTTTCAGCACTTCGCATTCGCATGACAGGACGGACTTCCAATAGCACAGAGACAAAACCATTTATTTGTTTGGTAAAGAGCTTTTTATTTGTCTGTTTTATTGTCGGTAACAGTCGGCGCGGTTTCAGGTTGCAACAGGTCTCCAATAAAAGCAGATGTTTTCCTCAGAGGTCATCCTGGACGTTTCTGTCAATAATCTTTTAAAATAACCGTAACACTCTTGCCTCTATATGTACTGAGCCGGGCAGTCTTTAAATTGACCTGCTCATATAAAGTGAGTGTGTGTTTGGCTCCAAATCCCATCGTAGTCTGCGCACCACAATAATGATGCTATTAAACCTAGTGCTTAAGCTGACTTTGCTTTCCTTTCCCTTCTCTTGATCCCTCTTTCCTGCTTCCGTCTCTCCCACTCTTTCTCTCTCTCTTTCTCCCTCCCTCCCAAACACACACACACATTCTCTCCTCGGACCCCCTCCCTCCTCGCCCCATGCGTCCAATCCCTCCGTTTCTGCATTATTAGTGCATATAGCTCTCTCCTGGCTCGGCACAAGCCATTAGCTGAGATTAGCAGCGGAGGAGCCAGCCCCCTCCCCTGATCCCTCACTTTATTTCTTTCCCTTTTTTTCTTTTTTTTTTTTTTGAGCTAGCCATAGCCGCCACACTCGCTGACTGATTACCATCCATTATGGGGCCTTATTGTGCTGACAGAGGCAACTTCAGGCCGCTAGCCCCGGTCGTAAAGCCAGAAAAAAAAAAAGAGAAGACGGGAATTATAATCTTAGGTCCCGTTAAGTGTAGGAGAAAGTGAGCGAGGAAGGAAGGGAAGAGGGAGGCAGGGGGAGATAAAGGTAAGCGAAGGGGATTTGAAAACAGGAAGTGAGGCCGTGAATGTAAACGAGAAGACGTTTGGAAAGAATATGATTTGATGGATTCATTTCTAAAGATAATCAAGCGAGCCTGCGGATGTAAAACGGCTTATGTACCCAGGCTTGGGACCGGCGTGAAAATAAACTATGCTCAGGACATAGTGCTCGGACATTTATTTACTTTTAAATAGAGTACATTAAAGATCAGGCAGTGAACAGTGAGCTGCAGGTGGATGTCACTGACAACATGTTAAAGACTTTACTCATGAGTAGAATACTTCTCCAGCGACACTTTTGTGTTGATAAATGGAGGTGTTTGTAGGTCAATGCTAACGCTAATGCTAATTTTGAAGCATAAGAAAGAATTAAAAAAAACAAAAACAAAAAAAACAGAAGTAATCTATGTACAAAAACAATCAGATAGATTTTAATATACACTTTTTAAACATTGGCATTAGCTGTGAGAAGCGGTTAGCTTAGCAAATTGCAGCTGTGCACAGAGCCCATTGCATTGTGGAAAAAATCAAAATAAAAGTACAGTTTCAAATAACTGATTACATAAACACAGGAATGGGCCTATATGGACTTTGTTTTGAGCCGGGACCAATATTTGCTATTTGTCTTGCTGCTGATATCAATATTTAGATTTAAAAATTCATAACAAGGCCAACATAAATATTTTTCACAAATGTTTATTTCACTTATAAATAAATAAAATAATAATAACAAAATGCATAAAAGCGTATGTGAGATATAAAATATTTTTTGCATTACAAATGGCCATATTTTAGCCTAATTACTCTTCTATTTTGAAGATGTGTCTATATTGGCCAGTACAAATACTGGAACCAATACATCGCCCATCAATATATAAAAATAACTCCTTATTTGGCATAATCTGTACCACACTTCTACCCATTTCCACACGTGTGACAAATCTACAGTCTTTTTAAATCTATGCACAAAAAAACAAATCAAAACGTAGCACAAAACAAAACTGACTCATTTCCCCGAGGCGAGCTTTGGTTACAAGAAAGAAAAAATGTCGACTGACGCAAACTAGAACAGAATCTCAATCTTTCCCCTTATTTTTGATTGGCTTTCATTGCAACTTCCTGGTCTTTGAGAGGCAGAGGATGCTCCCCGCTGACTGGTGTTTGGCCCCCAGTCTCCATCACACAGAAGTTATTTAATCAGACGCGCTAGCCCACTTCAGAGGTAGCAGTGGTCTCTGGTTAAACATTGAACATGTGTGTGATTATATATACCACATAGTGAGATTTATTTCCAGCACTAAACCCCCCCAACGGCCCATCGTTTTCTCTGCGTCTGCTTCCTGAGCTGCATTTCAATGAGCCTGTCCCAAAATGCCCTGCCAGTTTCTCCTGTCACGTCTTTAAATTCTGATACATCGAGGCGACGCGCAAACGACAAGTGGCTGGAACGTCGAATAGCCAGCTGTAAATCTAGACGAAGATTCTTTCATTTTTTAACCGTGAGGAATGATAGAGAAGCGTTGGTGTGTGTTTTGTTTTCAATTTCTTCCTCCTTCTTCCTTCTTTTGCTCATGGTGGCGGCTGTGTCCTTCCAACGCTCAAAGGTCTGGGGTAATGTCAAATGTTACAAGTCTGGGTTGGCACAATTGGTTCAAAAGTGGTTCAAAATGGCAAGAAGAGTTATTTAACAGTGAGTAGCTATTTTGTATGTGGGTTAAATCTGAATCGGAGCAGTGACCCACCTTCAATTCTACCTTTGAGTTTCCAGAATAACAGTCGCCTTCCAGGCCAATGAGAAAATTCAAAATGTCAAGTGTCAATATAGTGTAATACTGGAAGAATCTGATATTTAAAACTTTCAAACGAGGGTGAAATCGTTGTTTCTTCTATATCAGACAATAGATTAGAGATGATGTAATTACTTTGACATGTTTCAACTGTAACTTTTTGTCAGAAGTAGGGATGTCGAGATAATCCGGTTAATCGCTTATCGTGATTGTTCAGGTCTCAATATAATCGTAAGAAAAAAATTATAATAATCGTAGAACGTAGACGTAAACGTTCCATTAGCCTGGTACCAATGCATTTCAATGAAGGAGTTAGCGTTAGCCTCCAGACATCGCAAACTATGAAAAAACCAGTGCTGTTTTGGCGACTAACAACCACTGGAGCACACATGACATCAGATAAAAACATTACCACATGTAGAAAGATTGTTATTATTATTTATTATTAACACAATTAAAGATGATTCTGGATAATAATGCACCAAAAACATAATGGGCCACAACAGTTTGACAGGAAAATGCATGTTTTGTGTCACCAAGAGCTGCAAATTTTACAGCAATAAGTGAACTTCAGAGACCAGAGGCTTAAGTTAGATATTGACAGTCATCATTTGTTCGTAAATATGATGAACAACCATGTGTCTGTGCTATCTACAAATGTCTTATTTTTTTATTTGCTTGCTCCATTGAAATCAATCAATAGAATGTAAACAACGCATGCACATCCTGGTACTAGCGTCTCTCCTGGAAGGGTTTATGCACCAAAATAATACAAACAGACATGAAGTAAAATAAAAGATTTCACTGTTCTCCTGTCATGGTGCCAACAAACATGAATAATCGTAAAACCATGACATTCTTTCTTACAATAATCATAACACTGACATTTTATATTGCGCAATCCATAGTCAGAAGCGTCACACGAGAGCTAGTAATAAGAGTCGTTCTTTTAACACATCACACCAACCAGCGTGTGACCCTTCTGACAAAAACAGAAGCTACCGTCAAAACACGTCAAGTTACGCATCGTCTCTTACCCACTGTCTGATACAGAAATAAAATTGTACTCTTGTAACCTTGACATTTCTTCTTTTGATACAACAGTTTTACCGGCAAAGCAGATTTAAACCAGCGCGTTATGTCGGCTTCAGATCCTCTCGATAGCCGCGAAAATATCGGCAACCATAAATACACACGGACGTTCGAAATGCCAAGCTTAAGAACAATCAAAGCACCTACTTACGGGTCCCTAACATGTCCGTCCACAGTGTTACAGTCAAAATCCATACTAATCTCGCTGTTTACATGCACGGATGGCGACGCCTTAAAGTGACATTCTGCACTTCTGTAAATGTCACCGCCTGTCATCCATAAACAACCACTTCCTGTGTGCCGGCGCTCTCTATAGCACCTCCCACCTCTATGCATCACCCTCAATCGCTTTCTTTATCTGCTATGTATTTTCTCAACCTCTCCTTTTTACGGCGTCCAATCTTGGTCCATTCTCTTTTTGTTTTCCATCTCGCTTAACCCCCACCGCCATCTCTCCAGCCGTCGTCGTCGCCGCCGCTACTACCTCCTCACTCCATCCCTCCTCTCTTTCTCGCCAGTCAATAATGAAAATTGCCTGCTACCTTGAATGGATTATGGGTGTGCGCGGGGGCCCTAGGTAGTTTGTTTGAAGGCGCGCCGGTGTCAAATGAAAAGGCCCAGGCCATTTTCTTTCCCTTGCCTCGGCTTCTTACGCGCGCACACACAACATTGTCAGGTGAAGAGACACATAAATAGGCCTACAAGCCGGGGTAAACACGCCAGACATCAATGAGGGAGAGGATCAAGCAAAGCAGGTAGAATAGTATCAACATTTTACCTAGTGGTTGCCTTCTTTTCTTTCAGCTGTTTTATACCGACTTGCTATTGGATCCGGTGGCGAATTTGAAGGACTTTTGAATGAATGAGTGATTTGGCGTTTGCAGAGAGGATGTTGGCGCAGGTCAGGAGTCACATGGAGTGGCGCAACCTGTTTGTCTCCATGGAGATGGTCGTTGCGGTGCCTGGAATGTTGTACAGTATGGCATTAAAGCGATCCAATTCCGTAGAGACGCCAACTGGCAAAGTTAAAGGAGAGATCTGTGGAAAGGCGAGCCCAATTATAGAAGAAGGCATGTTTTTCAAGCTATTTTTTAATGTATTTAACTGAATAAATGCAAGATTGTTACTTAGGTTGAACATTCCAGGCTATACTATCGTCATGGAGACCTTTTCAAAAAGCTGGAGACTGTGCTCAAGAAGTTACAGATTTTGCGCCTTTAGATTTGTTAATAAAATAATAGTAATTCTGCATTTTTATTTTAGTTTTTAATGGAGCTCTAGACTCATTAATGTCTAATCGCCAATTTTATGATTGATGCTTTTTATCGAGAAGTCTACGTTCAGTCCTTTGTCAGTAAAAGCATGTTGTTTGGGCAGAGTTTGGACTTTGAAAGAGGAAACTGGGTTTGTTTTTAGGGGGTTTTAAATGTCTGTTTAGTTGGGCATTGACAGAAGTTTATCACAAATATAACAGTTGAAACTTTAAAAGATCATGGCAATTATCAGTATGACATTTACTGGATTTCTTAGGTCGCTTCACATTAAGGATTTGAAAATGATAGGATACGATCATGACTCCAGCACTGACAGACATTTTCAGTTTGTTTTTGAAAAGAAAAGATACGCTCAAATCGAAAACTGAGATCAACCAACACAAAGGGGAAAAAACTGCGAGCCCTTGGTCAGATGCAAAAGCAAAAAGACGCAATAAAGACGTTTTAAATGAATGACCATACGAAACATAACCAATTGAAGAGACGCACAAACAACCCAACGAGTCTGAGTACACAAACCAAACATCAGTGACACCACCATCAAGCGCTTCCACTCTCTCCTACCTCCTCATCGCTTCTCTCTTCCTCCCCTCGCTCCCTCTGGTCATGTATTATGAATGTTGCCTAATTACGCAGCCCAGAAAAATCCTTGGTACGGCCTGGCACATGCATTTGTTTGCTTTGTATCTCTTTTGCAGTTGCTCTTGTATGCAAAAATCCTTCTGTGATCGAGTTGTTTATTCTTTTGGCTCCGGCTCCCCGAGATCAAACAGCGAGCAGATTGAGTGGGGACGCGACGCCATTGATGGTCAATCCTCGAGTCGCTGCATCGCCGGGACGAAGTGCTGAAACGTTGCTCGCGGGATACGCACATCTTTCGGAGCCGTTGCCGCGCCAAAGAACATATGCTTCGACAAATCTTTAAAAAAAAATGTGTTGTATATTTCTGCTGCTGTCTTAATTACTACCAGTGTTGTATGATTTAAAACACTAACAAATAGTTTTGAGAGGCAGCTGCTAGTTGCTGCCAGTGGGTTACAAATTGCATCTTCAACAGCTAAGTGTAACATAGAAGCATCTGTTGTTGAGGACAAATGACAAACATTGTAGACTAGTTCTACGGTAAACACTTTTTTTCCTGTTTTCCTGAAATTACGCATTGGTAAAATAAATAAATAAATGCATGAATGTGAATCCAGACAAGTCCAATTCCTATCCAAATCAAGCTGTAGTTTTTTTAAGAGAGTAGGGGGCTGCAATCCTGTTGGGCTGCAATCTTTTTTTTTATCTTCAATTTTAAATGATTAAAACTAAACATAAACACAGATCAAGACACAGAGAGAAAGCAGAAGAAGCAAAGGCTGCAACTGGCATTCAAGGAAGTTACGACACACATTGGGCTAAGTGAGGCTTGTGTTGGACAATTTAATAAACACAAAACACATGGACCATAACACAGAGAGCAAACAAATGAATAAAACATTTCAATTAAAAAAAAAATAAAAATCCATTTTATTGTCAGTCCAGTCCTTAATTCTTAGTGCAGACTGAGTCATCAATTTTTTTGTGATGACCTTCTTCCCTGCTGCCCAAAATATATCCAAAGCTATCCATTCACCAGCTCCATAGCAACAGTTTTGAGACCCAAATACACATATTTTTTTAAATATCAATGTCATTTTCGGTTCAGTCCTTGATCGTTGGTTCGGTTTGTGTCATTCATTTTCTTCATGATGGATTTTTCCCCTGCAGTCATACATATGCTCTAAAGCATTTATTGTGTCCATGGCAGTAGTTTTAAGGCCAAGATACACAGTTCTGAAATCAAATGGGATGTCAACGCTGAAAACAATCTGCGGTGCACTATTAAGCTGAGACCAATATTTCTGAACAGCCAAAGCAGTCGTAAAACACAATGTTGGTGGGCCACTTGGCAACCGTGGGCTGCCGTCTTAATGCCCACCGGCGTTTGCATTCGATAGTTGTTCTAAATCATACAAGGCAGTTTTGAGTGGCAGCTGCTACGTGTCGTCACTCGCACAAAAGCGTCGCAAATTGCATCTTCACCGGCAAGTGTAAAGTAGCTACATCTGTTGGACAAATATGCCAGGACGTTGTTATTTCCACAGCAATGCACGCATGGGAGACGGAGAAGAGAGAGTGGGATTCTTAGCCAGTCAGTAAAAAGATGTGGCACTGGCGGAGGGCTGTCTGTGTTACTGTCACATTCATTTAAACGCCATGTCCGTCCCATTCGGATGTGTTGTGTTGTGCGTGGGCGAGTGTTTGCATGGTGGCTCTTTATTACCAACATAAATGTTTAGGCATCTGTGGACATGCGCCATATTCTGCAAGCCGCGAGTGGACTATTTTGGACGATTCGAAATGTTGTGTTGAGACTTGTCTAAACAGTTTACAGGGATAAATTACAGTTTGTGTAGTGAAAGTGAAAAACAATCTTCACTTTTTGGCAGTTGACTGCAAATTTGGAAGACTGCAATGTACCGGGCCTTCAATGTGCACTGACTTGCGAAATTCTGTATGATTAAAGATGCTGTATCAGATTTTTACAACAGAATTAGTTCATTTTAAGTCTTTGTAGAGGTCCAAATGTATTGCTCACTAACATAATGTCTTCTGAGCCAATGTTTTTTTTTAACCTCTTTTGAGTTGCGGCACACTTTTTGGATTTAAAAGATACCACGGCACACCACCTACAGTACGGTAAAGCTAACAAAAAGTAGCACGCTAATGGGGCACGTCCTGCTTCTAATAGAATAAAACGCTCTGTCATTAGATGCAGAGAGCGCACAATGGACAAATTTTCACCAGAATAGATGCTTTTACAATATATCCATACTGTAGTTTAACAGATTTTACTTAATTGCATGAAAAAAAATCAGGTATGGGATTGTACCTTTTTTTTTTTTTACCGTTTTGAAACGAAAAACAGAACTAGTTTATTTTAAACTCTTTACAGCCGTCACATGTATCGCTCACTTTCCGATGAGGTAATATCGCCATCATGGTCGTCATAACAGCGCAATTCCTGCTTCTCGTAGAATAAAACAATCTACGCATAAACGCAGAGAAAGCGCTGTGTTCTCATTTTCACTCAAATAGATGCATTTACATTATCTGTACAAACACATTTTACTTTATTACAAAAATGGGTACATGAACTATTTCTGTTTTTTCGTGTTTCAAAACTCTAAAAATAAAGTACAGCCCCTTTAAGTTTTGTTTCGCTTTTATGTGTGTTTTACTTACATTTATCTAGGCTTGGGACTGATCACTTTTAAAAGATTTGACTGACCCCTTGTGGTTTGATGAGAGTTTTACACTATGCCATACATCTATTTAGAGGAATCTATTTGCAATTCAACATTATTGCATACTCTACACAACATCTGACAAGGCGCATTCAATTATCTGCTGTACTCGACACCACCTACATATTTTCAATTTACACCACCAAGGCTAGAGGGCTTTTCTAACTGTACAAGTCTTTATGTTTCTTTATGCTATTGAATAAGGATACAATTTTCAACCGTCGCATATAAAGCTAGTCATTTGGCTTTTCTTAGTCAATCCTGTAGTCTTGATCATCATTCCACCGCTCCGCTTCCACCTCTCCTGGCATCTTTTACCACTCTGCGATTTAAAAAACAGAAAGAGGGCAAACTCGCTCACCCAAATTCCGTAAAGAAAAAAGGAACGATGCTTTCTGTCTGTAGTCGGTGAATGCGAGAGGCGCTGTGGGGCTGAGATTTCACAGGCACTAATAAGCATTCAGCCTCATCTCCTCCTCTGCCTCGTGGTGGCTTGGCTGCCTAATGTGTGACTGACAAGGCTCGACTCCTCGCTTTGATTGGGCCAGTTTTCGGAGGTTGGCTAAACGCACGGCTGATGGACAGATCTGGGCTATGTGTGGGATGGGCGTGTCGATTTTGTTGCGTCTGAAATAAAGTGGAAACAAAAAAGTCTTAGACGGGTTTTTCAGATTCAACAAAGAGTGGGGTTGAAATGTAACAAAAATAAAGTACGTTGCAAAACTGGAAGCATTCCGACAAACCTCCACCAAGACGGATATAGTGTGGGATCTTGCTCAAGGATACATTGTTGGAAATGTGTATGTCAGTTGTAGTATTTGGCGAATGACACGTATGCTATAGATGAAAGCTTCGAAAATAACTTTATATTTTGGACTTTTTTCCCACTTTATTGCACATTTAATTGAATCCCAGAACATTGCATGGTAAACCTCCTGTATTTTCAATAGGGTTTTTGACAGACATGGATTTTGGCCATTTCTCCATGTGACGGCCTTGGCCTGCTGGCTACAATGGGGAGCATCTCTTTATAATGCCAGATTGCCCGGGCTGCCTCTCTTATTTGCCTGCTTAAATTAGCCCAGCAGGGACTAGCAGTTGGCTTTTTCTTTTTGGTCAAATTCTAACGTTATTCCCGTCCATCTTTTCTCTTCTTTCCAACACAAACCCTGCTTCCCCAAGAAGCAATCAATAGCTCTAAGCAGGCTTGCAGACACAAAGGCCACTAGGTCAGGTATTAGCGTCCATCTTTGCCCACATTAGGGACTGCCACTGCTAATAATCACTCCTTCCAAATAGGTGACCTATGACCTCACCCAGCCTTAAAGACGTATGCAAGCAGGATCAACCCCTATCCTTGTGTTTACGCAAACCGCACTCACAATCTTAAGCAGATAAAGGCGTTGTGATCTTTTTAAATCCAACCCAGGCTCGCAGTGTAGCAGAGGATGAAAAAAAATGCCCGATCACATCTCCTGCCGCGTCCTACATTCGAATCACCGCACAATAGTGAGCATTTACTGTCTATTCACAGGTTGGAACAATTGTACAATGCAGAAGCTCCCCCGTTGTTAACACTTTTTCCAAGCGCAGTGCTGCAAGGTTGAAGCGGTATTAATCAAAGATCTTGCACAGAGAGATGGAGGCATTGTTAATCCAGTTCGGATTCGGTATCTGGGGTAAACCGCCAGCATCAGTGTTCATTTAAGATCCGCAGATAGTTACTGCAGGCACACAGATGTCCAACTCACACTGTGAAACGGGAATTGAAAAATGACAATACTTTATACTCAGAAAATAACTTTGTAAGATGACAGTGATTTGTCAAGCTTAAATCATCATCCTTTTGTGTTTGATTTTTACCTGTCCTCACAAATCCCAGTTGAATCCTATTATCTGCTTCCACTTCTCTCGCACCAGCTAATCTTATGTTCATTTTGCAACATCTCGACTTACCATCCGTTTATCTTCTCTACAGATCCAAACCGTCTGAATCTGACCTCTTCGATCGCATCTCCTAAACATCTAACATTATGTGCTGTCCAATATGTATTCTCATTCCGTATCTTTGCCACATACATGATAATGTGGACAGCTTTTGAAACTGAGCCAAAAGCGCTCTATTTTTACATGCAGCTACTATATGTCTTTAGGCTATCCATGTGCTGCATTATGTAAAGACACTACTTTACATGTTGTAATTAACTATGTTCTATGTTTCAATGTTTTATTCAAATGGATGGTAAAAGAACTCACGAAAAGATGCAATCATTGTAACCAAATATGGATATCTTTTGGGCCGGTTAACTTAAATTGGCGTTCACCAGCCAATTTAATGTTGTAAGTTTTTATTTTGGATCGCTGTGCTGATTTTCTCTCTTTTCAGTCTGGCTGGCAAATATACACTGACTTGTAACGCCAATAGCTAGGTTAACCCTTTGAATAATGTTACATCGAATCAGATATCACACAGTCAGAGTCAACCAATACACACATTTACTGTACGTATGCCCAATCAAATATGTAATCGTTCAGATCTTACAAACTAGCCTAAATGCTACTTTAAATTGCCAAAATGTCTACTTCATTGAATCTCCATCCCACTGTGGCGCTATCATATCCTCAGCTTCTTTACCAAGGGATTTGTCCCAGACCAAAGTGAATCTGTATCCTGCAAATGAGTGCGGTCGCTTCTCATTTAGCTTCGCCACACTTAAAAACCCCAACACTCTTTTATTCATGTGCATTTGGGGGGGCTTTCTCCGCCATCTCAGTCACAAACCCACCCCCTGCCGCCACTATCACGACGACCCTGCTCACTCGCACATATAACAACTCAAGCGAATTAATTTCATCTTGTTAATTCACTTTGAAAAAAAAAAAAAAAAGGCCAGCGTAGAAGGAGGGAGCTGAGATAGAAAGTGGATTAAAAACCATGCCAGGTCGCTGTTTGAGTATCTAATTGCAAGGGCCTAGAATGTGACCTAAAGACGTGAAATTCCCTACTTGATGAAAAATTAACAAGATATCAGCCGCACTGTAAGGAAAGCTAAGAAGTGACGGGCTGTGACTGTTCGGATCAGCGCGGAGAGGTTGCCAGGTTGAAAGCAGTAAGGAACGTGGGAAAGGAATTAAACTCATTAGTGGAAACACAAATGACCAGGACACAGAAACCTTAAGCACACCGTGTACATTTACCAGTCCAATGCGAGCTGTCTTTTCCTACCTTGTTAGCGTTACAAATCCAAATATACCAAGTTAAGCATAGCCAGACAGGAGGATTAGGGAGTGGGGAGTGATGGATGACTTGATGGGCAATATTTGCAGACAGATGGATGTGAAATGAAAAGTTGTCGGAGCCTGAAAAAACAAGCACACTAATAGTGATGATCACATCTGGGAGGGTTGAAACTTGGCACGGTGCAGTGAGGAGGATGGAAAGGCAATTAATTAATGACAAGATTGGTAAAATATATGGTCAGCTTTGTTGTTGTGTAGGTGATGGTTTGCAGGTCCATGCGTTGGATGTGGTGCATTCCTTTAAGATGAGGGTATGCTGCACGAGTTTTATCCAGTGTTTTCTATCATTTTCAGGTGCATCTAGTCATTCTTATCATTTCTAAGCCAGTTGCAGTTCCTTCAGTCTCTTAGTGTGGAGCTGTTACGACTGGACTCACGTTCAAATCACAAAGTGTGCACCGCAGAAAGACATGTCAAGAGTCCAGAGACATTTCAACATTACTGTCTAAGCCAAATTTTGTGCTCTGGTTCAGTTTACTGTTTACTGACAGAACTGTGCACACTGATGTACACAATGACATGAAAAGACAAACTCATCTGGGCTAAAACTTTCTATTTTTGTCTTTTCAGAAAGAACAATGCACAAATAATCGCAAAGGCAAGGCCTATGCTTAATATTCCTGCCTAAACATCAGATTAACAACACAAAGAGGGCACATGCGCATGTGCTTTGAGTGCCTATTAGGTGGAAAAGCACTCTATAAATGAAAATAATCATCATCACTACTTTTACACTTTTTTTTACAACCACAGCTGAAGCACTGATGAACAAACCCCTTCCTCCTTCTCTTTTCTCCTCCTCTTGTGCAGCTCACATCTGTCTGTGCCTAAAAATGACATGTTTCCCTCTGATTAAATCCAATGGAAACATCTCCAACTTTTTTACATCTGTTGCCACTTTTAATGTCCATTATAGAGAATCCTGAGTATGACAACTGTGGACTGTTTTGATCGACCAGACGCTGTTTAACCAATGAAAAGTCAGGAAACACAATAGCTGAAATAAAGCCTAATTAAATTGTGCTCTATAACAAGGTTTTTGCAGTTTAATTATTGTATTTTGTATTGTAAAAGCGTGAACCCATAGTCTTTCTTCAGTCTCATTCAATCCAGCTGTGTGTTCAACATTCTAACTCTCCGTCACAGCTGGGAAAGTCGTACAATGTGTCCCTATGCAAAAGTGGCATAATTTTCCCCAAAACTTTATTAGGCAGCCAAATTATACAGAAATTCAAGGGACTCAAGTTATGAATTCTGTTTCAGCTTCAAGTGCTCGCAGTGGAAATGTTGTCATATTGTTACGGGCCACTAGGGACAGGGTCTGTAAGTGACAGGTTATAATGACTTTGCTAACAACTTTATTATGCAGCACAAATCATAATAACACAACAAAGTGAAAAGATTTAGCTGATGTAGCTTGGAAAAAGGGCGACCCAAACTCCCTCCAAACTGCCCCTTGGGACTGCCTTTCACACGGACTACAATGCGAGCACCTGAAATCATATTCTGAAACCAATTTGCATTTTTCTCTCCCCGGCTGCGGTGTTGTGTTGCATGCTAACTACACGGCCACCAACCACTTAGCGTTTTTTCCTCCCTCCAACTGTATTCTACTTATTCTACTTAGCTTATTGAGATGTCATTTACGCCTGACCTGCTTTTCATTCTGCCCACAAAAAAGTGGACCGGTGGTTCTGAATGGGAGGACGCCGAATGGAGCTGTAGCTGGAGTGGGGGAGGCAAAGTAAACACGGAAGAAATAACAGAAACCTTCGAAATAACTGCTTTTGTACTGGCCCAAATTCATAATAATGTGGTGTGCCGTGCTTATAAATAAAAGACTCCCAATTTTCTTGTTAGCAAAGAAATATGGGCCACACAGAATTTTTCCTCCTTCCAGAGAACTGATTATTGTTTTAAGCTAGCACAGTTTCAGATTTAGATGAATAGCAGCCCCCTCCCTTCTTCCAACTCCCCCCATGACCTCTACCACTCAATTTACACTGGGGGTTAAATTAGCCGGGCTGATGAAGGCCATCATTAGTGCTGTGGGGTGCTGAGCTCCGCTGTTAGGATTTGGCTCTCGCTTTATAAGGCAGAGAATAGGGAGAAAACCTGTTCATCAGAAACCCAGCACAGCCAAGCGGAATGGTTTTGGAATCGGCCCAGTCCACGCCGAAGCTCGCCCATTGTTCTTAGATCAAAGAAAAGGGAAAATGGCAATGTAATACGAGCCTAAATTAAATAGATGTTTGCCTTTTTTATGTGACAGCCTCCATTCTGGCCTCGAGTTGTGATGTCAGGTTGTTTTTTTTTTTTCAAGAGCTTCTGTTGTGGCCAGGGTGACAGAGGGAGGAGAATATGAAAGCAAAAGGAAAAAAAATGCAGCAGGGAGACAAAACCTCTTTTCTCTTCGTCGCCGTCCCTGAAAAATCCACAAGGACACCGCGAGCCTTCTTCATGGTAATCACAAACACATCTCGGGCCCCCAACCCACCACCGACTTCGCATGCCTTCATATTGATCTGGCATTGTACGCTCCTGATGAGCCGGCACGTGATTCACCGCGGCGTTCTTAGCACTCGTCACAATTATCCGTCATGCCGATGCCATTTTAAATCAATAGCCATCTCAGGAATCATTGACCCCCGTCGCCGCACACACACTCGCTTATTCACCCGGCCACTGCCACGGAGTCACGGTGCAGAACCGGGGGCCTGTCTGGTATGCGTCTATCTTTCCCCGCTAGCTTAGGTTACTTCAATAGCGCCATTCTTCCTCGCGCTTCCCTTGATTAGACGGGGCAAGGAGGAGCACCGCGCACGCATACAGACACCTGCTTTCACCTGCTGCGTGGGCAAGAACGGGGGGTACTTTTTCGACATGTAACACGAGCCCTTCCATCTGCCGGTTCGACGCACTGCCACCGCACTCACCCACCCACCTACAGCCCTCCTTTCTCCCTGACCATTTCACCGGCAGCGTATTAGTCCTTGGATACCAGCTGCCGGTAAGGTGATAGGTGCGCGCACAGTATTCACTTGTATGCGGGGGGAAATAGTTGGCACAAGGAGGGCACCGGTACACCAGTATGCTGAAAAACAAGACCAGGTGTCCGGTAATCACGTCCATTTGACCTCTTTGTAACCTTAAACAAAAAAAGCGATTGCATTTTCTACCTGTTTATCTAATGCCTAACAAAGAACCTCATTGTTGGTAATTGTCCGTGTAACCTGAGCATCGCTGCTTGCCTTGTCTAGTCAATAAGAAAGAACAGCTTGCAGCTTAGGCAGGACAAAAACACAGCCAAATTGAAGTGCATTCTTTACTTCTAACTCCAGCCTTTTTTGTATTTCTCTCACTTTTTGTGGGGTGGTACTGAGGGGAATGAAAAGGTCGCGCTGTTAATTGCGTTTTCTGAAACTCGTCTGCTCTTTTTTAACAAGGGAAACGGATAAAGTACGTGTTGACAGTGGAGATCAAAACAATATGAAGCCTGTATCCAATTCCCCGTTTAAAGTTTTGCGAAATGGCAGCTCTGTCAGCAACTGAGTAATGGGTTCTAATGGGGTCTGGGGTCCGCACTTGAGAACTTTGCTTTGTGGATCTTCTTTCCCCCCTGACAAGAAGAGGGAAGGCTGTTGGATAAGTGTACTCAGAGAAGTGGCTTGGTTGGAGAGATCTATTTTACATACGGATTAGCGTGCATATCAATTCTATCATGCGGCGATGCAAGATGTGATAGACTGCCTTTGAAGCTCGGTAAGGCAAGGGTCCTTATCCGCCGTGCCTATCTCCTCGGCACACGCTGATCCAGCCTCCTTTTTAAAAGTGCTGAGATGCAGAGATTGCATTGTCATATGTGTGTCGCTCCGTGTAAAGCAGATCATATGCCTTTCAAAGTAAAATGCAAATACATAGAACAGGGCATATGGTGGTATGCAAACAGGCTTCCGTTCTCCGCACAGCAAGTGTCCAGACGTATGCCTCGAGACTTCACATGTAGCCTCGTGTACACATGTTCGCTATTCCCCGCACAATTCCTTTCCGCTTCCTGAATGGCAGCGTTGTAAATCATTTTGTATTCCCAACATCAGACAAAATGAGAACTGTCAAATGGCAGAAACACATTTTCGCAGCTCCCCCTGAAACCCCATTAGAATTTTTGTTATGTTTTCTACTTTGGACCCCCTGGTGAAAAAAAGAACACATGGGGATTGTCTGGGCTGGAGCCAAACACACATAAATTTTAATATTAAATTGGTCGGCACCTCTGCAGCCTCCACCGGCTTCCTAATCTCCTGCTGCATATCTTCATTATCTGAAAGTGTGCTTTCATCTTAATTCCATTTTCATCCATCAAACGTCAGGGAGGTTTGACCTTCCGTGATCTCCCCAAAGATAGCGAGTGAGAGAGGGAGGTATTGAGGATGACGCAGATAGGAAAAGAGAGAGAACTTGTGAGATAAGGTCTGAGTGGAGATGATGGACGAGGATAGAGAGATGGCAACATGACAGGACTAAATGGGGCATATCTTTGATGCCAAGTTTGTGGTCTGGGAAACGTTTTAAGTGCTTTATGTGGCTGTGGGGCAATTTGCATATTTCACAATGATAAACCATTGCATAATCCCGGCAAAGCCTAGAAGTGGATCAAGCACTATTACAAAACAGAAAATAAAAAAAGAAATAAAATAAAGATTCTTAAATTTAAGTCCAAAATAATGTTGATTACAGAAAATATATGTATCTAAGATGCTTTGTTTAGCAACTTTTCCTCTACTTCAACTAATACTGCTTGTGCTTCTGTTATATTTTACTTAAAGATCCACTAAATAACCTTTGTGCACGGAAAGGATTTTGTTTTGCATTGAATGTTCCACAATATGGCATTAAACATATCTATCTTGCATTTATTTAAATTCAGATTTACAGCCCAAAAGTAGTTTAAAAGGCATACGTTCTTACTGAATTTGATTTGTAACTTGGCCGTATAGTGTCACCTGCTTGTCTTCATGGATATAAATAGGCATTCTTGACAAATTATCATCTCCAGAAAATGTACATAATGCAAAAAGACAAAAGGAATATTTTTTGAGTAAAGCTTCTTAAACAACGTGTGGATTTGACTGCTGTGTTTTCACTCATGGCACGCACAGGTTAAATTTGTTTCAGAAAAATTGTTACATGTAGCAGGCATGTCTTTCAGTCCTATTTGCTATTCCTCTCTCGCTTCTTAATCATCCCTTTCACTCGCCTTGGGCCCTTTTTTCCACCCTCCTCCACTCTCTCCCTTCTCACTGTCAGTCTATTTATTCTTACAATAGTATTTAATTACTCATTTATAATAATTGCCTGTGTAATTGCCTAACGCTGTCCGTAACAGGTGGCGTATGGGACCAGTAAGGAGTGTGTCTGAAGCCTGTGTGACACTTGGCATTCATTTCGACCATGCAAAAGCCCAGTGAGGCTCCCCCTAGTGGCTGACAAACAGCACAAGGACATCCATACACACACTGAGAGAGGGACAGACTGCTTATCCCACATGAATGATACATACCCGGGCCATATCATCATTCCCGAATAGAACGGCTCATTAGCATATAAGCTGGGTACGCTCTCTAATCCATGTCCTGCCTCCCATTTGCCGGTTTGGACGGCAGCCTTGATCCCCTAAGTGAGGGTTATCTGTCATCAGTGACTCAGGGATGGTAAATAAAGAATCTTTTTTATCAGCCTTTTTAAAGCTGATACACTCCGTTTTTGTTCTCCTTGCCTTATCTGTACTTTTTTTTTTTTTTTTTTGGCCAAATCTGTTGTCTGGTAGATAGCATCATTCTGTTTTTGGTTTAGTTTTTTTTTTAAATGAGATCGTTCGAATGAGATTGTTTGATACCGGTAGCTAGATTCCCTTGTTGCCATAGAGCTCAACTCTCTGAATTGTTGAAACTTTTTTTGAAACGTCTTTTAAATTGTCCCGTGTTCAAACTCAAAATGTGAATTCTACAAAAGCTTGTGAAATATTGATAGATAGCAAGACGATCTTTTTTCATCCAACACTAGATGCATTTAATTTTCCTTGTTGTGTGCACAAATAACCTCTCTTCCTGCTTTTGTCGCACCCTTAAAAGATTGGCATTTGACTGATTTGCAGAACTGCCAGAATTGTTGATGCCTTTTTTGTCCCTGACATTCGAACCTGTGTCAAAACAAGGCAGCGTTAGCATTAACCCTTAGGCCAGTCACAGCCTGACAGTAGTAGGCCGTCGGTCAGACGCAGTGCTGGCAGAGATATGACGGATCCCTACATGTGACACCTAAATGCCCCCCTCCGAGTCAAAGTCGAATTCTGACGGCAGCGTGACATGTGAAGCGATACGACAATGCCAAAGACTCGCACATAGACAAGAGGGCCTCGCATGGGTGAACAAGCAGGGGCGGCTGACTGTTGCACTGTGCCGTTCAGCTGTCACTGTACTGGAAATTAGAAGGAAAAAAAAGGAGGAAATGTTGGAAATGTGATCAGAAGATGTGCCTTCAGAGTCCATGTAAGAAACACCCAGGTTTAGGTTGACACTTAGACCACAGTCCTCTGCCTGCACCTCTGTCAGCAGCAGTGGCTCTAACATGGCCGACACCAGAGAAGGCCCTATCCATTCATAATGAGAAGCTGTAACACAATTCGCGATTGACAACGGCGGATGTTGCTGTGGAAATCCACAAAGATGTCCCCCGGCATTAAAGAAAATACATTTGGCAGATGACAAGACCCCCTTTATGAATTATGAAGTCATTTTATGTCCCTTTCAGCCTCATTGCTATCAGTTACATGACACGAGGGCTAGTGTTCTTCTAGGCCAGCAGAAATCCCACAAAAGGGTGTTATTTGTCAGCTTGAAACTAATCCACTGTCACTCAATACCGCCGGCACCCCCCAACTCTATCAAAGACACAAAAATAAAGAATTGAAGCACTTCTCTTTGGGCATTCAAAGCAGGTCAAAGGTTGGAATAAGCTTGCGAGGATGTTCAAAATGTGTCCCAGTAGAATAGTATCTCTGTTACACCAGTGGCCTAATCCGCCACTTGAAGAGCAATTAAAAGTTTAGCCCGACTTTAAAAAAGTAACCATGTGTGATCTCTTTCCTCCTCTCTTTCTCTCCCGCTTTTATTTCTTCCTGAGGGTCCATCTCTCCGGCTGCATTCATGTGGCGCATGCTAATAAGAAAGTGCTATCCATGGCCCTCCTCCAAAAGGCACTGGGGAGAAAGAAAAAGACCAAAGTGGGATGTGGTTGAAGCAAGCAAAATGAAGCGAGCAATGCTGTGATCAACCGCTCTCTTATTTCCTTATCATCCGATTCCTTCCACTTTCAAAATCCTTTTTAGTCTGTCTCTGCTTTCTATTTTTTTCCCCTTTCCAAAACTGCTCCCAATGCCCAAGCTCTGAGACTAACAATTTGTCCCTCCACAGTTTTTGGAGGGGAGGACTTTTCCAACTTTGTACGGCTCAGGCTTGCAATTATGACACACTTAGTTGAGTCTGTGTTTTAGTTCTCTGTGGTCTGGTTGAAAACATATAGTCATTTTGCTGCAAAAGGGTCTGCAATGAACGGAACAAAGGCTTTTTAATTGATTGCTATGTGCCTGGAAAGATGATAAAGTCGAGTGTGAAAAATACAAGCCAGCGATTTCAAATTGACCAGAGAGCGCTAATAGCATCATCAACTCTTAACAAGGCCGCGCCATGTTGCTCATAATGTCGGCACCTAGGGTAATAAAAGTATTTTTAAAAGGTGTTTAAAATGCTATTACCAACAGTTGGGCCCATGTGGCTTGTATGACCTTGTGTAATTCTCATAAAAAATGCAAGATAGATTTGTTGCACTGTTCTGGTTAGGCAATAATTTAAAATGGTAGTGTGAAGTCGGTTTAAATGCAAACGCTTATGAGTCAATATCTTGCGAAAGTACATTTAAAAACAGTCATTGCTCTGAGCATTGGTAAATTCTTGTATTTTTCCACAATCTACTAAAACTTTTGCACAGTGCTGCGTTTCGAAATGTATTCAGCACTATTCTATGGAACTTTTTTGTTATGATTTAATATATCTGCACAAAAGGTGAGGCTGTACCTTCTGGGCTAAAAGGATATGAAAAATAACATTAGTCAAACGTGGCAGACTAGAACAAGTGGGGGAAAAACGCCCCATGCATCTCTGTTGACTCTGCCGATAATGCTCGGAATCTCTAAGCCCACAAGAACTCCTTTTATCTCGACTTTGTTTTTTCTTCTTTCTTTTGGGATAGTTTTCTTTTCTTCGGAAATTGTTTCTCGTCTCTTTGTCCGTGGAAGACTGACCTGGGAGGAATGCGCGGAGCGGGTTTGAAGCTTAAAGAAGATGGAACGTGCGGAGGAGCAGTGGAGCTTGACAGGGCCAAAGCTATCAGTCTGGCTAAGACATGATACCTAAGACTCTCCGGGCGGGTGCACTAACAAACGCCGCGGCGCACCTCTCCTCTGCCAACAACTCAACTTGACCCAGACCAAAAACTCTCATCGAAATTCCCCCTGGCGGCTCGCGGGGCTTAGTGCACCTGAGAGACGCTCCAACATTTGGCCTACTATCTTGTTTTAGATTACCGAGGGTTAGCAGAGGCATCGTCGTGCTGTTAGCTTAGCCCGTAACATGGTAATAAGGAGCAAGTGAGAAGCACCCAAACAGAACTTGATTCCAACCCGATCGCGTTCCTATCGATTTCCAGTCAGACATTCACCTTGGGGGCATTTGTCTCATTTATCGTTCAAGCATCATTGAATTGTCAAGGGCTGGATTACACCTTGCACTTTACATCTGCTTATGTCGAAACGGAGACGTGGCTCAGGTTCATGGTGCGTTCCTAGCAACTGGAAACTGGGATGTTTCTCACCTCCGATTCAGAAAGACGCCCTGAAACTAAGCTCGAACTGGTAAATCGTACTTGTGAACTGGGAGCTGGTTGGGTAACTCAAGAGTTGCAACAATGATAATTACAATTTAGTGCTGCAAGATTAATCGCAATGGAATCGAAATTGCAATTTGAGTGGACAAGTAGCAAATCGCAAAGGCTAGAATTGTTGAAGTACCATAAACAATCCTTAAACAATAAATGAGCCTGTTTTATTCTGCATAAATCCTGTAGTTTGTTCTGTTCTGAAATCCATGTGGTTCTTTCATGAGTGTGTCAGTTCAAATGCCTGATTCAGTCTTTCAGTTTATTCTCCTGGACGCGTTTATAATGTGAACGTTGAACACAATCGCAATACTTCCCCAATCATGCAACTCTATCACAAATAGTACATTTTGAGTGACCACCCCTTAAACATGTCAGTTACAGGTTCAATCCGAAAACAATCTGTTATTTAGCATGTTTTTGACATCTGTTAAATATTTACTTTTGTTTAGCCTGCGGTTTAGCGTTAGTCATATTGTTTACACACAAGTCGGAACGTGTAAAGTTCAAGTGGGAAAAAAACGACTTCCCGGTTGCCTGGAATGCGGCATTACAGTTAGAGGTCACACTTGCACAATCACTACATTGAAACTGGGACTAAACTACAACTAAACCAGAACTAAACCAGAGCAAGAATGGGACCAAACCAAAGTCTACATTAGGGCTCAAACTGGGCTGAAACCAGGACCAAACCAGACCAGGATCAAAGAGGATATTTTCAAGAACAAAAAAGAGCATTGTCTTCTGTATTTGTTTTCACGAAATTTGTCAGTTGTCAGTATTTTGGAATGCAAAAAAATAGCTATGGTATCACTTAATAATTATACTTTAATTTGCCGTAACAAAGCATGATCAAAGACTTAATTCACACTAAACATAGAGTTTATTAAGCATGATTCAGGATTAGATAACAACTTAATTAAGGTTAGGGTTGGGGTTAGGAATTAGGAATTAGGGTTTGTTCTTAATAAACTATGTGTTCTCTATAAATGAATTATTAACTACTTTTGTGTTTTTTACTTTGTAGATCAGATGAAGAGTCAATAATAAATACTTTTTTTTTTTCTTTCACTAATGGCATATTTGGAACATTAGATGGATTCAATTTGTCGGCTGTGTTGCCCGTCAAGTAGCGATGTTGTTTTTACATAGCTATTTGGCACTCGGTGAAGGTCTCAGGTGGCGTATCACGGGTCACTGTCTGGTAGCCCATTAAAAATGAAGCATGGCGTCTTAATTACCGACTGGCACTTTTGGCAACCCTCGCGGTTCTCAGGTGTCACCCCGAATCCTCTTCTCCCTTTGTCCCGTCTTCTGTGGCCCCTTTATCTTCGGCCCCCGTCTCACTTACTCATACTTACCCCTGTCTATCCATTCTACCTCCGCTACTCGCTTGACTGCAATAAGACACTGGCCCTGTAGTTTACATTTAGCTCCCCTCGCCCCGAGTCCTGCCCCGGCCCACAATTGCTTCCTGCGGTTCACGGTAGCGGGTCACTGCCACCCGCCCAAGGTACTTAGAGCTGGAGATTGCGCACACTAACCGGCACACCTCGCTAGCCCCCGTTGCCCTCGGCGCTGTCCGGAGGCTACGCTGAATGTGGGCTTAATTATAAAGCCAGGCGGTCACTCAAACAGAACGTTTTGTAAAGGGTTAGCGTCGTAGCATAAACACAAGCGGTCATTGTCTGCAACTGGTGTACTGTGACCAATATAATCCCACATGCAAAAGAAATCCTCCAAGCCAGTCCTACCGGCTCACTTTCAGGCGGAGTATTGTGTTTTTACAGACATGTGCGTAATTCATTTAAAGAAAGAAGCGGAATGCAGCGCGCAGAGTTCTTCCAAGGCGTTGGCCCCTTCTTTCAGTGGTATAAATACAGGGTCTAGAAATGTTCAAGGGCAAAAGGCTCACCTCATTTTTTACAATACGACACATCGGAAGCTATGCTCACTTCAATTTTATTTCTTTGCTTTGTAAATTTCTTTTTATTTCCTTTTTTTTAATTTCAAGGTAAATGTTATTAAGATTGCCAATGTTGGCCAAGGATAGAGTAATATTCATTGAGAAAGTACAGTTGAAATTTGATAAAGGTTGTACAAACTGGAAAAAAAAAAAACGAGCAGTCACTTAACCAATAATTTATGGTTATTTAAATAATATGTTACTATTATTATTAGTTTTATTATTATTACTTTACTTGTACTTAAAAGGCGCACTATGTAACCTTTCAGCTGGAAGATATACTGAGTGGAATGTTTCAGTTTTTGAATATATGTAAACAGAACTGAAAACACGACCAGAGAGAGAACAAGAAAAAGGCAACAAAAGGGATCCAACATAAACGTCCCATTTGGTCCAAAATCTGTCAAATTTGTTCATTTTCAACTGAATGTATTTTTTACCCTCCAATTTTGCAAATGCCAGTTACAATGTTGATCCAGTCCTTGATTCTGTCGCTTCAATTTTCTAACAGCAATACATCTTTACAACTTTTCTAGAAGTAGGTGGAAGTCTTAACTTGTACAATAATGATATGCACAACAGACATTTACTTAAAGCGCATACTGTATGACATGTTAAGACATGTTAAACTACACATTTCACTAAAACGTAGAGAACATGATTATATTTTGCCTATTTACAACCAGTTTTATTTAAGTTACTTGTATTTCCTGGTTGGACATGAGCAGCAGATGTGACACAGGTATAGATAATTCCACGACTGTCACCTAGCAACCATCTTGTAAACAAGGGCCAAAATCCATATAAATTACACTTATAACTTGGCAAATAATCCATAATAACACCTTTGTTTTCGTGCAAACTGTCTCTGCATTTTTGATCAGATATTGCTTTTTGATTGAAAGGGGTTACTTTTTAGAAATCAGCACTACCTCCTGCAATTTTCAACTTTTATTTTTCAAGTTTCAATAACTAAACTTGGAAAATCTTCCTCCATCTAGTCGGTGGAGGAATTCCCATAGTTGTGCCCCAGAGCCAGACATCGCCTTGACAGTAACATATATTGCTTAGTACACATGTTATTTATTCAAGATTTCTAGATAAAAGTAACATGTCAGTCTTCTTTTTCAAAAGCTCTGCAATGTTTAGATCGGCGGGAGGGCGGAAATGAAAATCAAATCCAAGAGGTCACACTTTATTGACATGAGTGGCGGACTGCTGTTTTTATTGGCCCCAGGTTCACTCGAGCCGGGCAGCGCCATGTGTTTCCCCTTTAGTGTCCAGGATACAGGCCAGTGCCAAGCTTTAGCCGCAACTCCAACAGACCTGTGGCGTGTTTGCATTGTCAGGTTTCGAGGATGACGGATTTGCTCAATCACCCGTGGCTGTCACCGGTTTGGCTTTCCATCACGGGCACGCCCTAAAGAGGCCCGGGGCTGTCTGGACCCTGGAAAAAAGGGTCCCCGCATCTGGTCGCGATAAAGCAAAGCAGCGCTAACTCGTAATGAAAGACATACAAGAAGGTCGTGGCCTGTTTTTGGCACGGCGCGGGGAATGGTCAAAGTATGTGTGTATGTATGCTCCTGGGATGAAAATGTGCGGGGTTGTGCCAGAAGTCTCGCTAGCATCTGCTTTTTGTTTGGCGGTGTGCGTTTTTGGCGGCATCTGGTGATGGTATTTTAAACTTCAAACCTTTTTAGTTAAATGAAAATCACTTTATGCTACAATTTACTTGGGGACACAAACACAGGGAGAAAACCACATTGTAGTCAACCTTTAAAGGACGCAAACTTGACATTTTGAGCTTTTAACCATGTTGGGGTTAGGATTTGGGTAAGGGTTCCTTCATCAAAGCGTTAAAAACACTCCAATTCTGAAAGCACGCAATCTGTGATGTCATAGTTAGCGCGCCGAGATATTCTGTGCTGTTTTTAAATCCATAAATCGTCGCCAGATTTGTTCCGTGCATTTTAGCCGTCGAATCACGATCATTACAATTGCGTGGCAGCGTTAGGATGTTTAAAGCAAGCTAGCATTTGTGTATCTCACCTGTGTAATTCCCTCTGCAGCCAGTAGATGGAGTCAAAAGTCAATTCCTGGTGTGGAAAACCCAAGAATGACATGACATAATTTTTCTTTTTAGTTCTAAATCATGAGACGCCGACGTAAAACTACTCAAGCCTATGTTTAAAGGCCAATAACTAGACAAACAATGCATAATATTTATCTTTTCTTTTAATACTGTCAAACGTAGCACAAAATTACACAGATTGTTTGCTGCCATCGCTTAACTGAATGATAAGGCATGGAGGTATTGATTACATTGGCTTTGTCGTTCGAAACAAGGAGGTGTGACTCCACAAACCCAAGCGCAACTGAGGGTCATGACACTACACGTTTGTTTATGTGCGCTTGCTAGCACCCCGGGCCTCTTTTCAACTCCCGCTGATTGACAGCTGAGCGGAGCAGGAGGGCACAGGGTCACGCTGGAGGTGAACTCAGTTAGGCTCAGTAAACAAGTCGGCTTTGGGGAGGCTCGAGTGAAAAATGGTCGAAAGGCAGGGCACCGTCGGCTGCTGTTCAGAACGGCATACCATTACTGTTTTCACATCGTATGCGTTCAGCAATTTGTATTTAGTTCGACAGAGGAGAGAAACTATCAACGTTATATTGCATAGACTATTGTTAAATTACAATTATTAAGTATAGATTTTTACCACAAAAATGCAGATACTGGAAGCTATAGACCCTTTAGAGTCTATATGATCATGTTTTTCTAATTCTGACGTAGTTTGGTGGGATAGAACTTGTTTATCATAGAGTTACAACAGTTAAGTTGCAGAATGTGAAAAAAACAGATAATTTAGACTCAATGGACACAATTTTCTGACAGCGTAAACAGGTTTTATCATTTGTCAAACCATAAATATTGTGTAATCGATATGGACCTTGTTTACAATATGGTTGCTAGGTAACAATTGTGGAATTACTTCTATTTCTACTCATTTTTATTATTATGCTGCAGGAAAAATAGACAAAATCTTTGTTGAAATCTTAAATATAATCATTTTAGCTATGTTTAGTGAGATGTGAAGTCTAAATTTGAAATGGTCTGTCACCAAAATGTTACCAATTCCAGAATAGACGCAACTGGAGTGAAATTTCACTTTTGCCTCCATTTCAGTTAACTGATATCAGATCTAAATACTAACAATTCTTTCTATTCTATCAAGGCTTTGTAACAAAAAATAAGCAACAATTGTGAATTCCCAGTGTATAAATGTCAGTTAGTTTGTTTGTCTATTACAAAAGATGAAGAAATTGTATTTGAGCTTCACAAAAAGTATAATTTGTGGTCATTTTTGGAAAATATCTGTTGACAAAATGAAAAACCATTGTGAGCTCAACATTTTTGCAGGTATTTGTTCAGTCAGGATTTTGCCTTCATCAAAAATGTCAAGTGTCTGTCATAATCTGTTTTTAAATACAATAGGAAGCCAAAACCACTTTGATTTGTCACATTTTGTTATTTTAAAGTTAATCCTAGTTTCTCAATTGAAATCACATGCCTCCAGTTACTTCCATTCCGGAATTTAGAATGTTTTACATTTTACATTTACAAATGTTTCTTAAAGGGTCAATATATTTAGTATAATCACTGTTAGTTTAAGTATGGGGAGAACTGGTTAAGTAGTAAGTAAAACTAAGAATAGCACAAATTTGTAATGGTGTAGTTGTCGTGTTGAGATTTTATATTTTACTTGGTGTAAAAGTGGTCAACATTTTTAGTGTTATGAGACAAAAGTTGCTAGACCTTGGTAAAAAAAAAAAAAAAAAAAAAGAGTTTTGAAACAGTATTTGTAAGTTCCAAGGACACATTCACGACATGGGTATGGGCATGACTCAAAACACAGTTGCGTATTACACGATTCACTTTCCCTCCCTCGTGGCACCCGGCTACATAGAAAGAAAATTGACTAAGCAGGAATGACTGTTTTATTTGATTCATTTATTTAAAAGACCCAGAATGGCGGGATCGAAGGTCGCCGTGCAGACCGTGCTTGCTGCAGATTCTAATCCAAAGCCTCCGGCGGTCTCTGCATGAACTCCATTCCTGGTCTGCAAACAAATTAGCTTTTTCTCCCTCCACTCCCTCTCTCCTCCATCTCACTCTGCCTCCAGTGAAAATAAGGGGGAATTTCAGGTGAATAAAATCTATTTGTTCATTTAACTTTTTTTTTTTTTTCTCCTCGCCCGAACTCAATTTTCTCTTGGTGTTTGGGCCCGTTCAATTGTTTTTCTTTACTTTGCCGTCTCGCCAGCTATTCATTAGGCAACAGTCATTTAATTTGTATCATTAGAAAATGTGGTTTCCAAGGAATACCGTGCCTCCGCTATAACTGATGCATTTGCTTATGTTTCATGGTGTTTTAATGAAAGTGAATGATAATAGTTTCCCTAGAGGTGCATGGCGCAAAGTAATTAGCTCTAATTTTATTTATTTAATCTCGGCCTTGAGGTGGGCCTATCAATCCTATAGAAACATCAAAAATGATTGTGGATTCATTAATTATTTCATATTTTTGTAACTTTTGGGAAATGTGGTTGGTATACATCACACATATACACAAAAAAACATTACTTGCATGTCTCCTCCAGGCATTATTACACTCATAGGCGTTCCTATTCCTTGCCCGTTTTTAATTATGTAACAAATGTTTGACTATCCAAGTAAAATTTGCATGAATATTTATACTGATTCATTTGTTGAGTGTTGATTGTAATTACATGGAAACATGATTTATTGCCAAGATTGCTGTGTTAGCCAGCCAGCCAGCGAAAAGGAACGGGGTAGAAATATAAATGCTAATTCGCTAACACACAAACCCGGTGTGCAAGGCAGAAATCCACTTCTCCCAGTGGCTTGTGGGGAATTGTTTTATCAAAAAGAAAATCAACTTCCAAAGTGAGCCTGGTTGTAGGTCTAGCCTTAGCAGTGATCTCTTCCCCCTGAGCCGTTTTTGAACAAAGCTAAGTAAAAGTATGAAAGGAGAAATACAGAATTTTGTGATAAAATATGTGCATAAATTGTCTATAATAATATTAATTCACAACAAGAGGTATCACTTCAAGTAGCAGTTTGGATGTGCTTGTCATAATGTTTTTTTTTTCTTTCTTTCTGTTTTTTTTGTTCAACTCTCACCTTATCAGAAGGAGAAAATAACAGCACTCCATACAACATTGCATTCCAAAATTTGTGGCAGAAAATGAACGACTTTTTTTTCATGCCTTTGGATAGATTTGATTGAACTGATAGTCATCGATTACATTAAAAGCACCACCACTTATTATTCATGGTAGCATTTACACAAGAAATCTTCAACAGGCTGCAGAAGTACATGCTCATGAATGCTGAACAGGAATGATTTATAGAGACTACAATTGGTGATAGTTATCCTTTATTGCGTACGTCCCCATTTAAGAAAATTAACTTTTGCTCATACGTAGAACACCTGAAATGCACGTCAACACTGGCTGTATATTTCTGTCTTCACCCTTGTTGTCACTTCATTTATCATTCTCCGCTAAAGACACACGACTCCACACCTAGTACCTGTCAACAGATAAGCTTTGGCAAAACACATTCACGTCAGTCTCCCCGATCCAACGACAGAAACCTTGAAGATTGATTACGGGCAGATGTACGAATTAAAGTTATCATTGGGGCTTACAAGGGAACGCGCTTGATCAGGTGTGACAATTGCCAAACAAATAGAAGGAGGGAGAGGGAGGGACCCAAAATGGTTGAGTAATGGGTCTGTGTCCCGTTTAATTTTGATGACGGAGCAAGGGAGCGAGGAGGACAGAGGAGGGTGCACATCGAGGAAGGTTGCTTGGTTGTGTTTGTACAAAATTAATGACCAGCGTTCGCCATTTGTTATGCTATTTATCCAGGTAATGAGCAACCATGGGCCGCCATTTCTCACCCCATGTTCACTCTGTCCCGATCACCCACCATTCTCTGTCACTGGCTTCAAAATCGGGCGTAGGGAGCCACCGTTAATAGTGGAACAGCTTGCCCACCTCTCATCATCAAGTGTTTCTAGCCACACATATAGCAACGTGAACACAGAGCTTGTAGGACAGAAGTCTTTGTTAGTCACCGCATGTTATGGAAAGCAGGCATTTGCCTCTTCTCTTGGTAAATCAGATCTCCTGCAGAGCCTTGTTCACCTTGGCCTCTTTGTGCAAATGAAAACACACAAATGAGGCCGCGGCAGCGCTCTCTTCTTAGTTGTATTTAACAGGTTGAGCCAGCTGCCATGTCTGTGGCTCCCCCGAGCCCTGATGTCTTGTGAGGCTAGAGCTTTTCTTGTTTGTCCCCTTTACAAGGTCTTCCCATTGAAGGTTTTCAGGGTGAGTGAAAGAGAGGACCTTGTTTGTTGTAAAAAAAAAAAAAAAAAAGGTCATTGTTAGCTTTTGTGATGGAGCAGATTGGATGACACAAGTGACAGTGCAGCTAGCTGATAGGTAAGGTTAACCCTCTTTGTGCCCTTAATTCTTCCTACAATTCCTTTCCCTAATTCTCCCAATTAAACTTTACCCATCTTTTTGCCCTAATTCTCTTCCTGATCTACTAAATGCTCACTTGAATCTTTTTTTGAAACCCGAGGATGCAATATCCTCTCTAGTCTAAACCCACAAACAGTCCCTTTAGTGACCCGCGGCGTTTGGTTTTTCTTGTAGCCATTTCGCCGAGTGACCTTCTCGGTGGTGAGCCAGCCCCAGGACCCTCACCAGCAGGGATCGCTGCAGAGCTGCTACGACAGCGGCCTGGACGAGTCGGAGACACCCAGCAGCAAGAGCTCGTCGGGCCCCCGGCTGGGCGCCCTGCCCCTGCCTGAGGACAGCTACGAGAGGACAACGCCGGATGGCAGTGTCGGTGAGGCAGAGCACATGGAAAATGGTAGGGGCAAACACTAAAGAAAGCTTAGAAAGCCTGTAGATGTAGGAAACATATAGTGCATCACATAGCACACACCAATAGCTCAAGTACACACACAGACATAGGAAGCCCTTTATTTTGAGAGTCCTGTGGCTTAGCTGTGGTCTGACAGTTCTTGGCTTCAGATAGCAGCATGAGGAGGACAGGGATTGTGTTGCCGTAGCTGTGATTTCCTTTGAATAGGGCTAATGCTTTTCCAAAATTCAGCATCATGTAGAAGGGGCTCCTGGATTTAAAAGCTTTGTTTCTGTTTCAGAAACAGCAGGCTTATTTGATCAAAGGGGCTACATGTGGGAATATATGTAAGACACATATTCTCTTAAATCAACACCCTTCATGCCGTCTTGTCTTCTTTTATATTGCACTATGTTTTTGGACGTTGTTACAATTCCTGCTGAATTCCATCTCAGGTTAAATCTTCAGTGCGCTCCTGGTGAATTACTTTTATTTGTACGGATCAAGTAGAAAAGGAAAACAACAGGGGGTTAAGACCCAACCTGCATTGTTGGACAGACGGTGGGTTTGTCTTGAGTGAATCTTTGATTTAATCAGCAGATGAAACTGATGCAGTAAAGAAACTGTAGTGGAGCCAATCTGAGCGGGAGCGCTGGAGAAGATTGCTGTGGCAGTCCTGGGGCGCGGCACTGTCTCCCTGGTGGAACCGCGTACTTTACATGCACTAGTTTAGTTCAACTAGATCCCAAATATGTGAGGACGAGCGTGTGCGCCTGTGTGTGCAGTGAGAGATGGAGGTAATGGTCCCATTCATAGTCTTGGAGTCTGAGGCGATGCTTAACAAGGAGTAGCTGTCTTGAGAGTGCTAAGCCTAAGTGCGCAGGCTTTCCCACTGCAGCTTAGCATAAAGATATTCAAATCTCCTAAAGATCCCATCTCTATCCTGCCTCTAAGTTTGCTGATGTGGTTTCAGATGGAGTTGTACATGTCACTGCTGGCAAAGGTCACAGTGTAGCGCAAAGCCAGAGCAAAACACATATTTGCAACTGAATTTTTTTGTATTAATACTTTTTTAAAGCAGTTTGATTTACCAAACAGCCAAGATTAGATGTTACCTTGTGCAAATAAGGGCGAATATATTAGCATAGACATTGAAATTTGAGTATTTTTCCTATTGAAATGACTGTGCGATTGGAAAAAGAAGCTGCAAAGCAAAGAGAGTTTTATTAGAATCAAGTCAAGGTCAATTTATGAATCAATCATCCAAAACAAACAACATGCTGTGCGCCATCTTGGGGAGAATTCTGTTTCAAATAAAAGTCAAACATGGAAATATAATTATAGTTTTACAAAGAAGGCTTGTCTTAGGAGTTGTAGAGGTTGTATTCTGATCTGTAGTGAGTATAATATGGTCTTGGTCAACACAAATGCGTTACATATCCTCGGAAAGTGTCCTCAACGTTGACACAAGGCTCCTTTCTGCTCAGTTAGGTCACTCACATTAGAGCATCCACTAAGCATCTTTACATGTAAAACAGAAGGAATCATCTAAAGCTTAGGGAAAACATTGGCAAACCGCTGCTGCCAGTTAAGCAGAGTTAAGAACGGTCATTAGCGCTCCTTCTTGTGTTGTAACCCGGGCCCCACAACAGACATTTTGACACTGCGCAAAAAAACTAAAAAAAATAATGGGGAAAGGGGGAGAACAAAAGTTAGCAGATGGCGCCTGGGCTTAGTGCTAGCTCGGGTGCCGTTAGCGACAGGTAATTTTGGACGTTTACATGCATGATAGGTGGTCGGAGTGTTTGTGAACCTAGGAAATGTAGCTAAGGGGGCAGTTAAGCCATCAAGTCATAGATTGGATTTCGTCGTTTCGTTTTTTTCTGTCCGTCTTTGGGTTTTGTTATTGCCGATACCTTTCGTCGAGGATTGAGTGCTCAGAATTTAATTGTGTTTTTAAAAAGTAATTAAGGTGAAAGTATTTGGAGATGTATTCAGTCATAAAGGCATGATCCTTCTAAGCATATTTTGTGGATTTATTCAGTGATCAGAGTCTTTATAAAGTACTGTTCGTGTATATTGTCTTGTAATAACTAATTTTCAACACATTTTACAACAGCAATTATACAAGTGGGAGATGGATCAAAAATGTGAAATTTAGCTGCAAATAGAAAAAGAGAACAAACTTGCACAGCTTTTACGTTTTGTGCTATACTTGACCATTCTTACAGGTGTGTTTTAGCACGTTTTTATCAGGATAACAAGAACAAATATTGTCAATTTTGCCCGCGAACTTTTACTTTTTCAATTCAATTCTTCGTGCAAGGGGTGAATCGTGGACAAAAGCTTTTCTGTACTTTCTCAAAGCTCTCACTTGCCAGTCGATGGTTTAACAAAATGTTGCTAGAACTATATATCAGCCCCTGAGCCGTAGCAGGAACATCTTGTCTGTCTCACATTCACACACGCAAAAACACAACAGCACATAAGCCACAGCCGGGCACCTCTTGGACTTATAGGCAAACAGAAAGACAGCATCAGTGTTTGCACAAAACTCATATTACTTCTCTCCACACTTGCGCCGAGGGACCTGGTTTTATTTTTTCAACACCCATCTCCTTCATCAAGGTCAGATTTTTGGACTTTATTTTCTATTGGCTGCTCCCTCTGTCCACGGGGAATGTCAAAAACAACAACGGCAAAAAACTTTTTTCAGCAAATTCAGCGTAACTTTTAAAAGCAGGAAATCAAGGGTCAGTTTTTTAAATTATGCCAATTTTAGCAGGATTTTAGATTATAATTTTCTGCTATCAGAATCATGTTTTGAAAATACACTTTATGAAGTTAAATTCTTACTGAAATTTAAAATACTAAGCACAACTGATAAAATGTGATTCTTTATTTTTGGGTTTTTTCTTAACGTAATTTGTGCAGTTTAACTGAAAGTAGTTTCTCTGCTGTTGCTCTAACTGGGAAGTCCTTGGCTAGTTTGTTTGCTAACACCTGGGGGTGATAAAGGACACTTTAACTAACCCCACAGCAATTATTTTCCTCTGTGCGTGATCCCAAAGTCTGTATCAGAGATAAATGAGTGTAGTTGCTGTGTTCCTGATGTTTATCTGGTTTTCTACAACTGTTAGCTTAATTTTCTTTTTTTAAGAAGTTGGTTACAAATGGAATATCAAGCTGAGTTGTAGTCGTTTATATTGCTTATCAGATTATCAGATTTCAAAATGTACAAATTTCCTTACTTTCCTTACATTTTTGCCTCTCACTGCTAATATTGCGAATGTCGTGATGTCATTTGCATATCCTCTATTGCTGTGAAGTAAAAGTATTGTGAAACTTAGCTGTAAAATTAAAAGCAGAAGGCACTTGTCACTTTATAAGTAGTATTAGCGGTGCGTAAAGGATACATTTGGGGAGTTTTAAATTGAATACTTTTACTTACACGTTTTTAAATTGGAACAGCTTTTCCATCACTCTACATCTTACAGCATCTTGATCTTCCATACGCACAGCTGGGCCCCTCACTTATTCATAAGCTTACCCTGGTCTTCATCACATATTCATCCCCGCTGAATGTTTGGAGTCAAGTGCTCGATTAGGCTGTTATGGATGTCAAAGAGGTCTTCCACAACTACATATATAGCATTATTGGAGGGTCATAGATTTGTTGTTTTTTTATTGATCTTTACATCGCCTTGGGGGTAGCAGATTCTTCAATTTTTACCTCAAAACGCTTGCCCTTTCGAGATGTACGAGGAATCTTTTTCATGAATCAACACCTCGCGGGCCTGAAGACATTCAGTGTGTTACATCAAAGTAGCGTGCCATGCGGCCTCTGGGTCACCCTGCCAATTATATCTCTGTTTTAATCCATACAACAAAAAAAGAGAGACAGGCTAATGCAATGCCGCGACCTCTCACCTCTACAGAACGCCCTTGTATCCAGGATTATAGATGTTATAATGTGCTGCCAGTGGATACGCTATACATATGTAATCAACGCTACTGTGTGTGCAAATGAGTTTAATCAATAGGTTAAAGATGCCAAATGCAAATCCGTTTCTTCCGAAAATGGATGCTGCGCTTTTGGTAGTTTGGCTGACAGCGGGCAAGAGCAAGTCATCATAGCTTTGAGCAGTTTGCATATATTGGAATGTGCATATGGTTAAAAATAAAGAGCTTAACAGTGATTAGCATTATTGCATCACAGCAAGAAGGTCAGGGGTTAGAATTGCGGGCCATGTGCGCCTGTCTAAGTGTGGACCATCCAGCTAGGTCCGACTGTCCTGTTCATAAACTCGTCCCTGGGTGCTGCACTGCGATCAGGCGGCTCAAAATAAGTTGACCCAGCGCTATTGAAGGATAAGCAGATGGAATGTTTTCTTACAAGGACAATAAAGTACACATTCACCTCTTCATCAAAAACTTTGGAAGTGAGTCAGTCTAGTATTGCCTATTAGTTCCGTGCTAGACTCTGTGATAGCCTCAGCGTAGTGAAAACAATAGCTTGCTCTGGGAATTTCCTGAATGTCCTTCAATTCAAATTCAAAATTCAAAATAATTAAAAGACCACAAATTGGCCCTTTTGAGCTTTTGACCATGTAATAACAGTGTTCTCTCCTCAAAAACATTCCTGGAGTTGTATTTAGCTTCATTCGCACTTGTTTTAAGAATCCGGTGTAGTAAGTCTTCTCCCTCTGAGCCTCAAAAAATACTCTATTCTGACTGTCCCTGTTTTGCAACGTCATAGGTAGAGCTCCGAGATCTTCTGTGCTGTTTTTAAGGTCATAAATTATAGCCAGACTTGTTCTGAGCATTTCTATTGTCAAATCGAGTTAATTACAACAGCGTGCCTGAATTAGCATGTCAGGGGCAAGCTAGTTCGGTTTAGTTAGCCATTGTAATTCCCTCTGCAACCAGTAAATGGAGCTCTAACTCAGTACCTGATTTGGGAAACGTTTGATGCAGAGAATGTAATGTTTTAGATGATAGATTTTTTTTTGTTTTTTTGTTCTAAAACATGTGACATTTAAAGCAGAACTAAGTAACTTCAGCGATAGAGCTCCCCCCGCAGTTCCACCCAGAGAACAGGCCCAAAAAACATTTCTCCTTCATATATTTTGTCCATAATCATATACTAAAATATTTATCGCTAAAAAAAAAAAAAAAAAGCCAATGATTCCCAGGATAGTTTTCGAGTTGACTTGTCGAAAAAAAAATACACCTTATCATTACTATTACTAATGATTACTAAAACCTTTGATTACTAAAACCTTAACCAGGTAAAAAAATGTTAGAGCTTTGAGAGCATGTTTAAATAACAATAACAATAAAAGAATAGGAAGTTAGCGTGTCTAAATTGAATGAATTAGATGGAATTTTTGTTGTTTAGAATGTAACCCCAGGCACATCGTTGCTACAGCCTCTTGTCGCACACAAACCCCTGAACGTGAAGGAAAAAAGTGAGTTGTCAATCATCATTTTGATTAAAATTATTTCATTAAATCCAAATGATTTCTTCCAGTCAGAATGCGTTGCCAAGAACGATTGATAAACGCCAAGACACTCCAATCCAGTCGGCACAAAACAGTCAAAGAAATTCTGTTAAAAAAGACTTGTGTTTTCGTACTTACTTATCACATTCCGATGTTTGCACACAGTCCGGAAGAAATACATTCCAGTCTTCAACTTTTATTTACCACTATTGACCCTTTGCACCTACGTCACACGATCACGTGGGTGCACCATAATGGACGGCAAGAGTATCCGAGCGCAGAATTACGGGGAGCGCAAAAGTAACAAACTCACAGTGATTGCAATTATTTTTGTCACTTAAGCGATGGCTACTTCTAACTCATGTTCAGTTCAGTTGTCAGTGGAAGCAGGACAACTTTTACGCGCTCACAAAGCGCGGTATTTTGAGAAAGTGAAGATCGCTAGCTTAGAAACGGACCCTTACCTGTTTCCTCCTGCCATGCTCACCGATTTAATCAAAACGTCAATATCATTCATTTTCTACCGCTTGTTCCCGTTAGGGGTCGCGGGTGACTGGAGCCTATCCCAGTGACTTTTGGCCTTAGGTGGGGTACACCCTGGACAGTGGCCAACCGTGGGTTCTCTCCGGGTTCTCCCACCGTCCAAAGACATGACTGTGTAGGGTAACTGAGAACTCTAAATTGTCCCTAGTGAATGAATGTGAGAGTGAATGGTTGTCTGTCAATGTCTCTGTCTCTCTGTGTCAATATCATCATAATCAATATATTTTATTCACAAATAATAAATTTGTGGATGTAATATGTATTATCCATTTTGCAGGCTTGAGTCTATATACATACATACATACATACAAGTTAATTTCTTGGCTGGATAACTAACGCCGTGCCCCGCATAACTTTGACGGTTTCACATATTCAGATATGTTTTCGTGAAAAATGTCATACACTTGTAACATTGGCATTGACTTAACTTGTAAAAAGTGCTCACTGCAAATCCGTGAGTACTTGGAGGGCTTCCAGTTCTTTGGATTTATTGCTGCTACCCATCGCCGTCTTCTGTCTTCATAAACAGGTAAACGATAAAAGGCTACATTGGACTTACGGCTTTGCCTGTTAGTGCAGCCAACCGCACAACAGGATATCACCATTTTACGTGTAAAATTGATCAATGTTAGCTTACTAATAGTTAGGTTTAGGGCAAATTTCGATCATTTTACCTCGCACAAACAGCGCTTCCGCCGTCCGTCATGGCAAAGTGGGCGTTCCATGACGTCACATGCAAAGGGTCAATATCACAGAGTGCATCGCGGGGAGGCTGATTTTGTTTATGCTGGCTGCAAAGACAGATGAATAGTGCAAATTTATTGTAGCTGCTAAGAGAGTAATAGCACATCCTGCTAGCTGCTAACGTTAACATTCCACCCACGTCCCTCTCTCTCTCTCCCTCTTTCTCCAACTTTGGCTGCCAGACAACGAGCTCTACCAGGACAGACACGCACGCGCACTCACAATCTCTATCTTGTGCCTGTCTCTCCTGCTGAGAAATCTCGGGGTACCTCGGTTGTATTACAAACATCATCATTTACCGTTGGCTAGCGCGCACAGAGGAGACAGACAAGTGGCACATCACAGCAGTTATCAGGCTGGTAGTGGGGAGACAGAGCAGCTTCAAAGGAAAATGCTGGACACACTTGAATACGAGGAACCATTAAGGGACATGCTAGGTGTTGTTAGAGACGAGCCGTGTCCCTATCCGCAACAATGACTGGCAATTTCAAGTGTACCGCATGAAAAATTGAGGTAGAAGAATTCAAACTGTTGTCCTTCATGTACCGGATATTTAGCGCTGAACGCCTTTAGTGGAAACCAAATTTGTTGGTTGACGATGAAAGAGTTTAGGGAGTTTAATCTGCCTTTTCATTGACGATACCATTTACGCATGCTACTCTTCTCGTTTTTGCACGGAATCTTACGAATTTTGAAAGCTTTTTCCAGCGCCCAGCCACATTCCCTTGAAGTCAAATAAACGACGTGTAGGGCAAGTATGTAGTCGACCAAGAATTTCTCATTTATTTGCCTTCACGATGGCATACGACGGTTGCAATATGTGACTTGTACGAAGCAGGAAAGGCATCTGACGTAAATCCGTTGCATCGTTCCATGGCTGGGTGACCATTCAAGCGATCACACTTTAATCAACTCAAATGTACAATATAATTCGCAGTAGCCTTATCGTTGTCCAAGTATTCTCCGTCCAACACATTTTTCCCCCCGCTGTTGTTGTTTGTCTATTTACACCTATTGGAACACATTGCTCAGACTGGTTAATAATGTGTGTTAATGTGCGCTGGTGCATGTGTGGAAGTGTGTTCATTAGGCTGAGCGGGATTGTGGGGCCAGATGGCAAAGCGAATTTGTTTAATTAAAACCATTCATATTTGAAGAGCGGCGCTGCACAGGCACTGGTTTTAGGTCTGATTTCCCCAAACTTAGTCAGAGGAAGCCGGCTTGTAGCAGCGTATCTGTGCGCTATAATGCAGTGCTATCAATCAGCCAGTCCCCGCATCTATCATCGTTCCTCCCTAAGGTCACTGTACTCGCATTAATTTAAGTTATCCAATCTGGACCGCCCCCCGAAAGTGCATTGCGAGCTAGCGACGCTTTGTTTGAACACATCTCCCCAGCATGGCTTTGTCTTTCATGTTTGCCCCAAGTCGTCGATCGGCCAAGCGTGTCTCGTATTCATTTCCATCTGTCCCCAACTCTCTCCGCGCACTATCCCGGGGCAAGAGAGACAGCGAGGGACGCGGAACGAACAAGAGGACCCGCTGCGACCGTAGGGAGGAAAGAGTAAATGAGTGCACGGGAGCCAAAAAAGATGAAATTTAGAGGGAAAGAGTGAGCAGGAAGAAAGGGGAGAGAAAAGAGGAAGGGGATGGTGGTTACACGCATGATAAAGTCCCCAGCAGGGAGTGGCTTTTGACGGGGAGATGACTGATCACTGTGGCGCTGGAGCAGGCAGGTATTCAAATCATCAGCGGGTGTCGCATACAGTGCAGTCTCACACATGGACTATTGAGTGCACCTGCAGTTTCAGTCAAGAGTGCCCAGTCTGGCTCTTGGGCAAAGCAGTGCACATGGTAAAAGTTTGCATGGTTCCACTGTTTACAAGTGGATTAAAAAAAGGAAGTTACTGGCCTTGTTATTCTGAAATGTGATATGATACATTTCTATTTTGATTTATTCAGATATCCTTTTTATGGTGTGCTAGACTAGGTTTTATCAAACTGGTGGTACTGGCGAGCTACTTGGTACACGGATTCATCTGCAATTTAAATATCGAATTTAGAGTCACTTTAATGGATTAGTCATTGCTTAAAACTTGTATCGGAATGGTTTAATCCTAAATTAGGGCCCGATTCAGAGTCAGTTTAGATAGATAGATAGTAGAATAGTCCTGCCTAAATAAAATGCAGTGTTTTTCAACCTGTTTTGAATCACGGCACACTGTTTTGTTGTAAAGCTACGGCACATAACTTGCTAAAACGTTACCAAATCCAACCTTACAGTAAAAAAAAAGAGTTTGTGCCACAATCTTGCACTTTAAAGTTGATATATACTTTTTTTGCTTTCTTTTTAGTATAGAAATATAGTCCAATGCACACCTAGCAATACTTCAAGGCACTCAGTGTTCGACGGCACTCCGGTTGAAAATCAAGCACATAAAAGTAGCTGTAGAAACTCATCTTTGAAGCAGCCAAAGGTTATGGATGTGAGCCATTGAGAAGGCTTATACTATTTGGCTATTTTGACTGTTAGAAAGTTGTTATATTATCGTACAGACAGAAGTGAGGCCACCAATCTGTGTCACCGTCCCCTTTGATCACCGCCAATCACTTCCTCTCACACACGCATCTCATTCACGTAGAGAAAAGGTGAGTGATGCGTCTTACTTAAGGACACCATGACAGCATATACTTGGTCGGAACTACGAATGAACCACTGTAGCTCATCTTAACTATAGTGTACGTTACATTGATAGTGTGTGTTGCCTCAAAGAGATATTGATGGTTTATTGTGATGTAGAATGAATAATGAATAATGAATAAGATCTTTTTCCATAGACTCTGTGGCCTTGGTTCACCGCACACTGCAGTGCATGTCAATATCCTACCTATACTCTGCACACTGCACATTTCCCTGTAAGGCAACCCTTTACACATCTCGAGACTAGCTCCCTGCAAGCGACAGAAACTTGCATGTGCAGTTTTATTTGGGTCAGCCACTTTAAATTACCTTAATGGGATCGTAAGCAGAGAAATGGTGCAGAACTTTATCCTTCTAATCACCCTTTTCCGCACAAGAGACCGCAAGAAACCTTACAGATTGTATGCGCACACTCTGGGTCGAACACAAAGGAAGGCAACACATTGTGGAGGTCCAAGTGTGTCTAATGGAATTGTTGCTGGTGGTGTTTTTGTGGAGCTAGAGGCATCCTGACACCCACTCCTGACAGAGATTAAAAAAGCCATTCAGCTGGTTATAAACACTGATACACACCGAGGCATCACACAGCCACGGAGGCCATTTGGTGCAAGCAAAAAAACGAGAAAAAAAACCTTCCATTGCTTCAATTTCTGTACCGTTTCTTTTAAAAGTGGTGCTGTCAGGCTCACGCAATGAAAGGCCCCGGTCTTGTAAGTCGGCCATATTGTTTCAGTGGGGGCATGTGTGTGTTGATTTCTTTTTTGGCTTTTAAAACACGCTTGCCTGTTGTATATTTTTACATTGTGCGCGCTGCAGATGAAAAGGCGCGAGTGGGAGAGAGGGAAAAAGGCAAAGAGTAGAATAGGGTTTTCTGCGAGATGGCGACATGACTGTATTTTCAATGAGAGCCCTACAGTCATATACAGCCGATACATTTTTTGTGCCTTTTTAGTCAACCAAGCATTGACGATGGCAATTTGGACAGCATCCAAATGGGTTATGTTCGGAATAAAAATTGCTTCCTTCCAACAGCTGTTAGTATGCAATGCCTATACTAGATACCAATCAAGCGTAACATTATGACCACACAAGGTGACGTGAAAAACAGCAGGTAATTGATGAGATATATAAGCCAGTAGGAAGCGAATAGTCAAATTTGAATATAGATTTTGAGATGCAAAAACCACTGTACATCAATGAGGCATAATATTTTGACCACATATTGCATCATTATCCTTGGGTTTCAGAACTATTTGAATTTGAATGAAAAAATTGGACCATTGTCACTGCAATTATCAATTTAAAACAGAACATCCTATTTTTTTAATGTTAAAAAGTCCTCAAAACGTTGCCTAATAACAGGAAGCGGAAACTTACGGGTAGCATCTGTGATTAGATAGCTGGTCAGCATTTTGGTTTTCAATCTTCACAGACAAAAATTTGTTTAAGCCAGCTGCACACAAGAGGATTTTAAAATCTTCCGCAATTTTAAGACATGGCAAAATAGTGCGGGCCACAGACATGAGGACATTTTGTAATGATTATTTGTCTTACACAGTGACACTACACTCTTGCTGATTTCAGTGACGATTTCCTACGAGCAGAGAAGTGTCACAGGATCAAACAGGGTCTAATGGAAACAAATACATGAGGATTGGGGAGGATATGAGGAGAGCGCCATCTGCTTTTACATGCGCTCCTACTTAGAGAGGAAATTAAACAAAACAATGAAACGCAAGTGGATTAAACCTGCTTGTAAAGGCCACAACAGAGCACCATATTCATGTTTTTATGTGTAATATTTTCTATATTTTAAGAGCCGTTTCTTGGCCGCTCTGATTGGTGGAGTAACATGTTGGAACCTCGTAACAGAGTCGTACTGACCCCACAGACATGAGCAGAACCACGCAATAATCTATTACGAGAATTGCTACTCGGGCTGTGCCTCTGTGAAGTCGTAGAAGTCAAATCGGGCCAAATTCCTCCAGTGTGTAGAAGGTTTTAGAGCACCAATTTGAAAGGTTGACGAATCAATAACTGGATAAAAGCATCTACCTCATTGTTTTGCTTTAAAAGTAACTGCTAGCTGCGACGTTGCGTTTTCAGAATACCATCACAATCTGTTGCATATGTGGCCACAAATTAGTTGGATGGCTGTAACTCTTAACATTCCAAGTACCCATAATAGGCAGGTGGTTATAATCTTATGCCTGATTGCGCTCTACTTCCTTTGCTTGGCTTGAGAATGCATGTCAGGTGTTTAGTCAAGACAATTAAACCACTCCCAGGCACCAAGCCAGAACCGCCTCTCAATCTTGTCCTTTACCCTCCCAGACACGCTGTTTTCGGCGTCTTTTCTCCTCCCTGGCCCCCTTTCTCCTCCTGCTTCTCAGCTTTTGCTCCATTTTTGTCTGGAAAATCACTGCGGTGCGTTTCAGGTGAACAGGTTGCGCCAGAGTGAGCGATCATATTTGCCATAGCCTGCTTTGGAACATCAGGTGTGCCGTGCTGGGGCACAGTGGGCTACCGTGTCATTCCCAGTGTGTGGTCTGTAAGGCTTAGGCGGAGCTAGTTGCCGAGCATGCCAATAACACAAGCTATTTACTTATTTATCTCCTCAGTGGAAAGCAAAACACTATATCGGACAAGTGCATCCCTGAGTACATTTATGTGCATATGTTGAGGCCTGCCAGCTTCGCACCGGGAGCATAGCAGAATCCGAACAAGCCAAAGAAACGAAAAGCATTCATTTTCTTTTCACACTTGGGGGAGTTTGTTGGGAAAAAGCAACCAACAAACAAACAAGAAAGTAGAAGAAAACACAACTCAGGTGTTCACACATCCTGTAGGCCGGCACCAAGCTGGGGCCGCTCATGCATTCATTCATACCCCCTGCCAAACATAGGCTACCGTACTTTATGCATGCACAACATATCCCCGCACATACGCTCATGCATAATAACAAATGCCAGCAAATTCCTTCCACTCTCGCGAGCTATTTCATTTTGAACAAAAGGACAGCAGATTAAAGCGGAACAAAAAAGGTGCATGTTTTTTCCCAAACCAGATGTAGCCCGTCTTTTGTAGAATTAGCCGTGTTGCGATGTTATCCCTCTTATGACCTTTGAGGCGAGATTGAAATTTGCGTACATTTTTGCGTGGACTCCTATATGCATGTAAAACACAATGCCCTGGCAGCTTAACCTTTCTTGTTCCGTTGCTCTATCTGTTCCATCCACCCACTGCTTCCTCCACAGAACGCGTTTGAACAGTGAAAAACCCAAGGATTTTTAGTCCGTCGCGGTCTGGTCCCAGCGCAATTCTTGGACAGTCATGGCTGCAAAACTGGCTTTACGGAGGGGGATTTTGTCAGCAGCTTGGAGTGCCACCACTAATTGATACCAATTAGGTTGTATTATATAGGATTCTGACTTGACGCTGGTCCTTAATCGGGCTGGTTTGATGACTCATGCAGAGGCTGAATGCAGCAAAAACTGTCAAAATACAAGCAAATAAATAGTGTGCTGTCGAGGGCTTTGTGTAGGAAGTTAATGGTAATGAGCATGTTAGCATGGAGGAGGTAGAGCGTGTGGCTTATTAGTATTTTTTACATTTAACAGACTCAATAGAGCTAATATAAGGCTCTTTACAAATCTTCAAGTGATGCTGTTCATTTAAAGTGATGCTGTTTCTATAATCTGGAAGGTGTGTGTCAATAAATACAATAGTCAGTTCAGTGTAAACACCCGTCAGTTGGCTTTACCATGGCAATAGTGGGGCACCTAAAAACCTTGAGATGTTTCCTCGGTTTTGTGGTTGCAATTGCCACTTGCGAGACATAGAAGATGGGGTCAGGAAAGGTAGAATATGCTTGGATGCTTGTATCGCTTCATTGGTGATGAAAACAGTCCAACCAGTCAGGCGCTCATTAGAGGTGGCAGGTGATTCCTTATAATTGCAAAAGAGGTTGATGATGCCAAGATGGAAATGTAGGCAAAGACCACCAAGCCAGTGCAATTAAAAATACTTCACTTGAACATGGCTAAAATGTCATGAAGGCTCACCACAGCAGAAACTAGCCATGTACAAATAAAACCTTTTAAATTATTGCCATCAAGAAGTGCCTTGAAGTTCTGTTTTTCCGTATTGGTGTCCTCTACAATCTGTTACACTCATTTTGCTACTCTGGAAGGGACAAGTTTAATATATTAGAAAATGGATACTTTGAAAAATTAAGGCAAAACACTGCAAGCAAAATTAATATTTATCTATTTTATATAATAACTATATATAATATATATATATAATTATATAATTACTATTATTATATTATAACTAATATTTATTCTAACCCTAACCCATAGGGATATAAGGATCACCGCTTAAAGTAGATCCCATACACACCAGACTTTACAATCTTAGACTGAACAAGATTTTGATGAAATGTACAGGATTTTTTAAGATCTTATTCTAAAACTTATTTTTAAGTTAAAAAATTAGGCAAAATTATAATTTTTAGGTCAATTTTCAATCCAATCTAGTTTACTTAAAACGAAATAAGAAATCCCCTCTGTAATTTTTTTGGCAACTAATATGTGTACATTTAAACCTGGTTCTATCCATTTTTCAGTTTTGTCCCAAATATGGGTATTTGGGCCATTTTAACACAAAAAATGCCTTATTTCTACATGAAAACATTAAATGATGAAAAACTTGTATTTTTTTTCCCTTACATTTATGTCAGTAAACTACAGGAGCAGTTTGAAATTGATATATTTAAATGTTATTCTTTTTCCTATTCACTTGTAGTGTCTCACCTTAACTTCGCAACGTTCAAACCCACCAATGTGCGCCTGTATGGTCCAACAACAACAAACATCCCAATTTGAATCCATGAAGCATTTTAGACAGGCATCTCCTGAAGTTTCCCGTCATCACTCCAGTATGTTTTGCACATGCCAGCACATGTGAATGAATCATGTTCTCAGTGGGGGTTTCTGCGGCCCTAACCAACTTATTTTTACTTCCCCTTTTTATGCTTTATAAAAATAGATGAAAGCTAGTTACAAAGGAGGAGGGGGAGGGAGTATGTTGGCACCCTTTCCCTACCAACGCAAGTCTTCTGTGTTTGAGGATGCAGCTTTTACAGTGGAACGGGTAGAACTGAACCAGAAAAGGAGGGAGGAGGTGCCTGGGGATATGGAAGGAGAATGATTTATAGAAAGGAGTTGTCCACCGGTAAAGCTGTGTCGACATTTCCTAATGATGCTCGGCATGAACTTTAACCTCTGAGCCGTTGGAAGCTTTCATAAAGCATCTCATACATGCTTCGCTCAACCTTCGGGGACAATATCCTCCTGAGCTCTTGACTTGAAGAATTTCATTTAGCTCTACTTTAAGGGTCAGATTTCAAAAGCTGTGCTCATGGACACAATTATTACGAGTCATACCATATGCGCAAGGCATCAACGAAGCTTCAACGAAACTAAAGTCTGATATGTGTTTTGCTACTTCAGGGTACGAGAAGGAAGCTCATTATTTTCTTAGCCCGAACAAATTTGGCAGTGTCTTTTCAGAAGTCGGACGAAGAACAAAGCAGAGGTTCTGTCAAAAGCGAAAGAGTGCATTTGCTGACTTCCTTTTTTCGTCTACAAAAGGTTGTCCATCCAGTCCATCAAACAATGTATCCCCAAGCGACAACCAGGCGAGAATTTCATATAGTGGTCAGCATTAGAGCCATACATGTTTTATGAGTCCGGGAGCTCAGCCTACAAAAAAACCAAACCATCTCGGCTCCCTTCTTACAGCAGCCGTGAAATTGGTCTATTTGCAGTTTTCTCCCTCTTTGCGAGTGCGAGCCTGCTTGCTTATGCATTGTTGTCCCACTTAAAGGGTTTTTAGCTTTTTCTCCATTGTGCTGTCTCTTTTAGCTCGAGTTTATTTTTAACCGCGAAAAACGACGGCGACAGGGACAATTTTTCACCAGACTTTAAAAATGCATTACCTCATTCACCTTCCTCCCACAACCTAGAGCTAGCTCAAAGTTCTCCCACTGTGCTAAAATGAAATGTCGTCAGCACTATATGTGGCAGAATATAGGGTACGTGCCGGCGAAATAAAACAACTCGCTGACAAGTTGGGATTATTTCAGGGCAACACACGGTGCGCTTTCCTCCCCCTCACAATATGGATGAATATGCATGTGACTGAAGTGCAACATAATAGCGGCAGACTTGATTAATTCCACCTTGAGTAGCGTATTAATAGTTTTACATGCAAGTAGAGAGCTTTGAAATCGTACAAATTACATCTTAAATTCACATAGTTTACCATCTGATGAAAGAGCTGCATTATTGTTGTATTTGTGGTGCTTTGAGCCAGAAGTGCAAGAACTACTCCGAATCTGAATAAAGTTCAAAGTTAATTTATTTGCCTCCCTTGGGACAGTCATTATGAGTTGTTGTAGTGTTATTTCTACCACTATCTGCTACTACAATTGCTCCTAGATGTACAATTACTCTTATTCTGCTATCATAATATCTTCAGACTGTCATCACTTAGATACAGTGTTTTATTGCGGTGTTTAAACAGTTATAGTTATTGACGTTTTTGAGCCTTAAAACATTGTTCCCTCGTCAAAAAACATACCTGGAGTCGTATTTAGCTTAATTCACGTTAGTTTGCTGAATCATGTTAGTAAGTCCTGTCCTTCTGCACCTCTAAAACCTCTCCATTTCAATTTTCCCTGTATTGCGATGTCATGAGATTTTCATACTCCTTCTTCACGTTCAATAAAACTGCATGACAGCTAGCATTTCTTTATCTCACCTATGTAATTCTCTCTACAGCCAGTAGATGGAGCTCCAACTCGATTAATGACGCAGGAAACTGTCTTTTGGTAAACTTTTGTTTTCTTTTTTTTACATGAGATGTCAAAGTTAAGGTACTCAAGAGCAGGTTTAAAGGCTAAAAACAATTACAAAATGGCATACTATTTCTATTTTTATTTTTTGTTGTGGTGTTAAAAGATTAGAGACACTTTTAAACATATCATATTTACTTTTTTTTAATTTATTTATTTTTTTATTTTTTTATTAACTTTCAAAAATGTACTTATACTAACAGTGCTTTGGAACTTTTTTGTCTGGGATAATTCTACATACAGTATATTTTGTTACAATTTTTACCAAAACAGATAGTTTTCTTTTCTTGCAAAGCAGTTTCTATACACATTTTGGACCCCTATGTACCCACGCAGCGCTCCTTATCTTCTTTAATTCTGTACTGATATACAGTATATCTATTCTTCCCCACCATATAAAACATTTAAAGTAAAAAAAGCCCTCTCTGTGTGTAAACATAGGGTAGTACCTGTACCTTTGAGATCTTGCTTTACTCCCAGGTGTCCTGACTTCCTCCCGGCCACGGCACACTCTGTACAACACATTCCACTCTCCTTTGTCGGGTGATTAGTGCATTATGAAGGCTTGAAAAGGCAGCTGCTGTTGGAACACAAAGAGCCACCGCACACCGTGTACACGTCTGATGGCTCCAGGCCCCTGTACCCGGCTACCTGTAAGAGGTGGCGGTTCAAGGGCTCCACTGAGAGCACAATAGATAGTAATAGATAGATAGTCCCGAGTACAAACATACCACCGACGACAATGGGAATCACGTTACAGTATGTCACACCTGCGTTAAACAAGTCTTAGATGTGGGTTCGGCATAAAAGTCATTGTCGGCGTTGCAAAGTTCAGTACTGTCAAGACTGAAAGGTTCACCTGCTAAATTGGACTCCGTTGAACAGTGTTTGTAGTTTATGTTTTATCTGTGAAATTATGGCAATACACTACAGGCAAAACCCTTTCTTTCAGTTTCAGTCAGTTTGCTCTCTAAACATATCGGCTTTCATGTGGAAACAACAAACATGTCCAATCTGGTCCTAAAGATGTTTTATAATTTCATTTAATCCACTTCATCCATAGATTTCTTTGGGAAATATAACTTTAATACTTTATAGCGGTTTTCTTAAAATGCATTTTTCTCCCACAGAGACATGCTTAGAGACGCTGATTAAAGTAGCTCCTACATACACCAAAACTTTACAGTCATGTACTTAACAAGATTTTGACCGATTGTACTGAAGGATTTGTTGATAGCGAAGTCAATGTCTAATTTATTAAAGTTTTATGTCAAAAAATGAGTAGAAATGTGAAAAAACAGTCTTCAGTCAGATCTACTTTACTCAAAAACTAAATTAAAAATCCCCTCTGTAAATTTTTTAATATTTAATGTGTATACAAAAATTAACCATGGGTCTGTCAATTTTTCAGATTGAATTGTCTCAAATATGTGCAATTTTGGCAGTTTTTACACATAAAAAGCCTTATTTGTTTCATTACATGATGAAAAAGTACAATACATAAAAATAATTTTTTTCTTACATTTATGTGAGTAAACAACAGGAAAAGTTTCAAATTGATATCTTACAATTTAAGATTTTTTCCCATTTTTTCCTTCACCTTAAAGGGGCTGTACCTGATATTTTTTTTCTTTTTTTTTCTCGTAATAAAGTAAAATCCGTTTTGCCCCAGTACCGTTTATATTGTAAAAGCAACTCTCCGTGTCAAAATCAGTCCATTATGCACTGTCTGCATCTAATTATAGAGCGTTTCATTCTCCGTGAAGCTGGAAGTGCGCCGTTAGCATGCTAATTGTTTGCCAGTTCTGATGGCAATACGTAAACTGGCCTAAGCGAGTTGTAAAAGTGTTTATAAATGATCGCAGTATATAATTAGGATGCTAGGAATGTATTAAGTAAGTGAGCGATATGTGGACCACTGCAAAGAGCTTAAAATTAACAAGTTGCATTTTTCATGTTTTTAAGGCTGTAAAAATCAGGTAGAGCACCTTTAAAGTTGAGTCATCTTGGCTCTGTTGGATGGTTTCATATTTTTTATTCAACTAAAATAATTAGGCGTTTGAATACAGCAAGCAGTCTATTACAAGCCTCAGGTCATTTGTGAAATACCACGTTTTGCAAATGAACTCCGCAATGAATGCTTTCAAACTTGTCGACAACGTGTCATTAAATACAAAATAATTGGGCTACACCTGTTCTGGAGCTGAAAATCGTCTCTAATCCATGTGACTTGTGGTGGCCTTTCCTTTGCAATCCCACCCTCCGACTAATGGCTGGCTCCAAGGCTAAAACAATAGCATTTATCTTGTCCGCAGCAGAAAGCAGGCCCCGGGGCCATCACTTCAGTGGACTTTTGTGGAACTAGTCACAGAGGTGTCTCCTTGGGGCAAAGCGGATTGGATTTGGGCTAACTAATGAGCGACAGTCAGCGCAGGATTGAGGAGCTGACACGGGCCATTGTTTTGCCAAGTAACTTCTCTAACAAATGTGGATTTAGGCAGCCTTCACATGTCACCGCGGCAGACATGAAGACGGAGTGAAAACAGCGCGGCCCTTTTTTAAACGTTTGTAAAGAATTTGTCTGCGTGGCATTGGCAAAGCCGTTTCTGTTATAATTTTGATATCACAGAAACTCAAGCGTTTTGGCAACTGAGAATAAATGAACTACTTATGTGTAATAACTTGGTAAGAGTACATTTGCGAAGGGTTTTGTGCGCAGTAGAAGTTGGCAAAGCTGACCGTTTCTCACAGCTAATGCTAACTTTAATTAAAATGTAAAAAAAACAATTAAATCTAATGTAAAAACTACATGATTGTTTTTTTATCTATTGATGCTTTTTATTTTTATTTTGTACATGTTTTATTTTTATCTTCATTATGTTTCAAAATTTGCATTAGCAATGATAGCAAGCGGTCCGTTGGGGAAGTTTTCATCTCGTTTGAAAATGTAACATGTTGTGACTCTGCAGCCACCTCATAGAGATATAATTGGACAGGAAGAGCTCAGTAGACCAATGAGCTAGCCATTTGAAAATAAATAGCCAACTGATATTCTATACACACAACCTCTGGGACAAAAAACAAACAAAATAGCACAAGCATTATAGGAAAACTGCTGGAATACACGGTTATTAACGTTGATGTTAAGCTTAAATAATTTACCTACATTGAATTATCATAAATATTCTGCCTCCTAGTGTTACAATATCACTTTTCACAATTACAATAAACGCATTGAAACATATGTCAATAAATCAATAAAATGTATTGGCATTGCACAATTCACACTAAAAGCAGTTCAAAGTGCTTTACAAAACGATACAAAATACAATATTGATTAAAATCACTATACAATTAAAGAAAACCAGACTGTTTTGAGCTATCCGCTTTTCAAATTTCACTACCGTCCATACCTTCAAGCGGGTCAAAACAAAAGCTCACGCAACCCCATCGCGAAAACACTCCTAATCCCAAAGACGATGCCCAAATCCCTCTTCAATGCCCCACAAATAACCGCGCGCGCACCGGACTACGTTCAAGCAAATCTCTTCATCTCTCCGAGTGAAAGCATTGCAATGAGCTGTTGGCAGTCTTAAACACAGCATTACCGCTAACTCCCTGCAAGCGTGCATTTGTTAAGGGATGCTACCGGGCGACTCCTGACAAACAACGGGCCCGTATTATGCACAAGCAAGAGGGATGGCTCTGTGCTGCAGGTGTGCTTACCCAGCAGCATGTGAAAAATATACAATACAAAGAGCTGTTGAGACTAAGTGGGAACTGCAGCCAAGGCGGATGTACTTTAAAGTATTATAGCAAAGACAGATGCTACGGCGCTAGCTGCGGGCTGCGAAAAACAGAGGAGAAATGACGAGGAATGCCTGAGTAAGACTGGAGCGCTGTGTTCACCTTGAAATTTTAAGTGGACTCTTTTGAAATGTGCGCTCGCGTATAATGAAGTGGATAAATGTGATGTTGTGCCAGTTTTACCCAAATACATCAAGGTTACTACTACCACTACTACGTCTAGCAACAAATGAGTCAAAACAACGCTAAAACAATGAATTTAAAAGGTGCACTTTGAAACCGTTATGCTGGGTGTTCCGCTTCCTGCTTCGTCTCCGTGTAGATGTCATTGCTTTGCTTGGAATGTACCACAGTATGGCATTAAATTTAGGCATTTTTCTTGCAAGTAAACAATTATTGCAAAAAATAGCTTGAAAAACATAGATTGTTGGTGTTCCATTTCCACAGATCTGCACTGTAATTTGCCTTGGTGGTATTAACTGCTGGTTTATATGGAGATATGTTAACGATTAATGCCATACGTTGGAAAATCACCCTGGAGACAGGCAAGCAAATGGCAGAAAAGTTACATAGTGCAGCTTTTAGTTTAGATCTTTGTAGAAAACTCTAAAAAAAAAATCACTTAACCACCATTAGAATGAGAAAGTGCAATTACTAACACTGCTATTAATTTGGTAGTCATGGTTACTACTACTACTACCACTACTATTACTTCTACTCCAAGGACTACTGCATATACTACTTCAAAAGAAAAAAAAATAATTGGAATGCATTGGAAATTAGCTGTGGTGCAATGGTACAAAGCATGTAAGTGGCTGACTGGAATAATCCATTTTTATTTTCACTTCTGAACCCTACCTTTGCTGACAAAATGGTGACATACCCAAAGCATGTGACACAGCGGCTTTTATCAATCCACTAAAAAACATCAAGGCTAGTACTAGACTAAATGAATTCCTCTCAGAGTCCATTTGTGGATGGAGGCTGTACGTTAATGACTGTTTCTATGCTGCGATGTTACATGCCATAGAGAGTAGCACTGTTTGCCTGCCTCCCACTCACTATGTACACTTGAATTTGAAATTCTGTTGGAAGTGACAGATTGGGTTCACACACAACAAGTCCCAGTCATTATCCAGCTCTCATTCTCCACCACTCTTTGGGTTGTCATGTCCACACAGATGCCCAAAATGATCTGCCATATGAAACAGTTGAGTGTCCGCCATGATGGGATATTTAATTTAAAAAAATACTCAGTTTCACGCCATGCCAACTTTGATTTTAATTTGAAGGGGTGTAGGAAGAGAGGAATTAATGAGGTATCAATTTTTAAAAGGCAGTTACGGTTACAACGTAGATAGTATTTTCATAGAACCAGCAGCAGTAGACATGGTAATAGTAGAAGTAGTAGTAGTATTTCTAGTGGTAGCATTTGTTGTAGTTGCAATGTAGTGGTAGGAAAGGTTTCAAAGTCATCCGGACACTGTTCTAAGAAAACAAGACGTTTCAACTTCCACCTGAAAGTCATTTTCAATCTGAGCATTTATACTCTCTTGAGCTCAAATTGGTCTTGCCCACAGGGGAGGAGTTATAACTGAAACTTACCCTGTTTCAGTTTTAACAGAGGCACGGTTCGTTTTTTGTTTTCTAAAAGCAGTGTTTGGATGACTGCCTTTGAAACCTTTCCTTCCATGGACCACTCCTGCACTGCAAAAAGAGCATTTCAAGATGAGTTAAATGTCTTATTTCAGGATATTAATCTTAATTTCTGACATATTTTATGGAACTAGATTATTTTACTTGTTTCAAACCATTTCTGACATTACTTCTTACTTCATCCAACTTATCTGCCAAAGGGTTAAAGATAATTTTTTGCTAACCCCTACGGCACATTTATTTTCTTATTTTAAGCTAAATTATCTCATGATCAGTGATATATTCCGTATCACTGAGAAAGTAAATGTCATAATTACTGTCAAAATTACTAACATCTAAATTCAAGGCAGTTTAAGACAGGCTAGATGCACGAATGATGATTACATCGACATGAACAGTAGGAGATTTTGACAGTGCTGAAGTTGAAGTACCAGCTGTAACTTTTGGTGTGATGCCTTGTGCAATACTGTACTAGAAACATTAGTAATTTAATAGTATCAGTAGATTTGTTTGGAGTATCAGTAGGTCCAATGCTTGCACCGCTAGTTGACAACAATCAAACAGAACGCAGAATCAGACATGGACACTCACCTTGATGGAAACTTCGATGTTAAAACACACACATTAGACCCACTCTGGTTATGACTTATAACTTCCTTGACGGACTTGGGGCTGTGGGAGGAGCAGAATGACTGATAGTTCCATCACCCCACACGACGTCGGGTCTGGTGTCATGGTGGGCCAGCATAAATCATTGTAATCCGCCTGCTTTGGCCGACAGCGCAAGGACACACCATCGCACTCACTACACGCATCAACAGGCACATAAATACACGCGCCTCACCTTGTTCCCCAATCCACTAAATCACTGCTCAAATCTTTTTTTGATTCTCCCAAAATGAGGCCCTTAATACCTCGGCAAGGTTTAATCTTAATCAAAAGCAGCTAGGGATTAGCCGCAGCCACAGCAGATGGTTTTAAGGGGGAAAGTGCATATCCGAAGGCATTTCTTGATTGTTTATGCTTTTCCGGCTCGCTCCTTGGTGTATTATTATTATTATTACTACCCCTGCTTTTCACTGATTTCATATGCGACTTTAGAGCATTATCTTGGACTTAGTCTGGCAGAGCAATTCCAAAAAGTACGTTGCTGTCATGACCTCTCATTAAGACATAATCCGCGTCAAAACATACATGGGTTAATCCTGCTCTTAAAACGATGGATGCATGATGATGGAAGTCTTAGCTCTGATGAAAGAAGTACTCCGGACGTGCACTAAAGGAAAAGTGAAAATATTTGTCGAACTTTTTCAACTTTGTAGGTAATGTGTGTGGTCCAATGCATTCTAGCAGTATTTGTGTAGCGGTTTTGTGTAGATTTAAGTTTGGAATCATGAAAGAATCTGCAGTAAATTTGTGCTTTCTGGTACTAATGTACTAGTAATACTTTATGACTAGAAGTAATAAAACTAGGACTACTACCACAACATCAATTATTGCCACTATGCACCTAGGTACCTTGTTTTTACTGCAACTATACTACACAGTTCCCTGCAAGAAATAGACAAAATTATCATCATCGTGTTCCATCGTGTGTAAGGTTTGATGCCACAACTCTCCGATCGTCAGCCTTTCTGATTTTTCCGTCCACATTAATAATGTTTCCATCGGCGCATTTTTCCTGCTATCCTACCTTCTAAACGGATTCTTTGCAAGCCATCGTGGCAGGCAACGTGGCCACAAGACGTGTTTTATTTACTGGATGTTCTTAAAGAGATCTTCAAGGTCTTCCGAGTACCTTGTCGGTAACTTTGTCCATCCATGTATTCTGCAGCTTTCTGTAAGTTCATGCTCCCAAAAAATCCATAATTTGTTTGGAAATTGGCAATTGGAAATTCTTTAAAGTTGCATCGATCAAACAAACTCATCCAGATTCATTTTGATTTTAAATTGTCAAGTTTTTAAGACTTTTCGCTGTTCTCTTAACAAGGAGAAGTTGTTTGAAAAGGGAGAGTGGGCTGAACTAAGGTTAGGAAAGGTGTTAAAAGAAGTGCATAAACATCTTTTTTCGCCGAGCGCTAACAGAAGAATGGAGGCTGAGCTGCTTTTTGTGGCTGCGAGCTTTAGAGTTTATCCTCTGGCAAAGGTGATGATAGCAGAGAGACACAGGGGCCTGGTGTGGGAGTGAGGAGACACCATTGTTCAAGCCAGGCACACTCGATCCTTTAGAGTGATTACATCCACGGCTGCTGTGCATAAGGCAAGGCAGTAGATTGCGTTGGCTGTAATCTGTGGAGAGGTCGAAACGTAATAATGAGAAACAAAAAAGAGCTGAGGGAAGATTCAGGAGGCACTTTCACTAATGAAAAGCTATGTCTGACACACTTCTGGCCTTGCATCCTAAAAAATAAGACTTATGGAGATTAAAGCCTATGAGGGCGTAGTATTGTCGAGTTGTTTTGTTTCAGATAAATTTACCTTTTCTGTCATGGTCAAGACTTAAAACGTATAAACATAAACAAGCATAAACAACATCTAAATCTTTTATGTGTTTTGAATTTAAAAAAAGGTGCCAGTCGAATTAGTAGTTTTAGATTCAAATGCAGAGTTAGTAGAAAGCTAGAACTTGACTGATGTTGTTTAGAATCGGTATAAATAAGATCTGCCCGTACTTGTAAGGCTAATTTTGATAATTTTCCCCCAAAGTATTATAATTTACTTCAAATTCACCCACTGTTTTACCACAAACCTTGAAGAGTTTTTTTGTGCAGTGTCCTCTTTGAGTTCAAATTTTTGAATAAAGCTTAGTAAACGTATATTAAAACAAAATTAGTGCTGGAGAATTAAGGCCGATAGCCACTACGTTAAAAAGTTCAAATGATGGCCCACTCAGTCTCTAGTCTCTAGTACCAACCAGTTCCTCCAAACTTTCTTCCAAATGAAAACAACAGGAACGGAGAGTGGCAAACAATAAATCCAGCCATATAAATTATGTTTGCACTTGATTCAAATGAGGCAAATCACAAACCACCACAAACCAAGCAGTCAGCTATGCCAACGTCTGGGTTTAGTCTGCCTTATGTGTTTGTGTTTACATGTGTGCCAACGGCAAAGGTCCACTGGTGTCTTTACTCAACCCTGACAGGCACAAAAAAAAAATTTAAAAATGCATATTTCCTGTGATCCAGTCTGTTCTGAAGCAGCGGAGGAGCCGTGCGTTCACAGCTGTCGCGCTCTGTGACTGTATATATATGTACAGTGTAAATATGCATGGGGATATACAGCAACCGCCAGGCTCTATATACAAGTTTCTTTGAATGTTTGCATGCTATTTCTCTCCTCTTCCCTTCTTTTACGCTGCCAGGACTGATATGAAAATGTATTGCCAACAGTTTGAGCTGCAGATAGATAAGGAAATGTTCTCTGGTCCAGTTATTTTCTGAGGTGGAAAGAAAACAGCTTTTTTCATTGCAAATACAAATCAAATGTGTTTTGTTTTTCTTCTCAAGCAGTTGAAATATGTCTTGCTGACAGAGCTGTAACAAAAAAATGTCCAGATATCACACTAATAGTAGTACAAATGAAGGTCGTATTCATACTGCAAGCAGCTGTAGTAGTAATTAGCGGCGGCAGCACTACTTACTTCATACAACCCCACGTTTTCATAGTAATGCTTCTTGAACCACAGCAGAGAATGCACTTTTACATTTACTCTTGTAACAATTTGGTTAGAAACTTCATCGTACTTCATAATTTTCATCAAACTCCCTCCCTTCCTCCACTTTTTTTCATCCTTTCTCAATCATCTTATTTATGCAAAATCTCCACATTGTAATCATCTCCAGCGTCGCTTCTTGGAGCAGCGTTATTCCTGGCGTTTCGGGGGGGCTTGTTAAATTGCGAGTTTGAGTCTCACCACTGGACGTCCGTTCCCCAGCATGTGCAACACGGACGCGCCCTACCCATATCCAATTAGAAGCCAGTCATCTATGTTGACAGTGCCGTCTCTGTGGGGAGGGGGCGATCTAATAATAGGCTCATAACTCCGCCGATGTCTGCGAGCTGCGTGTTATGATGTTGTCGTCAGATGTTTCCCAAGGATGAGAAAAAAAAAAACAGTTCCAGGTTTATTAGCGTGGAGGATTTGCATGCGCTCGTGTGATAGCGGCGGAGTTGGAACGGCTAGAAAGAATGCCAGAGTGTTCAAAAGAATACAGAAATATGCCAGTAACAAATGAGTTGGATTCTGAGTCCTTCTGTTCTAACTTCGAGCCAGCGCTGATTAGTTTTATGTTTATTAAGCCATTACTGCAGATGAAATTCCATTCCGTCTGTCTTTGCGGCGCAGAATTAATTTGTAGAGTTGATTAATTGAAAAACAGTATAGATTTTCCACAGTTTTCAATTTCACAGAGAGCTCCAACGCAGAACCCAATAATGGTCGCCAACCTTTAATGATTCAGCTCCTATTGTGGAAGAATAGAGGCCAGGTTTTATTTTTTGAACGGAGGGTCACATTAAATTCACATTTTATTTTTTAAATTTTGTCCAGTTATGTTGGTTTTATTTCTCCATGACAACAAAGGCTAAATGGTTAAGGATGAAACAAAACTGGCGGTGCGATATCACCTCGACATTCCTTTCACGGTACGATATTTATTGTGAAATTTTGAAAAGGCTAACAAACTTGCGGCTATGGTATGTTTTTTTAATGGTATGGTATTCTTTTTAAATACCTTTTAAAATGCCATATTCCAAAGTATTAAGATGTAAAAAGTACTTGCAAAACAGTGCATTTAAAGCTGGGGTCTAACATTTGTTGTTGTTGTTGTAAATTAGTAAATTTTATGTTATCCCTCATAGACATACATCATAAAATCATCACTTTGTGTCAAAATGAGACCACTCCTCACTGTATGTAATCTAATAAAAAAGTATTTTGTGTCTCCGAAATAAAGTGCTGAAAGCAGGTCTCTGATTGGCTGCGCTTGGGTGGTTCACCCCAATTTCACTTTGCCAACTGAAAAAAGCAGTTTTAAAGACGTGGATGAGCCCAAAAATAAATGCTTGAGAATATCAACTAGGGACGAGTTCCACAGATTTAAAAAACTACTTCCGGTTTTGCGGTGTGAAAATCAGGGACCCCAACTTTAAGTTAAAAGGAGCTTATAGTTAGATATATTGTGACAGCCCACGGTATTATTGTGAGACTTTAGTATTTTGGTCATTGTTCTCTTGTACATATTTGGAATTCATGTCGTCACTTTTTTAATTTGCTTCCTTTTCTTATCTAATCCTTCAATTATGTGTTTTGTCTGAAAGAAGCAGTCATACAACCACTGATCCCATTCATCACAACATTCAGCCACCAATGCAAACAGCCATGCCAAAAAGCTGGAGGGCTCGTGTCTAATAATAGAAGTTACATCATGAAACCAAGACAGTGTTAAAAGAGGTGTTCGTATCATGTCTAGTGTGAACAAACCAGCAGCCAAGGTGAAAAAACCCTTCAACTCAACCTTATGTGCAGAGTCTTGACTTTTTTACTTTGTACTGTCAGACAGAGTAAAAGGTGGTAGGACACGAGCAGCAGGGGATTCAGGAACACCACTGCGAACTTGGTGCAGGGGCCTGCCGTTTAAATGTCAACAGGGCGCTAACCTTAGATGCCATACGCTGTCCTCAGTCATCCCGGATAAAGAGCGCGGATTAACATTATAACAGCCAGCACTCGGCCACGTGCTTTTCATTTACTTTCCCCACCCATATATTACATAAGGTTGTTAGCAGTCTTGTTCCGTCACCTTCGAGAAAATAAGTTCCGAGTTTGATGGTGGACAAGATCCTGGCCGAGGATTCCCTTGCTCGTGCCAGATTGGCCATGCTGCAGTTCGAAGATGGGTCAGTTGCAGAGAACATACTGTATTAGTTACTTTAGAATGCACACAGAATCACTTTTTTGTAAGAGTAATGCTTTTGATAACACTTTGCAATCAGAAAGTCAACAGTTGAAAACATAGCTAGAAGTAATTGGATAGTATTTGCTGCTTTAACTTAAATAACATTGCAAAAATTGTGTCTTTACGGATATTCTGCGTGACCAACATGCACAGCAATATGATCAAAGCATGTCCATTTCTACTACATTTCTTGCTTTTTTGCAAGAATAATGATTTTGGTGACACTTTGCAATCAGAAAGTCAAACGTTAAAGACATAGCTAGAAGTAATTGGATTGTATTTGCTACTTTAACATGAATAACATTGCTAACGTGTCATTTTCGGACAATCTGAGTGACAAACATGCACATCAAATTGATCAACGTGTGTACATTTCTTACTTTTTTGATTGTAATGATTTTGGCGACACTTTGCAATCAGAAAGTCACCCGTTGAAGAGATGTATAGAAGCAATTGAATAGTACTCGCTGCAAACGTCACGACAGTATGGACAATCTGCGTGACAACCATGCACAGCAAACCGATCAACGCGTGCCCATTTCTACACTTCAAACTATTTTGCGAGAGGACAGTATGTGCTACTTTAAAATGAAATAATCGCAAACATCTTGTGGGTGTGGACAATCTGCGCCACAAACATGCACGGCAAATCGATTTACACGAGTACATTTCTTAAATTCTATTACAAGCCATGTTCAAAAACAGCTTTGATGGCCAGGTTGTTTACAGGGGATGGCATTAAAGAATCAAATCTAATTGCAAGGTTCAGGTCAGCAAATGAACAGGCCGATAGTGTTGGCTGTTTGGATTTCACAGAGGCTAGTGTGTGACAGTTAGATGATATAGCAGCTGACAGTAAATATCTCCCCCCTTCATCGTGTCCACACTCGTAAATGGATTAGCGTCTATGGGCAGCCCAGAACCAACCTGCACATGTCTTTTTACCGGCTTCACGTGGCATGTGATGGGAAAAAGCGCCCATAACTCCCAACCAGAGGGTGCCAGCGCAGCCTCTGGTTTAGCACTATAGTGTCGCTAATCAGGTTAGCATCGATCATGTGGGTGCCCCGGCTTTGACCTGGGTCCATTGCACTTACTCTGAACTTAAAATGAAAGGTGTGGCGTTAGCGGCGTTAGCCCAGCCGCAGCTTTTATCGCGCAGTTAAACACAGGGGGCTAACAGTGTCAGTGCATTAAGGAGAGAGCTAATATGTGGAGGCTATCGCTCAGCAGACGGCTGGCGCTGGAGACTGTGGCTGTATCTGCACGTTTGGATCGAGAGCTTAAACATATTTCATCCCGTGTCAGGGAGACGCTTGTAATACGCTAATATGTGCTAGAATTAAGCTTGTGCCAGTAAAATGAAAACAGCGGAATTAGACGTCAAAATGAGAGCTAAAGAGTTGCGGTGGATAAGAGGGTGGCGATCGTATGGATGCAATGTTTCTTTTCATAAAGTCGACGTCGAGGGCCACACAAATGATTCCCCCACGACACGATTCCGGGAAATGAAGCCTGCTCTTTTCAACGAGGGGTAATTAGCCGCCCTGACAGTCGATGCCCGTCTTGAACTTTTTCTTCTTCCAGTTTGGGACCATAATCTTCCCTTTGAGGATGCTCATGTGACAGTGAAAGTATTTTTTTGTCCTGCTAGGATATTCCAGCAATTAGAGAGCATATGATAACACCAGTCAACTCCTTGTAATTAGTGAGCATCGGAGACGTCGCAGGGAACCGGAGAGGCCTTCTGACCTCGGCAGCGCCTGAGCAGGGGTACAGTTTGTGTCGTGCAGCGCGATCGAGTCTGGGAGTGGTAAGGGGGACGCGCACAGGAGGGGTTTACAGTGGGAACATAAGGGATAACCCAAGGGACAACAGTTGAGATGAGTAAGCAGTTACGATCAATGACCATGTTTTACAGTATAACATGTGTGTTCGCGGTTCAATCCAGGCTGCGTACACGAGTATTATAAATTGAACTTCAAATCAATGAGTGTGCGGACAACTTGGGAAAGCTTATGTGCTTCAGTGTGTGGAATAAGACTATGGAACAGGCTACCAGTGGAATTAAAAAGAAGGTGTAAATATAGGGCAATTCAAAAGATCGTTTGTGAGATATGAGTGCGCTGTTAATGTTGAATAATGCAAGAAGGGTAATAATATTGTACTAATAATTTATTGAACTGACTGTGAGAGTTCCAGTAATGAATAATGTTGAAAAGTATATTTATGGTTGAAACGGAATGCATAAAAATATGATGTATTGAACAGTGGGGGAAAAGTGGGGACTAAATAAGTTTATACTTTCTCCCCACTCCTTTATGAACATGAATTTATTTAATACACCTTAAGTGTATGTCTGCAGAAAAGACCAACAGAATCAGAATGTTATTGTGTTCATTGGTTTTGACTTACTCATACTCAAATTTATGCATGTTCAAAATAAAGAAACAAAAAATGTAAGTTTATAGTAAAGCTGGTTTTCTTGCTGTAATTGCATAAAAATGTTTATATGACAGTGGTAATTTTGTTAGCACATTTGGCCTCCAGCGTCTAAGCAAGAGCTATTTAACATTTTCCTGAGGGCTAGATCTATTTGGAGGGTTTTGGGATACACAAAAATCACTTTCAATAATGTGAATATACCAACTGCAATGTAAAGATTTTTGTGAAAAATAAAATACAAAAGGCTTTACCAACACTTCTCTGAAAAATGCAGGACGGCACCAGAATTAAATTTGGACCAGGTCTGAACCTGGATTAACCCATCGTCAAACAAGGATTTTACCAGAACTAATCTAGAATTAAACCAGGTAGCAAAATTAAACAAGGACTAAACCTGTAAGAAGAGAAAATACATTTTTAAATATTCGGAAGATGATCTTGGGCCGGATTAGATCGTTTGAAGAGCCTGATCTGGTCCGGGGGCCTGGTCTTGGTCTCTGTGGACTTTGGTTGAATGGATCCAGTTTGTTTAGGTTACCCTGGTTTCCCATTTTAACCAAAAAGATATGCATTGGCTACATTTTAAAAGCAGTTACTTATGATTAGGGTCATGGTTCAAGATTAGGAAAAGTCTCACAAGCAGAGGACATATTCTCCAGCGACAATAAAGTTTTCACCAACTTTGATTCCAATAATCCACCTTGGCTTTCATCTCCCGGCTTGTTGCCAATGGATATTTATTCTCCTTCACTTTCAGCATTAGCACATGAAGGAGCGCAGAGCTGAATCTGAGCCTCGCTGTGCCTTTGAGAAGTTTAGCCTTATGTTTGTTGTTGTTTTCAGCTGCCAACTTGTTGTCGACCGTCCGTGTCCCGCGATGGTTATCACAGCTGATGGTGCCCTTATCTGTCAGGCCACGACCCCATAGCTCCCCCCTGAATTATCATCTGTCATGGCGGCGGACAGAGCGGAGGGAGGGGCAGTCGAGGAAGGCTACGGCGACCACGACAGGGGACAAGGCAGACAGGGACGATTTGGCCGAGTGCCTCTGAGGTGCTTAATTGTCTTCAATGAGTGCCGCTCCACCTGTGCCGCACCACAGCCAGAGCATATCACGCATAAACAAAAAAGTCATGCGCTGGCTAACCCGGGGGGAAATTTACAGGGACAAAGACAGCCGAAATTTGTCTCACAAAGTCCCACAAGATCTTTGGAAGTTCTGTGAAAAGGTTACAACAAAGTAGACGAGCGTGCATGTGTAGTCCAAATGAGATGAGGTATTGTTGGTTCGATTGGTGTGTTCTAGAGCTGCGAGATTATAGCGGGAAAACAACTGCAACTTTTTTTCCTGTCCATTTTTAAATATACTAAACACAACCAAAAATTAACAGAAACAAGAATAGTCCAAACTGATTTTTGGTGTAGTTTGCGTCATTCATTTTCTCGTAATGGCCTTTGACTCCACCGCTAAAAGTATGCCCCAAAGGTATCCATTCATCGTGTCCATGGCAGGAGTATTGAGGCCTAAATGCATTGTTCTGAAGCCAAGTGGGATGGCGATGTCCAAAACAATCTGCAGTGCTTTGTTGAAGGCGCTTTACCTGATTTTGACTGGTTTGAAACGTGAACAACAGAACTAGTTCCTGTACTGTACTTTCTTTCTTCTTCTTTATTTATTCTTTGCATGTAAAAGCATCTATTCGGGTGAAAATAAGACAGCAGCGTTTTCTCTGCATCTACTTATAGAGCGTTTTATTCTACGAGAAGCAGGAAGTTTGTAGTTTGTAATGGTGTAATGTTTGTTAGCTTTACCCGTGACATGCTCTGGGCAATCGAAATGTGAGAAAAGCACTTATAAACTCATTGTGGTGATTATTTAGGATGCTGGGACTGCATTAGGTATAAAAGCGAGCAATGCATGTGACTGCTGCAAAGACTTGAAATCAAACTAGTTCTGTTTTTCACGTTTCAAAACAGCAAAAATCAGATACAGCACCTTTAATCTCAGTCCGATACGTAAGGATAATAAAGAATTCTGCAATTTCTGTTAGGATTTAGTAAACAGGGAATATTTTAAACATGTTCAATAACAGTAAAATTTGAGAGAAGACTAAAAACTTACATAAGAATCCCAAACATGTTCGTTAAGTCTAACTACAGAGTTAGCTTGAACACTCTTTTCAAGTTCATACATAATTTGTATTCAGTTGTGATTCATTTTTCAGCCTTGTTTTGTTCTATGGTAACAAGAACAAAGTAGAATATTTTTTGCCTTTACGTCAAACTTAAACAGTCTTTTTCGCTACTGTGTGAATATTCCTTCACGTGGGACTAATTAAACGTTCAACAAAGTAACCACATTTGGTACGAATGACTCCCGACAATTTAAAGCGCTTAATTTAGCAACTCGCAATGACACCTTGCCGTATTCTCGCTCACACCAAACTTAGATTTCAACATAAACACATTTTGCAAAGCTGGGAACGTGTTGGCAGTTAGACAATGTTTTCTATTTTTTGTACTGTGGGAAGGAGAAAGTCAAAACAACTTCATTTTAACATCTCCGGGTTTATCTCGAGTGTGAAAAGTTTCAATTAGAAGCTGGCGGGGAGTGGCGGCAGGTTTTTCAGCTCGCTCCTCATCGCAGACAGTAAAGTCGTAAAGGTCATCGCTGTGTGTCGGCTTCATTTGAGACCGTCTGAAGACCCATTTAAGAGCTGACTTTAACTTCAAATGTGCTGACCCAGACGAGGGGCAGCATGCTGTGATTTCCCCAGCTCCATCTTTCGGCATTAGTCTCTGCAGGCATCACTCGTTTTGATTGCTTTTGCGAGGAGGCCCTTTTCAAAGATTAGGCCGCTAACTACCACACATGAAATTTAAAAAGCTTCTTTTTTTTTTAAGACTGTTGGCACTCTCGATGAATAATGCATTAAGATGGATGTCGAGTAAAAAGTTTGGAATGGGATATCTGATGATTTTAGAGATTAGTCATTCCCTCAGCCAAGAAGGTTATGTTTTAATGCCAAAAATAGAAACTTTGGCAACTATTAAACTATGCAACTAGTACGCCAATAAACTGTAGTGAAGGCATGATTTGACAAAGTAGCAAACATGGCCCTTACTTTGTCGCTTACGTCAACGAAACAACAGGGTTTGAGAATTGAAAATGTACTTAAAGTGTGTTCAAAATGTCTGTCTTACTTGAACAGACAGTATTTTGACAATTTCAAGGTGCGCTAAGTAACGTTCACTGGCCGAGATGTCATTGCTTTGCCTGAAATGTTCCACAAAATGTATCGCAACGGAAAGAAGCAGGTGACAGATTTACAGATTTATGTTCGAAAATGTGGATGACAGATAAAAAGACATGGAAATGAGACAATAATCACTCAAAAACTTTGCTTTGCACTTTGAGGCGGAAGATGATCTGAGCTAAGACAAAACTGTGGAAGTTTGTGTTTTGTCCGTACGTGATTTCTTAGCAAGAATTCCACGTACAGTTTAACAAATAAGACCCAGATCTACGGAGAACCAAGCAAAGCAAAAAAAAAATAAACATATATATATATATATATATATATATATATATATATATATACATTTTATCGTATTTTCACAAATGTTAATAGTTACATAAATACAGACGCAGCAAAAGCTCTGGAAACGTTCCAATCACAATCTCATCTTGTCGGGATATTTTTCGTATTCGATTGCAAAAGTAACAAGTTGAAGTTCTGGCTGTGGAATCCGCCAACTTCACAGACTCCATATCAGCACAGTCTCCTGGTGTGAAAGCAGGGAGTCTGAGAGAAAGGCCCTGATGCACTGACAGCTCTGCAGATGGACTACTGATGAGATGAAGTCCAGTTCACGCCGCTCGCTGTTGCGAACGCTCAGTGCTGCCTTTCTGAACTGTACGGCCTTGCCGCCGCTCAAAATTAGATCCATTAATCGGAAGAAACTGTGGTATTGACAGAGGGATTTACTGATTTTTCTTTCAGTGTCAAAGTGTTGCTATAGAGGTTATGCAGAGACATTCGTTTATTCGAAAAATGCTCTTCAACATTTCCAAATTGAGTCGTAGAATTGTCAGAAGCGCAACTGATAAAATGCTTCTTTGCTTTTCTTTGGCGTCATTTTTGTCCGTGGCGCTTCTGTTTTGCACAAGTCAACTGCGTTTATGAAGATTTAGTACACTTCAACTGCTGCACAACAATGTATTTCTTCAACATTTGGACATCTTATTTAAAAAGAGAAAGGTGTGTGAAACCAAAGTCTGTAACAGTGATAAAATGTAAGCATAGACTGCAGTGTTCCTGTTGTTTATCTGGTTTTCTACAACTGTTTACTTGAGTTTCTCGTACAAACTAAATATTCAGTTGAAGACCTTTATATTTGTTTTCAGATTTTCACATTTTGGTAGTGTTTTTGGTAGTTTATATGGTTGAAAATATCATCACTCACCAATGACTCTCATGCGCTTTAGCCACAAATTCAGAATGTTGTAATTTGTGGATTTGCAAGCAGAAGTTATTATAGTATAGTAGTAGTAATAATGGGGGAGACTGCCAATAATATAATAAAGTAGAAGTAGTAAGAAGCAAAGTAGCAGTATGTATTAGTATTAATATCAGTTCGTCGACACTTAGATATTCCTACTGTGACATCTTTTTACTTGAGTAACTTTTCTGAGTAGGCTACCCCCATTTAAAGGTGCACTATGTAACTTTTCTGGTGGACGGCTGCCTGCTTGTCTCCATGGAGATGTTAATGCTTTGTATAGAATGTTCCACAGTACAGCATGGTATTAATTTTACAGTTAAATAATACAAAAAGAAAAAAAAAAAGAAATTGCATTGCTGTTGTGAGTGATATTTACTTCTTTTTTTGATAACAATATTTGGACAGTGTTTTCACAAAGCATCAAGAATGTTTCATGTGCCTGTAAATGTCATGGTGGAGGTTCAAATATCGCACAAAATGTTAATGAACCAGAAAATGAAAGTGCAGAAATCACTTGTATGGTTTTGTGTGTTTTTTGTGTGGACTCCGAGCCTGGAAAAAAAATAAATGATGATCATACTCTTACTTGGGACATAAATTGGGAGATTACATTAGACGTTTAAGCTTATTTTATTTTTAATCAGCTCTTTCTGCTGTTATTTTTAATACTTTTAATTAGATAATACACTCAATATTCTAGTTTGCTTATCTCCAGAACAACAATAGTATTATTTCTTGAATGATTGTGTTTCAAAGGCACTTTTTAACCTATTTTTTACTTGAACATGTGAGAACCCTGCACAAGAATTCCAATGTGTATGGACTTTACCGGGCTTTTGCTGCAAAATTGTACATTTTTTTATATATCTTCCATCTCTTCTTGTAGTTTCACCTGCGTGTCTCCATGGATATATAGATAAGTTTCAAGCTCTACTGTTGCACATTCAAAGTAAAACAACAACATCCACACGACGACCAGCAGGTGGCAAACCCTCCACAAGAAAAGTTACAAACTGCAACTCTAAGCAATCTTGCTCCCAAATGACAGTGATTCCTCCCGGCAATCGCACACCAAAACCTTTGAACCCCCCCCTTATTTTGACCTTGTATCCAGCTCGCTATGACACTAATTGCCGGTGACTCACACTGGAACAGGAAGGGGGTGAAAAAGAGGTCCGAGCGAGAGGGCTGGGGTTGTAAAATGGCCGCGGGAAAGGCTGTCGGCCAGAGAGAGCGGACCGTTTGTGCACATCTGTGTGTGTTTGCGGGGCTGCGGCGAATACACGTCAGGAGCGATGATCTCGGGAAGCCTAACGAGCCGTGCAGTCTCACTATAGGTACAAGAGGCAGGGCTCCGGCACAGGTTAGAGGCTGCCCCTGTGACGCCGAAACACACACACATATACTTCTGAGTGAGCCTGACGTCCAAAGTTGTGGTAAGATACAGAAATGCAAGGGGAACAGTAGATTTTATGTGGGTGTAGTCTTAAATTGAGCTTAAATTTCCATAAAACGATCAAAGCGATGTTGACTAAAATGAATATCTCAATATTTCTTTGGAGTATCGCACTGAGGTTAGGGATCAATTAATCAGAAATGTGTAAAAACATGTCTTCAAACTAATTAGTTGAAGTTTATTTAATTATTAATAGTTAATTATGAGACAAATTAATCAGTAAAGTGCAGCGATATACCTTTGATCCAATAATCAATCTATTCAATATTCAAATGTTGGTACCACTTTATAAAAGCTACACTTTTTTATGCCTTAACGACTAATAATAACTAATAATGATTAATAAGGAACATTTAGTTTACAAATAATGATTTAGGCTTTGGGGTACTAATTTGGAGTATTAATTATAGTTACAAAGTCTGAATCACTCTTAATTAACTGTTTGTTCACTATGAAGTAAGTCTTTGTTCATGTTTTATTAAGGCCCAAAAAAGTGAAGGTATTACAAAGTGTTACCCGAATTTTGCATATTGTGAAAATAAAATTCAAAAGATGATCTAAATTTCAATATTGTCCACCTCTTCCATTTGCACACGATAGATTATTTCCAGGCCAGTTTTGCAATAATGAAGTCAAAGTTGAAAGCACCAGGGTTGTATCCAATGTCATTCAAATATATACAAAATATTCAATGCCATCATATTGCATAAACGGTAAAAGTCTATAGGGTAAAGTAGCCCTGACTGACTGTGGAATTAATTGAAGTATCCTGAGAGTTGAGAAATGAGGCTGGAGCTCTCGGCGAGAAATGCTAGTTTCTCCAACAATGACCAAACCTGACTAGAATGTATACCTTAAGCCAGTGTTTTTCAACCTCTTTTGAGTGTGGCGCACTTTTTTGTGTTTAAAAGCTACCACGGCACACCCAAATCAGACATAAAACTGTGGAAAATAATGAGCCAAAGTATGTTTGTGCCACTGTTTTGCGTTGTTTTTTGGCACAGAAGTTTCTCAGGGCACTCAAAAAAGGCAAGTATTTAATAATTACATCAGAATTTCTGAATCAGTTCACTCAGATTTTAAATTTTTTAAGGCACACCTGACAAAACCTCAAAGCACACTAGTTTCCCGGGACACTGGTTGAAAATCAAGGCCTTAAGCTTAAGTCAGCTCAGAGAAGGCTCCCTAGATTGAAAATAAGTTGCGATTTGAAGTTAAAACATCTTGATTCTTAAAAAACATTGCCCAGATGACTACACTTTTTAAACTAGTTCTACGATGAATCTTTGCTGGATGAACCAAACTTGTTGCTTCCATTCTGTTGGCGCTAGCTTTACACGTTTCCTTTTGTAGCTTACATAAAATAACACATGCAAGCTGTAACGATAAAGCGCAGACTCTTACATTCTTTAGCAACGCGACATCCTCTGGGAATTATTAAACCGGCGTCAGACTTTAAAACGCAAACATCCCTCAGAACTTACTGTACGCGCCTCATGCCATTTGCACATTCGAGCGTGCACACGTGGAGGACACTGGAAATGTCCTGGCCCACTTCTATTTCCTCATTTCTTACCGAGACTAGCGCCGTCCCTTTCCTTAAATAGCCACTCCCCGGGGGACGCCGCACTGGACAACCCGACGACTAACCTCCTCCGTATTCCGCCGCCCTTCACCACATTAGGGACACTTTTCAACATTCAGCCGTGTTAAACATGGGGAGTTGCCACGGCTTACGCAGGTCGTATTAATAACACATCGGCACCTGCTCCGCTCTCCGATCATCCATATTTCTGGCAATATTTGCTGCTCGGCTCCCAAACCGTCGACAGTGCCTTCCAAACAGGTCGGTGCAATGAAATTAGAGTTCAGGCCTCGCCGTAGGTAATTCTTGATGATTAGAAACAAACAAATAAATGGGAATAATTCATCTTTTTATTGCAGCAACTCATTTTAAAGCAAGCCACTACAAAATGAAGCAATAAATTTAAGTTATAGCGCTATTATTATTAATTTTTTTTAGATTAAAAAAAAAATCTGTCATTTTGGCTATTTTTTACACACAAAATTCCTTAAATATACATTAAATGATGAAAAACAACAGAAAAATATAAAAACCTTTTTTTCCTATTCACCTGCAGTGTCTTTTTGTCTCAGTTTTGTTGGAGGCGTGGTTACCTTATTTATACTTTCTGATGTCTAGACTGTTTTCTGGTACATAACAACCAGAGGGCTTTAGAGCAGTAAGATCAGCGTTTAGCTTTTTTTTTTTTGAGTTGTGGCACACTTTTTTAGCACAAAAAAAATCAAGGAGTTAGAGAGCTGACCAAAACTGAAGAAAAACTCTACAAAAACAAACATGGAGACTCCCACGTCAGTTTTTAGATCGCATTTATTGGGAAAAGAACCAAGAAAACGAAGCGAGAAAAGTGCTAGTTTGTTTTGCAGCTTGTTCTAGTCTCTTTTTGAAAACGCCACGCTTGCGTTGTGTGCGTTCACCACTGCCCCCAGTGGCCGGCACACACACAGCACCGTCGACGACTGCATGATGAGAAAAAAAATTAACAAAATCGTGCATTCCGATCCAAAACACGATAGAAATAATTAAGAAAAACGTGTGAAAACGTTTACTTGTCAATCACGTCCTTCTTCCACTTTTCTGATCTGGAGTTTTCCCCCATTGCTGCTCTTCCCCATCACCCCCGCTCCCTCCCCCTTTCTCTCTGTCCCTCTCTTTAGCCCATATCCAATTTGCGCTGAGCCGGTTAGAGGGGGAGCGATATGAATCTTATCTCGCTCCTGCTTTAATTATTCCATCTTCAAGGTGCGTTCCCGTCTTCTTTTTTTTTTTTTTTGCCGGTGCCAGGGTTATTAAATAGTGTCCATTTTAATCAAGCCATGCAATAGCCTAAATTGGGCAAGTAATTAAAGGTAGAATAATGAAATTGAATTGAAGTAGCTACATTTTTCTTCGCGACTGGTTTTTGGTTAATTTTGCATGCCGTCGCCAAGGCTTAAAATTCCATCTGTAGTTCTTTGAAAGCCTTTCGCACATTCTGGCACTACCTCTCCGACCCTGTGTTTTAGACAAATGGCTCCATAATGATACCTCTTCATCGCTTTACTTTCCTCCTCGGTCTTTTCTACTACTTTTGTGTCCTTAGCACTCGCCGTACTTTGTAATGAGGTATTACGTTGGCAGACAGTGATAATTACCAGCTGGAGTGGAGCAGAGCGCTGTACCGAGGCATCATATACCACAAAGAAGTCTTTTACGGGATTAAAGTGCCCTTTTTATTGTTTCCCTGTCAAGCGGAACCGGCGAGCACTGGTGTGGATGGGTTTCCCTAGCAACGTGACCACTCATAGCGTCCAGCGGAGGGTTGTTTGTCAATCAGAGTTAGTTTTTCGTGCGCTATTTCGAGAATAAATTGTGACATTTGATGATTGATTGGGTTACTTAAGGTTGTAGTACTCCAGGAGGACTTATGTTTGGAATAAAATCGGAAAAAAGGCAAGATTTTCTTTGTTGCGTTTTGAATGATGAAATTGTACAGCGCCATTTTCTATTGATATACAAATGTAATTGGTCACTTATCCACAACAATGTCGTCATATGCATATAGCTCATTACAAATAGTGATTGCAGTAACTTTAAAATTGTAAATAAAACGTAGCTGGATGTTGGTAGAGCAGCCAGACATGGAGAAAACATAAAATAATGCACAGATTCTGGTATTTCTAAAGAATAGACACACATATTTACAAAAAACATAAAGGAATTGTAAGATATAAAATGCTCAAATAATTCACAATTATCAACATAAAGCTTTTGTCAGTTTGTCAAGATGAACCAAAACTTTGCTTCAAACAAAGTATTACTCAACTAGAAGTAAAAGTAAAAGCATGGTGTCATAAAACTACTCAAGTGCAATTTCTACTTCTTCTGAATATAACGTGTATACAGCAGCTGTGGTGGTGAGTAATGAAGTACAAAAGTAGAAGCACTGTACTTTTTACAGATCTGTTCTTTACTTAAGTCATTTTTACATCAAATACTTTTTTACTATTTTTTTTTTTTTTACGACATTTTGAACTGGACTGAAAAGTAAAATGAAGTTTTTTGAAGGGTTTGAGACCAGCTGAAATGGCATGATGATATCCTGCCAAACAATTTTGAGATAAAGACAGGGTTTTTACAAAACTTAAATAAAAAAATCACTAAATAAAGTTAGATTGATTGATTCAGTCACTTCCTTTGACCAAATAACAGCACAATTCTTTATCAAGAACACTACAATTGACACCAGTAGTACTTTATTACTCTAAAGTGCATATGACAGGTTTTTATGATTATGTCATTTTGAATTTATTTGATGCATTCATACCTGTTCTAAATGTAAATTATAGTTTTACACCCATCAAGTAACCATTTGTAGAGAAATGTTGAAAAATCTGTGGAAAATTACAGGAAGTAAAATCAAATTGCATCCAAAGTTCATGCCTAATTTTCACAAAATAAACAACCTTTTTTAGACCCTTTAAACATTAATTCAACAAGATAAAGGTTTTCACATGTTTTTTAAAAATTTGTCAAATAAAAAATCTGTGACATTAGATGATATTTTGGCCAGTTTTGGTTGCAAGGTAATTTCCTTGCGAACAACCAGGAAGTAAAATTACAACCGTAACAAAAAAAAAGGCTAAACCGGGATACAATCAGTACATTTTTGGGCAAAATTTTAAATATATATTCATTTTCCCAGCATTTCTGTTATAAGAATAGTCCATCCTGTCATAGGCATGGATTTTTTCAGGCTATACTTCAGGCCATACAAGTTGAGTACGTTTTAGACCATTAGAAAGTTGTAGTATTGTTGTAGTAGCCGTTACAGTAGCAAACCCCAGCGTACAAAACTGCGAATACGTCAAAGAATCTTGCTACTTCGCACCACTTCCTTTACTGCACAGTACCGCACAAAAAAACTCTATAAATCATCTTTCCATTCTGTCTGGAGGGCTACACAAAAGCTCTGCTCCAGCGCGGGGTCCGTGGGCCGGAACCTTGTTTGTATCGCTTCGGGGGAAAGCGCCGCGGTGCTCCGGCTGCACCCGTGTCACCCGAACAATGGCTAAAAAGTCGCCGGCATACTGTCGCTACTACGTGCAAGCCAGCCCCCCTTGTATTGTCTTCGCCGCGGATCACCTGCGTGGTACCGTTCACCTCATATGCCTTCTGTTTGCCACGAGGAAGCCCGCGTTGCCTATCAACTTCAGTCATAATAAAAAAGCCACCGGATCAGTCGGATTCCCTGGGATATGCCTCGGGGATAGACACAGGGAGACAAGGAAATAGGGAGGAAAACAACTATGTAAGAGGTGAAAGTGAGATGCAGTTGCGGAAATTGTGAAAATGACAGGGTTGTTGCGAAGCGGCGGAGATGGCTGGGACGGTAAAGAGAACGAGCTCATTAGTTTGTACAGTACCGTGGGTTTTTGTCGTTCCACGTATGTGAACAGCACCGAGATATGATTAAGATTGGAAGGTGTTTGCTTAAGGTTGTGTAGGGTGATGGGATTTCAGACGACTTTGACTTCGGAGTTAGGAATCTGGGTCTCAAAACTCCTGCCATGGACACAATAGATGGATGGATATGGCAGAGAAAAAGGTCATCACACACCAAAAAAAAGGTGACACAAACGAATGATAAAGGCCAAGATTATAATAAAAAAAGAAAAAAAAATCAGACAAAGTTGACAGAATTTGGCATTATGTTGGACAATATGTGCCTTGAATTCTTTGTTTGTCTTTTGCTTTTTTTCTTGGTCTCTCTCTAGCTGTTCTGTCTTTTGTGTTTTTCTGTTCAGTTTTCTGTATTTAAAAACTGGAAGGAAAAAAAAAAAGCACAGTATCTGTATCTAGGCGTGGATAATATATAGTCTTTTGTGAATGTTGTCTTTGAATATCGAGTATATTGTTTAGGGTTTTATCCGAATAGAGGTCCACACTAAATTTTGCACATTTTTATTAAGGTATGTTAGTTGCTTCTAAAAAGTATTTTATGATCATTACTGATCTATAAAATCTTCATTAATCAGAAAATATGTATACTTTTCCTTATAAGACAATAGCTTCTCAGGTCGCAAACGTATCCACAGCTAAAGTGGGGTCGCTGTGAGAAAAAAAAAGCTTGGGAATCATCGCTTTATAGGGTAAGAAAATGCAACAAAAACAGCAAAAAATGCAACGTAAACTTTCAAAATTAGGTGTTAAGTTGATATTTCTTAACTTTCTTGATTAGTTTTACAGACATTTCCCATCTTTTTGATAATCAAACCCCAATTAATACCTTTCACACATTTTAAGACAGTTCGGTTGTATTGAGATCATATTGCCTGAATATCATTATCCGGATACTCCAAAAAAATCAAGATATTCGTTTTCATCAATATTGCCCATCCCAATCTGTGTCCCTCAATAACATGCAAATAAATAGCCATGCAAACATAATAATTCCTGGTTTTCTTTACACTAGTTCCTACAAAATCCGCGATCAACGACCACATCCATAGCTTACAGTCGCGTGTCTTTGCACTTTACCCTCTTTCGTCCCATGTTCGTCACGCACGTGTGAGAATATGTGAATGATACAGCACAAAAGGGTGTGATTCTGTGGTTGCAAATTGGAATCTGCCGATCGTCGCCGATGTGTGAACAAATGACGTACAGCACACAGTTACTACTTTCTTCATCGCATATAATCTACCTTTATAATATGCAACACAACAGATGGCTTGGGATTGGGTTCATCAGTCCATTCCATCTGTATTGTGTATTTTTCTCTCACAGGTAGCAGCCACCTTATATGATTAATATATTCTTCTATGCAAACTAGTTCATCGTACTAGAATTCCCGGTATTGTCGCATTTGCATATGTAGATTCACGCACGAGCCGATGCAAAGTAAGTCATTTCGACGGAGAGTGCATTGTTGCTCGTTCGGATGCAGGATATATTGGATGTTTTGGAGGACATACACTGTGGGAGCTGTGTGACTCATTCTCAGGTCATTTAGTACTACTTTATAATAATACTTTATAACTTTAATTAGCCTTAACAACGACTTAATTCTCAATGAACATATAACTAATGATTTAGTTTGGTGGGAGGGCACCTGTGGCAATTATTTATTATAGTTTGACATATATAAAGTTGCAGTTTTTTAAAATAAAAGTTTAAAAATGTAGGAAGTTTTTTTTTTATGTCATCAAAAAGCGACGCCCCATTGTAAATAAAGCAATTTACAAACAACTGAAACCATTTTGGACAGTTTAAACTGTCATCTATGAAAATAAAGTGGTTACCAAGTATTGTTATTTATCAAATTATAACTATTGTGTATTGTATATGGATTTTGGCCCATGTTTTCGAAAAAGGGTAAATTGTGGAACTATCTCTAACTATGTCATGTTTGCTGCAATCAGGGAGTAACTTTATAAATATTACGAAAACTGTCAGACTGAGGGCAAAAACGCAAAATGTTTAATGCAATCTTAAATATAATCATGCACACTACGTTTTAGTCAAATGAGTCGTCCAACTTGTCATCTAGACTTTAAGGTTAGGGTTGGGGTTAGGGATAAGCGTTGGAGTATTAGCTAAGCCTGAATCATTAATTAAACTATTTGTTAAGTGCAGTTATTATAAAGTGTTACCGGGAATTCTCGAGAAACAGCATGGCACTCCGTAGAAGAATAAACAAGGTCGGCGCCAAGTTACAGGAAGTTTGCCGAGATTTGGATTCCGCTGAAAATACATCCAGTCGATGTTGCCGTGTTGAGATCAAAATAACTGTGGAGTGAATGTGTCATTTGCTGAGTCACGGCTTAGTTCTTTGGAAATGCTTTATTACCATTACATTTTTTTTGTTCCATTTGTTGTTACAGCGACAAAGAAAAACCCGGGGTGTGGTAAGGAAGCGATCCAGACAATGTTGATGAATGCTTTCTCGAATTGTTTGCCGTCATTAATGGTAACTTAACCGCTATACTATTGAAACTATTATTACATCTATTTTTGTCCTTTTGTACATGAGTAGTAGTAGTTGTAGTAACTTTTTACATCATTTTGAAAGCCCTTTACTTCTACTTGACACATTAGTTAAGCCTTAACAATGGCTACCTTGCTTGTCCAACCTGCCAACACCCAGGGCGCACTTTGGTCCACACACTCGCATCATTAGGAGTCTTGTGTCCACTTCCTGGGTCAAAGGGTCACCGTGACAACCCGCCAGTCTCGTAGTTAGCAGCATTACCGCCATTGCTCACAGCCGTAATGAGGGGAAACAGCAGATGGATGCCATTCTCGAAAAAGCACTTTTAATGACCAAACTGGGGATTGGGCTTTTCCCTTTTCTCCAATTGGACTCTCACTCTTAAAGGGCAACTGCCAAGCGAGCCTGAGCCAAAATGGCGGCAGGAGGGCTCTTGTTTTTTAACTATTCAGCACTGAGTCAAGCTGTTGTGTTCCTTATCAGCGTTATTCTTCTTTAACGGTGAATCACGGCGTGGCGTCGGGGCCATTTGGGAGAACTTTGTCTTCATCGCAATACCTTCTACAATCCTACTGTTTTGTAAATGCACGCCTCCGACACCAAATCAATACCGGCAGATTAGGAATGGGAGTTAGTATTACAAAGGTGGTCCCACGACTGTCTCATCTTTCCACACAGCTGTACATTTCTGCAGCCAACAACTCTGCATATAAATGGATTTTATCAACCGCCTTGTGTCACATTTTGTCTTATTTTGTGTCTTTTTGCCGTTGCATTGATCATTAAGGTGTCCGATTCGTAGACAAATAATTCAGCTTTTAATTGTCGCCCAGAGAGACTACTGGGAGCTAGCAAGAATAACAACGCGCACATTTCCTTCCTCCTTGCTCACCCTGGTGTGCCTTTAGCTCGGCAATAAGAATGAAAAATAACAGTTTAGAAAGTGTCGTTGCTGGCAAGCCACGGTTCTCCAGGGAGGAAGGGGATGCCCCATTAGAGTAAGGGTGCATTGTCAAGCCGCAAGAGGATCGCTAGCTGTTACCTCATTCCCCCTGCTTGTAATTACCGGGTTTATTAGCAGTTAGCCGGCACACATGTAGGCCTGTCAGGACAATTCAGGGACTACCAAGGGAGCTCTGTGGCAGGATGTGGGGCCCTCTTCCGCTGGTCCCAAAGGGCAAAGTGCAGGAAAACAGCTTAGGCAAACAGCCTCCCAGGTAGTGTCCTCATTAGCGTGATCAGCGCTAATAGCAGCATTAGAGTCTTGTGTTTTGATTGCTGTTATTACAATTAGCAGCAATTTGAGCGACATGGCTAACACTATGAAATTGCCTGTAATAAAGTAAGAGGTGTGATAAGCTTGAGTGGCAATGCTGAAGTTGAATGGAAAGAGAGGAAATGATAACGTAAATAGAAATTGCAAGCTAACAATAATTCTTTAGGTTCATTCATTTTACAAAGTCAAGACAAGTAACAGTAAATTTAATCTACTGTTGGCGCTAGAATGATAGATGCAGTCGGCTCATGATTGAACACCCACTAACGGAGGGCTGGCTCACCTCCTAAGGGGAATACAAACCATTCATTTTAATGTAGAAGAGCTGCTCAATCATTCACTGTTCAGCACATACAAGAGCAAACACATACTTTAAGTGTTGCAGTATGTAGTATCCAGGAGTGTCGGACTGGGAGGGTAAAGAGTACTGGGTTCTCCAGGTCAGGGAGGGGCCCTCAAAAGCATGTTTTCTCGGTTTTGCTACGCTTTTGTAATGAAATGCACTGTGGTTGAGTAAAGTTCTTGAGGGACTAAAACCTATCTGAGGGCCCCATCACCCCCTTAAAAAGAGGACAATCATTGTTCACATATTAGCCAAGTTTTTAACAAATAAAACTAGTGATCATAAGTTGTATTTAGCGTACTTTCTTAACGCATCAATATGATTTGAGATTTTTGTGAAATTTGTGTGGTAGTTATTACAAAAACATAATGGTGAATTTACACAGGATGTCTATACATTAAATTAAATCTATAAAAGTTATTGTTAGGTGTATGTAGAAATCATACAGGTTGTATTCTAGCAATAATAAATGAAAAAAATAACTTTGTGAATTTCTGGGGATAAATAAATCACATACAAAATTATGTATTAGGGGCCCACCGCGAAGGTTTATACCTGGGGCCCAGAATTTAGTGCTATGCCCCTGACTGTACCAAATACAAATATGAAGACAGAAGAAAAAAGTTCTCCAAACATAACCTTGTGGTATATGCTCGATGCTAGCGGCATCTGCTTTTTCTTTTTTAATTTATTTTCATCAGTAACATCAATAGAACAATCCATTTACTTTTGTGGCGTAATGCATAATGTCAACATTGTCTGCCAAGGCACAGTTATGAATTGACTTGTATTATTCAGAATCCTCAAGGAAATATCTTCAAAAGAGAGAAAAACTTATGTTTCCCATTGATTGAACAGCGCTTTCACCCACGTCAGCCAGATTTTACCCCCACTATGACGCATCGCTGACTGTATCTATAGGCAAAACATCTAGAGCATAACCTACTCCATACTGTACGTTTCCATAGCAACAGCAAGTACCATTCCATACATGAACGGATGCAGTTTTTTTCTTCTACATCTTTTTGTCTAACGTCGAGCTATATATTCTGTTCCTGCTACTTTGGGACTTTGATGGACAACTTACCCTAAGTAGATTACACTTTTCATCAACCAACAACCATCAGACTGTTGCCATTTCATAAAGACGCCTGCTAACCACTCTGCTAACCTGCTTATCCAATACAATCTTAATATGTTACATCTATTGAGGCAAAATTTGCCAATCAAACTAGTTCTATCTCGGCTTAAATTACTGCACATAACCTCCATTTCGTGGGGTCCCAGCCATGGCAAGCTGTTAAATAAAATGGGATTCAAATACAGTTGCTGGGATGCAATGGAAATACTGTGGAGACACTTTTTTTCTTACAGAACAGCATTAAGTGAAATCTCCAGGCGGCGTGCACTGGTCTCTTAACTGCTCCTGCTTTGTCCGTATTGGCTTGATTCATGAGGCCATTGAGCCCTGCTACAGCAAATTGCTTTTTCCTCCCATAATGCCGTGCTGGTAACTGCATGGCATTATGGTCAGCGGAATCTCATGCAAGCCTGATGTTCAAATACATAAAATGAGATTCAACACTTGCACTCGATTTGCTTTCCCCTTGTCTCAGAGTATAAGCTAATGGTAATAAATCGGCAAAACAATGATTTCCTGGTAACTACATACAGTCGGTATATGATTTCTTGTGCAAAGACCTAACTACAATTTAGACCCATTTACTGTATTGAATCGTTTATTGTTTAAGGCAGGGTTGGCCAAACTTTTGTCCTTGGTGGGAAAAGTGTATATGTTCTAGTGTGGCATGGGTCAACCCTAATTTTGTGTTGCATTTAATATATTTATATTTATATATTTATTTGCAAAGATATTATTAGGAAATAGTCTTTTATTAACATGTTTTATGGGAATAGACTTGATTTGATCTCTTTTTGCAACTACAGACAGTCTTTTAAGCACAACATTTGATCACATACAGTAGATACTCGCTCAAAAATCTCAGCACCCTTTCGTGGGCAAAATTAGACTCTCTGGAGGACCAAGTTTGGCCCACGGGCCCCATTTTGAGCACCCCTTGTTTAAGGTGATGGGTGGTTGGTCATCCTAAAGTTGAGTTAAGTTCAGCTCTTCATTTGTCATTATATTCGATGGGTTTTTGGTCCTGAGCCGCTACAACGGTTTGTGCGGACATTGTGTTTCTGATACCCAGCATGTTTTGGGAGGTGTGAGGAAACCTGAACCCCCGGATTAAATCTCTGCAGACACAAGGAGAACATGCAAACTCCGCTCTAGAGATCTATTGATAAGTTTGCTAAATTGCGAAAGATTGTAGACAAAGCGATAACGTCCCCATGGAGAAAAGAAGATGGCGTCTCCTCCCACAGAAAAATTAATCCGTGAACCTTTTATACAGAAACTAATCACGTTTACAAAATAAAGCATCAGCCTTTGAAACCATCTAATAGTATTACTAACATAGAATTACAAATGATCTTGCAAAAAGTACAGTTTATTCTGAAACTGGCCTTCCATATTCTAAGCCTCAATTTACAGATGAAGAAATATCTACTTTTTGGCCAGAAGGGATTGGCGTGCCTCCCAAAAAGAGAATGTACAAGTAGTCTGTAGCAGGTACGGACAGAGGAAGGAGATGTCTGCAGAAAAGAACAGAAGATTTGTATTATTTCCAGCTTGTTGGTGCCCTGACGCACACATTTCCCAGGCCATCATGATTGACAGCTCCGGTATCGCCATGGGAACGTGTGCACCGGGGGAACGGGCGTGTTAGTGTCATGCGTTTTGTTGCTGACCCCGATGTGCTCTGTGCATGGCTGGGCACAGACAATCACCTGGGATGGAGAAGGAGAGAGAGCCGAGGAGAGACGAAGAGAAAAAGTGGTGAAAAAGTAAGATCCCGGATGGTTGCGTGTTCCACCTTTCAGCCAGTGCACTCAGAGGGATTCAGAGTGAGCCGACGTGGAGCGAAAGCAGAACAGACCAGGGACTTACCGAGGAGAGCGGGGTTCTGTGGTTGGAGGGGAAGGTACAGGTGGATGAAAAAGTCTACACTCAATCAAATGTAGTGTTATTACGGTGATTATATTTGCCCTTTGGCGCTGCTTCATGGTGAAGGTGTTGAAATGAAGTAATTGCACCTTGTTGCAGCTTGTCATTTGGCGAATGTATTTTTAAGCCCACTGGCAAAAGGGGAATACTTTGTTTATCATAGGTTGAAAAATAAAAAAAAGGTAACTTACTAAACTTAGCACTTTGGCGTTGCCCAATGCTCTATTTCAGTAGTTCTCAAAACTTTTCGCTTTCACTTTTCAAAACTTTTCACAGCAAGTACTACCCAAGAAAATATATATGCATTCTGGGTACTTCCTGATCTGAACCTGATCCAAACCAGATCTTAACCAAGTCCAAACCAGGTCTAAAACTGGACTATTCCACTCTAGTTGAAAGGACTATGCAATATTCTATAATCATATGGTTTAAACTGAGCTGAATTATATGATAAAATCAGATTGCAGATTTGTTGATCTAGTTTATAGTTCATATCTTTGTAATTATTTCGCTTATCCACATTTTAACCAAAACTGGCACAAAGTTCAACATCTTCTTTGTCAGTGAAAAAAAACAACAACTAAAGTGAAAGTATTACTTCACGATAGCCTCAGAAAGCGATCCCATTATTCAATTCCAAAGGTATGATTGTTGTCAGTTGAAAAGACTTAAACCATACGATTAATATTACAGATTTGTGGACCCAATCGCTTACAGATCATGACAAGATTCTACGATTGTGGATTTCTAACTTGGATATTATGAACACCATTATGAGATTATTACACCATCAAATTCAAGTTACTTCTAGTTCTAAACAAGGACAAACCAAAAGCAGGAAAACACAGATGATTTATTGACTCTAAAATATTTGAATTGCAGAGAAATCAATGTACCACTTGAGAACCACGGATCTATTTGACACCTTTACATTTACGCAGGCTTGGAACTGGCACCAAACGCAAACACACTGACAAGGAATGGCTTCAGCGGATTCTTTCTACCAATCCTACTTCAGTGAAAACATCCAATTAGCATTATAATATATCTTTTCTCCCCCTACTTCCATTTTCTCTTTGACTAATAATCGCACCATTTCATCATGAATATCTACATCATACATACGCCAAGGGAAGCAGCCAGATAAAAGAACCCTGTCAAGAGTTAGCTGCTGCTGCCTGTCCCTGCCACATCTGTCTCCTGTCACAGTGGCGTTTTGGATGGCCCTTTTGTCTGCTCCGTGACATTTCCCACTTTGGAGCCTATGATCAGGTGATGGCACTAACAAGCGCCAAGACAGGGACGAGATTAAACACGCCACTGTCACGCGCCCCACCCGACGCGTTAAATTACAGCTACTTACATGTGGCATTAAGGAACCTGCCACTTGCCGATGCGTCAACAAAAGACACGCGCCGAGTGAATGAGTGAGGGGGAAAATGGGCACTGTACGCGATGTCAGGGAAAATTGCAGCCTTTCAGATACTTATGGGCTATTATTTAAGAAGTGACAGGCGGATATAGAGGAATTAAAGGAGGCATGACTATAAATGAACGATGCCATTTCAGTTTTAATGGTAGTAATTGTGGCAGGATTTGATTACCACAAAATGATTGGCGCAAAATAACAGCTATAAATTAGTAAAAGGCCTGATTTAAGGGTTAGGGTTAGTGTATTACGTGTATTCATTTACTTGCAGAGTTATTTAAAATGTGCGCCAACCTTTTTATTCACAATGTCAAGAGAATTTAAGCTAAATAGATCATTTTGTTTAGTAAATGGAATTGGTACTGAGGAAAAAATATAAAATAAACTGCAAGAGATTCAGTCGAGAGGCGAATCTATAATGCCCCAATCGAATTTGATGATTAAGGCTGTAATCAATGCAATTTGGTCAATTCACAATATGAGGTCAAAATGCGATAGACTCGACTTTGGGATCGATACAAATGCTTTATAAATGTACTTTACCGTGACACCCAATATAGCAGCAATTTAAGATTCCAGACTCCAATTCTAATTACCATTCCCAAACAGCAGCTGTTGACATTTCTCGAACTGCCGATGCCGCCTGCGAGCGTCGGTCTGAAAATAACTATTGGCATGGGCCCAGGACACTAGCGTCTTTACACTCTAATCCTTCATTGGAGGCATTGTCAAAGCCATGGGGGCCATATTGATTTTAATCTGAAAAGAGAAATCTATGGTTTTACGCTCTCGGTGGCCGCTTCCCTGGTGCCTAACATTGGAGATGAATCATGCACCCCTTAAGGCCCATTATTCAGCCATTATTGGCAACTTGCTTGTGCTCACTTAATTGGACAACTTGTCTGCAACTGCCAACCCCCTGGGCTGGCAAAGACAGAGCCCCAACCAATCAGCCTAATTGATCCCGGCAAATGGTATTAGGTTTCCGATGGTGGGAGAGTTTGGCAGAGTTTTAAGTAAAAGTAGTGAAGCCGAGGCTTTAGGCAACAGGAAAGTTCTAGCAAGAACTTAGGATGAAAACTAAACAAATGTGTAGGTATTTTAAACTTTTCTTTTTGACTTTTTTGTGTTGTAAATTTGTATAGTTTGTGTTTTCCACCATCTTGTAAAAGCATCTCTTCGTGACCAAATCACACCACTGCGCGTTGCCTGCAAGTAACAATAAAGCATTTTATTTTGCGTAAAGCAGCATTCTGATTGGCTGCGCTTGGGCGGACAACCCCAGTTTCACTTTGCTGTAAGAAAAAAGCTGTTCCGAAGCAATGCATGCGCCTAAAAATGAATGCGTTAGAATATTAACGATACGCCAAAGGATTTGTGAGAGCTATCAACAACGTGTGTGAAAATTAGGTTTAAATAAGTAATAATACAAATGTGTACCCTAACTAAATCAAAATATAAGCAAAATGTGTTCAGCAATTGTGTGTATTTATTGTATTTCCCATTTAGAATCAGAAAGGTATTGTCATTTTTATTGAATAAAATGAACAAACTTGAATAACAGTAAAACAAAGTATGATCAAATTAGAGCATGCAAAATGTTGACAAATATGTGTAAGAATAGGCTTAAATAAAAACTATAAAAAGCAAGATCACAACAAACTAGTAGTGCAAATAGAAAGAGATGGAGTAACATGAGTTATTAAAGTGACAATGTTGAAAAAATATTGATCGAAGCACAATACACCGACAAAAGAAGACCACTCATTTCACAAACACATTCTAAAGGGTGTTGCTTGTTTCTTGGGCAACTCGAGTCACAAGTGGCAAACCGTCGCCCCCTCGTTGAGGCGGCACAATCAGCTCAGCGAACAGTCTTAAAGCAAATCGTTGAGATGTTGCTCATACTTCACCTTTTAACGACTTAAGTGGACATCTAATCAGCGGAGACAAGCGGCAAACAATTGAAAAAAACGCAAGCCACAATCCCCCAAAGAGCAACTGCGCAGGCCACCCAGGCAAAGATGTCCTCCCCTTGGCAGGCCGCAAGACAAGAAGGAGGACTCTTCAAAGTGATTTAATGTGGTCTCTGTCAGCGAAAAAAGAAAAAAAATCCATGTCAGTGGTTTCCAAAGGTAATCCGCCTCAATTGTTGGGGAGAATTACGGCGCTCGGATCGGCTGCCAAAACACGCCTATTATTTCCAAGTCATTTCATTTGTGCGGTTACAGAAGGCGAAAGGGCGAGAGCGAGAGGTGGAAAGCGATGGTTAACAACGGGTCACCCAAGTCAGCGTGATGAAAAAGATCAAAATAAATGGGAAAAGGAAGGAAAGTGTGTTCTGATGGAGAATGGGAAACTAACAACAGGGAAGCAACTAATGATTATTTTAGTAATCAATTAGTCTAGTGATTATACTTTTGATTAACTAATTAATTGATTAGAACATGAAATGAAAGATTTTATATATCAGATTTTTACTCAATTTGATCCAGGTGAAGCAAAAGTGATGTCGCTCGAGGATGTCCAGATGGAGAATATTTATAGACAAGCTACATTTTTGATCAAAATGTACATTTTTCCTATGATATCTTTCTTTAATTCCTACTTTGTACGAGTCATAAAACCTCTAGCGAGTTCTGAAGACTGTGTATAACCTAGATTACGATTATTCAATTACTGGATGAGTTGATGAGTAACTGATTGCTTGTGATTAATTGATGAACTTGTTTCAGCCCTAGAAAATACATCCATCTCAAAGGACGAACACAAAATCACATGTTTTGGAAAGAATTCAGCTGGTGTTATAACATACTGCAATACATTTTTCCATGTCAAAATGCACATTACTCACAAGGACGTACTGTTTGTTGGAGAAAATTGGCAATCAAGTAACTATCTGTCTTTTTGGGACCGTAATTTGGCTGTAAAACTCCAACAATGGAAATTACTGATGGATACCTGTGGACTGTACGTTTGGCTGCAGCAAAAAAGCAAGAAACTGGATGAAATTGCACAAGATCAACTTGAAAATTGACAAATTTGCTGGACATTACGACAAATGGGACAAATACAAAAGGGGACATTCTACGAACATCTCTTTTTCTTGCATTTTCACATCTATTAATCTTTTTGTTTCGAAATTTTAAAAAAGGAGGTTTCTAAATTGGTTCGTAACTCGTTGTGCATGGATTCTTTTCATGTCATACTCACGTACTTCAGTTGAGTACTCATATAAAGTATTTCCTCCATTGAATACTTTCAGAACACAACTCATTCAACTCTTATGCATTATATCCTAATGCAAACTCACCAAATCGTTCCACGGCGACAGATAAGCTGCGAGCAAGGGAGACAGATAGAGGGACACACAGCAGGCATTTTAACGAATGTTTTTTTTTTTCCTTTTTACACATTCTGATTCTGGTCCTATCACTCCGGCTGGATCCGAAGACAAATTTACATTCAGCTCCTGATTAGAAACATAAAGCAGAATGTCGAGAGGGGGAGAGAAAACTGCGGAGTTTGAAATATCTAATCATACGCGCTGCTTTGTGGGCACACTACCTCTTCAAGTGCAAGAAGAACTTTTCCCAACGCCTTTGAATTCAATCTGCTTTTGATCCAATCTGGCGTAGCCTCAGACTGCATGGGGGGTAAGAGAAAGAGTCTGGGAGATAGATAAATAAATAAGGGGAAGAGGAGACGGGCTGGTGGTGGTGGTGAGCGTGCCTCCAGTCAGGTCCTTCTGTCAGGGTGAAATATCGCCGATCCCGCCTCACTTCCAGAGGGGAGGGCCATGTAATGATTCAGTCCTCGTGGGGGTTCAAAATGTCATCCGTCTAACCCACCTCCGCCGTCCTCCGTTGGCGAGTTGTTGGCGAGATGGACGGTGCGGTGGCGACAGTGACTAAAGCCGCGCGGTCCAATGACGTTTGTCCGGTCGCACTGAAGGTTTTTTTGGACCAGGGGTTGTTTGTTTACCTGACAGTATTGACTGCTTTTTCGCAATCGTCTTCGGAGTGTCACTTGGTCTTGCTATGACGTGTCTTTTCAGCTGATTTGCAAAGGTTTGGCGTGGTCTTTGTACCAGTAAGACAGGACTCTAAACCAGGACAAAGGGGTCTTTTTATTCGTTCACATCCGGGATACTGTACTGAGGGAGTTGGACTGCAGATGAACTTGTGTAAATTAGCCGGCAAGAAGCAATGCATTTTTGACTTTTTTATTGTATTCGTGGATCGTTTGGCATCGCAAGTACGGATGTCAAGATTGTTAGGTTAATCCAGAACTGTGATTAGTCAGGTCACAACGTAATCGGAGAACGAAAAAGTAATATTTGTCATAATTTTAGAAGCAAAATTAAGTATTGATTAAGTATCTTAGTTCAGTGATCCTTTTGCTAATCGATTAATATAGCGATAATTCTTTCGATTAATCAATTAGTTGTTTGGATAGAGAGAGGCCCATGAAGTTGAGAGTTTTACTAAATTTGACCCAAATGACACTAAAATGTAGCCACTTGAGGCCATCCTGATAGAGTTCAAACCGTTTTTATTTAATTTAAATGAAAAATACTAAATTTACATGTTTTCTTTTTCAGTTTTTTGTAATTCTTGCTTTGTCTGACACACAAAATCTGTTCAGCACATAGTACTGTAATGTATTGTCCAGATTCATAAATTAGTTGACAATTATCAAAATAATGAATTAGTTGCTGTTAATTTAATGATAACTTGTTGCAACCCTAATTCAAAATATAGTCCAAATATAGTCCAACCTTTTAACAGTCAATTTTTGTTACATTAACTTCATTTTGTCATTCATAAAGTTTGATTTTATAAGGCAGGTCACAAACTTGAGGAATAATAACCCTTAAACAATGAATGAAATGAGAGAAAATGAAATATTTCAGTGTTGTTTGGTAACGGTATCAGTAAACATGAATAGTTTTTTAATTGTAACACTAAAATTTGACATCCCTAATCACAATCATAATCAACAAAACCCCGATGGTCAAGATTTGACTTCAGCGTGACGGGATGCAACAGATATAATTGTGAATACTGTCAGGGCTTGACGTTTAGGAGTAAGAATCTACAATGCTGCAAATGCATTATTGACCTGCCTGTTCCAGACTCGTGCGGCTCAATAGATGCAGTAAGCGTTTTCACCGTCGTGCACGAGATGCTCTTACTTAACCAACTATTTTTACCTGGGATAAAAGTGCGTTTCCATCCCGAGGGTTATTGACCGTATTTTAAACAATAATTACCGCATCCAGGTCAGCTCCTTCCCTTCCGTTCTTCCAGTGGGCTTCATTCCAACTTTTTTTCCCCTTGCTTGACCCCTAGCGCTTCCCCCCTTCAGCTGATCAATAAGCCGGGCTGATGAGTGGCGACTCCCTGTCACCAGCCCTTCAGCCAGCGGAAATCGATAAAAAACAATAGCCATCTACATCCATGAAGCGAGGAGCCCATTTGTTTTTCCGGTTTACCAGTGGCGGCTGCTACTCTATCAAAAAAGCCTTGAAGAAGAGAAAAAAAAGAAGAAAAGAAAAAGAAGAAGATAACACAGTGCAAGAAGCATCTGCCGAGAGGAAGAGACTGCGACACAGATGGCAAAGCTTTATAGTCTGTCAGCTACTTGAAAATGCATTAACGGCATATTATTGTTAAGGAATAAATCTGTGTCCTGTTTATCCACCATTAGAGGAATGTGTCATTGTGTGAATCATCCAAAAGTGTAGATCAAAATTTCAAAAGGCAAATGTGCAGTCGCGTTTATTATTGGTGTGTGAAAAAGCAACTTTGTGTCAGAAAACTGTTTTTTTCAAGCCACAGAGCTATTAATAATGTAAAAGATAGAACTTTTGGCACACTACTGGAAAAGCTGATTTTATTTTTCAGTTTTTTGTTTTTTGGTCGGTTTGCTCTCTCAACATATCGTTTTTCAGACAAAAAATGTGTCCAGTCTGAGCCTAACGATGTTTTATTACTTTGTTTAATCCATTTCATAGAGTTCTCTGGGACTTTATATAACACCAAACGTTGCCATGTTAAACTTATATACGGAAGGGTTTGTTGATATCTAGTTCTAAGCATGATTTGTTTATGTTTTAAGGCTAAAAAATAAGGCAGAATTTGAATTTTTACGCCAATTTTTAGTCAGATTGTGCTCACAAAATAAGAAATCCAAAATGAACCAAGGAATTTAAACTTGTTTCTGTCCAATTTCCAATTAAAATGTCCCAAATACGTGGCTGTTTTTACACATAAAACGCCTTATTTCTACGTGAAAACATGACATAATAAAAAACTTGTAATACACTTTGTTCTTACATTTTTGTGAGTAAAAAACTGGAGAGGTTTCAAATTGATATCTTTACATTTAAGATATTTTCCCATTCATTTGCAGTGTCTTGCCTTGACACCGGAATTGATACTTTCTGCCCATTTATTGTGGCTTTAAAAAAAAAAAAGTAATGGATCTCAAAAGGTGAATCACATTTGCAGATAAATGCCATTTGAAAGAAATGTCAAAGCCTTGCAATGTACTCATTGTCTTGCAGTTTCCAACGTATAATCTCTTTTAGCGCAAAAAATGACTAAATCTTTCTTGAACAAATCTCCTCAACTAAACTGTGTAAAAGAGCTAGAAAAAAACTTAGACAGATACATGTTTTTGCAAATGACGACTTCATTAAGCTCTCCAGAAGACCGAAATGGCCCAATTGTTCCTTTTCTGACCCCTTGTGGCTGGATTTAGCATTGCATCTCTGCCTCAATCTGAAAATAACACAGCTCTTTAAAGATTTTCACATTTCACAGAGAACCAAATCCACTAAATACTGTCATTCCTTTCTGGGCCATTACTGCCAGGGCTTGCGACGTGTAGATCTTAATCTCACTCGCCGCATTTGCAACTGTATTTATTCTTTCTGTTTGCCTTTGCCACGGCCATTCCCAGCATCCATCTAAAGCTAATTTACCATTCATACTCTGGCACGGCGCACTCTGTATCTGGTAATATGCCTTCATGTTTGTTTGTGTCGGCAAATAAGGACTCTCTCTTTCAGGACGATGGCCTAATCCTTACTCAGCTGTTCGAGGCTGCCTTGTTTGTTAGATATTAAATATTTGGTGGGCTTCCCTGACTGCTTTATGAAATGTGCCGTTCCTATCAATCACGGGAGATTTCGCGCGGACTACATATACGCGGTTGGGAAAATATGCATATAGCGTTGGCATGTGTTCGATAGTATTTGTGTATCGCTTCACTCCCACGCAGGAAGAAGCTTTGTTTCTGGCGAGATAAAGAGAATACAATATGGTGTATATGAGCAATGGGGATTTAAAACTCAGCCTGCTCGGGTTTTAGAGATATGATTACTGAAAAAGGACTGGGAAATTAATAGAAACTTCAATTAAGGGCAAAAGCAAAATGATATCATCGAATAGGCAACTTGTCAAACGATTATTTCCATTGTTAAACTCACTTCTAGATAGCGAATACTTATGAATAAAGTGTATTATTGAGGAAAATGAAGGCATTTTGATGTATTAATGTCACTGTTTCTGTTATAAAAGGGATTTTGATTTGTTCGATGTGTTTTAGAGCCTGCAGTTAACGATCAGTCAATCATTATTAGTATATGTTGATTATTTTTAGTTGTCAACTAGTTACAAGTAGTTGATTTGCGCTTGTATTTGTTCAGATGCATATTTGGCAAAACAGAGTGTAGTAAATCCTAAAAGTATTTGGAAAGAGTAATAGTAGCGGTAGTAGCAGATGCTTTTAGTGGTATGTGATAGTAACAGTATCTACACTATAAAGCAGGGGGTCTTTTTGTTTTGTTTGTTTTTTCTGCATTAATATTACAAACAAACACGACTCAGATGGATGCATATTTACCAGTTAGATTGGAAAAAAGTTTATTCAAAGTGTAAATTGAGCAGGACCATGGATCTAAGTTTTTTTTCCGTTTGAATCAGAGACAGCATATCATGACCCACACTCTGAAGGGAAGAGGAGCGGCGGATTTCCATTCCATCGAAATCGTCGCCATTCCCAGTTCCAGTGGCGGCTGCATTGTCACAGGAACAGGCCTTGTTTGCTAGTAGTCGAAGATAACTGGTCCTGGCTGAGGTGAAAATGCATTTTGCAGGCTTTAGAGCACCAGGCACATAGTTTAAACCAGAAACCAGTCAATGAAGAGCAGGACCAGACAGTGTACCCTTTGATATTTTACACAAATGGATTAATTGCCGAATAGATTTTATGCAACCCGACTTTGGAATAATAAACAATAGACAATTATAACTAGTGTAAGCTGATGGCTGCTGACAATAGAGCAATAATAGATAATAGAGTGAATCTTGGATAAACACATCCCACATAGATTCAGACAGTTCTATCCCTAACTCAGAGTTTGTTAAAGCACGAGTTCTTAACATTTTTTTACGTCGAGGCACAACTTTTTATCTTCGAAGTAACCTGGGGCCCAGTCTCATATTAAATGTACGCTATTTGAATGATTGTGCGGTCCTCAAAGTTAAGAAAGTATTGTTATTATAGTCACAGTATTTTCACATTGTTAAATATGTAGACTACTTGTTCCAACTCGCTCCATATGTAAACTCATATAAATGAGCCAGCACTGCATTATGGTCGTTTATTCTCTGTCCTCCTTTATATTTTTACCACGCGGCCTTCCATATGGCACTATACTTTGTTTTTTTCTATAGCGCACAGAGAAGTTTTTATTTATGCTATGTGCGCAACCACACAGCAAGTCTCCAAAAATATAGGACAGACCAGTCCAAGAATAGACAAGCCTCTTTCTTTTATTCCGTAGCTCTTCCGCCGCTAAATCCAACGTAAAAAAAAAAGCGATTTATTTTTCCCAGTTCTAATTTATTTCACAAGCATGCATGGCCGGCCCAAAGGGAAGAAGGTGCAAGGGATGAGAATGAACTTGCATGTTGGTAATGGTAAAAGATAAAAAGGGCATCAATGCGGTGTCAAATTCACATCGCCGACAGCAGCTTGTATATAGAATCCCATTTTTGGACAGATTTGAAGGCCTATCTCGTAATGGGCCTCATGCAATCAAATGGTAGTGAACCGTTCTGTCGTTTATATGCCGTGAGTGATGGAGTCTATCATTCACCCTATAGGCATATTGGAAAGACTTACGAGTCAGGGTGAAAAGGTTAGTACAGTGGCACGTGATAAGGCCAGGGAATGAATCATGTATTACGTACGGCATTCGTCGGTCGCGAGTGACATCGGCGGATTTTCTGATGTCTGATCGCGCAATTCGAAATGTGACTGACGTGGCGGGGGGAGAGGCAGAAGGCATATAAAAGCCAAGATTGTCTCGTAAAGTGAAAAGTAAATAAGGCGCGCGCTGTGGGGTAATGAGAGGACTCCAGCGGCGGTGTGTGCTCATGCGGTGGCGTTTAAAGGATGCCAGCGAGTAGATTTTGTTGACTGGGTTTGAGGAACTGCTGTTGTCAGTGTTGAAAAAAAAAAAAAACAATAATAACCAAAAAATAATAATAGTAATAATGTGTTTGCGATGTTAGACAAATCAAGAGTGATATTCGAATTTCGAAAACTGCAACTTTCATAAAAAAGGTGAAGTGAAGTTAGAATAGCCCTATATTTCAGTAGCCATTTAAAATTAAGTTGGATTTTATAATGATATGAATTATAATGTATAGCATAGATTCATGATACTTGTTTATTTTGTTTGTCAATGGACATCTAATAAACAAAAAAAGTATATATGTAGAATGTTTTCTGAATGTCTTCTGCTTGTCTCCATGGAGATGTTACTGTTGTGCTTGGAATGCTCCACAGTATGGTGTTAACCTAATCTATCCAACCTTTATTCAGTTACTTGAATTTTTTGCTTTGTTGTTTCCAAAATTTAATAACACAGACTGTGAAACATGACTCAGAGAGTAAGCAAATAACACTAAAATATCCAATGAAATACAATTACATCACATGTCGTTCGGCATACGAGTCCAGTTTAGTCCAAAGTCCGTCAAAGATGTCCGTTTTCTTCTCTCTTTTTTGTTTTTACTGACAAAATAATTTACATTAGAACAATGGAGAAAATCACATTTGGACTAATTCAATGGACAAATTCAACAGACTGTGGACCAAAGCGGACTATATATTTAGGACTATAATAAATGTATGTACGCTATCTCTCTGTGTCTTTTGTGTCTCTTGTTATTAAAAGACAAAAATAATTAATAATTTAAGTTTCTATTTCTTGAATGATAGTTATGATTTCGTTAGAGTCCTTGATTGTTAGTGCAGTTCTCGTAATGGCTTTCTTCCCTGTGGCCAAAAGTATGTCCATTTATTTTGTTCTTAGCGTGAGTTTTGAGGCCCAAATACATAATTCTGAACTCAAGTGGGATGGTGACGTCAAAAATAGCTTGCAGTGCTTTGTTAATCCCAATTCAATATTTGTGATCAGTAGGACAGTCCCAGAACACATGGTAATGGCGGGCCACTTGGCAACCACAGTTTCTCCAGCAGTTAGTATTTCCCCTGTGAATAGTGAGCACTTTGACAACAGAATTCTTTCCAAAGATGTGATTTTATTGTCCTCCAGTTATTAGAGTGTATATTACGCAAAAATAATACCTTGAAAAACATTGTCTCAGTGTGGATTGGTAGATTTAATACCATACTATGGAACATTGCGATCAAAGTAATAATATATCCATGAAGACAAGTGGCGTACCTTCTATATGAAAAGTTACATAGTACTATTTTTTTGTAACAAACATGTGACTTCCAAAACAGTTCCTAGTAAGGCTGGGCAATTCATCGAAAGATCGAGAGATTGAGATTCAGTGATGTCTAATCGTCAATTATATCGTTGGGGTTTTTGAATCGAGAGGTCCAGAGCCAGTCCTCTGGGGTTTACAATGACGGTCAGATTTTGGAGGAAGAAATTTGTTTATTTTCTGTATTAAATAGCACAGATTAAAAGTCTATGAGCTGTAGGTAATGTTGTTTTGTTTTATTCGTTTCAATTGGATCCCCATTAGCTGCCCATTTAGTGGCCGCTAGTCTTCCTGGGGTCCTCCTTATAAAAAAGAAAATAAAAATTCCCATTACATCGTAGTAAATGTTCATGAAATCATTACTAGCGGCCATTTTTATTTTGTTTTTGAATCTAAACTCAAGATTTATTAATATGAACAAAAAAAACCCCACATCATTTCCATCTTGCCCAGCCCTACTTCCAAGTCTGTTCCAACCAAGTGTCCACCTGGTGATTTTCAGTCCTTGGCAACGTCATGCTGCTCCTCTCCATCACCGGGCCCTCCTGTCAGTTTGAGGCTGCAGATTGTGCCCTGACAAGACATAGAACATTCATAAACTTCCTGCATCGCCTCGGCAACCTTGACAGCCCCCACTCTTCGCGTATGTGTCTACGTACGTGTGTGTTTACTCTGCACAAACTTATCTCTGGAGGCAGTTGTTGAGGTGCAGTTTTGCCACTCGCAAGTAGCCCTAAGAGCACCTGCCACATCCACCGTGCAAAGACGTCAATAAATCCCACCACTAATGTACCACAGAATCTTTGCCAGGCACACTTCCTCTTTCCTTCGCTTCTAATATTAATGAATCCAACCTCGGAATGCAGCCACAGGCAAAGATAGAAGCATGTTCTTTCCTCTATGCTAACACGAAAAAGGCTTCAGCTTTCTTATCCGGAGAGAAAATTGGAGAAAAATAACGCACGGTGCAAGTAGCATAATCCACGAGTTAGCTTTAGCCAATTTATAGTCAGAAGCTAATGACGTTATCCATTGGAGATTATTGAAAGGCAAGCCAATGAACTTTCCCGCAGCCAGAATGATTAAATTCGGAAATGATGAGAAATTTGTCCATGCATAGCCGGTATAATAATGAGTAAAAATTCACAAGAAAAATATTATTTTCCGCCTCCACTTTCAGAAATGATATGAAATAGAGTTTACGGCGCATGGAACCTTGGGGCTATTTTTAGACATTGACTTTTCTCTCCGACTCAGCAGTTGTAGCAATGAAAGAAACTCTCTATTCTTCCCCCAAAAGAAATTGTGATAATGAGGCTTCACCAGTAACCATTAATATTTGATGCACATATAACCACACAGTTGGTGGCCCATGCTAAAGCTTTTAAGATACACTACACAATATATACAGAATCTCAAAGAAGTCAGTGAAGACGTGACCCGCCGATGTGTGCCTTCTTAACATCCCCCAATGGACGTTTTCTGGCACTTTCAAAGCCGACATGTTGAACCATAAGGGAATGCCGCCTTGACATAGTTGGCCTATATCCTGTTTGTATAGTCAGATGGCTTTCTCCGAGACAGCAGTCATTTGTTACTGTCGTTTTAATCATGCAAATGCTAGTCCTTTCTCTCTGGCTCACTCTGATTTCCAGCGCATAGACACTGCACATCGTACACTTACACACTTTACACATTAAAGGGAAGAACAGAGCAGCGGATTGCCCCAAGTCCCGCAAGGCAAATGAATATCTTAAGTGCAGAATTCTATAACTCGCTATCTTTCCATGCCTGTGGGTGCTCTTCGCTAACAGTCCGACGCGGATTCACATTATTTGGCGTACAAACAGGAAGAAAAGGAAATGATGATGCCACAGAATTGCAACGAATTAAGTGATAATTTCGCTGGCACTGTCTTTCCTTTTTGGTGCCGTTTTCCTCATACGTTATTAGTATGCTTCGCAGACTCTACTTTTTTGTGCTGGTTCCTCTTGGGAGTTGAGCTCAGTGCATGTTAAGTGACAAGAGCAAGGGAGTCTTAGCGGCAAAATGGGGGCTGTATAGCGGGTGCCGTGGACTGTAGAATCCAAGCGGCCCCTTTTAGCAAATCCGCTCACCCGTGAAAAAAATGATCAATCTCGTGAATTAGCCGATAGGGAGTCATCGGCTGATCTGTAGACAGAGGCATATAATGAGAGGAATGAGCAGTGGTTATTGGTAAAAGGAAGGAGGGGTGGCAATTCAAAGGTATTGTAAAAAGGGATTGCAAGTGCTCATGAAGACAAAGGAGTGGGTGAGCTTTGATGGAGTTGCCATGAAAAGAACATTGATTCCAACGAAAGAAGCAAAGCGTGCACTGGTTTCGGAAGTACAAAAAGGTGTAAAGTTCACATGGTATCTTTCGTTTATTGTCCTTTACATCTAATGACTTTCCCACTAAAGAGATTATTCAGAGTTAGTCAAGCTTTAACGACAGACCTAGTGTTTTTAGTGCTTTTCTAGAACTCAGGAGCAAGGGGAAGGTTGTGGAGGCTTTTTTTTTTTTTTTTTGAGGTATGTTCATAGAATCTGTGTCTTCAGTTGCCACAAGAGTAGCTGACTGATTGGCTCCATTCACAAAAATCTCTTTTCACTCGTATTCTGCTTAAATCATACAACTCCGAGCAACGCTAACATAGGTGCCTCCTTCTTTGACCAAAAGCTGTAATAGTCAAGTCCGTTTAGTCCACGCATGTGATCCCATGTTCAGAACTATAACTACATTGTACACTGTTAAAACACATATTTCTGAACTAGTTTGTTTACAAAGCCACCTGGTTTGAAGCACTTGCGCCGCCTGCTGATGTAGAAAGGGCTTGCATCGTCGGTACGAATTTGAGGAGGTTGGACTAGGGAGAAAGAGACTTAACTGCTGCATAAGTAATTTGCTTATAAGATGCCCATTATACCTCTAAACTTTATCCGTGCTTGATAAAGGAATGTTTTAATCGTGTAAAGAAAAAAAGAACGCTTCAAAACGATCAGAATGAACCACAAATACAATACGTTGCACCGATATAAGTGGGTTGGCGTGAGAACAACATCTACTTTGACTGTGCTAGCAAGTTGATAAGAAAAGAAGGTTAGAGAAATGGGCTATGTTTTTTTGCCTTTCACGCTTTATGCCTTCCATCTAAATGACAGCAGCGGTGGTAGCAGCAGTACAGCAAAGATATATATTTGGAAGGGCCGCAGAATTTTGGCCAAGCGTGAACAGGTCCCGCTGAGGTGGCGACAAGAGTGGAAATGGGGGTTTGTGGGGTAAGCGAAAAAGCGCTTGTCCTAAATTCGAAGCCCGGTAGCGCCTTGGGGTGATTCCTACTCCAGTCGACAGTGCGGTATGTAAATGTCATAGGATTTAACAGAGCGGAGAGGCTGTCTATTCTCTGCTCATTTGACAGGACATGGCAGGTCGGGGAGGTGCATCTTGCGCTCGTGTTGGTGTCAACATTGGGTTTTCACTTCAGGAAAACTCCAACTAAGTAATATGTCAGAAATGGGCAGATATGCATAATTAATACATTCTGACAGCTCACGCTATAGAGGCTGAGTTGAAGATGTGAAAAACTTCGCATTTTCTCACTCAGGACACTCAAATAGGCAGGAAACAACTAAACTGTACTTTTAATGGGCACAAATATCATGCATATAGCACAAATAAAAATCATTATTTCTGAAGTTACACTACACTACCAACAATTTAGTATTAAGGAACATTTCTTGCTATGGGTTTTGGATCGATCAAAGCACATATAACCACCAACTAAGTAACCTATATATTATTTGTATGTTTTGGCAATCATGAACATTTTGAAACCTTTTCTGTTGTTGGTCATTCCATGCAGCCTCTATATGGTTTAGATGCAATACTTTAATCCCTGTATTCTTTACTGTACTGGTCAGTAAATACTCAGCACTGCAGAGCTTAGCACAATTGTTTTTAGTCCTGCTGTCCAGGTGCAACGTTCCGATGCACAAAAAACAAACAGAACGTCTTAAAATACCCCAAAGTCCTCAAACACTTCGGTGAATAAATATGACATTATTCAGCTCTTTAAATGTGCCGTCTGCGTGACCTTAAAAACGCGGAAGAAGAAAGTGAATAATTCTTTAAAGTAGCAGTGTTGCCGGGGCTGCATTAGCATATTAGCATGTGCATGGTAGCAAAGGCGGAGTTGGAACATGTTTATTTTTTCATCTGTTTTCCCCCTCTTTGAGCTCAGCGCGTTTGTCACAGCGAGGCATCATACTTTATCGGCACACTTTTTTTTTTTACGGTTCCCAGAGGGCCGTGTGAAGCAGCAGATATTATTGCGGAGCGCCAAGCCTTATTAAATTCCCAAGCATATTACCAGTCTCTCACTCATATACTCTTCCCTCGCTCTGCCTCTTAATTTGGTCACACACACTTCACTGTATCTCATGAGGCAACACAGGAAGTAAATACGTATTATTGCTTCTTCTCCCAAATGGTCTTCGTCAGGTATTAGCACACAATAGCCTCTCTCCGTAGCGCTACACCTTTGTACGACTCACTTGCGGGGTACGGGCATACTGTATATTCCTATAAGCACATCGGCTTTCTAGTGCTCTCCAGGAAGACTTCGCCATCAAAGCAACGAGACAATGCTAATCTACAGAAGCAAGCCGAGGGGATATAAAAAGCAGAAATTCTCCGTCAGCTTTGCCAGGATTAAGTTGGGCATTATCAAAAGACATTCAGGGCATTATTTATTTATTTAATTGTGCTCGTAGAATCCTAAAAGGGAAATGATAAATTGTGGAGTTTAATATAGTTTTTCACCTTGTCATTCAAACATCCTATTTGTTTAGTCTGCCGTGGCGTTAGTTTTTCTTTATTTTTCACCCGTACACCATGAAGCTACGATGGCAGTGCAACTTTGGGCATGAAGTGGGATGCAAATAAGCAATTGTTAAATCAAGAAAAGAAGACATACTTTGTGTTGATCCAGATGCCAATTTATCTTATTTAGTTGCACCAGGTAGCGTACATCAAGCGCACCTTACTGTTTATTCTTTATTTTCTTATATCCTTACTCTGTTGCATTTCTGCGAGGCAAAGCTCATTTCCATATGACCTTGCGTGCAGCAATTGGTGGAATGGGGATTGGTTTGTGCATTATTTTTTTTCACCGAAATGATGTGCTTTTAGTTCGGACGTGGCAGCTGCGTATGAATATGAAAATAAGTCAAGAGCAGCGAAGCCGGCGTGGGTCGAGGTATTCATAAGGATTAGAACATAATGTGTTTAGGTGCGATTGTTTGTTATTTCATTGGACTGTACAGTGCGTGTGGGCTGTTGTGCATGTACCGGAGCGTCTAGGTGTCACTTGTTTCACATACAACACATGCTGCATGGCCGTGTAGCTCCAAATAACAGCGGCGGCTTCATCTGCAGAGAGGTACAGTCCTTTATGTGCAGTGAGAGGGAGAGCAGATGAATGTAACATGGACTGTGGAGGCATTCATGCATGTGCCAGAGCATAAGGTATGTGTCAAGGGAATAGAAGCCCATAGGAATGCTACTGTCAATGACACAATGGTCCTTATGTGGCCTCTATACTGGGAGAATGTATAGCTTGTACAATGCTTGTTTAATTATACTGTGATTCGTCGTTGCCGTAGGCTTTCCAGAGAGTATAGTGCAAGAAACATAATAATTAAAAGAGTACTATGGTATTGAAGGTTTGACCCCTTGCATGTCTCCGTGGAAATTTCATTGCTTTGCACGGAATGTGTCACAGTATGGCGTTAACCTTATCCATTCCATAGATAAGCAAGTGATGCCATCAGACCAAGTTACGTTTCAGATCTTTGAAACCATGTTTGAGTGCATTATTGGGTGATGAAAACACTTAATGTATAATATATACTGTAATACATTTAACAATTTAGCATTTAACATTAACAACATGACAATTAACATTCCCAAAAGTTAAATAGTTCACCTTGGATATATAATAAAAACAATTCTTTAAGTGATCTCGCTCTCGACCTTCACAAAATCTCAAAGAAGCAAGTCAAAACAATCATTTGGTGTGTGTTTTTTCCTACTGCTAAATGCCACTTGTCTCTTTTAGTCCGTCAATTCTTGTAATGAACATTTTCTCAAGTCTTTGCCAACATTTACCATCAAGTTGTCATGCAGAGTCAAAACAACCACTTTTTTTATCACTATGTTTGTTTTTTCTTCTTTCAATTGATCTGAGAAGTTCTCATTGTCTGTGGATCATTTCTCTGAACTGACAGCTTCCACCGTTTCTTATTGAATACACAAACACTCCATCAAGGGTCAGACTGTACATTTTTTTCTATTGTCTACTCGCTCACACCGCAAAATGAGTCTAGCCTTTCGGGGCTTTGTTACCCTAATCTGCAGTCCGGCTCGCACTTTTCTCCGCAGCAGTGATTGATATTTGGAGACATCGGTGGGACAAAAAACAGTTTGAGTTCTGACGCTCATGAAAGACCCATCAGCCCCATCGTCGATCAATGTGAATAAATATTTCCCACAACCCAGAAGCATTAGAATCAAGGACGGGAAAATAGGCAGACAGAGGGAAGAGGAAAAATCAATTGGTCCAGAGCTTTGCTAAAAAGGCGGGGGTTGGGGGTAGAAGGGTAGAACGTAGGGGGGGAAAAATAGGCCTGTCAAAGATGGTTGAATAATGAAGCATGTTTTCTCTGCTTCAAAGGGAATGCAGGGAAGGCATGGTGAAGTTACGTTACATGGGGTGTCATCCACTGTCAAGTTAATTTGAGTTTCATATAGAAGGAAAGAAGGTACAGAACGAAAGGTCTTTTGAACTCCCCAAGTGTTCATTTATCGTCTTCAAAGATGTCTTTAACATGCAATCAGTATTTGCACAAAGTATTCAGCCGAGCTTCCGACGTATTGATGATCAATGTAATCCCGTTAGCTGCTTTGACTGCTTAGAAAGTAGTCTTTGAAAAACGCTGGCTAAGCTACACACTGTTCCCTATACGTTTATGCATTCAATCAAAGCTTAGATAATAGTTATGCTAGTTTACATGCAAAGGCGGTTTCCTCGGAGTCACCTATGAATTGGAGATTGAAAAAAATCTGCAGACGGTTTACCGATGCAAGAAAAACTCATTGCAATCGCATATAGCTCGCTGAATTGAACCTCAATCTCGTCATGGTCACAAAACACTCTACTGTGTTGCAGCAGAAATACATTACCCAAATTCAAGTTGAAGGCCATCCAAAGTGGTCCACCTCTCTTTGTTTGCACCTGCGACTTTTTCTCTCATCAAGTGCACTGTTACCGCCAAATTCCACAAGTTCTGGAAAGACAACAGGCGCACCATTTGTTGTGTAACCCTCTTAAATGTTCCAGTAGTGGCACGTTTCGAAACACAAAATCCAACATTTCTCCGAAAGTGACCACAACCCTGCTCCATCACATCCATTTGCGCCCAACCTCCGATGATTTGCAGTCAACACTAGACAGGCTAAGTGTCCATATTGCACCACCTGTCTAAACCCCAACCACCCACAATAAGAGTCTCCGTCTCCATCTCCCGCTTTCATTATTTTGATAGGGGAGATCCATTTGCTTTAAATTGACTCATTTTGTCTGTGGGATTTGGAACAGGAGAAAGTAAAGAGAGGAAAAAAAATCTGGCAAAAGCTGCTGCTGCTGCTACTTTGATCCCTCTGACAGGCGGCGCGAAAAGTGAATTGCATAAAGGACTGTGATGAGACCACACGAGTGACAAATTGGGCCCTTGGTGCTTTGAATAATAAACTGTGTATGTCTCGAAGCATACTGGGGTAGTTCAATAACACTAAACTGGCCTGTAAAAACAGAAGTGCATTGCGGGTTGGAAGAATGTCTATAGCAAAGAGAATTTCAACCTCTTAACACATGTTTGATTCAAGCGAAGATGAAATGAGAACTTGTTTGGTGATGTCCACTTGCGTAAAAATCTACATTGGAGTTGGAGGAAGTTACTTTTGAAGAATGTCTGCAGAGGGTTGTGTTGTCTGCTCGCGGTGTTGTGGCTGGAAACTCAATTGCACACTGCTGAATCTTTAAAATGCTTTGTGCCATTGTTGCAGACAGAGCTTCAGCTGTTGTGTTGCATAATGTTTGTTTAGGATTTGCCTCTGTTTCCTTTTTTAAACAGTTGTGCTGGTTGCTTTCATGGGTGGACAAGACACCTAAACATTTTTTCAATCTTTTTCTGTTAAGACTGCAAATATAAATTCTTTATTTTTGTTGACTACATTCTGTACTAGACACTGATAGTGCCAAATGACTTCAACTACAATTGGTCAATAAAAGCAATGGCTGTGAAAGGGATCACCGTTGGGAGATAATCCAAATTTGAAAACTTTATATTTGGCTTTATTTAAAAGAGAAATGTTTTTTTCCAGTGACTTGGTTTTAAAGTATAACATAACTAGGTCTTCATTTTACGTTTACGCGTTCATTGTAAACCGCAATATTAATATAAAACGACTTAGAAATGAAACTGGTCCATTGACTTTGCGTTCAAAACTGATAAGCTCCGCCTCTTCATTGTGGCATTTCACCGTAACAACCAGCTCTTTTTAGTTTTGAAAAGTAGCTATGTAACATTTAAACCAAACACGTGTCACTCGGAGTCTTAATTCTCCAAAATAATTCCAACTAATTAGCGGGATGTGGGCGGGGATAGGAGATAGGTGAAAACTGGAATTTTCTGAGCACTTGAGCGTGAAATGCAAGACAATACAGGATTTACTTGACAACTTTGAGATAACTAATGATGAAGAAACATCGTTGTAACAAGGTTTAAAAGCTCATTTAATAGATTTAGCGTAATACTGTATATCCCCACCTTAAAATTTCATGCAAGATCATTACAACTGGGAAAAAGTAAGCAAACCGTCCCCGGCAACAGTGCATCTGCCTTTAATTTACCCACATTGTTTGCGAGGAGAAAGACAATACAGACATTTGTGATACGGATGAGAGAAAGCTTGAGCATGACAGGTGTCGCTGGGGTCTCGTTCATCAACCGTCCTCCTTGTAAGCCTCTCCATCTTCCGAATGATTAGCTGCAGATGGCTTCGCATAGCGCCGCATGACAACCTTCCCACCACCATACGCACATGCGGCCCTTTCTCTCCCACACTCGCTCATTCACTCGCACTAATGCATCTGAGAAAATGTGGAGGAGGTGTGACTCGACCCGCTGTTGAGCTTCCATTCAAAGATACAGTCGGGGAGTCGGAGAAGGTGATGGCACATCGCTACTTCTGCGGCAAATCCAATATACCACCGCTGAAGGGAACAAACTCTGGCCCTGTGTGCGAGATAATATATCTATAATCCGGGACACCTTGGGCCTTATCGGGACGTATCTCTGCTGTGTGCTTCTGCAAGCCAGCCTGGATGCCATTTAAAGCACTCTAGAAATCAAAGATCGTGAATTTTGGCCAGTTGGAAAAGTGAACATGCCTTGTGCTGCCATATGCGGTACATCTGATCGCTACTTGATCATGGGCTCGTGATATAACTTAAGGAGTTAAATATAAATGTGACCATCTGTCTTACATAGCGCAACCTGGTGCATCCATATGTAGCCACACAGACGCATACCGTTTAGACATACACCGCTAATTGAAATATCATTTTGAACTAGTGGCCATTGCTCAATACATAGTCATTACATGTGTCGAGTAGGATATGCTTTTTTTTGAAAAGCATTCAAAAAAGTCTCATTTGGTGTCATCATAGCCAAATGTACAACTTTTAGCCACAAGATTTTAGTATTTGATTTGGATTAGTGAGTATACTCAATGGAAATTTAATTAAGCTTTTAAGGTCACAATTCACCAAAGTAGCTTTTTCAGTTCTCTGTCAGATTAACTGTTACTCGGTAGGGTTGCAACAACTTTAATTAAATGAATTACAACGAATTGTTTATTGAAATAATTGTCAACTAATTTAATAATTGTTTGTTGATGACAGGTCTATACATAGGTTCCAAAACATGCTGAGATAGGAAGTTTTATGACTGAAACTGAGCTGCAATTGCATGAAACAGATGTGGAAAAAGTTTAAATTAAGTGTAGAGCTTGATTTATTTATTTATTTATTTTTACTTTTGCCTTGATTCATTAGAGGCTTTTAGTATTTTTCGAAATCCCTCAAGTGTCTAAGGTCCTGTTTTGCTTTTCAAATTGAGTATATTTGATGGAAACGCTTCTTTTGTCCATAAATGCACTCAACCAGGAACCTCAAACAGCTTCACCTGGGTCAGATTTTCAAAAAAATATTTTCGTCACCTGATTTTCGCTTTCTAAACAAACTCTTGATGAATAATAAGAATAATCGCTTGACTAATCAATTAGCAAAATGAAGTTAGTCGCAGCCATCACTCGAATGAGCGGCGACGCGTCTTCACTTTAAAACCTTTGTCCCGTTGACCGATTTTAATTTTCTTTTGCCATGGAACATAACTGGACGACTGAGGCTGTACACAGGCATATTCAATGGAACATTTAGCCCATAACTATGTCCATTCTAAAATACAAGACTTAATGGGGGCCAATGTCTTAACAATGTCTGTAATCTTCTTTTAAGCCTCACATGCAATCATCTATAAGTAATCATGCTTTGAGTTCATTTTTTTGCGCGATAATATGTCTCTCAGCTCCACATTAAGGCTCTGCGCTCCTGTTTATAAGCCTACACAGTGAAAAACTGAAAAGCCATCCCTGGAGGTCAACATAATTACCCTCGCGCGTTTCCACCACTAGCTTTCCATTAAGGTCGTGACTCACAGGGGCCAGCGTGCTCCGGACTGAACGTGCTATCAGCTCCCAGCTAATTACCACGTTGGATAGTTGCACACATGATCTGCATGGATGCATGGTGGTGGTGGCGGGGCGGCGGATGGTGGGTGTTATTTGGCTGACTCAGGCTGGAGCTAGCCAGGCCGCCACTTCAAACTAATAACAACATCACAAGTGCTGCCTTTGTTTGGGCTGAAGTACAAAGAGGACCTTTGCTGTGGCAGTTTATTAAATTGGTTGCATTCATGTTGACGTCACAAGATCCTAGAATGTTTATAGTGTAAAACTGGTCAGAAATCTATGGTGGAATTGATAGTTTAAAGTGCCGATGACAGGTTGGACTACTTATTTGACTAAAACACAGTAAAACACAAGATAATTATAGTTAAAATGTTGTCTTTTTGCCAGTAAATTGTATCCTAGTTTACCTATATAAGTTAATATTTTTACTTCCTGGTTGTAAATCATGACAACACAATGTATAAGAAAATCTGTCATGGTTCCATAGCACATTGCACGTTGTACATTGGCCCCTAGCTCATCTAATTGTCACAGAAATTATTCTGTTTGCCACTTGCAAGTAAAGTATGACAAAACATTTGGATATAATTATGAGTCTCCCTCTTGTGGTGCCATCGATCTGTTTTAGAACTCTGCTTTCTGTCATTTTCATCATATTTTTCGATTTTTCTTCATAAACTACCACTTGATTGGTCTAAAACTGTCATGTATCTTCACACCAGATATTATCCCACCAAATAAAGTCAAAATTAGAAAATAATTAAAAAAAACACGATAAATGTCTATTCTGTCATTATAAACACACAAAAGTGAATTAGCATCAGAAAGTGGTGCCATTATTCAACTCCAAAGACGTGATTGTTGTCAGTTGAAAGGACTTTAAGCGATAATTTATTATTCATTTAACCTTTATATAAACAAGTTAATATATATATATATATATATATATATATATATATATATATATATAAACCTCTTTTTCTATAAGATAATATATATATAAGATTAACATGGAAAATGGCTGATTGATTGAAGATTACTGTAATATGAGTCAATCTGGAGTCATAAAATACTTTTCTTTCAAATTTCTTTCAAAAACCGTAAATCTCCCATAGAATTACATTGGTTCTTGCCCATCTTAGATTAGAATATCAAATTCTAGAATGTGAGCGATGTAGTATATTATTTTCACATTTTTCTATATAGAAAGGGGTAATTCTTCGATAATACAAATATTTTGACATAAATTCTACAATGAATTCAACACTTCAATTCAAACATATCGTGCACTTCCGAATTGCAATTTTATAACCCTTGAACAACGTGCCCATCCCTGCTTTTCTCCCACCGACCCTCAGTTCCAATCAAAGCATGTCATGTATGTCACAATTCAGATATTTCCTTGTATAAGTATGATGGCTGAAAAGCACATTTTATTCCAGGCTTGATTTAATTGAAATTGTATTTTTGACAAATAACTATTTAATGGTGTAAAACAGGCTATTGTGTGTGCGCGCCTGGTCTTGTGCGATAAGCTCCAAACAGCGGAGGAGAGGCAGTGACACTTCCTTTTCTCTGACTGTAGAACGAGAGCGAAAGAGAGAGAGATGGTGTGTGAATTTAGAGAAGTCACAAACAATAAAAAATATCACAGATTTAACCCTTACAACACCACAAGCAGCTCAGCAAGCCCTACCATTTTCTACAGTCGACCCGCTATGTGTTTGTCTTATCAGATAATTATGATTTTTTTTTTTACCCCTTTTTGTCGTTCTTCTGTCTTGGTAAATGCCACTCACACACACACAGAAGCGTGGTACGTGTAGGCCTGGTGTGCCGCTCCGAGACTGCCATATTGTTTTATCGGTTCCAGGCAGCGTTGCATGTGTGCGCGCCATAGCAGAGCGACTAATGCTAATCCGCGCAGGGCTTTTGGGGTAGAAACAGACAGAGTGGAATGTCAGGGAAAACAGCACACAAACAGTAGGCTTTAATGACACACTGCATTCTTTTTGACTGTAATTGGGTCTGTGTCTTCAGGCATAAGAGAATTACCCTTACAAACACCACGCTGCGGCTTAGAAGTGATTATAGTTTGTGTGCATTAAGGGTAATAATGCAGACATGACTAGAATGCAGTGGAGTGTTTGTCTTGCAGATTGTGGCGAAAAATAAATGCAGTCTTATCGATTATCAACAGCATATTAACATCACCTTAATTGTATGTATGCCCTGGAGATTTCAACGTCCATGTAGACAATTGCTTATGTTCAAGGAGGATGAAGTGTCTTGCCCAAGGACACTCACTGAGTCATTGTTGCTGCCTACAATACTCACTTTAATTAAAATGTAAACTGTTCCTCAATGTTGTGGGTTCGATTCCAAGCCTCGACCATTTGCCGAATGTCTTCTACCTCTCTCTCTACCCATTTCACGCCTAGGGATGACACAGTTTAACATATTGGTGATTACAATTATTGTGAGAATAAACATCACAATTTTACGATTATTCGTGATTATTGGTACACTGACTACCTAATGGCTAGTCTAATGGCTATTTTTAATCTGTTGCAAACTTAATGATATCAAGCTTTTTAGAACAATAATCATAATATTGTCACAGAAACAGCCAGATAAAATAGTACTTCCGCATATTTTTTACAATTTTGACATAAAGATTAAACAGAAATGACTCATTGTTGCTGCCTACAATACTCGCTTTAATTAAAATGTTCTACTTTTTACGATTATAGAGTGTCCTAAATTATCTCGATTATCGACTAACTGAATTATCTTGACATCGTTAGCCTCAGCTGTCTTGTCAAATAAAGCCTTCGGGCAAAGGGGGGAAAAAGCAAAAAGTGTTCCGCTGCTACTCAGAGCTATTTTCAGTTTTATTTCACTAAATGGCTATTTTTTACATCATCCAAAATTAAAAACATGGACTCTGAGTATTAATTTGAGGAATTGCCAAGTCCTTATTGCAGAGACTGTGTAAAACAGTTTCAGTACCCTTAGAGTGGCACAAATCCAGTGTCATTATTCTTATTAGCCGGGCGGATGACTCATGCTACTTTCTCTCCCCTCAGCACCCTCCTTTCTCTACCCTCCTGTCTCTCTCTCTCTGTCTTGTTACCACTTATAGCTGGGGTCGTAGGTCAGGAGTACTTTAAGGACGAGGTGCATTCATATCGAGAGACACAATATGCTTCCAGTAAACATCAACGGCAACCACCTGCTGTAGGAGAGCCTGGCGATGTGGCATGCCGGAGCGATAGCATGCAAGATGAATGAGCTAGCGCGACACACAGGGACACTTTATTTATGGGGTCTTGAGTGCTGCTGACTGCTCAAACAGGTCAGTGCCGACGGAGGGAGAGGGGACGAGGGGGGGAGAGTGCACGCCGCATTTGATAATTGGCTGAGAGATCGCCACCGGAATGAAATTATGCTAGTTAATCTGTCTGCAATTAATTAGCTCAGGAGCAGTCCGCAGTACATTTATTATTCCAGAAAGAGAGGCGACCCAGCTGGAAGAGGGGAGCAGCCATATCATAACCCAGAATGCCTACCTGCGATGTTAATGAGATGCCTTGGAGAGGAGGCGAGGTGGGGTTGTTACGTGGGTTATTATGCAATTCTGTCATGAGCCAGGGTTGTCTTCGTGACGGTGACGTGTATGCAGCGTGGTGCTTGTGTGATCTGTGAACTGGAAAAACAACTATGCAATATAATAGAGAGAATATTAGGGTTAGGATTTGGGGTTAGGGTGAAAAACAAAACAAAAACAAAACATAATTGTAAATAATGGATGCAGGAAGCATATTGAGCAGATTGAGATTGGCATAGCAACGTCTTATTAAAGCTCTGCCCAAAGACTTTGAGATTTTTAGACATCTGGACACTGTTTTAAAAATCAAGATGTTTCGACTTCCATCCGAAAGCCATTATCAATCCATGGAACTGGTCCAGAGAAACTCAAATTTAAACTGCTCAAGGCCTATCCTGCCTTTCTTATAAGTTTTTTTTACCCAGCCTTGGTTTCACCTGGAACTACCCTGCTTTGTTTACCCCCTTTTGACCTGTTATGGACTGTTAAACACTCGATTAGCATTTGATTGGCTTGTTTTCTCACTTGACCGGCTTGTTTTTATCACTTGACCAAGGTGAAAGGACACTATTGTAAACAGCCAGCGAATTAAACCTTAAAACACCATTTCTGTTTAAAGAGGGATAATCTTTTTTTCAACGGCCTCCTGACTTTAAACAGTGTCAGCCTCTCAAACCATGTCTACGTGGATCACTCCTGGACAAATGAGGGGTTATACGTCAAAGATTTACTGTTCTAAACTGTTCGACGCACACACAAAAACAACACAAAAAACAACAGAAAAAAATATAGACTGGTACAACTCCTACGCACAAACAAAAGTAACGCTGCAACGTCAACCGTAAATGCCTCTAAATTGCCAACACTAAAGCAAAAAAGAAAGACGAACATTACGCAACCGTGAACCAAAACGTCCCCGACCGGTGGACATCGACAACCTCCCGTGTATTTTTCCGCCGCGCACTTATTCCACACAGAGGTTGGGCATCTCGGCGAGCGGAGCCAACGCAGGTGACAGCTCATTACAAAACTCACGGGGCTGTGCATATTCCTCCCTCTTTCTGCTCAGTCACGCTGCCTATCCTTTTGCTGTTTCGCTCTAGGCCCATCCTGCACCTCTCAAGGCATGGCAGGGGCTCCCAAGATTATTCCCTTAGTTGCCCTTGCCAGGCAGTAAATACTTCAAGGAGCTCAGAGGGCGAAGAATAGATCACCTGCTGCCTGCTTTCAACAGCTCTCCTTCCAACTGGGTTATCTGCGACAGTTGCTACTTCTGTGTGCTGCTGAAAAGGCCAGTAGCCACATTGATGTATTTGCTCACATGGCGTCTAGTACACAGCTGAGGCAAAACATCATATCTCGCCTACTGAAATATTAGCTAATCTTTGGACAGCCTTCAGCTTCTTTCTCGGACCATTCTTGATTGATAGATACTGACCACTGCAGACGCCCGGCACCAGCTTGGTATTTGTTGAAGAGATGCTGTGAGCCAGATATATATAGATTTCCCAAACTCTATACGTTCATATTTTAACTCTTCGTTGGAAAACCAACTGTTGCCTTGTTTGCTACAGAAGCGTAACAGTCCTGTCCATTTTGAAGGTTACAGAAGTACAATTCAAATATTAACTACTTAATTCAGGGGCTAGGATTAAAAGTTAGGGTTAGGATATTAAATAAGTACTCACTAAGCCTAAATCATTCTTGATAAACAATTTGTTCATTATGAATTAAGTGCTATCATTGATTTTTGTCCTAAGATCATAATCAAATGGCTTTATAACTTTGTGGTTTACAACGTTTCACAAATACGTATTGCATGGAATAATGTGTATTTTGCTCCTTAGTTACACGATTTCAAACATTGTATTTTATTACTTTTACTTTATATAATTTGTCTTGGGAAATTTACTTCTAGAACCTTGTGGTGAGCGGTCACATCCAACTGTGTTTCAATGATCAGTGTTATAGAAAATGCTTTATTTATTTATAAGATGACGCAGCGAACTAATTTACAATTTTCTCAAAGTATTTTTGATTGTTTGTATGTTTTTTAACTGCAATTTCTTAGTTGCATTACATATATGTCTGTTCTGTGAGAGTATACACTTTACAGGATTGGCTGAAGGAACCTGTCACTCACTCAGAACATGACGGATACTTAACAAAGTTTAATATAGAGTAAACAGTATTTGAACCGCAGTTCACTAACCTACCCAGGATCGCAGATTTTCATGTTGCCCTTCCCTTTTAAAGCTGTCATTACTGTATGCCTTCTGAGTGGCAAAAAAAAGCAAAGTAGAATCGGATTTATTTTTACCACGCGTAAAATCTGTGATGTTAACAGCATCAATTAGCAGCCCCGCCAGCCTAGCGCTCAGTGATTTGCAGTTTAAAGGTCACTCTTCCCCACGACAGCTCTCTTGGTTCTCATTTCCCCCCCACGCCACCGAGTATCCTTCCCCATCCCTCCATAATAGCCGGCAAACACCTCAGCGGGAGCAAGACAAATATGGCTCCTTCCCGTGGACATTGTTCCGTCTGAAGTGGCCATCAGCGTGTTAATATTTTAGCACCTATCTTCTCTTCCCCTCCCCGCGCGGTCTTATTTTTGTGACTTCCATTTCCAAGAGCCACTTTCTGTCATGTTTAATGTGAGCTTGCCAGTCAGCGTGTACTTGACGCCGCAACCTCCTGGCTGTGTGAAGCGATGCCACAGGGAGTGCAGCGAAAGTGCGAAAGCCAAACAGCGAGACTCTTGTATCGTAATTAGTTTCCAAGTTTTACCTAATTAAACGAGACCCCATTAGAAGTTGGATGTGGCAACGGCTTGAAGCGTTTCGAGAGAGCCTATCTGTGCTGAGGCGATACATTTGCCTCTGAGATCATCGTATGCAACCAAAAAAATGCGCTGAAAGTTTACATTGTCATGTTTACGTAAAGGACAAATATTCCGCAAAACTGACCGTGTTCTTACATTGTTCCGTCATTGAAAACAAACCTGGAGTTGCATTTAGCATTGTTCACGCTAGTTTGATGAATCCTGATTAGAAAGTTCTTTCCCCTCCGACAGTCAAAACACTCCCTTCCGAATTCCCTCAATGAATGACGTTTTTTATGATAACTGACGTCATCTTATCTGAGAATCTTCTACTGTTTTAAAGGACAAATATTATGCAAGAATTGACTTTTTTAAAGCTTTAAACCATGTTTTAACATTGTTCCGTCATCAAAAACACTCCTGGAGTTGCTTTTAGCTTCGTTTATGCTAGTTTGATGAATCCTGGTTAGAAAATCTTCTTCCTTCTGACCGTCAAAACTGATTTCCGAAATTTGACGTGACTCCGAGAATCTACTGCTCTGTTTTTAAGTCCATAATACCTCAATAACACCGCTCGTATGAGAAATAATGTGCTGTTTTTCAAATGTGTGTAATAGCCTCTGCAGCCAGTAGATGCAGCCAAAACCAAGTTATTCTGGCGCCTCCCAAGGCTTTGACAAAGTTATATTGTTCTTTGTAAAAACATTTCATCTTTAACACCAGTCATGTCAAGGTAAAGATATTCAAGAGCATGTTTAAAGGCCACTAACAGTACAAACAATGCTAAATATTTGTCGTTTGAAATGATATCAACATTCTTTGTTTGCCAAATCGAAATATCGGGACCATCGGGTGACAATATCATACATTCAACCAAGAAATTCAAATCTCAAAATGGTAAAGAATCTAATCATGACAAGAAAATTGGTTTTGAAATGGTACACAGGTCTATAGTCAAGCTTCTCAGACCAGCTACAATGACTGAATGGAAGTCAAAACGTGTTAAAACATTGTCCAGATGATTACCTCTAATGGATCATCCTGGACCTATGATGTTGTGCAAAGAGATGCTTTCATTACGGCAATATTCTCAGCTTTGTCGCCAACAATTCTCAGTTTCGCCACCAACAAGCCAAAGTGCCTCGACAAGCATTCGGTCTCATCTCGCTTTGACGTCTAGCTTGCACTCAAAAGTCCCCAACAGCTGCTTATTCCTAGATAAATATTTCATTTACTCTCCTTCAGTTACACGGGGGTAATCTGCATGACACCCGGCAATGTACTCTGTCATCTCAGCCACTGATCGTCCCGCTGTGCAAAATAGATTCTGTCCAAACACTTCGCCCTTTTCCACGACGAGTACAGGGCAATCAAAAGCCCATTTCCAAACTCGCCCTTTTCACGTTGCCATCTCTTGTAAATGCAGTGTGTTGATTAGGAAGACGATGTTCTGTCTTAGCCCCAAAATTGAAAGCATGGGAGCGGGTGTAAATAGCATCAGGGAGGTTAAAGTGTTTTCTTTAGCTCTCTTAATGTGCAAAATTAGATTAGAGTCAATTTAATGTGGAGTTGAGTGGCGCCGTGCTTAGCTGTAGACAAAAGGCGGCTTTATGAGAGCGCTAATTCAAATTTTAAAATGGTCCAAATCGAGGTTGATAAGTTTAAGCAAAACATTTTGCTCTTGCTCAGCCTCATCTCTGGGGTCATTATTGTGACAACTCTTTCACTATTCAAAGTAGTGTCCCTCAGTTAGTAATGGCAGCTCTCTGAAATTACCTCAAATGATGGAAAGAAGTAATAGAATGGAGGATTTTCTTTGTGGAGCATTTAATCAGTGTGTAAAATCAGTTCATTGGTGGTTTGTAGAAAATGAAAATGAACAAGGGTAACCATGCCTTAATTGAACATCTCAATTATCTGGCAACTGATTTTTACCAGCACCAAAATGTACATGAACTTATTAATAATTAGTCATTTAGCTACCTGTAAAATTGTGTGATGTTATTTGGAATTTAGCAATAATTAGATTTTTTTTTTTTTACAGTCATAGCTTAGAATGACCTAAGTTTTCTTGGGCCACACATTAAAATGGTGAAAAATGCTTGGATATTTTTACATTGTACTTACTTTATTTTCAAACTCAGATAACTTTTAACTTATCGATTTTAAACAGGGAAATTCTGTGTGCAAACTGTTGGCCACTATTTGTACTTTTTAGGTTATCTGCTTTCAGCCTTAATTCTCTAGCACTGTCTGATATTTTATTGCTGTCATAAGAATACAGACAATGTATTTATTTGAACACGTGGAGAAACTGATCAAACTCGCCCCAAATATATCAGTAGTTTATCTGAATTCTAAACAATCGGAATGGGCCATGAAAAAATCCATATCTGTCAATCAGGATTATTTTAAGGCCCAGGGGTCAGATCAGACCCTCCAAGACATCCAAACGCCATCTTCAAAACATTCTTTCCCTTCTTATTTACTGGTTTAATTCTGGCTTAGTTTAGACCTGGTTTGCTCTTGGTTTTGTCGTTGTTTAATTCTGCTTCAGACCTGGTTTGATTTTGGGTTAGTCCTGGTTCAAACCTAGTTGGTATCTAGTCTTGTCCTGGTTTAATTCTGGTTGGCAATTTTGGACAGTAATGTTGGTAAAGCATTTTATATTTTCCGTTTCCACAAAAAGTTGTAGTAAAGTTGTATTAAAGTTGTGGTTTCCTTTATCCTACTTTAAACAGAACTAGTGTTGGGGATATTTTGTGGGACCGTGTTGTGCCCTGAAGAAATGGGCCTCCCAAAAAATCTGCCCGTCGGGAAAATAAACTTGATTCGCCCTGCTCTAGATGTTACATTATAGCACACTGTCATAAACCGATGCTAATATATCCACGCGTTTATCGTACTTCTTTGTCCTTCTACTTTCCTCCCACTTGCCTTTGCTCCTGTCCTCATTCGCGTCTCCTCCGCTCTCCTCTTTGGCAGTGTGCTTGGCCTGTGACGGCCCAGAGGCAGCCATGCTGTCTTCCCGACTCAATCTGCTCTTTCCCTCCCTCCGAGGCCCTGACCCCGCTATACTCAGCAGCACACTCGTTCACTCCCTCCCTCCTTCCACATCATCCCTGTCTTTATACCCTCCGCTCTCTCCTCCTCCTCCTCTCCCTCTCTGTGACCCCTATCGCTGTCCAGCCAAATGCAATGTCTGTCAAAGCAGTGCAGACTCACATTAATGCATTAGGACATATCGCTTCTGTTTAGTTTTCTTCTTCCACTTCTTTGCTCCGTCCATCCACAGTTCTATCATGTTTTCTCGCTTGTCTGGACCGAATCATCTGACCTGAAGAAGACAGGTCGAGAAGTCACAGTGCTTGAAATCTATAAAGCAAATTGCTCATAGTGTAAAGGAGGGAATGGATGGAGGCCAGGCAAACAGTCGAGGTTGAGAAAGGTTGAAACTTATCTTATTAGGTTGATGTAAGAAGATTAAAACTAAAGCAGTGTAGTGGACATAATTAACCTGTTTTTATAGAAAGATACCATTGATATTATTTGGATTGAATAGTGACACGTAACGCATTTTAATAAACTATTCAGTGAAGGCTACTTAGGTGAATGCATCTATTTTTATGTGATACACTGGCTCCACAAGGTCATAGATGATGCACAACTGCTCTCCACAAAGAACAGGAACAGAAACGGCATTTAAGCCAGTCCGATCCTGTGATGCAAAGGCGCACATTAGATTGTAACAGCCTCGAAATAACCAGGCAGCGGACGACATTCCCTTTTATTCTGGCGCTGAAAATTCGCCACATCGAATCGCTACTGTACCAGCAGCCGAGCCTCTTTGAAATATCCCACAGAGTAAGCTAGTCAGCTGATAGGGAGGCTGACTAAAGCCAGTTAAGAGGAGCTAGAGCTTAGCCAGTGCAGCCGCTGGCCCACTTTCAGCCGGCGTTTTGCACTGAATGTTCAAATAATAAAAGTTTTCGACTCCCTAATGCTGGTGAATTTGAGATGTACAATTTTGCACAGCTTGTAGCAGTTATCCACCAGGGCCTCTATGTCTCTTGGGTAATAACCAATTCAATAACTTTTGTCCAACTTCATGGAAAGTTGAGCTGTTATTTTCCTGATTTGTGCGCCAATTTTTAGCTCATCAACTTTATGCAGCAAGAATAAAAGCTTCGTATTGATTATGACTATTTACAGTGTTCTTCTCTACCAGTGGCTGAGAAATAGCACCAGCTTCTGTAGCCTAAATATCATGGCCATGGCCCTAGGGATGTATCCTGGCTTGCCTTTTTGTTCAGCTCACAGTGTAGCCTTTTAATGTGGCGGTATGACCCACTTGTATTGTGGTGTTTTGTGTGGGCTGGTGAATATAATATGTGACAAAACAACTGTGCTACTATAACTTTCTTGGGGGAAACGGAAGAAAATACTGTTCTATAATTGTACTTTAGGGGAAATGATTGTTTTTTTCCAACATTTCTTACATCATTTAAGAACAATCTATTTGCACTACTCATTTGGACATTGCACTGCCAACTGTACATTCTGTATATAGTCTATCTTAGTCTATTTTATTCTTAATTTTATGCATGCCTTTTTATATATTTTTTATATTTTATCCTTTGCTTTATGTTGCACCTACGCCGAAGCAAGTTCCTACGTTTGTGAATTTCACTGACAATGGCAATAAACAGTTTCTGATTCTGATCAACTTTATGTCAATCTTTGAGGTTCTCTAGGTTAATTTATTCTTACTCGAAAGCAGGCATGTACAAACTATGGCTTGGGGGTAAAATGTGGCCCTCGGACCAATGTTTCTTGGCCCAAGTACTTTTACAGCAGATCTCAAATTTACTACAATTATAACCTAAATAACTAACATTTTGATGTGAGACAGATCTGATATTAAGGCATTGATACTGAATTTAGATGTGGTGGTACTTAAAACATCAGATAAATACAACTTTTGTGAACGTTTCATGACTGATTTGTGGCCCTTCGCTTGGTCTATACTTCAATGGAAAAAAGTTTGGACACCCCTGCTCTAAAGCAACCGTAATCCTGTATCTTCAGACCAGCTCCGTAGATTGAAAATGACTTTTGAATGGAAGTCAAAATGTTACATAATTTTACTAAACATTGTCCAGATTACTACCCTTTTTTAAACCTTTTTTTTTTTTTTACGATTCAGACCGTGGTGCAAAGTAGCGATAGTGGTGGAGCTGCACCTGATTTTTATTGTTTTGAAATTGAAAAACAGAACTAGCTTGTTTTAAAGGACAAATATTATGCAAAATTGACTTTGTTGAACCTTTAGCCGTGTTCTAACATTGTTCCATCATCAAAAACATATCTGGAGTAGCATTTAGTTTGATTCACTATTGATTTATTCACTGTAAATAGATGCAGAGAAATCACTTTGGCCTTATTTTCACCAGAATAGACACTTTTACAATGTATGTACTGTGGCAAAGACAGATGTTTACTTTATTACATGCAAAAAAAATTTAACTGTTCTGTTTTTCACGTTTCAGAACAGTAAAAATCAGGTACAGCCCCTTTAAGCAACTTTGAAGCAACAGTATTTTAAGGTACACTTTATTGTCCATGTAGGGAAATGTGTCTTCTGCATTTGACCCATACTTCACCAGAACTTGGTCAAAACCACCTCAACTGGATAATTTTACCTATGGTGGATGTTTTGAGCTTGTCTGAGTAAACCCAGACACAGGGAGAAACATGAAAACTCCACAAAGAAGTCCTGGGCGGCCCGTGAGCCAAACCCAGAACCTTCTTGCTGTCAGGCGATAGTGCAAGCCACTCAGCCACCATGTTGGAACAGTTGTTTCAAGAGAGCTTATAAATACAGCTATCTTTTACAATACAGAAATGACCGTCAAACTCTCAAGGCGATATACACTTTGCAAGACAAGACACAGAAAAAATTGCAGTGTGCCAGTGCTTTGATATAGCGGCCCAATTTATTAGCCCAGCTGGGAACGTCTTCATTTCGAGCGAGCCTGCAGAGTCAATGGACCGTGGCTAGGAAATAATCACTGATCCCTTTTGGTGCACACCAGAGAAAGAATGCCACCACGTTGTGCCACAAGCAGGACAGAGAGGGCCATGGAGGGGGAGGAAGACCGAGACATGTCGCTGTTGGTTTGGAGTAGTTTTAGCAGGAGTGAGGTTGTGGTAAGTGGAGAGGCATTCAAGAGAGAGTTGTGGCTTGTGGCTTGCCAGTTATTGTTGGGTTAGTTGTTAAAAATTCAGCACCCTGCACCATTTTGTCTGTCGAGACGGTAAAGTAACAAGTGGTCAGTAGCTTAATACTTGCAACTACTTTTAAACGAATGGATTCTTATTAAATATACATGCTTAGGTGCAACTTTTATTGACCCGTGGTTGTAGTTTATCAGCAGTGGTCACAGTTGGTTGTAGTTGGTAGAAGTAGTGGAAGTAAATGGTTGTAAGCTGTTGTAGTGGTAGTAGTTTTAGTCTTTTTCCAAATTTTGTTATTTTAAAATGTACATTTTTCATTCCCATTACCATCACATTACCACACCTTATTTCTCTTAATTTCTTACCATTTTTGACCAGACATGTGGCATTGGCTAGAGTATATTTTAGTACATGGAATGTGATCTACAAATTCCGATCAGCTGAGAATGTACAGTCTTTTCACTGCGGCTGAGGAATGGCACTCTGAAACCAATAAGGGACATAGCCTAGCGCTCGGAGGCATTCAAAGTGAAACTACAGCGTACATAGAAATTCAAATGTGCAGTACTACAAAGGCTGCTCACTTCGCTCCTCTATCTCGGCTTTCTTTGCTGTCCTTGTCCCGACTGCACTGTCCTCATGTGTCCGCATCGCATAAAGTCACTCTCCACGCTCCTTTTGTCAACATGTCTTTTAGTTTAGCGTCTGTGCTCTTCAAGGATTTCCAGTACAGTGTGTACAAATATTCAAGTGATAAAAAAGTGAGTGATTTTTTGTTTCTTTTACAGGAGAAAAAGAACATTAAAAGTAAGCCATGGTCCAAACTCTTACTTGTTTGTTTGTTTCTTTTAATATGGGCAAAGGCATGTTCGGCTTGGTTTGCACTCACCTTGGTTTTTTTGGTTGTGCCATTTTTCTTTTTTTTTGCATCAGGTCATGTGCTACATAACATCTAAAATGTTGTATACACCAACAATGCAGGAGAACAAACAAGCTTTTTATGATGTTTTACTGATGAAAAATGTGCAAATGTCTGACTTTCCGTTCCGTTGTGCCAGTTTATGCAGCTAATTTGAGCCTTAAGTATAGCACAGTAGCTAATCTGCAGCCACAGCTTTGCTAGGTAATTGGTTCAGATCCCCATTAGTGGATTTAAAGGGATATGAGAGCGCTTGAGCCACACAAAGCTATTAAGCTCCTTAGATCAGAGTGTGATTGTCGTCTGTCAATCACCAGATAAGAAAAATAGGCTTTTGTTTCTTAATGATTTTTGACAAAGTGCATTACACTTCTATTCAGTCAAACACAGCGGTACTAATCTGTTGCATAATCTGAAAATTTAAATGTGCTCAAGAAGACCCTGTGGCCTCCTCGCTGCATCATCTCCCCCCTCACAACACACATATAAAGCATGGCATTATTTCAACTCAAATTCACGCCACTGTTTTTCTTTCTTTTTCTTAAGTTTCAGGCTGTTGTTGTAGCCAGTGCAGTCAACTTTTTCATTCTTATTTTGTTACTCTGTTATGTGCTATGGGTTCTGCATGAGTCAAATGCAATTTTATCCACAAAACTGTGATAAAGTTTATAGACAGAATGAACAGCTTTGTGAATGGAGCTTGGTAAACGATAAGCCTCGTGTCTTTAATTTTTCCATTAACATTTAGATGCGCTGAAACCTCATTTGAAAGACAATTACAGATTCACGCATCTAACAGAGCAATCTTTATTATGTGTTACACGCATCACTTAGTGCAGTTTTTGTCAAAACAAAAAAAAATCAAAATATTCTGTTTGTTGAAAATTTAAGCATGCCTAATGTGTTTTCTCTATGTGCTCTTGCAGACTCCCGGCCCCTGCCTGACGTAGCCATGACCGGCAAGTGCACCCGGGAATGTGATGAGTACGGCCACTCGGACTCCTGCTGGATGCCTGTGCACACCTCGCCCGAACGCCGACCATCCAAGTCCTCCAACAACCCCCAACAACCAAAGCTTTCCACGTTCATGAGTGGCACTGGCAGCAGCAGCAGCAGTGCAGAGCAGCCCGGAAGCCAAGAGACCCTCGCTATGGCTGCCATGGCCAACGGAGACCCCACCGCCGCACACATGATGGGCGACCGTAACCGCAACCTGCTCAACAGGAAAATGGCCTCCTCTTCATCCTACGAAGCCTTTGGCTCGCCTTCCTACGGCTCATCTGGAGCTGGGGAAGAAGTGCTGGGCCACCCCACTGAGGAGATCCCTCTGGCACCCACAGGAGAGTACAAGCCCACCACGTGTGGTACTCTCACACGACGGGAGGTGTACCTGTGAGGCCCCCGCTGGACATACCTGCTGTGGCACTCTGTTTTCAAAGAACTAGAAGCATAGCTGCCAGCCTCCACCATTACAGCTGTAGACAGCCCTGTTTAGGGCAAGTAGGACTATAGAGTGCCCAAAGACCATACTGACTACTAAGTGGATATGTACTCTTACTTTTTAAGTGCTCATTTTGGCCGTGAACTTAATGGAATGAGGAGGAGGGTCATGGATGGAACTTGTATTGTGGTCTGTCGGGCTCTTTTGACTTACCTGCTGCCTGACAGTCAATGTGTACAGAATCATTTTACATGTAACATACATGCATGCATTACCCACTGTTCACTGCAGCCCACCCCCTGAAGAGGACACTGTACAGGAAATACTCTCCGTTTGCCTTTTCTACGTGCTTTTCTGGGCTGACACTGAACCAAAACCTGACCACGTTCAAATCTCATAAGGATCTAACAGACTTAGCTTTAATGAATCTGCCCAGAAAAGACTGTGTTTTTTTGGAGATTCTTGGACTGAGATGGGACCCAATGGATTTCGCTGCACCACGATGACAGTCCCTACATCCTACACTGCGGGAGTCCACATTGCCAGTGTGAATGGTGATAAACTGTACATACACATTGGACCTCAAAACCAATACTGCTACCATTCCCTTTTGTCTTGCTACTTTCTGCAGTCTCTCATCCAATGTCTGTTTAAACCCAATCCTACAAATGCAAGATCTTAGAGCCATGACTTTATCCGACGATGGCTGGAAAAGCATGTGGTTTCCTCAAAGGGATGTAATAGTTGTGATAGTGGTTACCTTGATCTTTTTCAATGCACACCATGCAGGCTATGGCACTGACTGAATCCTTAGAAAGCACATAGAGTGGCATGCAACTATACACGCCGGATTGTATAGAGTAATTATATGGCTAAAAAGGACGTAGTATGGCCGATTAGCTCGAAGTAAAGTTTGTTTACGACATTCTCTTGTGTTATAGAATGAGCAATAAATACCATAACCATACATATGACCAAGAAACATGAAATCAATTCATTTGCCTTTGAGGTTTACGACAAGGCAAGAAAATGTCGGAATTATTTTTAGCGCTAGTATGTTGCGTTCCATATAGAAGCGGCATCGTATAGCATGAATGTAAAAATCGACAAAATGGGGAACAATCAAAGTAGATGAAGCCTGGGTGGTCGGCAAAAGCAAACGGTTAACCAAAACTTCGCAAAACACAATGAAGCATTCCCCAGCGTTGCATTTGTTAGCGTAATTCCAAGGATTGTTCGAGCATTTCATTTCCGGACCATCCACACAAAACGTTGGAGATGCCGTGCCTCCGTTGCCGACTGCGTTTATTTCCGTTTCGTTTTTTCTGTCTTGCATATCGAGAGGTGCCGAATTTCATATCTGTAAAACAAGCAAAAGAATAACCGATGCAATGGAACTCTTTTTGTATGTTAGCAAAAACCCCTTTGGTTTGGAAACTGGAGTTGCTATTTTTCCTCCTGCATTTCCGGCAAGTCTATACTAGTCTGTAAGTACTACTCGTTGTTTGGAAGAAAAAGTGCTCCTATACTTATCAACTGTATACATGAATATTTACTTTTTACTGCACGTTTAAATGGGAACCTACTTCACTTACTGAGAAGGAAAGACAAAAAAAAATCTGTAAAACGAAATGTAAAAAAAAATGTTAACCTTGTGAACATGGGAATCCACCTTGTTGCTTGCTTTTGTTATACCTGAAGAGACATTAGCCAAATAGTACAACTTAGTACGTTGGTTAAGACTGTAACCCTTTTTTTAAGGATTTTTCTTTTTTTTTTTAAGGATTATTATTAGTTTGAGTGTAACAACCCATGTCCAAATGTTTCATATATTTAATTTACGACTTTTATTTAACTTTATAATCCCACACACTACTGGTTTGTTCTACAGTAACATACGAAAACCATAGCAACGATCATGACAATGTACTCTGGTTTTGCTTTCTTTTCTGGTGCCACTTTGTATATTTAGAGTGCTTCTGAAAAAAGAAAAAAACGTCATAAAAATACTAGAGTGAATGCAAATATGCAATTGTGCCTTTTTATACCGATCGGTATGGTTTCTTGTTGGTTTGGAATGGTATTTATCCAGTTAAGTTGCTCACAAATAAAGTATAGGGTGGCATTAAGAACGGACTGAAATTTGCATATTGGAATCCCATGATGTCAAAGGCTTTCCGGAGAACGACCAGTCAATTGTCTAAATTGTACTTTTATATTGAGATATGGGTTTAATTGTATCCTGTTTCACGTAACTATATGGGTTGCTTGTAGATAACAACAACTATGACTGCGTTTACATGGCGAAATATCATTAAACGCCTCTTACATCCAAGTCAACACTATCAATACGTTGTGATATGCAATTTGAAATAGATATTGTGTGATCTTTTGAGACATTCCGCTCATTTTCAGACAAACAATGGCGTTCCCAGTACATGTAACCGCAGTCAATGACACAACTCAGTTTCGTCGTGTTTCCCTTCACGCGCGACACCGAGAGGTCAACGAAACCTTGTGAAATCGGGAAACCAGCTCCGGGTCTGAATTTCGAAGCGCAGACTGATAGCTGAGAGGGAATGCGCTCGGAGACATTTGACTGCAGAGTTGCGGCAGCCTGCAGATAAAAATGCTAATGTGACAGTTTTTACACGACGAGTGGAATCGGAGGGAAAAAAAGAAGTAAAAAGCTGCAAGGCAAGAGCGGCGGACAGAACGCGCACCTCTGACGTTCTATAGACTGTATCCATATCGGGAAGTGATGAAACTTTGTCGGAGGAATAAGAATAGTGATAAGGCTTTGAAATTCCTAGATCTGATAAGATGATTACAAATATTTCACCAAGAATTCAATCTTCAGAAACAATACTACGAATCATACGCCAAAAACCTAAAGAGTAACCGCATTCAGGTGAAGAAAGATGGATTTTCGCTAAAGTCGTATGAAAGGTGTGCGTTCTGTCCACGCTCTCGTCTCCCTGTCTAGTATTCACAGTGTGTAATGAGAATTGTACTATTAACCATTACTATTTGTCCTGCGACTTGGATGTTGATATAGAAATTGAGGAACAAATTTATCATTGTTTAATATGAGTCACTATGCACGCAGCTTAGCTGAACATGGCAAAGTGTATTGAACGCAAGTCCACTTCTATTTATGAGATATTTTACATAATTTAATTTGCTTTTGTACAGGTTTGTGTAAATAAATTGCTTGTCATTTTTGTCTCTGCAGAAATTAAAATATAATATGGTAAAAATACACCTGCCTCTTTTCATGTTGCTATTGTACGCCTAGACAGCGCTGATTACAGCAGGAACACACGCAGTTATATCAGACGGCCTCGCTAAAGTAAAAGCCCATTGAACTGCATGGTATGAAGGCCAATCAACCATGAAGCAAATGACTTTCTAATTTTTTATTTGCAATCTTTGTTTTAGTCGTGGCACATTTTTTTGTTGTTGAAAAGACGCTGCGGCACACCATCCGCTAAAACATTATCAAAGGACTCTAATTAGACAAAAAATACGTGTAAATAATGCCAACTATGTCAATCTGTCTGGCTCTGCAGAGTTAGCATTAGTGGCTGTTTTTGTGCTGGTTTAGAAATTTGCTCAGGGCACAAAAAAATTATTCCATTCAAAACTCTGTCCGTTAACCCAAGTTGGGATGTTTTTCAAGGCACACCTGCAGTCCCTCAAGGCACACTAGTGTTCCCCGGCACACTGGATGGAAATCACTGTTCTAGTTCTTATTGTACACTGGTACTCAGAAAGGTATTACACATTTATAAGAATCTAATGGACATAAATAATGCCAATAGAACTTGAAGATGACATCCGTTCATAGGAGACATAGCATGCTTTCAGTATTTAACTACTTGGGTAATATATTCATCTAAAATGGCTTTACAATAGAAATGAGTCCATTGTCTTCCTGTACAAAACTGCAGAACAGAGAGGCCCTGAACTGGAGCGAGCAGCTGAGTTTGCAGTGCCGGGAAGAAAGGCTATTTTTGATCCTACATTTGAGTCAGATTTTTTTTTTGAATAATCACAAGAAAGTGCAGGTTGGGTTGGGGTAACAGGGAAGGTGAAAAGAGAAACTTTCTCAAACATTTACTTATTGCTTTTGATAATTATTACACTCATCGTCTTCTAGAGTAAGGTTGGCTGGACTTCATTAAGGACCCACAGACTTAAAACACCCATATCTTTATTTACATCGATATATAATATAATATATTATTACTTCAAGAGAGAAGGAAAAACAGTTTTTAGATTGTATGTTCCTCATTTATGGAACACTCTCAAGATCCACTTAAATTAACAGTGTTCTCTGTTCATTTTCATGTTACAACTGAAAATGTCTTGTCTTGTATTTACTACATGGAGATAAGTCTGTTATCTAAAGTTCGGGAGCAGGACCACACCTCATCCACGCCCCTTCCGGTGACTACTCTATTTAAACTTCCCGGTCACACACACCAGTGTTCGTTATTTCGTGCACTCACTCACCGGAGGCAGACCTCATGTCCCGCCAGGCCCTAGTTCAGTCTTATTCCGCTGGGCTGGTCCGTGCAGCTCTCCATTACAGACAATCGTTTCCTTCCATTTTTGCCTTCTCCCGCGTCTACTCCAACTATGGATCCAAACAGCAACGTCCTGCCGAGGGTCGCCCTCTTCACGTCTTGGTTCCAGATTCTCCCGCACTTCCAGGTTAATCCGCGGTCTCGCCGAGCGCCACTCTCGGATCGCTTCCGTCACCGCACTCCTCCCCGAAGAAGAGGTGCAGCTCAGCTCCAGCTCCCCGGCTGTCCGTTTCCCCACTCCCGCGTTCCGGCTCCGATTCCCGCGCTCCGGCTCCTGTTCCTGCTCGCCGCTTCCCGACTCCCGCGCCCTGACTCCTGCTCCGATTTCCGCGTTCCGGTTGCCGGCTCCCGCGTTCCTGTTCCCGCTCTCCGCGTCCCGCCGACTTCCGTCACTGCACTCCTCCCGAAGAAGAGGTAAGGCCTAGCTCCGCTCCTGCACCCCGGCTGTCTGTTTCCCAGCTCCCGCGCTCCGGCACCTGTTCCGATTTCCTGCTTCCAGGCTCCCGCGCCCCCGCTTCTGCTCCGTTCCCACTCCCTGCTTCCCGGCTCCTTCGCCCCGGCTCCTGCTCCGTCCCCGCTCCGGTTCCCGCTCTGCTTCCCGGCTCCTGCTCCGTCCCCGCTCCGGTTCCCGCTCTGCTTCCCGGCTCCCGCGTCCCCGTTCCGGTTCCCGCTCTGCTTCCCGGCACCCTCGCACTGGCTCCGTTCCCGCTCCCTGCTTCCCAACTACCGCGTCCTGGCTGATGCTCCAGTTCCCGCGCTCTGCTTCTCGGCTCCCTCGCCCCGGCTCCGGCTCCGGTTCCGCTCCGCGTCCCGACTCCTGCGTCCCGTCTCCTGCTCCCTTCCCGCTCTCTGCTTCCCGACTCGTGCATCCCTGCTCCGGTTCTCATTCTCTGCCTCCCTGCTCCCGCGCCACGGTTCTCGTTCTCTGCTTCCCTGCTCCCTCGCCCCGGCTCCGGTTCCGCTCCGCGTCCCGACTCCTGCGTCCCGTCTCCTGCTCCGTTCCCGCTCTCTGCTTCCCGACTCGCGCGTCCCTGCTCCGGTTCTCGTTCTCTGCTTCCCGACTCGCGCGTCCCTGCTCCGGTTCTCGTTCTCTGCTCCCGCGCCCCGGCTCCTGCGCTGGTTCCACTCTCTGATTCCCGGCTCCTGCTTCCGGCTCCTGCTCCAGCTCCCGCTCGCTGCAGGCACCAAGTTGCCAATCCTTCCGTGCATCTCATTCACGCATTTATCGAAGCTAAATCTTGTTAAATAACTGCAAAAAAAAAAAAAAAAAAAAATCTTCTCGCTCTGTCTCTCTCTGCCTCGCTCTTTCTCTCTTCCTGTTTCAACTTACCCTTCCCCTAGCACCGCGTTACCTGGCCGTACCTGGCTCGTGCTCTCCTAGCACTGTGTTTCCAGGCCCTACTTCCTTTCCTGGCACCGGGTTGCCGGGTCATACCTTCCTCCCTTTACTCCAGGTTGCCAGCTTCGATTTCTTTTCTTCTTCTCTCTTTCCCCTCAGGACAGGTGCAAGACCTTGCTCCACCCCTCAGGCACCGAGTTGCTAACCTCTTGAGTCATTACACATTCATTCAGCGCTAACCTCTCCCCAGCTTGCCGTTTCTACCCGTCTCTTTCCCACCCCTTTTTACCCAGCCCTGCCCCCTTTTCTTTTTCTTTTCTCTCTCTCTCTCTCCCTCTCTCTCCCTCTCTCTATATATATTTTTTTTTCTTTTCTTTCTATCCTTTCTACCTATCTATCTCTCCCGTCAATTACTCTTTCTCCCTCTCCCGCTTCCTCCTTCGATCCCATCCCTTTACTAATTTCCTCTCCCTCCCCGGGCACCGGGTTGCCAGTTTCACGCTTCTCGTCGGGCACCGGGTTGCCAGTTTCTCGCTTCTCGTCGGGCACCGGGTTGCCAGATTCACGCTTCTCGTCGGGCACCGGGTTGCCAGTTTCACGCTTCTCGTCGGGCACCGGGTTGCCAGTTTCACGTTTCTCCCGGGCACCGGGATGCCAGTTTCACGCTTCCCAGTTCTACGCTTCTCCTCGGGCACCGGGTTGCCAGTTCCGCGCATTTACTCCCTCTCCTGCCTCCCCTATGTCACTCCTCTTTCCTCTTTCGTTTACTCATCTCATCTCTCCCTCCCTGGGCATCGGGTTGCCAGTTCCACGCTTCTCCTCGGGCACCGGGTTGCCAGTTTCACGCTTCCCAGTTCTACGCTTCTCCTCGGGCACCGGGTTGCCAGTTCCACGCTTTTACTCCCTCTCCTGCCTCCCCTATTTCGCTCCCCTTTTGTTTACTCATCTCTCCCTCCCTGGGCACCGGGTTGCCAGTTTTCATGCTCATTGGGCACTGGGCTGCCCGGTTCCAGTTTTCTCCCCAGTTCGCCAGGTTCCTGTTTCTCCCCGAACTGCGTGTCATCCGGTTCCACAGTTTTCTCTCCGAGCACCGTGTCTCTATATATATATTTTTCTTTTCTTTCTATCCTTTCTACCTATCTATCTCTCCCGTCAATTACTCTTTCTCCCTCTCCCGCTTCCTCTTTCGATCCCATCCCTTTACTAATTTCCTCTCCCTCCCCGGGCACCGGGTTGCCAGTTTCACGCTTCTCGCCGGGCACCGGGTTGCCTCGGCCACCGCCGCCGGGCCCCGAGTTGCCCTCAGCCGCCGGGCCCCGGAAGGTTGCCCGCCGCCGCCGCTGGGCGAGTTGCCCCAGCCGCCGCCGGCCCCGAAGTTGCCCAGCCGCCGCCGCTGCCCCGGAAGTTGCCGCCGCCGCCGCTGGCACCGAGATGCCCAGCCGCCGCCGCCGCCGCCGGGCACCGAGATGCCCCCAGCCGCCGCCGCCGCTGCCGGGCACCGCGATGCCACCAGCCGCCGCCGCTGCCGGCACCGAGATGCCCCAGCCGCCGCCGGGCACCGAGATGCCCCCAGCCGCCGCCGCCGCTGCCGGGCACCGAGATGCCCCCAGCCGCCGGGCACCGAGATGCCCCCAGCCGCCGCCGGGCACCGAGATGCCCCCAGCCTCCGCCGCCGGGCACCGAGATGCCCCCAGCGTTCTAAGTTATTATCGCACCGAGCTGCGTCTTGTCTTTTCTTGTCTTTTCCTTTCTTTTCTTTTTCTCATTTCTAGGTCACACCTTGGAAACAACAGCGTCAGTTCCACGTTTTCCTCAGGCACCAAGTTGCTAACCTCGAGTCATTACACATTCATTCAGCGCTACCCTCTCCCCAGCTTGCCGTTTCTACCCGTCAATCTCTCTTCCCCACCCCTTTTTACCCAGCCCCGCCCCTTTCTCTCTCTTTTTCTCTTTTCTTTCTATCCTTTCTACCTATCTATTTCTCCCGTCAATGCCTCGTTCTCCCTCTCCTGCTTCCTCTCTTTTGATCCCATTCTTTTACTAATTTCGTCTCCCTCCCCGGGAACCGGGATGTCCATTTCCACGCTTCTCGTCGGGCACCGGGATGTCCATTTCCACGCTTCGCTCACCGGGATGCCAGTTCCACGTTTCTCCTCGGGCACCGGGATGCCAGTTCCACGTTTCTCCTCGGGCACCGGGATGCCAGTTCCACGTTTCTCCTCGGGCACCGGGATGCCAGCTTTCACTCTTCTCCTCGGGCACCGGGATGCCAGCTTTCACGCTTCACATCGAGCACCGGGTTGCCCGATCTACCTTTCTCTCTAACACATTTTCGCTCCAAGCACTGTGTTGCAGATGCCACGTTTCCACCCCAGGTTCCACGACCTTCTTCTCTATCTTCTCTCGTTTGTCTCAACACCTCGTTGCTAGATTCCACCCAAGCCTGCACCACATCGCTATCACCTCGGTAGGCACCAGACACTGGTGCCCTCGCCACAGCTACCAAGCACCAAGACGCTCCATTCATCCTCACATCTGCCATGCTTCCGACTCTGTCCCAGCACTTAAGCCCTTGTCTCTCTCGCCGATGTCAAGCAGCTTTCGCCGTCGGCCCGTCCTTTCATCGTCAGCCCAACCTTCACCGTCGGCCCGCCGTCATCCCGACCTTCGCCGTCATCCCGACCTTCGCCGTCATCCCGACCTTCGCCGTCTGCCCGACCTTCGCCGTCTGCCCGACCTTCGCCGTCTGCCCGACCTTCGCCGTCTGCCCGACCTTCGCCGTCTGCCCGACCGCCGTCTGCCAGACCTTCCGTCTGCTCAACCTTCGCCGTCTGCCCTCCTGATCGAATAGCTGAACCCGATGTCTCTTCTCAGTAACTTCCTCGTCGCCTCCTGCAGCACTAATCAGCAGCTCTCATCGCTCCTTGGTCATCTCGTCTTCTACATACGGACCATCCCTAAGGAGCAAGCCTTCATCTGCAAACTCCTGATTCTTACGTCTTCCGTTCCACCCCTTCACATCGCCGCAATCCTTGCACGTCTGTTAAGTCCAAGCTACAATTACGAACAGCATCATCTCCTTCTCCTGGACCCCATCGACGATCCAGCAACATTCATCTTCTTACAGCCGGCTCTCCACCGGCCGTTTTTGGGGTAAAGGGCAAATAATCAAACGCCCAAGTTGCTTCACTTCAGCCCATCTTTTGCCATATTCATGATTATCCATCGTGATTGCCCTACCGTGGAGCCAGGAGTAGACGTCCATTTTGTGGCCATCCAATCCAATAACCTTACAATATTGCCATTATCCACAAGGCAGAAGTAGCGCACCCTCCGTCATGCCCTCCTTTCACCGCCTTACCCGGCTGATAGCCACTCATCTGGTCAATTATCAGAGTAAGTACATCCCGGGTTACCATAACTCCATGCTTATTCTCTGTGTTTCACTTCAGACCTTCACGATATCGGCTCTCAACGAAGAACGAATGCCAACCACAGTTCCTCATGGCACATCTACCACGTTCTGCATCTTGACCCGCTCTGACCGGCCTCCTCCTGTCATCCTGCACAGCCTAGCTCTAGGACCTCGTCAGCTACAAGAGACTGCGTCCCGGTTCCATTCCTTCCTACTCTCTTCAGCATAGTGCCTCAAGAAAGCAACACAACCGCAGTGGTAATTCGGCCACAGTCTTCGTGCTCAAGCGAATTCCGTTCTAGCCCTTCGAAACCCTCCAAGAATTCGTCTAGTACCCGCTATCCTACCTGAAGGGTTTTCTCCACCATCGAGGCCAGACCGTATCAGAGTTCAGGTTCCTTCCATATTTCAAGTCTATTCTCACCCGGTCTAACATCAGCCCCAACTTCTTTTGGTCATTTTTCGCATCCTTCCACCTCCCGCTGAGGAATTCCGCCACTCGCATAACCTCTGCAACCTCCAGTCAGCACGGCTCCAGTAAGGCTTCTTTTGGGGGTATCGAGGCCCGGGAGCCTGCTGCCCTCATCGCTAGAAGCCCCAAAACGGCATTGATCATCTACTCTCATGCATTTTATCGTTCTTGATCGCCAATAAACTTCTGCATCCAAGCTTGAGGTCGTGGTCCTTGCTAGTGAAATGGAGATAAGTCTGTTATCTAAAGTTCGGGAGCAGGACCACACCTCATCCACGCCCCTTCCGGTGACTACTCTATTTAAACTTCCCGGTCACACACACCAGTGTTCGTTATTTCGTGCCCCTCCCTCCCACCCTCTTCTGATTGTTCTGTCTTATCCTTTAGTCGGGGGGTATCGAGGCCCGGGAGCCTGCTGCCCTCATCGCTAGAAGCCCCAAAACGGCATTGATCATCTACTCTCATGCATTTTATCGTTCTTGATCGCCAATAAACTTCTGCATCCAAGCTTGAGGTCGTGGTCCTTGCTAGTGAATTGACTACTGGTCCAAGAAATATATTTTATGTATATTTTAAACTCATTTTAAATGTCTTATGTATTTTTTATTGTGTTCTGTTCTCAGGACTCCCTGAAAAAACAGAGGATTACTAACAAATGCAAGAATAAATCAAAACACAACTTTCAGTAAGCAAATGGTGAGGGAAGATTGTTATGAGATGCAAAAGCACATGTAACATTTAAAAAAAACAACAACACCGCAATTTTACTTAATATTTCCTTTATTTTAAAGCTAAAGTTTTTTTTTTTTTTTTAAGTCATACTAGGCAGTGTCTTTTTGAAACACAAGTGAACAATAAAGGGACAAGAAAATATATATTACTTATTTTGGTTCTTGTATGGTAACACGACTTTTAAAGTGCCTCTGACAGGTTGGACTACTCATTTAACTAAAATACAGTTAAGATAAATGTATTTCAATAATTCAGTAATGTATATTGTGTAAATTATGCATGACCTTTGTCTCCCTAGTGTGATGTCATACAGTTGTGTCTACTTTGTGTTATTTTCAACAGATTTTTCAACTTTTCTCCAAAAACAACTACCTGATAAGAGTAAATAAAACTATCATTTATATTTACAAGAGGTACTAATACACTAAATAAAGTCAAAATTAGTAAGTCATAAAAACCTGTCATACGCACTTTAATAGGTCAAAAGTTCATCAATACTTTTGTGTCGATTTTATCTCCAGCTTCAACTGAGAGCAACAACAGCAACATATCTTTTTCAAAAGTGGATCGAACCAAAGACAACATTAAATAAAAAAGAACGACAATGATATAATGCTCTACTCATAACTCACACACCACTTATTCAATGCTCCTTTGGGAATTTCCTGCGCAAATTCGGACAGATTTACAGTGACATTCATGGGGATTGGGCCTGGAGGGAATTAACCGGTACTTGGCACACTTCCAGCAACCGTTCCCAAGAGTTGACGGCGGCGACGCTCCCTCTCCGATGTCTAACGGCTCCATACCGCGACAACATATAGGGCGCGGAGCAGCTACTAGCTTTGGGCATATCCGCTATCCGTACTTAAGTGTTGCCCGTGTCGCAGTGATGTATGAGGCGATTACTGCAGAGGTAATTAGAGATCTATTCCACTCCTCTGACCATGGCCTGATTAACAGTGGGCCGCATCCTCCTCCAAAGCCCCAAACCACTAATGCCATTCTAATAGCGGCTACACTGCTTTATGAAATTACGCGTCAAAAGGTCAAGCATATGAAGAAAAATGCCAAACAAGTGACCCAAGGACGGTAAAGAGCGGCGGTGGTGGAAACGGCGGAGGTAAGTGACGAGTTTATTTATAACACTTTCAGAAGCCTTTAGTGGATTCGTAAAAGGAGGTTAATGTGCGTATGACAGGTTTTTTCAGTTTGGACTTCATTTGGTGGAATAAAACCTGTTGTAAATACACATTATATGATAGTTTTACACCAATCAAGTGTCGGTTTGAGAAGAAAAGATGAAAAATCTGTTCAAATTTACAGGAACTGGAGTAGAGTTCCAAAACATCTTGACATCACACTAGGGAGACACAGCAGGGACAATTTACACACATTTTTCTGATCCTTTTTAGACATTAATTCAACAAAATACAGGTGTTTCCATATATATATTTGTCAAATGATAATTTCTGTGACATTAGAGGAGTAACAGTTGCAGAATGTCCTCATGTGATGTCATGATTTACAACCAGGAAGTAAAAAATGTAGGCGTCAGGAAAGTTGTAAAGCTGGTTTTCCGCGCAGAGACAGCAGGGGGAGACAGAGAGGGCTTCAAACTCCCCGAAAATACATTTGCCAACACCGCACGGACTTACAAAGACGGTTGCTTAGTTCTTCTTTAAGGTGAGACCCTACAAGCAAAATATGTCCTTTTTTTAATTTTCTCTCTCAACATATTCACCTTATTCCGGAAGTTCCCGTGCGCCCCACCATCTTCTACTGGTAAGCTCAACAGAAAACAACTTCTACACGGACAAAAAGCAGTTTTCAGGCCGTGTAGGAAATCGGTGCGTTGCTGACTTGTTGTTACACGTGTACATTAAACATTTTCGACAAATCAAACTACTTAATATAATGGTTTAGCGGCAAGACTTTTCCCTCATTCAACATTCACGTAAACAGGGTTCTCATCAAACCGGAAGTGCCTCGGAGCGCGGATCTGTGGCAAAAAGATGGAATAAGGTGAATAGGCTTTCACGTGGCAACAACAACATTATCCAATCTGCTCCTGAAGAGGTTTTATTGTGTCATTTAATCCACTCCATCCGTCGATTTCTCTGGGACATTGTAACTTCAAAGGCCGTCTTTCTCAATGATTTCTTGATATCTAATTCTAAGCGTAATTTATGCACGTTTAAAGTCTTAAAAAAGCGGCTTTGAGACTTTGAGGTTGTTCCCCTTTTTTTCCACGTGTTTTTTATGCTGCAAATAAAGTGAGCGAGAGAAAAGGCTTTGTGTCATTTCTAGTCCTGAGTGTGGCACAGCACTCGAGGCTCTGGGCGGAGTGTAGGGCTGCCTCAGATGAGCTGGAGCCATAAAGTGCAGACATTTAGAAATCAATCAATAACATTTTGAAGTCACTTACAGCACACCTTCTTCACTCTGTCGCCATTTTCACAGTTGAGCCCTGTCAACGTCAAAGAAGACATTCAAATAAAGACACTTACTGTTTTTTTCCCCCACTTTTGTTGAAAAAAAAAACAACTTTAAACATTGACTAGACTTTTGGATAAAATGTGAGAGTCAGGAAGCGCACCACTATCACAAAAAGATTGGCCTGAAATTAAAAAAGCAAGACAATGCAAGCTGTTTTTGACATCCACATTCCGCTCAACTTCAGAGCGATGCAGTTGGGTTTCAGAACGCCTGCCATGGACACAATAAATGGATACCTCTGGAAAATACTCCTGACCGGCGGAAAAAAGGCCATGTCACAAAATGGATGACACAGACCACTCCGACCATCAAAGACTAGACCAAAATGACATCGTACATTCAAGAAATGGAAGAAAAAAAAAAATCCCATTCGGAAATTTGAATATGGACGAATAAAATAATAGGACTCTTTTTTTAATTTATGTAGACCGTGTGTGACCGGTGTGTTCCTGTGTTGTGTAGTTTTGAGGCGTTTGCGGCGCATTAAGGAGCCACAGGACACTGCGGAACTTTTGGAGGCGCTCTCCGTTTAATCTGGTTAACGTATAAAAAAAAGATCCGCGTGTGCCGCGAATCACTGGTCCAGCCCAAACTCTTCCCAAAACGGGACTTGGAAAAGGCGCACGTGAAAATAAAGCGACATACCTGGTTAACGTAAAAAAATAACAAGAACTACACGGGGGACGACTATAGAGTTAATATAAAAAACACAAAACGTAACTTCAGCGCAACGTCTGCTCAGTATGGGTCTAAATGAAATATAACGTTATAACAATGATAAATAAAGACAAAATAACAACAAAAGGACACTTAAAACAAAAGGATTACAAAAGATGACTGACCACTTCTCAAAACGGGACTTGGAAAAGGGAAGAGGAAGTCACGACCCCCCAATTTATACAAGCGTACGAGGGGGACACACGAAGAAGACGCAAAGTACAGGTACGCACAACACAACAGCAAATCAAACGGACAATATTGTGTAATTATACTGTAGTAACATATGGCCCGATTACACATGGTTTTGGATTACCTGTGATTGGTTTTCTGGTCTTGTTATCTTGTTTTGTATTCTGCGTTTTAATATTTGAAAAAAATTTACAGATGTAGATGTACAGATTTAGATTTTAAGACAATAACGTACAGTGTTTTGTTTTACTAAAATAACACACTTTTTGAACAAAATATCACTGTCTATGTTTGCGTATTCTGCATGGTTTTTTGCAATGTTCAAAATAAAAGATAATTTAAACTAAAAAAAAGGACGTAACTGAATAGGTACAGTAAAAAACGTAATCCGAATAGTTATTTTGCGTAACTGTATTCTGGTATAGACAGGGCCGGTTCTACGGATTTGGAGGTCCTAAACAAGACTTTTCTGTGGTAATAACAATGGAATATCAAATAAAGACAAGAAATCAGAAGTGGATTGAGGAGCAGGTCACATTCGTCAGAATTTACATTTTTCTTTTTACTGCTAGACATAGGCGTATGCAAGGGGGGTTTGAGGGTCCTCCCCCAAGAAATTTCAGTTGCATTTTAGATGTAATTTTGTTTATGTTGTATTTAAAGATAAGCCAAAGTTTTAGATTGGAGAATATTTGTACATAGATTCATTTTACATATTTACTTGTGTTTATTTTATGTCTTTACCAGAGCATGTGGCCCCCTGGTTGTGACCCTAAACATTTACTTGGATTTTTTTATGCCACGGTCCAGCCCTGGGTACAGTTACTCTTTCATTTGGTGATATTCAGAATAGATTTACTGTTCTAAAATCAGAGGAATACAAAGTGGTATTTGATCAGGGAAATTAATCTTCAGTTGCACCAAATTAGTTTGAGTTCATGTGACATTTTTCCTTCTCTAATTTGTGATAAAGCTTCTCTTATGTTTAGATGTATAACAAATTGTGAAAAACAAAAAGCTGCTGTTGTGTTTTCAACTATAATGTAATGCAAATATGAAAGTATTCGTATTCAGAGTACTCAGATTAGACCAACGGAATATGTCGGAACATATATTTTACTGCATGTATTCAGCATTCTGTAACTTTATTTCCAAATGTTTTTATTATTTTTTAACCAGAACAAACTGACAGAACATTAAAAAAAAAACACTTTCAGGCTTGTTACTTATTACCAGGGTAAACATTGACATTAATAAATGTCATATATGTTACTTATATGTATCACCCCTATGTCAACCAAGTGACATGAACAATGTAATTAAAAGGGAAATCTAAATAAAGAAGACAAGTAAAATAAATTAAAAAAAACAAGGAAAGCTAGCAAAGGACAGAGAGAATAGAAAGGGAAAGAGGGAGAAAGAGAGCGCAGAGAACTATTCATCCAAGGAGTTTTCATTAAATACATTCTTATTTCAACATTATGTAACTGAATACACTTTCAAACTATTCTTCCCAACACTGTATGTAGGTGAAAACAAGTCCTGGTAACGTTTTACATCAAGGTCCCTTATTAAAATATTTATTAGAGGTTATTAAGCAGTAGTTATTTGTTTATGCACTTATAATACCTTATAAATGTTAATAAGCCAATAACCAAAAACATTATGTGTGAATAAACTGCATGTACAGAACATCAATAAGCTGTGTATTGTTTTTTTTGTTCAATAATCAAGTGATAAATGCTTGTACATGCCTTATAAGTGCTTATGAACACATAACAAATGCTTATTAATGCATAATAAATTGTTTACTAAGGAACCTTAATCTAAAGTTCTTTATTTATCCAGGTTTGGAAAAGGCAAAAACCACACTGGCTTTGCGGCATGGACGTACCACTTAAAAACCATAATTAAAAAGCTGAATTATTATAAAATAAAGTGCTTGGGGGAAGCCTGTTTTGATGGAAAGTAAATGGTTTTACTGCTTTAAGTCATGTTGACATGCAAAAAGCCGTGCTCATTTTCTTGTCCAGAGCCTTGTGAAATGCTTGGTGTGGAATAATAACTAGGCAGCAGCAGCATTCTTTTCCTTTTTTCTCAGAGAAAAGGAAGAAAATTGAAACAAATTAGAAAGAATTTAAAAGTAATTAATGTTTTGGCAAAGCATGCTAATGAATCGTAGGATTTCTTAATGAATAAAACAGCCACTTAATCAGTTTAGTAATGGAATATTGTGAGAAAATGTAAAAAGTAAAGTATTTTTCACCCAGAAGCAATGCTAATATGTAAAACAGAATGCGCGCTGAGTATCATTCATCAGCTATATTTTAATCAAGGGAAGTAATTATGCATAGGTACAAATCAGTTTAATCATTTAACAAACTTCTCAACATAGAAAATTCAACTGTTTTCCTGAACTACTGGGATTTGTGCGCACATATTTACTTTCTATCACTTTCATTTCCCCTTGGTCATTCATTTAATCAAGTAAAAATAAATGTTTAGTACAAATTAAACTGCCTATTTTACGCTACACTGACTTTTTGGGGCATTTTTAAAGTTATAACCGTCTCAGAAACATGTTTCAATAACCCATATACAATTTGTCTTCCCTCCAAAACTCAAAACACAAGCCCTTCACTGATAAATGTCAGCACTTTAATAAGCCATGAAAAATGTCCTTTGTGTTTTTAAACTCAGTGGTTCTTCACCCAACTTGTTCTACGAATGATTAGCATATTTGAGACAAATTTTTCTTTTTTCTATATAACCAGATGTCGCCCCCTGCTGGCAATCTGCACAGACACATCTCATTCCAATTTGTTAGGTAATTTTCAACACGCATTATTGGAACGTTATAATACAGTAATAACAATAGTTAAATAGTTCTTTTTTTTTCTTTTTTGTTTTTTTTTTACTTTTTTTGAGTTTTTTTATGGATCCTGTTTGAAGCTCCGCCCCCTCCCGAGAGCCAAAAACACCCGCCGTCGTATCACTGCCATAACTGCGTGCCTGGATTAGGGTGTCAAAGGCAAGCTAGTGTTTGTTTATCTCACTTACACAATTCTCTCTGCAGCCACTAGATGAAGCCAAAAGTCAATTCCTAGTGTGGGAAATGCAAGAGTGACATGAAGTCGTGTTGGTTTTTGAGAGAAAAAAAAAAACAAACAGTTCTAGCACAAAGTAGGCCAATAACAGTACAAATAATGTATAATATGTGCCCTTTAAGGTGAGACACTGCAGATGAACAGGAAAAAAACAATGAATTTAAAGATATCAATTTGAAACCTCTCCTGTAAATGTAAGTAGGTTAAGGTTAAGGCGAGGTACACTATATTGTCCCCATAAGGAAAATTGGCCTCTGTATTTGAGTCAGAGTTTGAAAAAAAAAAATGTATTCACCTTATTATGCCCCGCCCACTTTTGCCTCTTTTTGCCACAGACCAGACTTCTGTTGGAAAAGTCTGCTAAATTAATATTATATAAAGTAGATTGATTTATGTGTAATGTTCAGTGTAAATGTGCAACAACAAGTCAGCAACGCACCGATTTCCAGGGGCCTGAAAACGTCTTGTAGTCCATATAGAAATGGATTTTCTGTTGAGCTCGCCTGCCCCATGTGAACTAATATACCAGAAAAAAGATGGCGGCAACTTCAGGAATAAGGTGAATTACAGGTTTTTCATTCTGTAATCTTTTCATGTATAAATATTATGTGTAAAAACAGCCAAAACATAACATATTTGGGACACTGAAATCTGAAAAATGGACAGAGCCAGGTTAAAATATATTGGGATTTTAGATATCTTCCTTTTTTTTTTTTTGTTGAGTAAACTAGATCATTCACTGAAGAATTTGTCAAGAAATGTGTTAATTTTTCACGCTTACAATTTTTTTTTAAATCAACTTCCCTTCTGTGTGACTCATGTTCAGTACAAGATTGAAAAGTTTGGTTTGTAGGAGCTACTTTAAGGACTGATTAAGTTACAATGTCCCAGAGAAATCTATGGTTGCAGTTACATAATAAAACATATTTAAGAGCAGATTGGACAATGTTTTTGTTTCCACGTGAAAGCCGATATGTTGAGAAAGCAAACTAACCAAATAACAACAAAAAAATGTGCTAAACTTTGCCTGTAGAGTCTCACCTTCAAGTGCATATGATGTTTTAAAAAAAATATTGTTCTAGTTTTTACTTTATTTGATGGGATAATACTTGTTGTGAATACTTATGATAGTTAACACCAATCAAGAGTCAGTTTGTGAAGAAAAGTTGAAAAATATATTGAAGATGACAGGAAAGAGAGCAGAAAACATGATGACATCACACTGGGGAGACTTCTGGAACAATTCACACACAAGGAGCACAATTTCTGATTCTTTAAACATGAATTCAGTTATATAAAACTGCCCTCATATGTTTTTCATAATCTCTGTGACATTTGTGGAATTTTAGACCAGAGTAAAATTGCAGAATTTCCCAGCGTGATGCCATGATTTACAACCAGGAAGTCTAATTTCAAACCTAAAAATGTGCTCAACTGGGATAATTTTTTTTATCAGTATCTCAAATGTATTTATCTTAACTGTGATTTAGTAAAATGAGTCACCCAACCTGTCATAGGCACTTTAAGGTAATTTTAAACCTAAAAATATGCTAAACTGGGATAAAATTTGTTATTATTATTATTTTTTTTTTCCTTTCAAAATCTTAAATGTATTTATCTTAACTGTGATTTAGTAAAATGAGTCGCCCAACCTGTCATAGGCACTTTAAGGTAAACAATACACGATATACAAGAAACAAGTCCATAAATCAGTAACTCTCAAACTTTCCCAACTAAGTACCACCAATATTTGATTTTCCACATACGATCGGATCCAAAACCATTACCGTAGCATAGTTTTAACCAAGCAGTTACCCAAAAAAGAGCAAAATATAATGCACATGGACTGGCATTCTTACTGCGAATATATCTTGTAGAAAGGTCTTGACATTGACCCGCTGTACCAAATCAAAAATACATGATGCACCCTATAGAGAAAGTCGGAGTGTACCGGGCTGATAAACTAAACTCCATCCAGAAAATGTCTCAGCGTGCTCCAGGCGCGAAAAAATAGCAAACATATCTGGCCTGCGCTCCCCCGGCCGCAGATATGTAAACCCAATGAATGGAACCATTGATCAGTTCTTTAATATCAACCAAAAGGGGCTCCATTTTAATCGTAATTCCATTGGCATTCATGCTCAGCGGCGTGAGATAACGACCCCAAATCACATCACCGTAAGGGAGTTCAACCGTAAACCTTTGAGAAAACCAGTTTGGTACCTACGATTTACGACTCTTTTTTTTATTGTCTTTACGTTTTACCCTCGCGCGGGGACGGCGTCTGAGGAATTGCAGTTAGGGCCGCGTTAAATTGATTTCATATTTATTTTTTAGCGCCGCGCCGAGGGATTGTGGGCCTAACTTTTTTATGCGTTGTAGATGGAACGGATAAACAAGTTCATGAGGAAACTCCGGCAATAACTCGGATTTAATTGCGATCGCATAAATTCTATCAGCGTTTATTTTGCCGCCGATGACACCCGAGGGTATGATGTCATTACAGTTAATTTCAGAGCTTACGCGGCAGAGCTGGACCAAATTTGTTTCTGTTTTTTTTTATTTTATATATTACAATCCATCCTCTTCTTTGCCGTCGCCGTGTTTTGCTGACATGTAGAAAACCCGGTCTTGCTTCTCTTAAACTTACCTGATAGTTTTTCATTTTTAAAAACGCGCAAAGCCACGGGACAGAAGCTGAATGTATTTGCAGGGGAGGCGAGGAGGGATTGCAACGAGAAGCATATCTCAGCAGTTTCCGAATAGCTTCTCCCATTGTTTTTTAGGCTACGTTTTGCACATGACAAAGCGCTTTCACCTGCGAGAAGGACACAAGAAGCAGGTATGGTGAGTTATAATCGGTTTCTTCGGGATGTAGTTTGCTCTTGTAATAATCCAAATACTCCCGTTTTAACCTATGTATAAAAACTTGCTGCGTTTTGAAGATTGGCAAGGAAATAAGCAAAGGTAAGGACCAAAACCCGTGTTATTTTTTACAATGAAGCTATTTCGACAGTCATATTTTTGATGACTGAAACTACATAAAAATGAAATAAAAAGTAATCATGATGACTAAACCAATGACTACATTTACACACATTATTGTTGACTAGAACTATGATTAAAAGTTGATATTTAGTCGACTAAAAGAACTGATATTTCCATTGAACAATTAAACAAAATATAAACGAATGAAAAGAACAAGAAACAAGATTTAAATTCTGTACTTTTCAATCCCAGAGCACCAAAACAACTCAACAAACTCAACATCTAAGGAACAATTCTGTACTTGTCCAATGAAGAAATGCAATATTAAGAATATTTTCTGGTTGACTAAATTGGTTCTGATTGACTAAAATTGTGCTCAATCTTACCACATCAAAACTGGAATTAAACTGAGATTAATTTCTTGATTAAATCTGGACTAGACTGCACCTAAACTCAGACTAGAATAGTTTTCTTTAGTTATTCTAAATCAGGACTTAACTGAGCAAAAGTTCCTGACTTTTTTACAAAGTAAGAAGTCCATGTAAATAAATGTTGAATGTTTCAGTGATCAAACATGGTTATAGGACGCCGGATATGTAATCGTGTTGTAAACTTCGCCAACTGGAGGCTCGATTCGTCCACAGGGCATCTCAAATTTGACTTCTCAATGAAAGAATCTGAAGCAGCTTCAAGAGAATGGGATTTTTTAAAACCATTTTTAGAACATTTTGCCCGTTTCAAGTTTCTGTCGTTTCCGTACAATGTTGTTTCCGTATGATGACGATGACAAATTTCTGGATATCAATAGGGCATATGAGATTATAGAAATGTATATTACTGCTGGGCATGATGGGTAACATTGGCCAGAGTTCAATGTAGGGATGCACCAACACCGATACTGGTAAATTGATTTATTAAGACTTTACTGGCCCAGAACATCTCATGATATTTGAGGTTTTGTTTACATAATGCTGTTCTGTCGTTAGTTGAACAGCTTCAGAATATTTGCAGTTTAAGAATCGTTGCACAACCCATTTGGATTAGTTTTGTCATATGTTATTCTTGTTTTAAGGTGAGACACTACAGGTGAATAAGAAAAAAAATTAAATTTAAATATATTCATTTGAAACTGCTCCTGTAGTTTACTCACATAAATGTAAAAAAATATATATATTACAAGTTTTTCATCATGTCATGTTTTCATGTAGAAATTTTCATGTGAAAAAACTGCCAAAAATACACATATTTGGGACATATAAAACTGAAAAATTAACAAAACCAGGTTTAAATTTCTTTCTTTCTTCGTGCATATACTAGTTACAAAAAAATTACAGAGGGGATTTTGGATTTCTTATTTAGTTTTTCATTAAACTAGATTGAAAATTGTCCTAAAAAATCAAATTTCGCCTCATTTTTTTTAAACTTAAAACTTCAATAAATCCATTTTAGGATTAGATATCAAAAAAATCCTCCAGTACGTTTCGTCAAAATCTTGTTGAGTCCAAGATTGTAAAGTTTGATGTGTGTGGGAGCTACTTCAAGTGATGTCCCTAGTGGAGAAAAATGCATTTTAAGGAAACTGCCTTTGAAGTTGCAATGTCCCATAGATTTCTGTGGATGAAGTGGATTAAATGAAACAATAAAATATCTTTAAGAGCAGATTGGAAAAGTTTGTTATTTCCACATGAAAACCTATGTGTTGAGAGAGCAAACTGACCAAAAAACAAAAAAATATTTTGCCTGTAGTGTCTCGGCTTAAGAAAATACATGCTATATTTAGTCTCTGCAGAGGCATCAATTGATATTAGGTATCGGCAGCTACTCAAAGCCGATGTATCGAAATTGGTATCAGATCTGAAAAAGCTGGATCGGTGCATACTAGTGCGAAAACTGGGGTGCACAGATTGGGCACTGTTCTTTTATCGCAATCTAGTTGTCTTCTAACAATTTTGCTGTCACAAGTTCACAATTCTTTCTTGCTTCTGACACATCAACACGACCGAAAAAAAAAATCAAACATCGACCCAGTCAACCCATCACCGACCTCGCCTGCCTATGATCATAACATTCTGGCTGATATACTATGTACCGCCATTAAAACGAAAGTCTGGCGAAAAAGGCAAATGTCCTAAAAGCCATTAATCACACATGGGTTGGGAGTCTGAATGCGCACCAATTTATATGTGCTAGACTTATGTGGCAGAGGCAATTTGACAAAAATCCATACAAGTATTAGAAGTCGGGCCGGGGCTTGATTAATGAGAGCGACTTACATAAGAGAAAGTGAGTGGGAGAGCTGGAGAAGGCATAGGGATGACGAATCGTTGGCAGAGCTCTGTGGGGGAAAGGCGTAGAGAAAAAGGTGCAGGAGTGATTGACTATGTGACACCCCACGCCTCGCATTCGCTTTTTGGGTTCTCGAAAGTCAGCCCAGACGCATGACATGTCTTTGCCAAACTTTTTGTGTTTTGTTTTGTTCTGGTTTTATAATTTTCCTGAAAACATTCTACCCACAGATTGTCACGGAATTAAAACAGGCATGCTGGGTTTCGAGGCAAACGGAAGGATTTTGGCGTGACAATTTTTGGGGGAAATCAACAGCTCGACTTTTGGAATGGAAAGTTAAATGTATCAGCGGTATTTTTTAGGATTGCGTTCAAATGTGAGAGGGATGTTTTATAGAATGTACGGACTCAAATCTGAAGGGGTGGGTAAATGTACAGTCTGTTAGAAAATGGAAAAGGTATGGTTCCGGTTTAGTAACTACATGATTAAGATTAGGGATAGGGTCGAGATTTAGGTTTAGAGCATTAGTTAAATAGTTACTAAGCCTGAATTATTCTTTATTCTAAGTGCTGGTAATAAGATCTACCTGTTCTAAAACATTAAGGTAGGAATAAGTGGTTATTATAAAGTGTTACCAAGACTTCTACTATCTTAAAATGGGAAAAAAAACAGAGCTAGATCATTTTAATCTCTTCACATCAGTCACATGTATCACTCACTTTCCTAATGCATTCTCGGTATCTTAAAAATTCACCGTAATGAGATTATAAGCGTTTTTCACAACTGTCTGAAAGCGTATTTTGCCGTCACATTAAAGCAACCTTAATGTGCAAACATTATAACAAACATGAGCATGCTAACGGCGCATTTTCTGATTTGCTATGAATAAAACGCTCAATAAATCTATGCAGAGAAAGTTTTGTGGTCTCAGCTTCACCCGAATAGGTGCTTTTTAGAAAGTATCAGTACAGTAGCAAAGCATATTTGACTTTATTACATGAAAAAAGGCCCTGAAAAAAATCCAGAGTTTTGGATCTTTGCAATGAGCATTATTTCGTTTTTGGTGTTAGACATTTTTATACATCCTTTACTATTGTTAAAGGACAAATATTGTGCAAACTTGACTCTTTTAAGCTTTTAAACACGTTGTAACATTGTTCTGCCATCGAAAACATACCTGGAGTTGCAATTAGCTTCATTCATGCTAGTTTGATTAATCCTGGTTAAACACTCCCCCCTGAATTCACTCAGTGTGTAACGTTTTTCGTTACCTGACGTCACTTATCCAAGAAGTCCTTAAATCATCGCCAGACTCGTTAAGAGCATTTTGCTGTCTAAACGCGATTACTGCAAACTGCTTTTTAGCTTGTGTAAGCGCTATGCAGCCAGTAGATGGCGCCTAAACTTGGGAACTGCTTTGAGAAACAGCAACTGAAACAAATGTTCATTTAGTTTAATATAAACCTTTTTTTTTTTATTCCAAAACATGATATGCCAAACATAGGTACTCAAGGTCATGTTCAAAGGCTAATAACAATACAACAAAGCATAATATGTCCTTTAAATATGACTCCCCTACTAGTTAGAACTTTACTAACCTTGTGTTGATTACAAAAGTTTTATTTCATGGAATAATGTGGGACTGTAACTTTTGAAACTTCCTAATCACAGAAGAAAGTTCACATTTTCACAAGTTTAACCATTTCTCCAGCATGTAAATAGGTGCTAACAAGGTGCCAATTCTAAGCAATGTGCTAACACAGCTGCAGTATTATTAGCAGGAAAAAAATTAAATGAGAAATTATTCTATAATGACAAAAGATGTGGGCAGATTAATAGACCAAGTTATGAAGAAAGTTTGAAGCAACACACAAGAAGAAGTATGATTAAGATAAGATTTATTATTGTTAATGTTGTTGTTGTAATATTTTCTTTCTGGTAGCTAATTGGAACATGTATAGGCCCCATAGTATAGCAAAAACTAACAGGTCGGCCATTTTAATGTTAGCGTAATGAGTCATAACGCAATCTGAAAAAGATAAAGGATTTTAAAATCACTTATCTGGATTTTCCATGGACTGACTTAGCATGCTTTTATTCTTTGGGAGCAACAAAGATATCATACATTTTTTATATTATTATTAGCCTTTAAACATTCTCTTGAATACCTTGTTTGGCATCTTTTGGCATCCCCATCCCACTGGACTTTAAAACTATGTACTTGGGCCTCCATACCATAGAACTATAATAAAACCTGGAAGATGAATCCAAGATGGCCGCCCTGTTTATCCCTATGGCGTGTGCTCATTGGCGCATGACCCCAAAAAAGTTTCTTACTTCCGCATTTACTTCCTGATACGAAGGCTGACATCTTTGTTTTACTTCCTGATACGATGGCTGCCATCTTTGTTTTACTTCCTGATACGATGGCTGCCATCTTTGTTTTACTTCCTGAAACGATGGCTGCCATCTTTGTTTTGGGGCGCCACGTGACGACAATCCCCCGCTTCATATAAAAACGGTAATTTCGGTGATTTTAGAAACGGTAGAAAAGAACATTTCCTTCTATTTTATTTAAATACCGATAATAATTCAGTACTGTCTGCAATTATAATGTGCAATTTTAGAAAAAGGCTGGTTCCAAGAGGCTGCAGTACCTCGCACGGCCACAAATCAATCTGGGACCACAGACAGAGGGGGCGTGCCTTATTCAGTTCTTTTAATACATCCATGCTCCATACCCCTGCCATGAGGACAGTAAAGGGATACCTCTGGAACATATTTTTGGCGGCGGCGAGAAAGGCCACCAAATGCGCCGATGATTAAGAACTGGACTGACATTACTATTAACATTCGCAAAATGGAAAAAAAAAATCACTTTCCGACTCAATTTGGAAATTGACAAATTTGAACGACTTCGGGTTAAATGGGACTTACATGCTAGATTCTCATATTTTTGAACTAACAGGCTAACTAGCTGCATAGCGCTTACACGAGTTAATAAAAATGTGCTATTACTCAAGGGGCGGCAGAAGCTAATGTAGCCCTGCAGTTACAGTGATAGTGTTTAGACGCCAGAAATACTCTAGTAATAGTCTGGTGATGATTTAAGGACATAAAAATAGCAGAAGATTCTCGTATAAGTGACGTTGAGAGTTTTTGACGGTCGGAAGGTGAGGATTTTCTAACCAGGATTCATCAAATTAGCATGAATGAAGCTAAATGCAACTCCAGGTATGGTTTTGATCAGTAAACGGCACGCGTTTTTGGTTGAAAATATTCCATGGCACACCAAATCACACCATTTAGGGAAAAAAAGGGTTATTTACGTTGCAGATGCCTGGTTCTTTAAATTTTGTGACTATTTTTCTTTAATTTTTTGCTAAGAATCACTCTAAAATTAATTTAAATCCATGAATCTGATATTTTTTCTAGGCACACCTGGCAAAACCTCAGGGCACACTAGTGTTTGAAAATCAAGGTTTTTAATGATGGAAAATTGTTAGAACATGGTAAAAAGCTCAAAAAAGTCACTATAGCATAATGCGTTCCCTTTTATAAACACACAAATAAATGTAAAAGGCACAGCAAAACGACGGATCCGGTGTGAAAGTTCTTCAGTTTACCTTTTACAAATATTGAAAGGTCAAACGTTGATAACATCTGTTTATCTGTTTGGATTAAAATCTCAAATAAAAGCATTCATTCTTTCAGAGCCATTACATCTCTCATTAGTCGGAAAAGGCCGATGCATAGATCTCTTTACTTATACCGGACAACATCCCAATGACATCTGAATCATGGATGAATCACGCCGAACTAGCCCGGTGCGAACGCTCCACCACTAACACTGCGACCGAGGGAGTAATATCTCATCTTTGCCCTTTTCCAAACCTACCATTTCATAAATTACATTCACACCTCTCTCTATTGTGTGTGCTCTTTCTGTCCGGTGGAGTAAAAATGTTGAACCGCCAAATTTAGACACTTTGAGTATTTTGTGAAGCCTTCAGCGACTCGGCTCTCAATAGTGATTCCATGAAATTATATAGAAGAGAAAATACGATACTTGTCTCTACTTTTCATGCAGCTTTTCTTAGGTACTTGGAATGTAGGTTGAAAATGAGGCTGTGTCCGGAATGTCGTCCCTAACCCCTCATTCACTACACAGTCCTGCACTCTTGAGCAGACTAAATAGTGCACTCAAACACGGAGCGATTCGGACACGAAGCTCACTACTTTCTCCTTGCCGTGGGTCTCTGAACTTTAGCTTCTGGGAGAAAAAAAAAGTCTTCAAAACTCCAATAAAAATGAATTTCTATGAATACACATATTTATGAACTTATAACCATCATACTGGTTTAATTCATAATGTATTGCACGTGAAACATCAAACGGACTGGATTATTCAGCTTTTTGCCTGAGATTTGAGATCTGCTCACAGCTGAAGCTAAGGTAAGTGGCTAACGCTAGCAACTCTACCGCATAACGGTTTGTTTAAAAGTGTTTTGTTCATAATCTCGGCTCAACACTGCATTTAAACAGCTCCTCTTTCTGCTTTCATTCAGTCGTGTTGTGACCTGTCACTGTCCGCTGTTGTTTTTCCGAAACTCGCAATGCATTGTGGTCAACATTGATCGATCTACTGAAACTACTTTTCAAAATGCATTGTGGGAAATTACAATTACTTTTTCACCTGCTGGATATTCAGACCACAATATAGTGCTCTATAGAGGGAATACCAGGGCCGGTTTGTGGCATAAACAATGTAAGCAAATGTTTAGGGCCGCAACCAATAGGGGAGCCACATGCTCTGGTAAAGGACATAAAAATAAACATGAGTTCAAATGTAAAATTAATCAATGAACTTTTGCTGATCTTTAAATACAGCATAAACAATATCAGTTCTACAATGCACCTGTATTTTTTGGGGGAGGACCCTCAAACCCCCCTTTACATACGCCTATGTCTAACAATAAAAAGAAGATGTCTCCCTAGTCCACTCCTCATTCACTTTATTTGATATTTCATTGTTATGTCCAATTATTTAAATAGTATGTGTTTGGTGGACCACAAAAAAGTCTTGTTTAAATGCCTAGAAACAGCCCTGGGGAATAGTGCGGACATTCGGACACAGCCTTAGACTTTCTTGCAAACATGAATGAAAAATACATTAACAATTGTAATTTCATGCTCTATTATGTTCCATATTTGGTGGAAGGAGCAACTTCTGGACCCACACCTTCCCTGAGATGGACAAATGGAAGCATGGCTGCCTCGTGACATCATACAACACTCAGACACTTTACATAGAAACAAGGAAAACAATGACGGTAAAAGATGCTGTATCAGATTTTTATCTTTTTAAGCGGAGACACTACAGGTGAATAGGTTAAAAAGTAAATACATGAATTTGAAACTTAACCTGAAAACATGTATAACAAGGTTTCATCATGTAACGTTTTCAAATAGAAATATATAGGCATTTTATGTGTAAAAATTGACAAAATTGCACATATTTGGGACATTTAAATCTGATAGATCTTTTTACTTGGTGTGTGTAGGAGCTACTTTAAGGCTAATCTTTATGTCTCTGTGGGAGAGAAATGCATTTTAAGAAAACGGCCTTTGAAGTTACAATGTCCCAGAGACATCTATGGATGAAGTGGATTAGATTAAAACAGTTTTAGGAGCAGACTGGACAGGTTTGTTGTTTCCACATGAAAGCCTATGTGTCGAGAGCAAACTGACCAAAAAATGTTAATTGAAAAAATTGCCCATAGGGAAAGAATTAAAACATAAACAGAACTAGTTCATTTTAATTTATCTATTCCTGATTTTCTCATTTTTGTTACGTTTATTATGCTGTTAATACTGAAGGATGCTAACCATAATTTTTCCACCTGTATTAGATTCCTTCCTACTAATTTGCCACCGTTAGGAAAATCTCTGGTCAAACAGAATTTATAAACACCAGCGCCGTAAAAACACAAAGCAAAGAGAAAAGAAAAAGGGTCAATTCCAACAACAAGCAACCCAACCCAACCCAAAACCAAAGAAATGATCAAAAGTGTGGGAAAATATACGAAAGTAAGGGACCCTCTAATGCAAATCTCAGCTCTCAAACTCTTCACAGCAGTCCACATGTATCGCTCACTTACCTAATGCATCCCAATTATCGACCATGATGAGTTTATAAGCCTTTATAAGCCACAACTTTGAGAGCCGTTTTGCCGTCACAGTAAAGCGAACTATAGCATGCTAACAGAACACCTCCTGGCTTGTGCAAAATCAAAGGCTTATTAATTAGATGCAAAGGGCTAAATTATCTCACTTTCACTCAAATGGCTGCTTTTACAATATATATATACTAAGGCAAAACAGATTTTACTATAGCAGATAAGAACTTTAAAAAAAATGGTACAGCCCTTTTAACCGGTTACCATTCCTTTCTTAATTTATTTGTTTTCATCCACAATGTAATGTAAAATGAAACTATCAAGCTATTGGACATGTTAAATATAAAAAGAAAACTGTAACCCTTTTATTTCCTGTCATTCTGAGATAATACAGCATCATTTATTTCTCCAAATCCACAAAAAAAAACTTTTACATGGACTTTTCTACATTACATTATCATTTTACTTAAATTAGCTTTAGCTTTGAAAGAGGAAATGTCAAAACGAAACAAACAGATATCCAAACTAGCGCCAGTCAGACCATCCCTCCAGACACCTGCTTCACTCCTCATGCACTTTAAGAAAATCTAGGCGTAATTGAAAATCTGATAATCCTCAGAGCAGAGCTTGTTCACACTTATTTTTAGACTAAATCAGACTTGAGAGGCCAAAACTACCTAATTTCAGCTTCACAAAGACTCCAGACAGTAAGTTGTGCTTCAAATGTTTCAGAAATAGCTTCAGTTTGGATTAGGGCTCATTTTAGTCAGGCTTTTTAGGAAAAACAGGCCCTGATGATAAGGGGTTAGACAACACCAATATGGTAAGTTTGAACAGATCTGGAAAGAGTCAGAGTTCTTGATGGGTTGCGCGAGTGGGCTTACATGAAGAATTATCAATTTTTCAATATATCTTCCAACAGTACCAGTTATATTACCAAGTGTGCCGCCTCTTTTGGAAGTCCGACGCAAATTTTCTACCAGAAGCCAACGACATTTCAACTTTGTCCGTTTGTTGCCGCACACACAATCCAAGCATACAGCATGTTACGCTATCTGCTTCCTTTCAAATCTCCTCTGATATCGCCTCCTTCTTCGCCTCTGCACTGTACACGCTCTTCGTTTCTGCTGTAATTCGTGCACGCAGAGAACGCCAGAGGGACGGCGGTGCGAGGAAAGGCTTAGGTCAGACTCGCCGGTCTCCGTCTTCCTGTTAACATGCACGAAGGCACCTACAAGAACACGCGGCGGACCTCTCCTTCTGCGAGATTTATCCTGTGATATCGCTCGCTCCCATGTGGTTGCTCATACAAGTGAGATATGGGAAAATACGCCGCTGGTCCTGTATTTGCTTGCTACTGCATTCGACCAGCGTGGACGTAAAAGTATGCGAGATATAATAGTTGGAAATTTACATGATCAGATTTCTCATCATTTCATGTAATATAGGCGTTGCATGCATATGAAACACTCATGAATTAGATTGGATAAAGTTGAAACCAAGAATCGAAATCCCTATTTGAACCTGCAATCTTCTAGTTTTATTTTAGAAAATTGCATCCTTAACCATAGCAGAATTATGGGCAGCACAACAGATGTTTCTTTGCTTTTTTCTGGGTTTATATTTTGCTGTTGTTTCGCTCAAGTTAGCGCCAAAATTCAAACTGAAAGTAGTTTCTCCGTTGTGGTTCCAACTGCGCAGAGCTTAGCTAGCTTGTTTGCTAACAGCACTTGACGATTTGCGACACAACAATTATTTTCCTCAACAAACCGACTCAGAAACAAACACTCAGTTGAAACAAAAAACAAAGGTGTGTTAAGTGTAGACTGCAGTGTTCCTGTTGTTTATCTGGTTTTCCCACAATTGTTTACTTGGATTTCTATTTTTAGATGTCAGGTACAAACTAAATATTTAGCAGAGTTGTAGATCTTTAGTAAAAATTTATAATATCTACACTTATACCTGCCTTGGTAAATGTAACTAGTAACTATTTAACTAATACTCAAACCTTAATTGCTAACCTTAACCTTAATCATCAAAATAAAGTAGATACTAATCTTGAATTATGATTAATAAACTATGTTCATAGTGAATTAAGCCTTTGTTATGCTTTGTTAAGGTTAATTACGGTGTAGTGGAACTGACCTTTATATTTCGTATTAGACTGTAGCAGCTCTTTCACATTATAGTTGACTTTCGAGCTAAAAATGTCGTCACTCACCATTGGCTCTAGGGTTTTCGCTAATCCCTGCTGAAATCCAGAATGCTGTGATATCACCTGCACGACCTCTACAACCTTAAAGGCCACAGTGCGTCGTCTCACCTTGCAAATGACAAAATATAGTGGCTAAATGGTTGAATCGGTCGCCGTATAATCGCATCAAGATCCAATCGTCTTAAAATGTCAATGATATGCCTGGGCTTTTCAATCGAGAGGTCCACAAACGATCCCCAGAGAAGCGCATGTGGTTTTGAGTTTGAGTTCTGACCATGGAAGAAGAAAATTTTGAATATTTTTTTGTTAAATGGCACAGATTAAAAGCCTGTGATGTTCAAGAAATCAATTTTGAAAGCCATTTTATTTTGTACTTTGAAAAGAAAAGTGAAACATTAAATTGAATAGAAAATTGAGATCTATCAGTTTGAAGAAAACAAAAAGACAATTTATTTTAACACCATGTTGGTAAAAAAAAGTGCATTTTAAGAGAACGGCCTTTGAAGCTACAAAGAAAACTGGATTAAGTGGATTAAATGAGACAATGAAATATCTTTGAGAGCAGATTGAACAAGTTTGTTGTCTCCACACGAAAGCCTATATGATGAGAAAGAGCAAACTTGACCAAAAAACAAAAAAATGGTGTCTCGCCTTAATTAACTAATACTCTAACCATATTTCTACTCTACCCTGCCCCTAACCCCTAATTTAAGTAGTTACCAAGCCTAATTAAGTCTCTGTTCATGCTTTATTAAGGCAAATTAAGGTGTATTTATTATAAAGTGGTACAAAACTTTCAAATCAAGTTCAATAATCAGTATTAATTATAGTTATCTTAAAATATGTGTTAAAATACAGTACCGAACACGCTTTTTCTTTTGTTTTGTGTTCCCGGTCTCTAATGTCAACCCGGTCTGTTCGATTTAGGACATAGATTCCGCCAAATGACAGCTATCCGTGGTGACTCAGCAGTGATTGTTGCGACCTTTCGGTTCACACAGATGTAGTATGTGTGTGCCGGATCCCCGACTCCAACCTGTGGCTTTGGGCAAGAGAGCACCACACGGCTATATTCCATTTCGGACACTTTGATAGACAGCAAGCCATTTCAATCCCACTGTGCCCCTGCAAGCTCTGCCACTCCGCTGCACTTCTCATTACGGCCAGAGCAAAGGAAACCGCACGAGGAGGCTTAAGCATTCCCGCGAACTACGAAATAAGCTCTTTCCGGAGATCTATACAGCCGCACAGCCAGCAAGATTCGGCGCGAGATATGCCTATGTATGAAGTCAAATGTTTCAGGAGCTTAGGGCAGGATTGGGACTTTGCAGAGGAGATATGGCAAATACCCGAGCAGGAGGAGGGAAAGGGCTCAAAATGTGCAAGATCGTAAAACTGCAGGTAAGTGAATGTGTTATAGAGCAACAAGCACGGTTATGTACAGTCGTTGTTGAATGTGGAAGGACATCTGGCTTAAAAGACATGCTGAGGCATAAGAATTGCTGCACAGTCACAGTGTTTGTTGTAAAATGGGGAAACGTCGCATTTACAGCATTTGACAATTACAGAGAGATGTGGCGCTTTGAATATAATGGAAATTGCATGGTAAGTAAATGTGCAATTATGGTAATAATATATTTTATTACTAACAGCGACAAGATGCAGACACATCGGTCATTTCACTTCATGCTGATTAAGCTGTCTTCTGAACTAATAATACCAAAGTATATACTGTGAGATTCAAGAATTGTTATCATAAGTAACAACAAAACGTTCATGCCGTAGTGTAACCCTAAAGAGCAATACAGAGTAATACATTTAAAAGCTGAGCATAAAAAGGATTAAAGTGATTTTTTTCTTGCCTTTATCAAGTCACGGGGTGGTTGGTCTAGTTTTAGAATTATCAAATATACAAACATATATGAAGAGAGAGCTGAGTCGAAAGACAAAGCTCTCGATTTACCGGTCAATCTACGTTACGACCCTCACCTATGGTCATGAGCTCTGGGCTGCTCTGGCTGGGCGCTCCCTTAGAGATAGGGTGAGGAGCTCAGTCACACGGGAGGAGCTCGGAGTAGAGCCGCTGCTCCTCCACGTCGAGAGGAGCCAGCTGAGGTGGCTCGGGCATCTGTTCCGGGTGTTTTGGGCATGTCCCACCGGGAGGCGGCCCCGGGGAAGACCCAGGACACGCTGGAGGGACCACGTCTCTCGGCTGGCCTGGGAACGCCTCGGGATCCCCCCGGAAGAGCTGGAGGAAGTGTCTGGGGTGGAGGAAGTCTGGGAGTCCTTGCTTAGACTGCTGCCCCCGCGACCCGTCCCTGGATAAGCGGAAGAAGATGGATGGATGGATGGATGGATGGATGGACAAACATATTTTCACTAATATCTGCCATTTTACTTCATGCTGATTAAGCCTAACCTAACAAAGTTACCTTAGACCAGAGGTTCCCAACCTTTTTCTCCCAGTGACCCATATTTGACCCGTTTACATGGTTAGCGACCCAATCATCCTTCTCCTACCTAGGAAGCTACTGTATATAATATAATTGTTTTCTGGTTAATAAATTCTGAAAATAATTAAGAAGTTAACATAACAATAATGATTATAAAATACTTAATATAAGCAATTTAATTTCAGTTCCGTAATTAGAATTTACAAAATCTAGTTCCGACCTCTTTTCTAAAAATTCCTGGGGACCCCCTCAGAATCTTTGGGGACCCAAATTTGGGTCCCGACCCCCAGGCTGGGAGTGACTGCATTAGAGCACCAAACATTCAGTGAGACAATCATCAGTGTTGGTTTGGTTGTTTTTTCATGACGGAACATTGTTAGAACATGGATAAAAGCAAAAAAAAAACAACAAAAAAAGCATTGTAGCATAACATATGATCTTTAAGTACAATTTTGGCAGCAGTACTTGTACTTCTAACTGAAAACATTATTAGTCATGTAACAGTACTCTGAAACTTTTCACTCATCTTCAACCAATTGAGGCAGTTTAGAGTTGCCAATTGACCAAAGAGGAAGTTGGACCCGGAGAGAACCCACAGTAACAACATGAAGACTCCACCCAGAGAGATCCTGTAAATCTGGCCCAGGAATCAAACCCATGTCGTCCTTATGGAGCTCACCAGTGACCGCCCACGCCTTTGGTTCCGGAAGTTAATTTTCCATTAATTCTTCTCAAAGGGATTCAGAAAAAAATATATACTTATATGAAATGTTCAGCTCTGTGGTGAGTAACGAGCATAAGACCTATAATTTTATTTAAAATCTGTTTCTGAAACTTTATAAACTGCCAAGTTATTAAAATGTTATGCCAAAGTGAAGTTTTGCGTGGGTTTTTTGCGCTGAAAAATAACACGTTAGGGATATAAGTTTCCACATAGGTGGTTAGCCTCCATTTAACGTACGCCATTAAACTCGTAATACTTAAATTTTTCTTAAAAAATGAATGAAAATTTTACTTCAGGAACCGCGGCTTACATGTGGACAGACAGGTGAGCTCCACTGGGAGGCAAAATCTCTAACACCAAAAGTATTGTGTATTTTCTTTTGTGCAGCCTATTTTCTTGCATACCAAATATTTTTTTCTTGGGTAAAAGCAACTCGATTTCCGTGGGCTTGTAATTTTATTCTAACTGTATCAGCCGCAGTGATCAGACATCTTTTCTTCCACTTTTCATGCTGTACAATGACGACTTCTTTCTATCTGAAGTGTGGTATATCCTGTAGAAATGTTCTAAAACCACCATGTCTTATTTTTGTTGTAGTTCAGATCACTTCACCCAAGTCTCTATAAGTTGAATATAAAGCCAAACGTTTTCAGTTTTTCAGTTTATTACGGCATATTGCATAGGTCATCCATTTGCAGACTGAACATGTGTTGCCGGTTGCCTGGTGCAGACACAGACGCATCACCAGACAGCCGGATATTCCTGGCTCTGAGCCGTGATAAAGGTCAGCGAGTGTTAGCAGAGTTTTTACTGAACTTGTGTTTGTTGACATGATTGACGGCGCACTGATACCAATAGCGCGGCCCGTGTGAGGGAAAACACGGTGCTGAGCCTCAATTCATGCCGATAAACAGAAAAGAGCTCATGGAACCAGGCCAACTCAACGTATAGTTTGGTAATATATACAATGAAAATGCTGTATATGCTCCTAACGGCTTTGAAAATCACTGTCGGCTTGATTTGTATGTTATATTTCAAGCAACTAGAAAATCATCATGCCATTTTTGGATGTGTAAGTGTAGAGCAGGGAACAGGGTCCCAGCACGTAGTCCGAGCCGTCAAACATCTGCTAGCTTAGCCTGTTACCTGCACTCGGGGATCCACTCGTCGGGGCTCCACCAGGGCTTCCCCACCAACAAGCGGATCCAGGAGGAGAAGTGGGTGAGTTGTATCAGCTAAAGAAAACAGGCTAAGCTAGCAGATGTTTGACGGCTCGGACTACGTGCTGGGACCCTGTGTGTACTATTGATGAAGTTTGGTGCAGTTCTGAGTATTATTTGTGGCTAAAAGTGGCGTTTGCGGTCTGACAGTGGATCCGTACAGCGCCGTATGTGGCGATAGTGCGGTATTTGCTGAAGTTGGTGGATCTCGTGATTCTAGCGGTCGGGTAAATTAATCTCTCGAGGGGGGGTCTAACTCGGTGTTACGGTGTGTTTGACCATGGTTTACATGTCACCAGCGCTGCCCTGAAAAAGAAAAGAGACAGATATGCAACGCTGATTGAAAACCTGCACGAAAGCTTTGTGACCCGGTTCCGTGATCTACAACTGAAAAGACCACAGATTACGTTCCTTGTCGACCCATTTAATGCGGAGATGGACTGTTTGAAAACCCCGCTCGTCACAGATGAGGCTGCGGCGGAGTTGGAGATGATCGATCTTTGTGAGGAGGATCAACTGAAAGCTGTTTTCAGGGAAGGGACCATTGAGTTCTGGAAACGTGTGCCAATGGAAAAATACCCCAACATCAAACGGGCTGCGCTAAAGATCCTGTCGATGTTTGGGTCAACGTACGTCTGCGAGTCTGTGTTTTCCACCCTGAAACATGTGAAATCAAAGCATCGATCTGTTCTGACTGACACTCATGTGAAAGAGTTGCTTCGAGTGGCAACAACGGAATACAAGCCAGATTTGAGGAGGATTGTTCAGGACAAGGAATGCCAGAAGTCCCACTAAGCAGCATAGTAAGAGAAAAATGTTATTGAAAATTGTTATATTTTTGTTTGTGGACTTGCTTGAACTGAGAGTTTATGTGTGTGTGAGACAGTGCACACAATGTTAACTGTTGAAAAAATAACTGTCATTATCTTGCTGTGGGTCATTTTCAATAAATCTGGCTGAGCAGAGGCCTGTGTGTGTGTGTGTGTGTGTGTGTGTGTGTGTGTGTGTGTGTGTGTGTGTGTGTGTGTGTGTGTGTGTGTGTGTGTGTGTCACACACACATGAGGCATGGAATGATGTTCATGTGTGCCCATGTATGATGTGGCTCTTTGCAGTAACACAGTAAAAAAAAGTGGCTCTTAGTCTCTGACTGGTTGGCCACCCCTGGTGTAGAGCGTAGTGTAACTATACCCAGGGCTACTAGTACAGTATATGACCTTCCACTGCCTTGATAGGAAATAATTATGATTTAAATTATTATGACAAACAATAAATAAAAGATGATTATGATTTCAATTAAGAGCCACATTATTATGACTATAGTTGTTTTTTGTTGTTGCCATAATCGAGCAGCACAAGGATGTGGTCCATCTAAACATTGATGTTTGTCAAATTCTTTAGTGACAAAATTCTTGCCACTTTCTTCTCATTCTAGACCTTAGGCAAATTACCAAAACCAATAGATTCTAGAACATGAATTTCCCTCCTTAAAGGAAAACTATTATGCCTTTTTTATATAGTTATTAGCCTTTAAACATGCTCTTGAGTTAATTGGCCATCTCATGTTTTGAAACAAACAAAAGAGTTTATTATGCTCTAAATGCCCTGACACTTACTGAATGTATTCAGTGAGTAGATGGCCCCTAGAGCTTACACAATTTAGTTATGTTATCACTTTAAGAAACTGTGTGACACGCTAGCAGTTGCAGTGATCGTGTTTAGATGGCATAAATGCTCAGAACGAGTCTGGTCTGGTGACTTAAAACAGCAGAAGATTTAAATCTTTAAAATCTGGAAAAAAAAAGTCATTGATCGAGGGAGTTCAGCAGGAAGTGTTTTTGACGGTCGGAGGCAGAGGATTTTTTAATCAGCATGTAGCGTGAATGAAGCTAAATGCAACTCTAGGTATTTTTGATGATGGAACATTGTTAGAACATGGTTAAAAGCTCAAAAAAAAAAAAAAAGTCACTTTAGCACAATATGTGTTCTTTGACTTGTTCTATGAAACAGGAACCGTGATGCCGTTATCAAAAAGACTCAATGCTGGAACCTCAGATCCTTTGACGTGAGCAGGAAGCTCCTGAGTGTGTTCTACCAGGGCATTGTGGCCAGTGTGTTGTATTACGCGGTACAGTTTGGAGGACACAAACAGAAAGAACAAGCTGATTGAAAAAGGCCAGTTCAGTAGCAGGTCGCAGTCCTGACTCAGTGGACATCGTTATGAACAAAAGGATGAGAACCAAGCTTCAAACTGTTATCTCTCTCTTACGGATCATTCTCTCCGTAGCATTTTACATGAACTTAAAAGCTCCTTTAGTGGGCGAATGGTGATGCCCCGGTGTTGGACTGAACGCCTCAGAAACTCTTTCATACTAGCAGCAGTGCATTTTTTTATAACAAGCACTTCGTCTGAAATGGTGTTGTTTACAAATTGCATCTGTCTTTGGACTGTGCTACAGACCCTTGTAACATCAATGCACATAGTATGGCAGTAGTCCATGGCAACAAGCCCCGAGGATTAATAAAGCAAGCATCTATCCATCCGCCTTTCTGCCTAATTGAACCTGCAACCTTTTCATTCTTTGATTTTCAGCATTCCTTGCCAGCACATCATCCATACCCAAAAGCATCGCCGCTCCAAATGTAGATATCACTGCCGCTATTTCTGCCATTTAATAAAGCTACTTGGAGGAGATGATGAATGATGACAGCTTCAACTCTGAATATCGTCCCGCTCAGGTACTCCGCTCTCCCGTATCTCCCCACAGCCCATCAAAACGCAAAATGAAACATACCGTAATTAATACAGAGAATTACTACACAGCTCCTGACATTAGGGTGACATTGCGCTCACCAACATCTGTTTTGTTTTGTCAGACAGTCTGCTCCCTGGGGTGCCATGCTGCTCGGCGTCATCAAAACCCATGTGGATTTAAGCCGCGCACGTTCCGACGCGAAAACCGTGTCGATGAGCGCGCACGGACAGATGGGGTTTAGCATGCATCTGTGCGCGAGGATGCTTATGTGGGTGCTTATGTGCAATGGACTAATTAACTGTACGCGGCAAACAAACAGGCGATCCTTCAGGGTTAGCAGAGGTTTAAGCCAGAGGTCCAAACAAACATAAAAACACATGGGGATCTCCAGAGACGTGCGCCGTAGAGCCCCCCTGCCCACAAATGCCGCAGTCCAATTTGGTGCCGCAAGAGACGGGGAAACAGGAAGTAAACAGTTTGGACAGGAGAAGGGTAGTGCGAGTCTTGAATCATATCCCGGTTTTTATGATTTCATAGAAGAGTTATCGACAGATGGACTAACCAATCAGAGAAAGGAGTGGTTTGTTTTGTTTGTGTCGACACAAATAAGGAGGTGAAAACATGACAAAATGTATTGAGAATTGGAGCAGATTTTTGCAGAATCAACAAGAATAACTCAAATAAATAAATACACAAACAAAACTAAATGTCAAGTTTAAGAAGTCATACTGTATGTTTTGTTTTGAATGTTAAAAGAAACTTCAGAGGAGGTGTCTTCCGCATTTGAAAGACACATTTTCCAAATTAGCAGCTGTGGGTGGACTTTGTGAAGTTGGAGAGTTCTTTTTTTTGGTTTTGGTTTTGACGCTCTTTCAGGATCCGATCCCAGTCCCTTCTGCCTTTGAAACAGAATGACTGAAATAGGATCTTAAAAATTAACACGCAATTAAAGCGGAAATTCAAATGCTGACACAATGCTGTGAAACTATGCACTTAAATGTGTTTTCTTTTTTTTTCTTTTTTTAACTTTAATTTCCTTGTAAGACTGCAAAACTTTCAACTGAGGTCATTTTGTCCTCATATTTTTTATGACTTAGACCTTTTGTCTTTTTGCAAGTTTGGATCTAACGTGTAGCTGAGCAGTTCTTGCAGAAATAAGCCTTTTACCCTTTAACATGATATTACTGATCAGCTACATGTTACAAAACGTAACACATAATTCTTACTGAAAAGTACCAAAGGACTAAACACAAACTTCCAAAAACGCCCTCTACCACGCTCATGTCTCTCTGAGCGCTTGTTGGTTTCCGCCTCATCTCTGAAGCACACAAAGTTCAGAGTTTTTTGACTGAGCCTTGGATTTCCTCGTCTAGTTATCCTTTGATAGATCACAAACTTAACATGTAAAGTCACACATGCAACATTTTTGTACGTCCGCGGACACAGAAGATCCCTTTGACGTTTGAAGGTTACCAGTATCTATGCTGCAATTGTATTTTACGGTGACTTTGAACTTCTTTGTAGTTCATGTTTTGTACGGTTACAGTTTAGATGTATGCATTCTTAACCTAATATCACTAATAGCATTACCAGTCTGCATGCAAAGCGCTATACTGCACTCTCTCATTTGACTGTGTGCACAAGAACCTCCAAAAACAACTTTTATGAGCTTTTTTAATGATGTGATAATGGCATCTCTTCATTATTAGCTCATGCTGAAGGCACACGGCATGACGTTTAGCCTGATTGGCCTTTGATTTTCAGTCGTGCTGATCCACTCCCAGTCGTCACTAGTTGAAGGTAGTCGCAGCTGCTTCGGTCTTGAGGCAGTTATGTCTGGACTCATGTTCAAACCACAAAGTGTGCACCGCATTAAGACTTCTAGACCCAATTCAGAGTCATACAAACATGCTTGTATTTTAAAGCCAATTTTGAATGTGCCTCGATAGAGCAGACTACTTACTGCCGCTCCTCTACACACTCTGATTGTCGCTCAGCCCGCGGAAAGAACAGAGGTGACACCAGGATTGGTATAAGACAGGGCTATAACTTTATTTTAACAATGGTTTTGTCCTTTTGGTCGGAAACATGTCCAACGAGCAAACAGGTACAAACCAGGACTACACCAATAACAAGAGATAAAATATTTTTTATATTTGTGAAGGATGGGTTGGGGACTGGATAATTCCCTTGGAGGGTCTGATTTGGCCCCCGGCCTTAAGTTGAATAGCCTTAGAGGCTGAAACTTTCTATTTTTATCTTTTCAGAAAGAACAATGGAAAGAGCAACATGTGTGCCAATTATTTCTGCCCAAACATCAGATAATTATACAGAAAGGGCAAACGCACCACCTTTACACTTCTAACATGTTTTCAGAGCTGAAGGGCTATCGAACATAAACAAACCATTGCACTTGCTGCATTCTTCATCCCACATTTTTTCCTCTCATCTTCTCGTGGCTGGTGACATGTTTTATTTTGACTACTCTTTTCATGTCTGTTAATACAAATAAATAATGTGTTAAAACGCTTTTTCTCAATTAGATTCATCTCTGGCTGCAGAAATCATTCAGCACTGACCTGTGGGTCGGTAAAATAAAGTTGCACTTTATAATTATTTAAGTGCATAACATTGTGTTTTGTGGATCATCGAGTAGGGCAGAGGCCTCCAACCTGTAGCTCGGGAACCACCAGTAGCTCTTCACTCCCTTCCAAGCAGCTCCCCAAAGGTTTTATTAATTCTACATATTTCGCTGAATGATTCAAATTTAATGAACCGCATGCCTATTCCTAATCATTGTACTTTCAATGCATAACTTGCACTAATAACCACTGTAGCAGGAACACTGATGTGTCTTGAGGGATATTTGTGCATATTTCTAAAGTATCCTGAGGAAACTCGTGAACCAGAAACGACTGTAACAACCACTGCTGCAAAATCCAAAGAGCCAGACACAATGACACAGATATTAGACAGATCTGTTTTTAATGACTGGTGTTTGATAGTGTTTTGGTGACTGGTGTGCCGCCACACAGTAAAAAACAAAAACAAATGCCATGATGTAAAAAAAGAAAAAAAAAGTTCGAAAAACAGCACACGAATAAATTAACTTTACCTGATCTGATTCTTGCTGTTGCTGTTGCTGTTCTCGGCTAAATTTCATGGAACCACTAACAAGAGCAACTGTGACATTTTTCTTTTTTTGTGTGTGAAAGTAGCTCTCCGGAGGGAAAAGGTTGGAGATTACTGGCCTAGGTGTCTTGTATTCAATTGTGTAGTGCAGTGGTTCTCAAACTGGGGTCCCCAAAATGTGATAACATTGATCGTTACTTGAATACTACAATCCCAAACAAATCACAAATCCCAAATGTGTTGATGGACAATGAACTGTGTATTTTAAATTATAAATTAACTAAATACGAACTGGAACCATGGTAATGCTGATGACGTGTTTTAACTTTGGTCAGGCGGTGTATTCCGTTGAACATCTCGCCACATACTGTCCGCGTATAGCTTGTTTCATTGAGAAAACACATGTTACTCTACGGCGACTGACGCGTTCCCGTCGGCAAATTGGTCATGATGGAAATTACATTCGGATGAAAAAAAAAAGTCACGTCAAAACGACCACGCACCGGAATGTCACCGTGGGTTTCATTTGATCATACGACTTTACATTCCAATTCGCATCATCGCCGACTCATCATCCGTTGGCCGCCCGACAGTCGCAAACATGGACTCTTTGATGTCAGACACGCTAAAACCAATGTGCGCGTTTTTTTCCCAACCTAAATACTTCAACACCATGCTATCTTTTCCATGCAAATGTGTACGCTTGCTTGCTTGACTGATTGCATTGCTCTTGACAACTTTGCCTTAGCACAATCAGATATGAGCGATAATTATGCCGCAACATGTATGCAAAGTGTTCACGCCGGCGAGCCCGCGCAGCATAAAACATCAAAGACAAAGTGCTGTCCTTGTCGGAATAATGAATGCATAAACACATATTTATATACATCACATGGCGGTTTTGTTTGCGGTTTGCGGGACGACGGAATGGGAAATCAGGGGGGGCTTTCCCGGGGGGCTTAGCCTGCACTAGCGCGTGAATTCCAAGCGAGGCTCATTTGGTGAATTGTGTTAGCCGCACCAATTGCCGTTGCATTGATCTTGGCAAAGGCTCAAATTGGGTAATTTACCAACCGAGAGGCACAGGAGTCTCAATTGTTCTGTTATTCTCTAATGTAATTTAACTTAATTTTTGTTTAAAAATGGGTTACCTGTGCAGCTCTGAAGAGGCTAATCTTTAACACATAGTCTGGGTTTGCACCAAATTAAAACTATATAAGAATGAGATCCATAAAAGATTGAACTTTGTGTTTGGACATATACCATTTAATTTAACAACTCTATGTTTTGGCAAGATGTGATAAAAAGCTTCGAGAACAGCTGGATTTACATTGTTTTGGAAATATTTAAAATGGAAAGTTATACCTGTACCGTCACCTGTATGTTTAAAGAGACACATTTAATTGCGTCTGGAACAAATGGATCAAGTAAATCACCCCAATCAGAGCAGATTTCGCATGACTTCTCGACTTCATCTGAGCGGCTACATTTATTGTATACTATAAAGATTACTTTTTTCCCATTTCATTTATGTATGCTCTTCTGTTCTTGTACATAGTTTATTCTTAACAAGCATAGGGCCTGTTTATTTATAAAATGCCTTACCAATTTGAGCCCCATTTCAAACTGATGTTTATGAACCCTTTGGAGAATAAATAAATGGCTGGACTTTTTGTGAAGGTGACACTCTAGTTTTTGGTCTTTGATGCCTGAATGACTCAGAAGAATATCTGAATTTGAATCATGTCTAGATTTTATTTTGGAAATATAAGGAGGAGGTGTCTGGAGCGATCGTCTGATTGACACTAGATTAAGCATTTGTTGGGTTTTCTTCTTTAAAAGCAGAACCTACTTTCACTTAGTGAGTTTAAAGGAAAAATATGAATCATTTTCCTACTGTAATTAGCCTTTAAACATGCTCAAGTACCTTAAGTCTGCTATCTCACATTCTGTAAAAAAAAAAAAAAAATATATATATATATATATATATATATATATATATATATATATATATATATATATATATATATATATATATAATGCACTATATGAACAAGTTTCTCTGCTTTCTGGACTGACACTCACTGAGTGTATGCAGCCAGCAGATGGCGTCTAGTGCTTATACAATTTAGATATGTTATTGCTTTAAGAGGCGCTATGATCAGCCTGGCAGTAGCAGTTATCGTGTTTAGACGGCAGAAAGTGTCTGGTCATGATTTAAGGACTTAAAACAGCAGAAGATTCTCGGATAACGGACGTAGAGAATCGGAATAATCGTCAGCAATCGAGGGAGTTCAGCAGGGAGTGTCCTTGACGGTCAGAGGGGAGAGGATTTTCTATGAATACATTTTTATCACTTTTGGTCGTGCGTTTGTTGCATGTTTCAGAACAAGTTTGTACAAATCCAAGCTAATGTGGTTGCAGTTTTGATTCAAAACAAAGCAAGATATTTTGTTGTTTGTGGAAAAAAATGATTGCACTTCAGAAATTGCAGCCTTTGCGATTCGCTAACTGCATCCATTAAAATTGCAATTTTGTGTCGATTTTGTTTAATTGTGCAGCCCTGGTCTGTAAGAGGTAAATACAGTCATCTGCTCAGAGGCTTCAGAGACTAAACACCAGGAGAAAAGTGTGTTTGAACAGACAGCTGCATTAAAGAGAGAAACAACGAATCACGATACGACGATTTCACAAAAATAGCAGACAAACTTACGATTCCGTTTTTATCACCATATCGCCCGGCCCTACATGTACACAAAGCAAAAGAATTGTATCCGTATTGTATTTGCTCTTTCCGGAAAAAAAAAGCTCCAAAATGTATTAACTAAGATGGTCTTTTCAGCTTTGGGGTTCACCATCTCCTCAAAAAGCGATTATTACCCAAAACCCACGCTCGAACTACAAGAAGACATGAAACCTAGCATGTCCCTGCAGTCGCTCTTGTGTACGGCGGAGTAGAGTGCCGGCGCTGCACCTTATGTAAATACCTGCACATGAATAATGCATGATCCAGTGGCATGGCCGGTCTCACTTTGGTATGTAAATGCGATATGCAAACAGCCCAATGTTGGACCACCGGTCGCTTTAAGAGTTCACCGCGAGATCAATAGTATAACACTTTAGAGCCCATTCTGTTTATGTATGTACACATGTTGGTGTCTTCCACTGTAAATGCAGAGATGGGGGCACTGATGTGAACTGGAGTGGAAGGAGGAGAGGGCCGCGGCGCCATGATGGAAATGTGCTGGAATAGAAATGATGTTTGGCCCAGATGAGATATTGATGATTTTGTTTTGAGCCGCCGAGTTATTTCTGCCTGCCCAACCACCTTGATTTATACATTTAATCTCCTCTTCCTAATTTTGTCCCGCCGCTGGAAACATTTATGTCTCGGATAGACACATCGCGCTTGAAATGTGGGGTTGTTAAACAGACTTTCAAGAGCACTTTTTCACGACTTGCTTCCGGCTGCAGAGGTGTAGCTGGGTTCCGATTTGTTTTGTGTCCACGTCTTAAAGAATGTTACGGCGAAAAGAGGAGGTGCAGGTTATGCCGTGAACTGAAGGTTGATTAAGGTTTTTGTTTGTTTTTTTGTAACTACTATAACACAGTACAAGGTAGGTTTAAAATTCTACTCAAAAAATCTTAATCTTAAATTTAAAGATATCACTTTGAAACTTCTCCTGTTGTTTACTCACTTAAATGTAAGAAAAAAATGTTTTACAACGTTTTCTTTTTGTAATGTTGACATGTAGAAATAAGTAATTTTATGTGTAAAAACTCCCAAAATTGCACATATTTGAGACATTTCAATCTGAAAAATGGACAGAATCAGGTTTAATTTTCTTGGTTCATTTTCTACACATATTAGTTACAAAAAATGTACAGAGGGGATTTTGGATTTCTTGTTTAGTTTTTGAGTGAACTGGATCTGACATAAAAATTGGCCTGAAAATTCAAATTCTGGCTCTTTTGTTTGACTTAAAACTTAACACTAAAATATTCAAAATCAGGCTTAGAATTAGATATCAACAAAATCTATGGATGAGGTGGATAAAATGAAGTAATAAAACATAATTAGGAGCAGATTGGACAAGTTTGTTGTTTCCACATGAAAGCTGATATGTTGAAAGAGCAAACTGACCAAAAAAAAAAAAAAAAATTGAAAAAAATCATTATATTTGCTTTAGCGGTAATAACGTTATGATTCTAATCCTGTACGTAAACTCCAGTAAGTTAGAAAACGAAAAGAGTACCTTTTTTACACAAAAAAGCACAGTTGCATGATTAGAATTATACATAAACAGTATTGTATTACAAGAACAAGTATAAAACATTTAAAAATCTACCCAATTAAAGGAACCGAGTATTTGTAATTAGTTAACATTCCACCATTGCTATATGAGTGCTACAATAACATACAATTAGAGACAACAATAGTGGAGTAAATTAGCTTTTATATGTTACTTCATGCCCACATATCCATATTTGCCGCAATGATTAATCAATAAATCGTGACTATAGTAGATTATAAAAAAGAATCATATTTATTATACAATATTTAATTATCGTAATCATTATTTTGACAGATATTTTTACAATAAAGACTGACATTATTCAATAAAAATGTCAAAAAAGAATAAACAATTGCTGACTTTCATAATATAATACACTTCATTTATGAATATTCTTGATCTAGAAGCTGTCAGTCGCCATATTTCAACCTTTATTTATTATAAAAAAGTCGAAATATACCATAGAAATAATAATTTCTAATCAAAATAATCATCACTGGCTTAAAAAACGTAAAATAAACGTTAATGATAGCTCAAATTGCTGTACTTTTTATACTTTTGAGCATTTTGAAGTCTTCTTTTGACTAACAACCTGCATTAATATGAAGCCCAATCACTGCTCTTTTTGGCTGCCGCTGTTTTTCCGACGGCCAACAAAACATCATTTTGGTTTTGTGCGCATTAGCTAAGCACAGATCTGTAACAACCACAAGGAAAAGTCTGGCAGACGCTGTGACACCGTTCAAGCTTTACCTGGTGCTTCTCATTTCATTCCAGGTAACACTATGCTCTGATTCACTTGGCACTGCATTATTGTGTTTTCCACATGACCACAGTGAGGAACGTAAATGTATAAGTGTAATTAATTTAACATCAAAGCATACATAAGATAAAAGAATTTAAATTGAAAACAACAACTGTTTACACATTTGTAATTTGTTTCTTTACTGACCTCTTGTGGCAGACTTCAGCAATGTTGTATTGATAGAGAATTATTAAGGCGAGACACTACAGTTTTTTGGTCAGTTTGCTTTCTCAACATATCGGCTTCCATGTGGAAAAAACAAACGTGTCCAATTTTTTTTTAACTTCATTTAATCCACTTCGTCCATAGATTTCTCTCAGACATAACTTCAAAGGCCATTTATTGCCATTTTCTTTTGTGGGGGACATAAAATCACCTCTTAAAGTAGGTCCTACACACACCAAACTTTACAATCTTGTACATAACAAGATTTTGACGAAATGTACTGAAGGATTTGTTGATATCTAATTCTAAGTGTGATTTATTTAAGTTTTAAGTTGAAAAAATGAGTTAAAATTTACATTTTTAGGCCAATTTTCAGTCAGATTTAATTTACTGAAAAATAAAATAAAACGAAATCCTAAATCCTCTCAGTAATTTTTTTTATAACTAATATGTGCAAAATGAGCCAAGAAATTTAAACCTGCTTCTGTCAATTTTTTAGATTGAAATGTCCCAAATATGTGCAATTTTGGCTGTTTTTACATACAAAATGCCTTATTTTTAGATGAAAACATTGCATGGTGAAGAACTTGTCATACATTCTTACATTTATGAGAGAAAATTACAGGAGAAGTGTGAAATTGATGACTTTAAATTTAAGATTTTTTCCTATTCACCTGCAGTGTCTCATCTTAAAGATTTAGTTTGTGGAATGTAAACTACATCAAGTCAAAGAGCAGACGGAAATCAGGACAAACTCTGGACATCAGGTGTACAGTTTCATTTCCCAAGCAGGCCATGGTTTTCTACAACAAACAAAGAAACAAACAATTAATAAATAACATGTGTAGCACGAGGGGTCATTAGCATTAGCATAACTGGCATAAAATAAAATTAAAATATATAAAAACCTACGTCACCCAGAGCGATGGCTCGGACCAGAATTAAGGGCAAAATGATTATTGCCATCAGGGAGAAGGCAGAGTACAAGTTAATATATTTATTTTCATTTTGTAACGTTTTTATATAGAAATAAGGCATTTTATGTGTAAAAACAGCCAAAATTGCACATATTTGGTACATTTAAATCTGAAAAATTGACAGAACCAGGTTACATTTTTGAAAATTGTCAAAAAAAATTCAAATCTTTTTTTACTTAGAACTTGAATAAAGCAGGCTTGGAATTAGATATCAGTAAATCCTTCGATTCCTTCCGTCAAAATCTTGTTAAGTACGAGATTGTACATTTTGGTGTGTAGGAGCTACTTTAAGGCTGATCTTCATGCTTCTACAGGAGAAAAAGAAAACAGGCTTTGAAGGTTGAATGTGCCAGAGAAATTTATGGATGAATAGGATCAAATTAAATAATAAAACTCGTAATTAGCAGATTTGACAAGTTTGTGTTTTCCACGTGAAAGCCAATTTGCTGAGAGACAAACTGACCGCTTGCCTGTCGTGCCTTAAGTTATTTTTTTGTAACCACCAAGTAGTCTGTTTCAGTTTGAATCATTATGAAATGTTTTGGAAATACAAGTGCACGTTTCCTGCCCACCTCTCAGCCTGAATGTTAGAAGATGAAACAAGCTCACTGTGGGAAAACTAAACCACAAACTACAGTAGAGCCGGCCTATTCAACTTTATTTTACCCAGGGCCAGATTTTTCACATGATTTTGTCCTTGGGGCCAGAAACAACGCTTCTGAAATACAAAATTGAAAAAATGTAATACAAAAGGCTTTAACAACATCTGCAGCACTGAACCAGGACTAAACCTGGTCTAAACCAGGTCTAAACCAGGTCTGAACCAGGACTAAAACCAAGACTGAACCAGGTCTTAACCAGAACTAAACCAGGTCTTACCCAGAACTAAACCAGGTCTAAACCAGGTCTTACCCAGAACTAAACCAGGTCTTGCCCAGGTCTGAACCAGGACTCAGCCAAGTCTAAACCAGGACTAAACCAGGACTGAACCAGGACTAAACCAGGACTGAACCAGGACTAAACCAGGTCTGAACCAGGACTCAACCAGGTCTAAACCAGGACTAAACCAGAACTGAACCGGGACTAAACCAGGACTGAACCAGGACTAAACCAGGTCTGAACTATAACTAAACCAGTTCTAAACCAGTTCTAAACCAGAACTAAACCAGTTCTAAACCGGATCTTAACCAGGACTAAACCAGGTCTAAAGCAGGACTAAACCAGGTCTGAACCAGGATTAAACCAGGTCTGAACCAGGTCTTACCCAGAACTAAACCAGGTCTTAACCAGAACAAAACCAGTTCTAAACCGGATCTTAACCAGGACTAAACCAGGTCTGAACCATGTCTAAACCAGGTCTTAACCAGAACTAAACCAATTCAAAACAAGATCTTAAACAGGTCTTAACCAGGTCTAAACTAGGTTTGAACCAGGTCAAAACGAGGTCTAAATGAGGTCTAAACCAGATCTTAACCAGGACAGGTCACTACCAGTTCAAAACCAGATCTTAACCAGGTCTTAAATAATTCTAAACAAGGTCTTAACCAGAACAAAACCAGATCTAAACAAGATCTTACCAGGTCTTAAACAGGTCTTAACCAGGTCTAAACCAGGGCTTAACCAAGTCTTAACCGGGTCTAAACCAGAACAAAACCAGGTCTTAACCAATAACAAGAGATAAAATATTATCTATATTTTTTGAAGATGGGTTCTTATCCCTTGGAGGGCCTGATTTGGCCCCCAGGTCCTTCTGGGTGTGTCATCTCACCTGATGTTAGTGCAGAACTCAGGGCTGTCTGTGTTACCAACTTCCCCCACTAGATGTAGCCATGTACTCTCAGGGAGTATGCAACAAGAACCGTTAAATTATTTCATTGCCAGCGTCAAAACTAAGCCAGCAATAAATCACGAGCCTTCGCAATTACCGTCCCATTAACATTCCAGTCATATTCAACAAGGTGTAATCATGTTCGAACAATAAACTAACGCTTGTCAAAACCATAAAACCAACACGTCTCGAATGACCTGATCCGTATCCAAACTTGTTCCTCCGCACTCTTGATACCTGCTCCGGTACGCGCCGAAGATCCAACCGCTCGACTTGTAGAACTTGTTTGCGGCGGTGGCAGAACGTCGGGACTGTTACACGGGATTAGCGTCTGCCTCGCCCGCTGCCATGACAATCACTTCAGCCCAGAGTTAGAGGGGCTGGCAGCCGACCACCCACGGACACTCGAATGCAAACGACGCACGTGCAAGCAAAAAAAAAAAAACACACACCACCACCAGAACCCCGCGAGGAGGGAGATGATTGCAGAAGACGGCATGGCTGGTGACAGTTCCTCTCGCCAGTCGACAAGAGGAATAAAGTCGAGGGTGTTTTGCCCGGAGGTTGTGGGGACAGATGCGGCGGGGAGAGGGGAGTCACACTGAGCCATTGTAGACGCTGCACTCGGCGCCGCTATCCATCTGTGCCAGAGCAAGAGCGCGTTTATTTCTCCGGCGTATTGACAGAAATAAAATGTGGATGTACGGTAATTTAGCGCAGTGTTTCTCAGACAGTACGGTGGGAAATGTTGAGACGGTTTCTGCTGGACGGACTCGATCTTAAGGCCCAGGCCCCCGCTTGTTGTCGTGGACGTGAACCTCGCGGAACCGAAGGCGTACGTCAACGCGAGAGACGTGGGAAAGCCGATGCGCGGGTGTGTCGCGGCGGGAAATTGATACTCGCGATTCATTTACTTTTCGTTTGTACGTTTTGTTGTTTTTGGGGTTTTTTTGGGTCGGTTTGAGCTCTCGACACATAGGTTTTCATGTGGAAACAACAAATGTGTCCAATCTGCTCCTAAAGATGTTTCATTACTTCATTTAATCCACTTCATTCATAGATTTCTCTGGGACATTGTAACTTCAAAGGCCGATTTCTTAAAATACATTTCTCTCCCACAGAGACATAAAGATCAGCCTTAAAGTAGGTCCTACACACACCAAACTTAACAAGATTTTGATGGAATATGCAGAAGGATTTGTTGATTTCCAATTCTAGGCCTGAAGTTTGAAGGTGAGACACTGCAGGTGAATAGGAAAAAATCTTAAACTTAAAGATATTGATTTGAAACTTCTCCTGTAGTTTACTCACGTAAATGTAAGAAACAAATATATTACAAGTTTTTCATAATGTCATGTTTTCATTTAGAAATAAGGCATTTTATGTGTAAACTAGTATCTGACTGGCCTAAAAATTCAAGTTTTACCTCATTCTTTTGACTTGAAACTTGTATAATTTAAGTTTAGAATTTGATATCAGCAAATACATCTGCACAAATTATGTCAAAATCTTATTAAGTGCAATATGTAAAGTTTGTGTGTGCAGGATCTACTTTAAGGCTGATATTTATGTCTCGGAGGGGAAAATGCATTTTAAGAAAATGGCCTTTGAAATTACAATGTCCCAAATCTGTGGATGAAGTGGATTAAGTAAGAAAACATCTTTAGAAGTAGTTTGTTATTTTCAGATTTAATCCGTCATATTTACATTTGTTTGACACAGATATTAATGAATGTGCAAAGTGGCTCTTGTGACCTATTTGTTTAAATTAAATGAATAAAATATTTATCAATGGAAAATTATATCAAAAATGAAAAAAAAGAAAGAAAAAAAACTCTCTGCAACAATTCGTACTATTTATTTGCAAAAAAGTTGAAGTCTGCTTTTTTTCCCAGATAAACTGTAGTAAGATTTGTTGTTAATCTTGTTGTTAGTAATGATGTGCTTAGTGTCTATTAATATAATGCGTTCATTGTTATATAATGCTCTGTTTGTTGTTCTTGACACGGCGTTTTGAAAAGCCGGTCGGTGCAGAATGGCAGCCACAAACATGTCTTTAAAAACAGGTGTGAATGACAAAGGACTGTTAGGTGTTTGTTGTTCTCCTGTAGCTCTAGTGCACAGGTGTACAAACTATGGCCCGGGGGCTGAATGCAGCCCTGAGACCACTTTTCTGGCCCTTCAGCCCAAATGACCACAAGTAGTACTTTTAACTGTAAAATGAAAAAAAAAAATGTATTAGATGTGTTTAGCACTTTTTTTTAGAATTATTATTCTTTATTTATTCACTCTATACTTGATGTATGAGTTACTATTGTAGCCATGGTTACAATACATTGCAAGTTACAGCTACTAACCAGAAAGAACATTTGTGGTATGTTGCCAGGCATTTTTGTGGTTACAGCAAGCGCTAACAGTGCACAGCTGCCTAGGGGCAGACTGACAGAAGTAAGGCTGCCCACCTGCCATCACACACAGTCCCTCCAGCGCCCCCCTGTGGCACCTGGTGCTCCAGTGGTCTCCCATCCAAGGACTGACCAGGCCTCAAACTGCTTAGCTTCTGAGATCTGATGGGATCAGGCTTTGACAAGCAGGTATGGCCTTCAAATTAGAAACACATGCTATCATGACCTAAATAATACACATGTGATATTATACTGTTCCCAGTCTTATAAAGGATGTGCCGGCTCATCAAACTATGTCAAATACAACATTTTGAATGATTCACATCATTGTCCCGTGGTCTGTGGTCTGTGGCCCTCAGCTCAGTGTATGAGTTAAAATGTGGCCCTCAGTCAAAGACGTTTGAACACTTGTCTTGTCATGAAGTTCATAAAACTCATGGTCTGCTGTAGTTCTAGTGCAGGGGTGTCCAAGCAATGGCCTGGGGGCCACATGCAGCTCTCCAACCCATTTTTGTTGGCCCTCAGATTTCCTTCTAAATTGGCCCAAATGACCACAAGTTGTACTTTTTACTGTAAAATTGAAAACAATCTGCTATCGTAACCTAAATGATAAACATTTGATATTATACAGACCTAAAATGAATGTTGCAAATCTTGTGTCAAAATGTGGCCCTCAGTGAAAGACGTTTGAACACCACTGTTCTAGTGTTACTTTATAAACATTTTGTCCTGTTTTGCAGAAGTATCACAGATATAACTGTTGTGTAATGGCAGAGTGGTTATTTATGTGTTGACAGACGATGGAACACAAACTCGATGACCAGTTTCCCACGACGGTGCTGCAAAGGAACTGTAGTTAGAAATGCTGTTAATCTTGTTGGTTGTTAATGATCTACTTACTCCACACTAATACAGTGAGTGTGTCATTGTGCTTGGCAAGACTTTTGGAAAAACTGGTTGGTTCCGAATGGCAGCTACAAACATGTCATTAGAAAAACTGAAAGGTGTGAATGAACAAAGGACTGCAGTCAGGTGTTTGTTGTTTTGTACTTAGTTTTTGTTTGTTTTTGTTTTTTCCCACATGATCTCCTGTAGCTCTAGTGTTTCATTTACAGTCTGTTTTATTAACATTTCCTCCTCATTTGGGTAAATTAGTACAACTAATGGTGTAGTGTTTCAGATCTGAAGGCTAAATACTTTCTTATTTACATGATGAAGTTAATAAAACATCCATTGTTTTATGCACATAGTCTCCTGTAGGTCTAGGTAGTCTTCGTTGTAGTTTTTACTGAAAAATGAAAACAATCTGCTATCATAACCTTAATAATAAACATTTGATATTATACAGACCTAAAAGAAACTAAAGTTAGAAATGTTGATAATCTTGTTGGCTGTTAACGATCTACTTACTCTACACAAATACAGTGAGTGTGTCATTGTGCTTGGCAAGGCTTTTGGAAAAACTGGCTGGTGCAGAATGACAGCCACAAACAAAAAATGTCATTTGAAGGATTAATAAAGGAAGTTAAGGTGAGACAATGCAGGTGAAGAGGAAAAAATCTTAAATTTACAGATATCAATTTGAAACTTCTGTAGTTTTTCATAATGTCATGTTTTCATGTAGAAATAAGGCATTTTATTTGTAAAAATTGGCCAAAAATTCGGGACATTTGGGATTTGTGACATTTAAAACCTGAAAAATGGACAGAACCATGTTTAAATGTCTTGGTTCATTTTGTACACATAGTAGTTACAAAAATATTCACAGAGGGGATTTTGGATTTCTTATTTCGTCAAAGTAAACTAGATTGGACTGAAAATTATCCTATGAGTCATTGTGCTTGGCAAGACTTTTGGAAAAACTGGTTGGTGCAAAATGGCAGCCACAAACAAAAAATGTCATTAAAAACTGAAAGGGTTGAATGAATAAAGGATTAATAAAGGAAGTTAAGTGATTGTGTTGAAATTATAGTGTGTTTTATTCACATTTCCTGAATAAACACTAGAACTACAGGAGATCATGTGCCAAAAACAAACATAAAGAGAAAACAATCACTTAAGGCGAGACACTACAGGCCAAACTCCACTTCATCCATAGATTTCTATTGGATATTGTGAATTCAAAGGCCGTTTTCTTAAAATGGATTTTTCTCTCTCGGGACATAAACATCAGCCTTAAAGTAGCACCTACACACACCAAACTATACAATCTTGGACTCAACACAATTTTGACAAAACGTACTGGAGGATTTTTTGATATCTAATTCTGAAACTGATTTATTTCTGTTTTAAGTTTTAAAAAATGAGGCGAAATTTGAATTTTTAGGATAATTTTCAGTCCAATCTAGTTTACTTTTACGAAATAAGAAATCCAAAAACCCCTCTGTGATTTTTGTAACTACTATGTGTACAAAATGAACCAAGACATTTAAACGTGGTTCTGTCAATTTTTCAGGTTTAAATGTCCCAAATATGTGTATTTTTGGCCAATTTTTACAAATAAAATGCCTTATTTCTACATGAAAACATGACATTATGAAAAACTACAGAAGTTTCAAATTGATATCTGTATATTTAAGATTTTTTCCTCTTCACCTGCATTGTCTCACCTTAACTTCCTTTATTAATCCTTCAAATGACATTTTTTGTTTGTGGCTGTCATTCTGCACCAGCCAGTTTTTCCAAAAGCCTTGCCAAGCACAATGACACACTCACTGTATTTGTGTAGAGTAAGTAGATCGTTAACAGCCAACAAGATTATCAACATTTCTAACTTTAGTTTCTTTTAGGTCTGTATAATATCAAATGTTTATTATTAAGGTTATGATAGCAGATTGTTTTCATTTTTCAGTAAAAACTGCAACGAAGACTACCTAGACCTACAGGAGACTATGTGCATAAAACAATGGATGTTTTATTAACTTCATCATGTAAATAAGAAAGTATTCATCCTTCAGATCTGAAACACTACACCATTGCTACGATAGTTGTACTAATTTACCCAAATGAGGAGGAAATGTTAATAAAACAGACTGTAAATGAAACACTAGAGCTACAGGAGATCATGTGGGAAAAAACAAAAACAAACAAAAACTAAGCACAAAACAACAAGCACCTGACTGCAGTCCTTTGTTCATTCACACCTTTCAGTTTTTCTAATGACATGTTTGTAGCTGCCATTCGGAACCAACCAGTTTTTCCAAAAGTCTTGCCAAGCACAATGACACACTCACTGTATTAGTGTGGAGTAAGTAGATCATTAACAACCAACAAGATTAACAGCATTTCTAACTACAGTTCCTTTGCAGCACCGTCGTGGGAAATTGGTCATCGAGTTTGTGTTCCATCATCTGTCAACACATAAATAACCACTCTGCCATTACCACAACAGTTATATCTGTATATAGTAACTAGTGGTAGTAATTACAATATAGTAACAGGACAAGACAAGTGTTCAAACGACTTTGACTGAGGGTCACATTTTGACACATACACTGAGCTGAGGGCCACAGACCACGGGACAATGATGTGAATCATTCAAAATGTTGTATTTGACATAGTTAATAATAATAAGACTGGGAACAGTATAATATCACATGTGTATTATTTAGGTCATGATAGCATGTGTTTCTAATTTGAAGGCCATACCTGCTTGTCAAAGCCTGATCCCATCAGATCTCAGAAGCTAAGCAGTTTGAGGCCTGGTCAGTCCTTGGATGGGAGACCACTGGAGCACCAGGTGCCACAGGGGGGCGCTGGAGGGACTGTGTGTGATGGCAGGTGGCCAGCCTTACTTCTGTCAGTCTGCCCCTAGGCAGCTGTGCACTGTTAGCGCTTGCTGTAACCACAAAAATGCCTGGCAACATACCACAAATGTTTTTTCTGGTTAGTAGCTGTAACTTGCAATGTATTGTAACCATGGCTACAATAGTAACTCATACATCAAGTATAGAGTGAATAAATAAAGTGAAATACATTCTGAAGTGTCTTTTAGTGTCCAAAAAAAGTGCTAAACACATCTAATACATTTTTTTTTTTCATTTTACAGTTAAAAGTACTACTTGTAGTCATTTGGGCTGAAGGGCCAGAAAAGTGGTCTCAGGGCTGCATTCGGTCCCCGGGCCATAGTTTGGACACCCGTGCACTAGAGCTACAGGAGAACAACAAACACCTAACAGTCCTTTGTCATTCACACCTGTTTTTAAAGACAGGTTTGTGGCTGCCATTCTGCACCGACCGGCTTTTCAAAACGCCGTGTCAAGAACAACAAACAGTGCATTATATAACAATGAACGCATTATATTAATAGACACTAAGCACATCATTACTAACCAACAGGATTAACAACAAATCTTACTACAGTTTATCTGGGGAAAAAAGCAGACTTCAACTATTGTCTCAAAGGTTTTTTTTTGTTTTGTTTTTTAATTTTTGACACCATCTTCCATCTACAAATATTTTATTAATTTGATTTAATAAATAGGGGACACACACATTAGTGAACATATAGCTATGAAGTTAAATCCACCGTTCCTAGTATTAATAACAGAGAAGATTTCCTCAAGAAGGGCTGGAATAATATTTAAAATGAACTAAAAAAAATTTGAAAACACAGCTTGACAAAGAGTAAATTACAAGCCTTCGACATGATTTAACCTGGATGAAAACGTGAAATGAGGCTTTTTTTTCTCCATTGCATATTCTGAATACCATCCTTTGTCTTTTCCGTCTTATTCCTTTTATTTATCATTTTATCGACGCCGCTGATCACACTGAAAGGTCAGCCGTCTATCGTTTTACATTACATCTCCCCTTTTTGGCCCGTATTGACTCTAGGGCCGTGCCAGCTTGACGGTCGTGTTTGTAATGCATCTGATAATGGAGACGAGTTCGGAGGAATTGCGTTTCTCACTTGGCGGACGGTTAGTCGGTGGAGTTAAAACTAATGATGGAAAGACTCAGAGGAACGACGGTGCTTTGGAACAATGAGGAAATTAGGTTTTGTTTAAAAATGACTCCACGGCTTTCTCATGGATTCCTTGGAGTCCACCTGTCAAGTTTGTTTTGCTTCATCCCAGTTCGCCGTTACATCCCTTCGGTATTTACAATTTAGCTATTCCCCGATGTCTGTCTTTCACAAATTAACCTAAGGGCTATTCAGCTTAAGGCCCGGGGGCCAAATAGGCCCTCTGAGAGATATGATCCGGCCCTCAACCCGTCTTCACGAAATAGAAAGTATTTTATCTTTTGTTAGTGGTTTAGCACAAGTTTAGTCCTGGTTTAGACATGGCTTAGTACTGGCTTAATCCTGGTTTAGACCCGGTTAAGTCCTGGTTTAGACTTGGTTTAGACCTGGTTTAGTCCTGGTTTAGACCTGGTTTAAACTTAGTTCGGACCTGGTTTAGACTTGGTTTAGAGCTGGTTTAGTCCTGGTTTAGACCTGGTTTAGACCTGGTTTAAACTTAGTTCGGACCTGGTTTAGTCCTGACTTATTCCTGGTTTAGAGCTGGTTTAGTCCTGGTTTAGACTTGGTTTAGACCTGGTTTACTCCTCGTGTAGACCTGGTTTAGTCCTGGTTTAGACTTGATTTAGTCCTGGTTTAGACCTGGATTAGTCCTGTTTTAGACTTGATTTAGTCCTGGTTTAGACCTGGATTAGTCCTGGTTTAGACTTGATTAAGACCTGGTTTAGTCCTGGTTTAGACTTGATTAAGACCTGGTTTAGTCCTGTCCATCTGAAAGATCGGACCCTCTGTAAAATAAAGTTGAATAGCCTGTGCTAAATTGCAATCCTCTGCCATTTCCCCTTGTATGTGTGTGTGTTGTGTGTGTGTTTTTCCATCTATTTTTGTCCCAATGGGCTTTCCGTAGCTGTGGTGATAATAAGCACTTGTTGCGATTCCCGAGGTACCTGCCCTCCACAGTGCAACCTCCTCACTTTTGCTTTCTGACATTTACGTGCTCAATTAGGCCCTGCTATGACAAGCTCAGTCGCCCCTGCCACCTCGCACATTAAAGGCATAATAAGGCATGAGGGGGAAAAGGTCCCACGAGGAGGATTTTCCAAAAAATAAAAATGCGAGAAGATGAAATAAATAATTTGATGTTTTATCGTCAGACAGTGTAAACTTTCACACGTAAAACAACAACATTCTGCAAAAAGATTTTATTATATGAGATTTTGTAACTTCTGAGGTTTGTCTTCACTTCATCTCCAAGATCATCGATCAAAATATACAAACTAAAGATGTTAAAATAAAAATGGATGACTCAATCTATGCCAACAATTAAGGATTCGACCGAGATAGTAATTGACATTGGAATAATCTGTATTCTTTCTTTGTCTCTGATCAGGTTCTGTTTTGTTTAAATTTAAAGAAAAACTGGGGAATAAAAAAAAAATCTCCAAAATAAATTTAGTTTTTTTGAATACATTTGTTGAATTTTTTATACGATATTGTCTATATCTTCAGGACAAATGAGGATTGCACCAAATTGTGTGTTGTAAGTTCAAGCAGAGGTTTAAGGAAAAGAATGATCGAAAAATTGTTCTCAGTTGAGGGGTTTCAATGCATTTCATTGCAAAATTCATTGGTATCAGCATCAGATCAATATTGCAATAGTATTGGATTAAATAAAATTTTTAAAAAAGCAGTTGTATCGTCTATCACTATTACATACCGTACATTAATTTTTTTTTGTATGTGACCCAATTTTTATGAATTGCACTGAAGAAATTATTGACATCTAATTCAAAGCCTGAATTATTTACGTTATAACTCCAAAAATAGCAGCAAATTATCAATAGTTACGCCAATTTTCAGTCAGATCAAGATTATTCAAAAGTAACATAAACCATACAAACAATGAAGCAAGAAATTTAAACCGGGCTCTATCCATTTTTCCATCTATTATTTGAACGTCCCAAAGTGTGGCATTCACGTACTAAATGTCTTAATTATTTATGATGAAAAACATGTAATACATTTTTTTCTGTTATTTATATCTGTAAAGTACACAAAAAGTTTCGAATTTGTCTCTAATTTGTTTGCTTACCCATTCACCTACAGTGTTTTGCATTGATTTAAATAGTTGCCAGACAAAAAAATGCAATCGAAAAAGTGCACCATTTGCATTTTTTTCAAATACGCTACAACGTTTCAAACATAGCTCTGGAAATCTCCCACTAAAACTCCATTTCCCCAGTCCCTGTCCCCTGATCTTCCCGCTGATATTCCCGTTTGGCCGCTTGTTTGTCGCAGTATGTTCCCGGGGCTTTCTCTCGACGTGTGCCGCGGCGGACATCTTGTAAATGTTTGCTTTGGCTCTCCGCAGCGGTCAATCCTCTCGCACGTCGCCGCAGTCTGCCTGAGCGGGGGAAGAAACATCGCCTCAGGACTCGCCTAATCTACTCCGAGCCCCGTCGCGGAGTGTGGCCGACTCCCCCTGCTCGAGCTTTCCGAGAGTCCGCGGGAGAAGACGGAACGGCTGGAGCGGGGACGGCGCGAGGAGGGCCGGCTGTTTGACTTTCCCGTCTTGTCCCGCGCGTCTCGGAGCCGAGGGGGGTTGCCAGGTCGAGGCTGCAATTAAGATTCTGCTCAGCCAGGCTACTCCGATGGCTCAATGGGGCGAGAATAAGCAAAAGCCCACGGGTGATAAATGGCCTCCCATCGCTGCTCGTGTCCTTCCAATATAACCGGGGCATTAATTACACCAATTGGTATTGCACCGTCATCAATATCTGTGACTAGCTCGCGCGCCGATGTGTTTGGAGGCATCGGTCTGACGGGCGGAGACGAAAGCGTTTGTTAGAGAGCGGAGTCGAAGCGTTTAATCGTTACGCTAACTTTTTACAATATGCCAGCGTGTTTGAAAGTTTTGATTGTGTGTTTAGGATAAGCTCGGTGATTATAGGCTTAGGCACTGTCTGCACCCGTCCCAGCTTGTATCGTTTGACTGCCGTGAAAGTAAGCGACAGAAAACTCGGATTTGGATGCGAGATGGGTTCTAGAGTTGTTCATTGCGAAGCGCCTAAGGTGAATAGGAAAAAAAAATGAATTTATGACATTGATTTGAAACTTTACTCACATAAGTCTAAGAAAAAAAATTATTACAAGTTTTTCATCCTGTAATGTCTTCATAGAGGGATAGAAACAAGGCATTTTATGTTTAAAAACTGACAAAATTGGGACAGACATCTGAAAAATAGACAGAATAAGGTTTAAATTTCATGGTTGTACAGAAGGCATTATCTTACTTAGTTTTAGAATGAACTAGATCTGACTAAAAATTGGGCTGAAAATTAAACCTAGTTTAATTCTGGTTTAATCCTGGTTTAGTCCTCTGAAAGCAACCTGGTTTAGACCTGGTTTAGTCCTGATTTAATTCTGGTTCAGTTCTGGATTGGCAGATGTTATTAAAGCCTTTCGTATTACATTCTTTTTTCTTTCTTTTTTTTTTTTTGTACTTCAAAAGTACTTGGCACTGCGGCGGCTGCTCCAGTGACGACCCCCCCACCCCCATCTGTCTGGAGGATCGATCTCTACACTGGATGATCTATGCGCCACCCGCCTGGACAGTTGGATTAGCCACACCTCGTCTGCCTGGACGAACTCCATCTACTGTAGATGAACCATTCCAATGCTGGGGGAGCTTTCTCTATACTGGGTGGACTGCTCCTCGTCCTCCTGGAGGAACTCTTTAAACCACCTCCCTCTTGAGTGGTTCTGGCTCCACAGTCCAAGTGGATGTCAGTCCTAGTTCATCTGCAGCCTGTCCGTCCGTGGGAGTAGGATCCCTCCTTCACTGTGGTTCTCCCCGAGGTTTCTACTTATTCCCATGGGGTTTTTTGTAGTTTTTCCTCGCCGCGAAGGAGGGTCAAAGGACAGGGGCATTCTGGGACAGTTATCTGAACTGTTTTCTACCTGTGGCCCATCGAGGCAACTGTTGTTGTGATTTTGGGAATTATAAAAATAAATTGATTTGATTTGATTTGAAAAGCGTTGGGCATGATTCCGGCCCAGAGGTCAAAATCATTTCAAAAACCGGGCCCTTGGTAAAATTAAGTGTACCATTGCCACAGTAGTTTTAACTAGAAATTTACCAAAGAAAGACCAAAAACTGTGAATAAAATGTACTCTAAATTAAGTAAACATTAGAACTAAAGAGGTGTCCGCATACCACCAGAAGAAGTTCGCGTGCCACCAATGGTATACGTCCCACAGTTTGACAAACACTGGCCTAGACTATCGCAAAAAGCCCCAGTATCTATTCGAATTTTGGTTCGCATTTTGACTTTCTCTGTTTGTTTTGTATTCCGAAAACAATACATTCATGGAGTCGCGCATTTTTCTCAGATGTCCAAACTCGCTCAAACTTCTCCGGCAAAGTAAGCATTTCCCTGCGCTAAGCATAAACAGTGATTATTTATTTCTCATGAAGGTTTGTAAGTTCTTCAATCAAAAGACATCAGAGGAGGCGCACACAGTAATGGAGCTGAAAGGGAACCCTGCGTGGTGGCTGTGTTCTAATGAGTCCTAATCAGGGGCCACGCTGCCGGCTCCAGCTGCAGGTGGGCTCCGGGCTGCCTTCTCTTCTTACCGCAGTAATTGTTTTGAAATCATCGGGAAATCTAATAAACAGTCCACAACATGAGCGCACGGGGAAGACACATTTTACGGCATCCCTTTGAAAGTCGTTAACTTTTATCACTGATGTGTTGAAGAATAAGTTGGCTTGGTTTTACTGTAAACCTTTTTATTTTACTTTTACTTCGGACTCCAGTATGAAACACTTAAAACACAAATACAACACATTTGATATATATATGGGATTTGTGCGAAAAGATAAACAAATATACTTTTAAATCCTGTTACCGTGCAGGCGTCCCATCGGTGAGACATTGGACTTTTTCTTAATTTAATCCATCTGATAAAAGGAAACAAGCTGCTGGACATGTTAAATATGAAAAGAAAGCTCTTTTTCACAGTCAAATCAACCATTCTGGGATGAATTAAGAGTCAGTTTGTTCTCCAAAAGCACAACAAAAAAATGACACTAAACTTCAGAAAAATTTAATAGGACTTTTATATGGATTCCGCCTGGACTTTTTTAAACTTTATTACAAGTCCCTCAAACTCATTTTTAGTTAAATTTGCGTCAGATTTTAAAGAGGAATTGTCAAAACCCAACAAAAACCCAAACTAGAGTAAATCCAGCCCTACTTCAAGACACCAGCTTTAACAAAGAAAATCTAGACAGAATTTAAAAAGATCTTATTTCCACTTGTAATTAGATTAAATCAGACAAAAAAGGCCAAAACTAAAGTGTCTCGGCTTCACAAAGACAATAGTTTGTGCTCAAAAGGGTTCAGAAACAGCTTCAGTTTGGATTTGGGCTCATTATGTTTAAGGAAAAATAGGCCCAAATCCTAAAGGGTTTTAACTTAATCCTAATTCTACATACAGTACATGCAGTCTGGTCGCTGTTGGCTTACCTTTGATTCATTAAAGGAGGCACAAGGCACAGATTAAATTGACATTTACCAATCAATAAATGTAAGTCAATACTAACACATGTTGAGAAACCTGGCTATAGACTTTTTAAAAAGAGACAGTAAGTCCTGTGCTTTTCTCCTTCGTTTTTTTCCCCTATGTGCAGCACAAACACACTCGAAGGAAGAGTGCGAAACTTTCAAACCTTGGGCTGTCTTTCTTGCATTTGCAGCGAGTTCTCCCGTGGTCATGTCCCAGTCCGGGCTCGCTCTTCACCCGGTACACTGCCACTGTACATTTAGCGTGGAATAATGTGGAAAACATCGCAAACATAATCAAAGTTCTGACTTTTCTCGAAACTCATGTCTTTGCTTGCTGCTTAGCTGTTTAAACTGGCGCAGAAATTCCTTGTTGCGAGGTAAGAATCTCAGAGGAATGCGGTGGGGAGGTGAAGGAAATATAATCAATTTTCTTCGAGACAAATCGAGATGAACTGCAAATTTGGTTAATCTTTTGAATCGATTTATTGCCTAGACCTACTCTGTCACTTCTCCTTCGCCGGACTTTGTACTTCACTATCCCCAAAACCAGGAGTGGTTTGTGGCGTTGAGATGGAGGTGCACGGCAGACTGTAGTCCTAAATTGCACACATAAGTTACATGAACATCAGTAATATGCATTTTAATGTGAACTTTGAATAGAACCAAACACAGCACAAGTTGAAAACACATTAGAAAGTGTTAGAAACGTCTAATCCCTTGATTTTTCATTCAGTGTGGCGGAGAACACTAGTGTGCCTTGAAAAAATGTCCAGTTTGAGTCAACAGCTTCACAAATATGGATGTGATTGACTATTTTAGAGTGTACTGGGAAACTTTAGCACTAAAAACTTACACAAAACCATCACTATTTCCAAATTTAAACACTATTTACCATATGTTTTTTCAAATAAATGGTCTGATTTGGTAATGTTGCAGTAATAGTTGGTGTGCCGAGGTGTCGTTTGAACCGAAAAAGTGTGCCGCAACTCAAAAAAGGCTGAAAAAAACATGTTCTAATCATTGCGATCCCCAGGCACAAGTTGCCCCCGAAGGAACGCCCTACGTACATTTACTTTGCCAACTCAGCAGCTGCCTCTACAGTGAGACGTGGAAGGTGAAAGCGTACGTCCAGCTAAAGTCACTTTGGTCGAGCATTCACGCCATCTGGCCTGTCGCTTAACCTGCACCTTTGTCCCCTCATCCCTCCTGCCCATACAGTACGATTCTGTCAACGCTCCTCCACTACAAACACCGTGGACAGACTCAAACTTTTGACAAGGCCATTGCAGATATTCATATGTAAAGGGTGTAAAGTCCAAAGCCTTGACTGCCCTTATTCGCCGTCTGGCAAGATAGATCATCTCAAATTAGTGTGTATTAGAAATAATGTGTTCTTTTATGGCTCGATTAAACCTTCATTAACCCTGCCAACTTTGTTTTTATCCCCCTGACGTATGCTGTGTTGAGCTTTATCTTATTTCGTGTAAAGCCAGTTTTATTTCGAACCTGTCTGAAGAGCAAATTTACGCGAGATCAGAAAGGCTTTTTGTGCTGAAATTAAACTGAAAATGTCACGCATGGGCTGGTGAGAGTTGAAAAAAGGAAACTATTCTGATGTTTGTGGGTATTAAAATCTGCAAAGGATCTGCAAATTGCGGATAAGGTTATACTCATTTCCGACAAGATAATTGGAACTAGAAGTACATGTTTAAATCACTTTATGGTTTTAGTTTGTATTTCTTTTTGCCCATCTGAATAGTTGTAAATGTTGAATCCAAGTTCACAATATTTGATTGGTGTTAAAAGTGTACTATGCAACTTTATCCAAAAACTGATTGTCTCTATGGAGATGTTATAGTTTTGACTGGAATTTTTCATTGTGTGGAATTAAACAAGCATTGACACTACGAGGCCAAGACACAGGTGATGTTCAGTTACTTATTTATTTCAATAAAACACCTGTAATTTAATAAATGCAAAACAAATAAGTTTAATTCCATATGGTAAAACATTCCAGGCATGTCTCCATAAGGACAAACAGGTGGCAACCTCTCACTAGAAAAGTTACATTGCGCATCTTCAAGCAAAAAAAAAAAAAAAACTTAATAAAGTTCTCATGATTTTTTCTCATTATGACTTAGTTTGGTGAAATAGAACCTCTGGTAAATATTTATCATCAGTCAAGTTGCAGTTTGTGAAGAAAAAATGAAAAAGAAAAGTTGACTTAACACTGAATCTATGTCATCAAAAAGTGACATTCTATCGAAAAAGCAGACACACAACCATTTAGCAAAATATAGGTGTTATCCAGTTTCCTGGAAAATAAAGAATGATACCGCTCTGTATTTTTTATACAGATCGATATCAGTCATGCCACTGCGTTAATCTCCGCAAGTTCAGATGGGCATGATCGACAGGCGGATTAGCCAATCAGGGGAACACATTTTCTTGTCAAAACAAACGTGGCTGAGTTAAGAAGAAAGGCAAAAAAATATCATAGCGACTGAAAATCATGGCGTATTTCTGCAGAAACAATGAGTGAAGCACAAAAAAAAAGAAAAGAAAGAAAGACGACCAATGAACTTGTGTGTTTTAAATGCATCACAGACATAAACGCTTCTGATTGCATGGTATGGTTTGAGTTTGACCCAAAGCACGATGGAGGGCGGAGTGACCAGACTCACTCTTTGCAAAGAATTGTGTGTATTCTGGATCCCAGACAGGTTATCAGTCATTATTATTTTCATATCATAACTATAGTGTAATGTATGTATTGCTACGTAACAGTTATAGAATTACCTCTACCTATCTCACATCTGCTGCTCATGTCCGACCAGGAAGTACAACCAAAACAGCTTAACTGATCATGTTCACGTATGAGTGAAATATGCAGTCTAACCTGTGCACTTTATGTAGCCTGTTGATCTGCATCGTTTTGGACATCCTTGTCAAACTACGTCACCAGTCCATTTCACCTCAACCCGTCCTGAAAGGTAACAATGAGTGTGACCCACATTGTGCATATTACAGTCACCAAGAGGCCGTTAGTCAAGATTTACTCATGACAGGAATGCCCCACAAAGTGCTAATCGGCCTTAATAAGGTTTTACATTTATGAGTCGTCAAGTTGAAGGAAAACACAGCCCGCTGGCATCGTTACCTTTTATTGGTTGGGCTTACAAAAGTAAATCTGAGGGAGGTTGTTAAAGACTTCAGATTTTCCCACAATAGACAAAGGGAAAGTATTGTTCTTTTTAGATGCGATTATTATGCAATGGAGATAAGTTGAAGCATTGCTGATCATGTTTGTCGACCACAACAAAATAAAATATTACCGTGAAAGAAAGGTGCAAGCAAAACAACTCTGTATTATTTTTTATTTTCATCCAAATGTCTTCCCCAAAGCCCAACCACAACAAATAAGCATTGACCCCTCAACAAGCTCGCAATATCCAACCATTTTCACGCAAAACAACAACGATACATAACTAGTCAGCACATTCGAAGCATTTTAGTCCGGCATGATTTGTAAAACCAAGGTAACTCAAGGTAAGTTGTTCAAATTCAGCTCAACCTATTGCTTCGGACATCCAGTTGAAACCCTGATTTGGCTTCTCTGTGTGACTTTTGCAGAAATGAACCAGGAACTGTATCATTTTGCTCCATGTGAGTTTCACTTTTGCACCTCCGGGGTCACGGCTAAGGCCAGTGGACAGAAATATCTCCTTCTCTCAGCAACGGTGCCGCGTTTGTCTTCACTATATTTATGAGATCTCATTATTTCCATTCCTTTTGCTGTCGCTTAGTATTAAGTTTCTTTCAGTGCACACAGGAATAGCTCCGGTCTCGATATGAAGCCAGGGTCCTCTCAAAGAGCTGCATTTCAATAACAAAAGGATATATTTCTTGGATTGGCGCTGTTAGCCGCATAAAATATCATTGATTTTGTTCAAATGCTTCAATCTTTTCGCCGGGCCTATGTAGTCGACGGATCCGGAATGAAAATCAACATAAAACCAGGCACTTATTACGAGCGAAATGGCTTTCTTTTGAGTCCCTTCTTGGTAATATTGCAAATGAAATTACAAACCGTTGTGTTCCCAAGCACCATGTAAAAAATGGAAATTCGGAGTGTTAATTCATGCATGAAGGCATTGTTGCTGTTGAAAAATTCTTCTGATTCCAGACGTTGAATTCACCATGGTATTATTCATTAAGACAAGTGCAATGCAGGGAGTCTGTGCCTATCTGCAAACCAGGCCCACCATATGTTTAGTGTCAATACGACTTCACGGTTGTCCATGTGGAAAATAGCTGCGGGCTCAGAATGCACACTTACGCAGGGCTGTGTTTAGATAAATAATCTTGAACTGTGAAATGTGTAATAGAAAACGAGAGCCATGTCTAAAAATAATTTCCATCTTTTTAATTGTCAGAGCGAGGAGAGTAAACGGTCGATCGCAAACTCTACGCAGGTCTGTTTTGGCGGACAAAGAGTCGTGTGATTGTTTCTAATGCCCTTGGTGATTCTCCAAGGACTGGCCTGGCATGAAATTGGCAGAAGCAGGGACCGTGGGGAGAGGAGAAGGAGGAGGAGAAGAAGAAAGCAAGAAAATAATGTGCGAGCGAGACGAGATAGAACTTTGGGTAAAATGTCCACGAGTAAAAAAGAATGGTGGTGCGCAAGAGAGCCGCCATGATGAAAAGAGGCAGAGAAAAGAGGAGGATCGTTTGAGGTCTGCTGGGTTCCCTCCCAGACATGAACGCTCCGCAAACTTTGTGCTTAGAAAAAAATCAAAGTTCAAGACGGATGACCATGAGCTGTTAGTGAGAGTCAGGCAACTCATTAGCCGGAGTGAACCGAATATATTCTTTACACTTGTTCCAGAGGATGCAGCAATGATCCTCCAGTTCATAATCCAATGACCATTTTGTTATGTTGTTGGGAAAAAATACGGCTGACGGATAAAGAATGGGGACATACATATACTTTTGTCAATGGAGGACAACAAAATCATATGTTTGGAAAGAATTCTGTTGGAAAAATACATCATGTTTGTACAGCACCATGTCAACGTGCACACTATTCACAGGGAGAAACTGTGTTTGCCAATTGGCCCATCATTACCATGTGTTTTGGGACTGTGCTGATGCTCAGAAATATTGGATTGATGGATAAAAAATTACTTCCTGACTCTTTGGACCTCTTTGACAGACTCTGGACTAAATGGGATTTGTACACTGGACAACGTGTGCCATGTTTCATGTTGTGGGTTTCATGGGTTTTTAAAATTTTGAAGAAAAATGAAAGAAAATGGAGAAAATACAGCTAGTGACCACTGTTAGTAACTAACGATAATAATATTGTCTGATAGGGCACGGTATGTTATTCAGTGGCATAGCTTTACAGTAAAGATCTTGACAGCTACGTCTTGATTACATAAGATAACTATGGCCTTGTAATCCAGCCATTGTAGTGGTCCTATTTTAGACATTGTTTATTTAAAGGTGCACCTTTTCTACCTACTTGTCTCCATGGAGATATTATCGCACTGTTTCATAGTTTTTCATTGATAAGGCCGACAGTCCAACAGGTCAGATTTGTGGAGAGGTGACCCCGCTCACAGGAAGAATGCAAAGATGTTGTTGTTGTTTATAAACTTAATTTTTTAATTACAATTACAATTTATTTTATTATTAACAAAAAACAACAACAAAAACACCAGTAATTGCATGAATACAAGCTAGATTTTTTTTTTTTTGCCAAAATGAAATATGTGCAATCTCTACCACCCAGTCATAAAGTTATACCAAACCAACCAAGTAACCAATACTGTCACAAACAAAACAAAAACAAAAAAACAATTTGGCGCACACAAATGACCATATTGTTCCAAAGTGCCAAGAGTTTTGACATAATCTGGCTCCAGGCCTGCATCAAAAAACATATGCAAAGTAACCGTTTCATGGAAGATCTTGATGAGGCGTGAACGTCTGTACAGTCAGGGGGTGTATGCGTGTGCTTGAGCATATGTATGTGCAGCTGTATTGTATGATGCGTTGTAGATTAAAGAAATGAAGGAAAAGTAGAGTGGGTCGAGCAGGTGACACGCTAGGAACAGTACGGTCGAGCATGTGCAAGAGGTTTTGAAGATGCAGGACGTCGCAAGACCGCACATAACTACACCCACGCAGTATATAGCAGCGCAAACAGAGCCAGATACAGATGTTCATTTTCTATTATATTCTATTTACTATTGTTTTAGTTCGAAAACATGAGATGCCAAACTTAAGGTACTCAAGAGTATGTTTAAAGGCTAATAACAATAAAAAATCAATCTACTTGCACTGCCAAATTTGCAGCACTTTACATTTTCAGTATATAGTCTTCTTCTATTTTATTGTATTTTATTCTTAATGTTATGCATACCTTCTTTTATATATGTTGCTACTGTTTTATTCATGTTTTATGTTTGCTACTGTTTTATGTTGCATTTTACCGCCAAAGCAAGTTCTTAGTTTGTGAATATTGTTCACTGACAATGGCAATAAGCCTTTTTCTGATTCTGAAAACATGCATAATAGTTTTCCTTTAAATTCAACATCATCAGGTCAAGAAAAAAATTACTTAATCTTATATATATATATATATATATATATATATATATATATATATATATATATATAATTTTGTTTGTCAAAACACACCATAAATATGTGCATATATGACATGGCACACTTAAAGGTTTTAATGATTTTCTAATTTTGATTTTATTTGGTGTATTAATTCCTACTGTACATTTAAATAAAATCAAGTTTTACACCAATCAAGTTGTAGTTTGTGGAGAAAAGTTGAAAAATATCACACTAGAGAGACTCATTCCATCCTAAGGTTAAAATAATAATAGTTTAAGGTAAAAATGTATCCATAAAATATTAATTCAACAAAATAAAGGTGTTCACATATATTTTAATTTGTCAGATTTAAAAATATGTGACATTAGCTGAGTTTTAGCCCAGTGTACGAAGTAATTTCCTAGTGTGATCATTACAACTAGAGATATAAAAAAAAAAAAAAAAAAAAGCTAAATCGTGATAATTTTTTAAAAATTTTAAATATATTTATCTTACCAGTATTTCAGTTATATGAGTAGTCCGACCTGTCATAGGCACTTTAAACCCACATCGACTGGTCTTCATTTCGGCCCCTGTCATTTGGAGAGCCATCATGAGGATAATTATCCACAATCCATACTACATTGAGCCTTTAAAGAGTCACCCGCTGACAAGAATCATCGCTCCTTTTGTTTCCTACTCCCCAGAGACCCCCCTGGCCCTCCCTTTCTCCCACCCACTACGCCGCACTGCCTCCTACGGCTTTTACGAACCCGTTTCATTAGCCACCTAGCTCGAGCGGTCCCCGAAGTGTAAATCCCGGGGCTTCGACTGTTTACAAAATGTGCCTTTTTTACAGCGCGTCGTCCCCGTAAAAGATGTAAAACCACCTCCCATTTAGAAGGAGGGTGCTAAACGCGAACATGCTAATTGGATTGGCATTTCACAAAAGGCAGATTTGACTTCACGCTAATGTGATTGTCACTCTCTCCACTTTCTCTTTGCTCGGGAACTAGAACGACAGAGGCGGAGAGTTGAGAAAGCAAAGACGGCATCTGGTTGGTAAAAAAAAAGAAAAGAAAAAAAAAGAAATTGTGTAAAGTTTCAAAGCGGATTCAGAGTTGTACGTTCATAGAAGTCGCGGACAGCTGTGAAATTTGCGCGGAATTTTGTTGGATGATACAATTACTGGAAAAAAGACAGAAGTTGTAAAATATATTCAGCTGCCACATGCTATCAAAAGAACTCAAACCACCAAAAAATAAGTAAATGGCATAAATATCTAACTGATCGCTTTTTTTTTTTTTTGTATTAAAATTGTGTATAGGTTTCTTTGGCAGTGTTTTGTCAAACTAACTAACTAAACTGGCGTAATTTGGCCCAAATTTAGTTTCAGTTTCAATTAGTCTCATTCTACTCTCTCTGGGTGTCTCTGGTTCCACCTTTGGCCAATCAGAACAATCTTTACACATAAAAAACTTTTCTTCTTGACTTAGAGTTTGGGCTTTATAGAAACCAATTGTAATCCTTGTGTTTTTTGCTCTCTTAAAGTACAATATTGTCTTTAATTTGTCTGGTAACTCTTTCTTCGGATTGCTTCAACTGTCTTTCTCCAAACATACGGTAGAGTCTATTATTTGAATTTTTACTTACTTAGATCTTAATCAAATGTCTTTGTTGAAGTGTACGGAACCAATGCAAATAGAAAGGCAAATGCAAATTGAATATACACACCAAAACTAATAATATTATTTGAATCATTTTAGATTAAAAAGTTTTCGAATAGAAAGTTGGATTTTATAAAATTGGTCTCATAACAAAGGTTTGGTAAGCATAGGATATTCCAAGATGAATCAGTAATGCTGTATGAACAGTGGCAATAAAAATGTAGTGTTTCTCCTCTTGGAATTTAAGTTAAAGTATGTGCTTGGATCAATTTAATATGATGTTAACTGTGTTATAATAGTCAGCAACAGGTCTTATCCAATGAGACAAAACAATCTTAAATTTGAACTGAAATGGAATTGACTCTTGAAATTCATTATTTATGTTTAGAAAAGTTGAGTAAATTGTTTTTGAGGGTTTTATTTCACTATTTACACTATGCAGACATTTAGTCTCTAGTGAGAAACAACAAAATCAAGTGTAAAACCGCCCGAGTCATGGCTAATTCAGTTATTTGTCTGTTATACAACATCGCTGTATGCATGTATAATTTGAATTAGACCTAAGTATGAAACAAAAACACACAAAAAGTAATGTTTTCCCGAAAGTCCTGAAAACTGACTTAAGCTATTATGCTGTGAGGCTAATGATTTGGCACTACCTTAACCATGTTGAGGACTTGAATTGCAAATTATATAATATAGCTTATAGTAAATATATACCCAAAATGTGTCCAAAATCAAAGTCTGTACCAGTCTCCTATCAGTATAGCTCAAATTTAGACTTCCCACTCGAAGAAAACGACAACAGTGACATGCCACGCCCAACGGACTACTAATTTACCTGGTCACCATTTTGCACGCAGCGCTGCCGACTGACACGAGCGTCTCGGCGACAATCCCCCGGCGTTCGCCCCACCTCGCCCTCTCCTCGCTAAGCTCCCCCCAGCGCCATTCCGCTAATCAACTTTATCTGCCGTCGTGAGTCTTGAGCACCCAATTACAATCCGGAGTGAATGGAATGGAGATGCAGACGAGAGCCGGGGTATTACTGTCCAATCACACACCCTCCTCTGACACTTGGCATCGGGCGCATCGACCGATCGGCAGCGCTAATCCTGTTCCCCCCATGCAGACCCAGTAGATTCTAAGTGTCTTCATTTGTTTTTCTGCGCCGTGTGATGTATGGAGCCGGGGCTGATTAAGACTGATCCTCTGTTGGGCCCGACCAAAGCTAAATTAATCATCGCAGAAATGGGTTACATGTCAATTTTGTGCTGATAAGTGCGGGCTTGGATAAGGGTTGTCACGCCGTGTTGGATGAAGGGGAAATGCAAAGGGGGTAACGGATGGGGATTCTGCTGAGGCCACCGATATAAATGAGACGTAATATTGCAGGCATTTTTCATGATTCAGGGATGATATCTTATCCAAACAACTGCGAATTTCGGAGGGAAAAGTTCACGGTTTGCACTAAAGTTGCAGCAGCTATTGTTGGTGCCATCAACAACACCAATACTAATACGGCACTATACTATGTAGATACAGTGCAGCGGTATTTATAATTGTTCGTAGTGGTAATTGTTGTTATAGTAATTCTAACTGTATCCGTAAGAAGTATCTGGAGTCAAAGGCTAAACGTGGTACAGTGGTCGTAACTGTAGCAAATGTATCAGTAGCACTAGCAATAACAGTATTCACCTTGCTTCGTTTTACTACGCATTTGGACATAAGTTGTTTTGGCACGGTTGAGCGGCAATTCCATTCAAACAATTGGCGCTAAAATATAATATGAATGTTCGATTTCATGTGCACCAAAAGGTCAACGCTGCACTGTTTCTCTGGGCGGCTTGAAAATGCCGTTGTAGTCTGTTGTAGTTTTATTTGCTTTTGAGATCTGCAGAAGGACGGCACAATTAATGGCAGCACATGTGGAAACCTCCAGACTAAAGTGAACAGTTGTAGTTTAGTGGTTGTAGAGTGGTCTTGGTTGAACATTTTTATTGGTCGACTATAATTTTACTAGGATTAAAAGGAATAATTTGGATTACAGCAGACGGGAGAGGTCTTGGAATGAGTTCATTTGAGATTTAAGAGTGAATTGTGAGTTGAATCAGCCCATTCACAGACAAATACAAGGTTCACTAGTGTTTTGTTTTTTTTAATAAATATCTTTTGGTAGTGTCGATGCAGTTTGGGTCAGACAAATGCTCTGTTCATCGAGACACTTAGTTCGTTTTGAGATCTTTTCCAACTATCACGGGTCAGAACCTTTTCTTCGATTAATAGATGTACAAGGCATGTCTTTAGTCGATTTGTTTAGTCAACCCTTTGGAGTAGTATTTGAACTACCCAATGCATCAACAAGGTTCTGTTTAACATTGCAAGCATTTTGGCACTTTATCTAACTAGTAACAAGCTGACTACGTTATAACACAGCAAACAAAATGTCTTGTTCATCGGTTGGCATCTGAGCGCAGGCCAAAGCTGAGTGGAAATGCGGTTTTGCACATAAACAAGCCCAAAAGGAGTCGGGGGCATAGAGCCGTTTTCATCTTGTAGTAAACAAAACATTCCCCCGGCGGGCGAATCTCCTCCAACATCTGGCCCCATTATAGGCCCCTGTCCGGCGTGCGCTCCACTGTAGGAGCTAATTAGCAAACAGAAGCAGACGAAGCGAAAGAGCCAGGCCAGAGAGGAGCGCCCGACATAGACACTGCTCACTGTGCTGGAAGCTTGGGGGGATTGTGCTGAGAATGCAAATACTAGTTTCAAATTGAATACGGAAAATTGATAAAGACGTGTTAATTCAATGCCCATTTTATATTAATTCGTGAAAGTTAAATCTGCGGTACTTGATTCTCAAATCGTGAAAGGAGAAAGTAGATATTTAAATCTGTCTAGCATCAAAGCTCTAGAAACTTGTCAATACTCACAATCGAGTATTTTCTTTCTTTTTCAGATGGAGAAGTGAAGCAGGGTTAGCTTGTACATCCAATCAACTCGCGTGACTCTTTTGTACAAGTTTGCTTTCATAAAATGTTTTACAATTAGATACGAAGTGCTGCTTTTACATAAAATACACTTCATGGGGGAGAAACAGTGTGATTTTTATCTTAAAGAAAAAAAAGGTAGCTATAATGTTTCCACCATATTTATAATGTTTTAATGTAACTGGATGTCTAGTGCGTCTTTGTTTTTTTTCCCATGTATTAATTATATATATTTTAAAATGCACAATAAGATAGATAGAACGATTAAAAAGGTCCAATACAATCAAGGCCTTTAAAAGAAAGCGGAGATCTATGATGTGTGTAAAGTAGAGCTCTGGAAAAAGATCTATGTATTTTGTTTTATTTTTTTGTGTGTAAATTCTCACAAGTGTCGGTTTAAGCCCCTCAACTGTAAATGTTTGCTGTGGACACGCTTGCTTTCTGGGAAATTGCTTGTTTTCTTCGTAAATAGGATAATACGTTTTAAGTCAGCATAAACCCTTTCGGCCGAGATTCTGTTGGGGATAGCACATGTAGAATTGTGAATTAGTATAACTTTGAGACAAATCTGGATAAGATGCTTCAAATCTTCCAGACATGAGTAAGCCTTGACAGTTTTAATCAGGTTATTATATTACAACTAATACAGCTTATACTGATTGCAGACAGCGTACGTAGCGACATGGATAAAAAATAATACCTTGCAGATCAGGGGAAAATGATTTTAAAACTATTTTATTTTTTTATTTCCGTGAATCTGTTGCAGTAATGCTTGTTGATGTTCAGCTGCTAAATTTAGACTGCTCTGATCTCTATCGTAATGTCATGTACTCGCAGTCAGCTGGTTGCCATTTGCTTAAATAATCTAATTGATTCGCTTGGTATGTAATGTAATTTTGTTGAATTAAGTGTGATACATGTAAATGGTCTGATTTTGCACGCAGCTTGTGTTCGTTTTGAACAGTAAGTGTCTGCAAAGTGGAAGCTCACAGTACCGGCTTACCTTTACAAAGGAGTCTGCAAACATACAAACATTATCTGTTGATTTAGGTTGGTTTGTTGTTGTGGTTGGTTGGTGGTTGTGGTTGGTTGGTTGTTGTGGGTGGTTGGTTGTTGTGGGTAGGTAGTTGGTTGTTTTGGTTTCTTGTTGTGGTTGGTTGGTTGGTTGGTTGGTTGGTTGGTTGGTTGTTGTGGGTGGTTGGTTGTTGTGGCTACCTAGTTGGTTGTTTTGGTTTGTTGCTGTGGTTGATTGTTGTGGTTGGTTGGTTGTTGTGGGTAGGTAGTTGGTTGTTTTGGTTTCTTGTCGTGGTTGGTTGTTGTGGGTTGTTAGTTGCTGTGGCTAGTTAGTTGGTTGTTTTAGTTTGTAGTTGTGGTTGGTTGTTGTGGGTGGTTGGTTGTTGTGGCTAGTTAGTTGGTTGCTTTGGTTTGTTGTTGTGGTTGGTTGGTGGTTGGTTGTTGTGGTTGGTTGGTTGTTGTTGTGGGTGGTTGCTTGTTTTGATGTGTTGGTTGTTTTGGTATGTTGGTTGGTTGTTTTGGTTGTTTTGATGTGTTGGTTGTTTTGGTTGTTGGTTGTTTTGATGTGTTGGTTGTTTTGATTTGTTGGTTGTTTTGGTGTGTTTGTTGTGTTTGTGTGTTGGTTGTTTTGGTTGTTTTGATTTGTTGGTTGTTTTGGTTGTTTTGATTTGTTGGTTGTTTTGGTTGTTTTGATTTGTTGGTTGTTGGTTGTTTTGATGTGTTGGTTGTTTTGATGTGTTGGTTGTTTTGGTGTGTTGGTTGTGTTTGTGTGTTGGTTGTCTTGGTGTATTGAGTGTGTTGGTTGCTTGTGTTTGTGTGTTGGATATTTAGGTGTGTTGGGTGCGTTGGTTGTGTTTGTGGGGTCAGCATTCTCGGTGAAAGCTGCACACTTACGGAACTCTGTCATGGGAACTTAACAGTCCGAAATCAGAAACTGAAAAACTGAAAAAACTCTTCTAAAACACTAAACTGCCATGGGATTTTGAATGGACAGATATGACTAATTCTTTTTGAATACTCTTATATATATATATTTATATATATACATATATATATATATATATACGCCTTTTCTGTTTGTATTAACACCTTTAGCCTTTAATTAACACCATCAGCAACAAGCCTTATGGTAATGTTTGGTGGCCATGTTTAATTGTACTGTACCTGTCAAATAAAATAAACAAAAACAAAATGAAATGAAAAAGTATTAAATTAAGTCATTATCACATTATCAATAAATATGTAGCATGGTAGGTTTTTTTGTGTTTTTTTACCGCATATGACAAATAACTGCAATGCATAAAAGCAACACAGTGAAAAACCTACACGCCAGAGCGTTAATATACATCTTTCTATAATAGTATCCCTTTAGTAGCTCTAGGTGGCAACGTAATAGTCTGAAATGCAACCGGACGGGATGCTCAAAGACCGAAAGAACGTCACGGTACACAATGCATCGAGTAAACCTTTGTTACATCTATTCAGTTACCGCTCGTCTACCTTCAATCAGCGCATGTTGCCTATTATTAAAAAGATATCCAGACTTGTTGAGTGGGGCTTTTCAGTGACACTCCTGCAACATTGTTCCCATTATGTCTGTGCCATGTTAAGAATGCAATAAATAATGGTTACTTCCTTTGCTGCACGTAAAAATCACAAAGATGCCGCCTCCTTTGTCTGTAATGGCAGATTGTCACACTTCGTTCTTCTGGGAGTGTGTCTATCGGGGCTTTTACTCAGTGCTGGCTGCAGACGGTTGGCCGCTGTGTACGTGGCTGCCACAATAACACGTCAATGGATGTCAGCGCACAGAATGATGGAGCGTCTGCTGTCGCTCCCCTGTGGCCCGGAGGATGGAGTGCGTCAAGTTAAAAATCTCCTGTCAGGGATTTCTGCTATTCTTTTTTTTTTTTGGTTATGATCTGGAATGGATGTGAAAATGTTTGAATAGTTAACATGGCGAAGGAGACAATGAGATTTCCTCATCGTCAAAATGTATTTAACCTTAAGACTAGTTTTGTTAGGTTTAATTTAGTTATGTAAAAAAAAAGCAGTATGACGCTGAGGTTTTGTAATAAATTGTATTTTATTTATTTATTTTCAAAATGTTAATTGTGGAGGGACACACATTTTCTCTCAGCATAAAGGCTTTTCATGTGGAAACAAACTTGTACAATCTGCTCCTAAAGATGTTTTATTACTTCTTGACATTTTCATAAAAGGCATTTTTCTCCCGTAGTGACATAAAGCCTTAAAGTAGCTCCTACACTCAAAAAACTTGACACTCTTGTACTTAACAAGGTTTTGACAAAACGTACAGAAGAATTTGTAGATATCTAATTCCAAGCATGATTGATTTAAGTTTTAAGTTAAAAAATGAGGCAGATTTTTTTGAATTGTTCTGCCAATTTTCAGTTTGACCTTGTGTACTCAAAAACTAAAATCCTCTTTGTATTTTTTTAATAATTAATATGTGTACAAAATTAACGGGAAAAAAATGTAAAGTTAATGTCCCAAATATGTTTACAGATTTAAACGTTCTTACACATAAAATGCCTTATTTCTATATGTGTACATCAAACATTATGTTTAAAATGTTTAATGTTAAAGTGTCTTGCCTTTTGTTCATATCTACATTTTACATCTTATAATATCACACATTAAAATTCCCACTTTTTCCAAGGCACATTTTAGCCTTTTTCTGCTTTAACTAAAGTAGCTGAACAAGAACTTTAGTACTATAACATTATTTAGTGTATTTCATGACACGTTAATGCGTTTGTACCAGGATACCTTTAATGGAAAACTTGGAAACTGAAGTTGAATAAGGTTAATTATAATCGGGCCAATTTCAAAACCTCAAACTTGAAGATTTTCCAAGTTGAAAAATGCTGACAGTTGTAATTTTGGATTTGGCTTAAGTCGGTGGGGAAACGTCAATGCTATACTTGGGAATACCCATTTGAATAAATCTAACCGACTTGTAAAGATGTCAATGGGCCCATTTGTAAGGCAAGACCTGCCATTTTTACAGAGATTCATTTAAGTTCACTTTGTACCATCTAAAAATGATTCATACAACATTAACAAAACGTGTCTCAGCCTTTACTTGGCAATTAAATTGAGTGTTCCATTTCAGAATTCAATTGGACTTATATATTACCATTTTATAAAACGTAACCCTTTTTTGTGTTTTATGGGTTTGTAGTCACTTGCTTATGACCATTTACTGACTTCCAGTTGGACGTAATAACCTCAAGCAAAAAATAAGCTTCCACTTTTTTAATGGACCCTCTCTTTCTGTCATTAAGAGAATATTTTTTCTCTATTTCCTTTTGCACAGCTCTTTGAAAATCCAACTCAATCCACTATTACATTTTTACTGAACAAGACAAAGAAGACACAAATGAACCCGTAGACAAAGAAGTGTAATGGAAATTCTCCATCTCCTGTGTGACTACTGCATTGACACATCACATTTGAGTGTTGATGCGCTGCTATTAAAAGCAAAAAGAGATGTGCTGTAGAAAGTTTAATTATCACATTCGAGCTGTCTGTTTCCATCAAGTCTACTCGGGATGTAATTGTTAAAGGGTAGGACTGGAGCAAATGGCTGCTTTCTTGCTTGTGCGGTCATTAATTTATGAAGCCCTGCAGGAGTGCTCTCATTTAAAGCAGTGCCAGTTCTTAAGTGGCCACGTTGCATCATCATAAATAAGTGAATACGCCGCCAATATGACATAAAGAGCCGGCATAAACAGAGAGCATGGCGGCTGCTTGGCTGCGGAATGTACAGCACAACCGATGGTGGATACAGTGGCATTTGTGGGCCTTTTTGGTTTGGCAAATTAACCGTGTGCCGCTCTGACCTGTTTTTCCTCAAACGTCTGACTAAAATGAGCCTCATTTCAAACTGAAGCTGTTTCTGAACCGTTTGGAGCACAAACTATTGTCTGGACTCTTTGTGAAGCTGAGACTCTAGTTTTGGATTCTGGTGTCTGATTTACTCTGATTACACTTGGAAACAAGCTCTGCAAAGAGGAATGTCAGACTTTAAAGTCCAAAATATATGAAGTAGTGAAGTTGGTGTCTTTAGATTTAGCCTGATTGACCTTACTTTTGGCTTTTGTTGGTTTTTGAAAATCCCTTTTTCAAAGCTGAAGCTCATTTAACAAAAAAATTGTTTTAGGGACTTGTAATAAAGTAAAAAAAAAAAAAAAAAAGTCCAGTCGGAATCCATATAAAAGTTCTGTTAATTTTTTTGAATTTTAGTGTAATTTTTAAATTTGTGCTTTTGAAGTAGAAACTGGCTCTAATTCATCCCAGAATGTTTGATTTGACTGAAAATAAGTGGGTTACAGTTTTCTTTTCATATTGAACATGTCCGGCAGCTTGATAGTTCCCTTATCTCAGATGTGGATAGAAATGAATACATTTATTTTTAAAATCTAGCGTCCTGCCGGCTGGGACACCGCATTTCTCACACGTCCCTGGCCCATTTGTGAGTCTGTTTCCTCCTGTCATGGTTCAATACAAGGACTTGTGGTATCAGCAAGAAATGTTGGGAAAAATAAGTGGACTGTGATGTCGGTAGGATCAGTGTTCCAGGCATGTTTGTTGAATATCCTTTTTTTTGTGTGTAAAAAAATATACGTACACACATTGTACAGAACTCTTAACGAGAAACACAAGTGCGTTTCTGATGTAACAGGAACACTGCCTTGATGAGGTGGAGTACAACAGTACCACGTCAAATGGTGATCAATGCATGGATGAAAGTAAAAACTATTTTGGGGGTAGTTTTTAAGGTACAACTAATACTAAAAGCTCACAAAAGTAATTTTAGCACAATACAGAGCCTTTAAAATAGTACCAGCTTGATGGAAACAAGGGATTGAAAAGTAAACATCTGGAGGAACACAGATAACCAAGTACAGTAAGGTACAATATAATCCCTAAACCTAAACTTCGACCAAGTTTAATTGCATTAGTACTAGCTTAAAGGACAAATATTATGCAAAATTGACTTTGTTGAGCTTTTAGCCATGTTCTAACATTGTCCTGTCATCAAAAACATACCTGGAGTAGCATTTCATTTGATTCACGTTTGTTGAAAATCCTCTTCCTCCAACACTGCGTTCTGAACTCGTGTGATGTAGATGATGCTGACATCCTTAAATCATCGCCAGACTCGCTCTGAACATTTTTTTCTTCTAATCACGATAACTACAACTCGGTCAGATCGACTCTTTACTGTAATGCATTGTGAGTATATATTTACATATGTGTAATTGTCTCTACAGCCAGTAGATGGAGCCACAGCTAAGTCAAAATGGCATCTCCCAATGCAGTTATAATGTTTTTCTTTGTAAAAGCATTTTATTTTTAGTTCTAAAACATGATGTGTCAAACTTAAGTCACTGAAGGTTTAACCGCTGAAAACATTACAAAAAATGCATAATATTTTTCCTTTAATGGCAAGAAGGGCTGGAAATAGTAAGAAAAGTATACATTAGCAATCATGTAGAACAATCAACAACACATTTGCTTGGAACATTTTTCACACAAAGATGATCAGACTGCCTCCAAAACAAACTCTTTTGGACAGTAGTTCTGCCAAGTCATCAGTATGTCCCCCACATAATGTAATGTTTAATACATCTGTGTAAAACCCTTAGTCAGTGCGGCGCAAACACAGCCAAAAACACATTTTGGGTCCCGTGCCGCAGAGTCAGCAGAACCTGGCATAGCGGCTGCTTGTCTGTTTACATGCCGCGCAGCCTGTGAAATCTGAATCATGCTAGCTCCTCGCGGTGGGGCTCGTCGCTAACCCCTGAATGTAATGCCGGGAGGTGGATTAGGCGCAGCCCTAACCTTTCCCTCTCGCAGCGGAGAGAGCAATTTGCCTGATTCTGTCGCCCAGCAGGGGGCTCTCCTCCCGATGACACCCCCCACCGGGCGACGCGCCGTCCAGGGCCAGCGAGTAACCCCCCCAAAGCGACGAGCGAGATGCCAGAGAAAACTCACTAACACCTGCCACCGGGAGCAGAGTGCTGATTAAGGCAGAACTTTGACTCGCGGCCGACAGGAGCAGAAGGAGAGGGGGAGGGCGACAGGGCGGGGACGGGGTAAGAACCAGGGGGGCAATGATAGCCTGACAGAGAGGCACAAAGTCATGGCACCTCACCGTTTTGTGCGTGCTTTGCGTTCGCAGCAAATGTTCCGACGCAAGCGGAGGAGGAGGTAGGAAGACTTGTACGTTTTATGGAGTTGTTCAGCATTTTCTCCATATTACCAACATGTACTATTGGAAATTGCTGATTAATGCGAGACACTGCAGGCAAAGCTAATTCTTTTTAAATTTTTGGGTCAGTTTGCTATCGGCTTTCATGTGGAAACAACAAATGTGTCCAATCTGGTTTTAAAGATGTTTTATTCTTTCATTTAATCCACTTCATCCATAGAGTTCTCTGGGACCAGATTGTAATTTCAAAGGCAGTTTTCTTAAAATACATTTTCATAAAGATAAAGATACATGAAGATCAGCCCTTAAAGTAGATCCTACACACCAAACTTTACAATCTTGTACTTAACAAGATTTTGACGAAATGTTCCAAAGCGTTTTTTAATGTCTAATTCCAAGCTTGATTTATTAAAGTTTTAAGTAAAAAAAAAAAGAGGCAACATTTGAATTTTTAGGGCAATTTATTTCAAAAACTAAATAAGAAATCCAAAATGCATTTTGTCTGCATTTTCGTAATTAATAAGGTAATAAGTAATACAGAATGAACCACGACATTTAAACCTGGTTCTGCCCATTTGTGTTAGATTTATATGTCTCAAATATGTGTCATTTTGCCAGTTTTTACACATATTTGAGTAAACTACAGGAGAAGTTTCAAATTTATGATTTTTTTTCCTACTGTGTCTCACCTTAAAACAGAACACAACCAAAGGAGACAAAAGGCACCAAAAGACACCCAGAAATAAAATATAAACTATGGCACACATGGTCCTACAATTTAGTCTCTCAAATTTTCCATTTTCAAATCAGGTCCAAATGTGGTTTTTGGCCTCCTTTTCTGTGTAAAGTACAATGTCAGTCCAGTCCATAACTGTTGGCGCGGTTTGTGTCATCCACCTTTGTTCCCCCAAAAGTATGCACCAAAGATATCCATTTGTTGTATCTATGAGAGGAGTTTTGAGGCCTAAATACATAATTCTGAAATTGAGGTGGATAGCAATGTCAAAAACAGTCGAATCTATCTGTGCAATAGGATAGTCCCAAAACACATGGTAATGGTGGGCCACTTGACAACCACAGTTTCTCCAGCAATTAAAATTTCATTGGTTATTTTAAGAAAGGGAGAGAAGTGACATTTAGTATATCTTGGCAATATGTAGCTATTTTTATCTATTTTATAATGTGTTTCTAGATGTAACTTTGTTTTTCAAGTTTGTTTCTTAATCCTATTGCAATTATACTAACATTACCACAATAAACAGACTTGCAATATCATGGGCATTGGCTGGATTTTTCTTTTTTCCCCCCCTTTTTTTTTTTTTGGTAATCTCTGGCCATGTGGACCCAAACAGCTTGAAATACAAAGTCATATTTAATCAATTTCCAGATCTGTTTGAGAACATCATAATAATGTCATTCCATGAAGATTTTGCGCGATAAACTGTAACCATTTATACAAAATAGCCTTCATGTGACTATTCCTTGTACAAGACCCTATTTGTGAACACTGTGTGGTTGTTGCTCTGCCAGTGTCACATGCAAGGCTCTTCTCGATCATCCAAATTGCATTTTCTTAAGGCGAGACACTGCAGGTGAATAAGAAAACATCTTAAAGTAAGGGGTATAAATTTGAAACTTCTTGTGTAGTTTACTTACATAAATGACTGACAAATTGGTGTAAAATTCAAATTTTGCATCATTTTTTGAGTTAAAACTTAAACGACTCAGGCTTTGAACCAAGATATTGACAAATCCTTCATAAGATTGATTAAATTCTTGGTGAGTACAAGATTGTAAAGTTTGGTGAGTGTAGGTGTTGATCTTTGTGTGAGAAAAATGCATTTTGAGAAGGTAGCTTTTGAGAAAACAATTTCCTGTAAAAAGCTGATTAAATTAAACAATAAAGCTTAGGTGATAAAGTTAAAATAAATAAAGTTTAGGTGCAGATTGGACAGTATTGCTGTTTGTATGTGAAAATGTATAGTTGAGAGAACAAACTATGAGCAAAAAAAAAAAAAAGAAAAGAAAGAAATCAACACAAATTTAGTTTTGCCTGTAGCGTCTCGACATAAATAGTGCATTATTTAAAGACTTTTTACAAGATTCAAATGCATAATATTCTTATTGTGCATCTGGGAAAACCACTGTACTGTACTGTGCCTCTTCTTGGAAAACCGGTTCAAGTGTTTTTCGGCCAAGCTCCGCCCCTTTGTTTGAGTCCTGTTTTAGCGTGTCAGTCTCTCACGCTGAAGGTCATGACCTCGGCTGCGACCCTGCGGGCTGGACCGGCTCTAATGACCACATGCAGCGAGCAGAGGCTGACCCCGGGACGGCCTCCTGTGATCCAAACACAAGAGGAGTTTATAAGGAAACCCAGCTAGTCTTGTTGGTACACACCTCCTCGTGTTTACCAGCATGAAATAATGTCTAGGTTTGTTTTAGAATACATAAAAACATGATATAACACACTATGTAACAATATGTAATAGCATGTAACCCAAATGTAACGCACTGTGTAACAACCTGTAACAGCATGTAACCTAAAGCTTTCCAACAATATCTTACGTTGTTGGTACACATCTTTAAAGTCTGTTTAAGAATAAATCAAAACATGATGTAACACACTGTGCAACAACCTGTAACAGCATGTAACCTAAAGCTTTCCAACGATATCTTACATTGTTGGTACACATCTTCAAGTTTGTTTAAGAATACGTCCAAGCATGATGTAACACACTACGTAACAATCTGTAATAGCTCGTAACCCAAATGAAACGCACTGTGTAACAACCTGTTACAGCCTGTAACAGCAACCTAAAGATTTTCAATGATAGCTTGAATTGTTGATACACATCTTTAAGTTTGTTTAGGAATAAATCAAAACATGATGGAACACACTATGTAACAATCTGTAACAGCATGTAACCTGACGCTTTCCAACGATATCTTAAATTGTTGTTGCACATCTTTAAGTTTGTTTAGGAATAAATCAAAACATGATGTAACACACTATGTAACAATCTGTAACAGCATGTAACCTGACGCTTTCCAACGATAGCTTGAACTGTTGGTACACATCTTCAGGTTTGTTTAAGAATAAATCAAAAACAGGATGTAATGCACCATGTAACAACCTGTAACAACAAGTAACATAACACTACAAAGCAATTAGAGATTATTGCAGTTAAACTAAAGTGTGACAAGAGAAAATCCAGGTAACATTGTTGGTGGTCTTGGTTTGTTTTAGAATAAGTCAAAATTTGCAATGCACTATGTAATGATCTGACATAACATGTAACCCAAACGTCGTGCACTGGTTAACAACATGTAACAGAGTGTAACCTAATGCTAATCTAACAATATAAAGCAATTACCAGTGGTAGAAAGTAACGAAGTATAAAAGTAAAAGTACTATCTTTAAGTAAAGTACAGATACCTAAACATTTACTTTTTACTATTACGTCACAACATTTCAGAGCATGTACTTTCTACTCCACTACATTTTTGAACTGGACAGTAGAAAGTACTTTTCATATGGTTTGAGGGTTATTTTTAGCATGTTCTAGTGACATTCTGCATAAAAGGTTTTAAGTTCAAGTCCTGGCTTTGAGCAAACAAAAATATATACATAAACTTACTTCTAAAGAACAATTTTAATTGGGTAATTATGTGCTACTTATAGTTTTACTTGAGTTTCACTTAAATATTATAACAGCGTTCACAACTGAGTCTATTCCGTATGCTAGAACTTTTCCTTTGCAGTTCGACCATCACCTTCCAGGCATCTTCCTCTTTGGCGCTCCTTAATTAACCAATAGAGCTTCAATAACAAGATCCCCTTAACTTTACAGTATCACAATTACATACTAATCACTGTTTGTGGCTTTCCTCTGTTTGTGTACGCTCGTAATCACTGCGTTCTGCTTTTTTTAGGGGAGACCCATGCTGAGTTTCATTAAGCGACAGAACTCCCCCACCTCTAACACTGCGACAACCAGGCAACGGGAACCTACTGGCAGATTACCACAAAGTTCTGCTGATTGCACATCGTTAAAACAAGGTAATTAGGGCCTATAAGCGAACGAGTCTATCAGGTTTTGGTTGACGTTCTCCCACAACGCAGCCACAGAAGATAGCATTGTTTGAAATACCCATTACTAGTAATTATGTCAGGGAGCAAAACAAAGGCCGATGCTCTGCCACAAAGCCAGCGTGAAGCGATTAACTGCTTTTAACAGAAATGAAAGGACACCATTTGTGTTACGCAATCGGCAAACTGGTAATTATGGCTCTTTTAAGCAAGCAAATTGTATTAATGCTCTTGGTGCGAAATAAGCGCGACTGGACACCGAAGCAAACTCCAAACACCAGATGTAGTGATTCGACCCAACTTTTTTGTTTTTGTAAATGGGTAAATTTGGTGTTTCCCCCCCAAAGGGTATCTTGTACATATTAGCTATTAGATGCAGAAAGCGTTCAGTCTCAGCAGCGCTCTGACTGGCTGTGCTCGGGGTGGTCTGCGTGAGTTCCACTTCGCTGTCTGCAAAAAGCCGTTCAAAAGCCAAAATGAACGTGTGTGGATATTGACGATGTGGCAAAGTGAGAGCTAGGGCCTATTTCAACAGATTTTACTTCCGGTTTTGTTGCGCGAAAAGTAGGTAACCGCTGCTTTAATTAAAACTTCAATTTGATCTAATCAGTGCATAATGCAGGACTTAAAACTAACGTCATTTAATGTATTTTTTATTTATTTATTCAGAGCCCCGTTAGCTTACACAATGAGGTCACTAGTCTTCCTGGGGTTAATTCAACATTAAATTAGACCACATATACAATCACAATGGTCTTTTTTAGAATATACATCAAGAAAATAACTTTAAATACAATCCAATTTGAATCATTCCAACTTAATATTCAAAACAGATCATTCATACCATAATAAATATGAAGTTTTGATTTGTAAATGGTAAGGCTAATACCAATTATGTGCTTTACATATTACACACTCTCATTATTTATTCACTCCACACTGTGGTGTTTTTTTTTTGCAGAGCTGTCCTGGGGTAAACTGTTGGAAGCTGGAAATCTGCCAAATGGAATTGGACAAATTTGTCAGACTTTGGACAAAGTAGGACGTATACTTTGAACTGCGTGTGCCTTTTCGGTTTTGTTGTTGTTTTTTAATGGGTGGAAAAAAGGAATTACTAAATGTTTTTCAGTGATTTGATGAGATCAGCCTTATGATTAAAATGTTTTATACTTTTATTTATTTAAAAAAACAAAACAAAAAAAAATTGAAAGATTTCCAGATGTCCAAACCATTTCTAAACCAGGTCTAAACCAGGGCTAAACCAGGACTAAGCCAGGGCTAAACCAGGTCCTAAACCAGACTACTTACTGCGGTTGTTCCCAAGTGGCATAGGGCTATAACTGTAGTAAAGAAGACAGGTTTATTATTACTCAAACAAGAGCTTGGTTCTAGTGCCTCCTTGTCCCGTGAAGAGATGTCGATTGAATTGCTCAAGCTTTGCAAGTAACAAGTAACTCGTCATCAACTTAAGCACTGAGTGAATCAACAGGACTTTCCCAGCCCTCTTTTCTGTGCACCGCTCTTCCCTTCATTGTTCTTTGTTATTGTTCTAATTGGCTGGAGGGTGCTAACTCCGCCCTTTTATGTAAACGCACACGGTCTCAAACCAGGACTGAATCAGGACAAACCCAGGTCTAAACCAGGACTGAACCAGGACAAAACCAGGACTAAATCAGGTCTGAAACAGGACTAAATCAGGACTGAATCAGGTCTAAACTAGGTCTGAACCAGGTCTAAAACAGGACTAAATCAGGACTGAACCAGGTTTAAACTAGGACTGAACCAGGTTCAAACCAGGTCTGAACCAGGTCTAAATCAGGACAAAACCAGGTCTAAACCAGGACTAAACCAGGACTGAACCAGGTTTAAACTAGGACTGAACCAGGTCTAAACCAGGACTGAACCAGGTCTAAACCAGGACTGAACTAGGTCTAAACCAGGACTAAACCAGGTCCAAACCAGGTCTAAACTGCCACTCAACCAGGTCTAAACCAGGTCTAAACTAGGTCTAAACCAGGACTAAACCAGGACTGAACCAGGTCTGAACCAGGACTAGACCAGGACTAGACCAGGTCTAAACCAGCACTAAACCAGAACTAACCCAGGTCTAAACCAGATCTAAACCAAGACTAAACCAGGACTATACCAGGCCTGAACCAGGATTGAACCAGCTCTGAACCAAGACTAAACCAGCACTAAACCAGGTCTTAACCAGGACTAAACCAGGACTGAACGAGATCCAAACCAGGTCTAAACCAGCACTAAACTAGGACTGAAGTAAGAGTTTGAGGGCCGAATGGTGGATTCTGGCAAAACATCTGATTCATTAAATTCGAAAATTATCTCTACAGAAGCACATGAGTAACATGAGTTATGGAGCTGACAACCCAGCTTTGACCGGCTAGACTGTATCATTTACACAAGTTGCAAGTAGTGACACAAAACCACCTATAACTGTTTACTTGTTCCAGTCTTTGCACAAAACTGTTATCATATGAATAAACTTGTTTTTGATTGTATTACTAAGAAAGAATGTGTTTTCAGACGCCAGTAATTTGAATTTGCCTCCTTTTGGGCTCGCCGTGGTCAGGGAAGGTTTCGGCGAAAAACATAATTACAAAAGCTAGTCAAGCCTAACAAAACAGAGCTGGGAGCCTGTACGACTGCTGCTGCCGCGCGACCCTTTTTGTCACTCCCATTATTCATCGTCTGCTCGAATCAGCCAGGAATTAGTTTATTGTAATTCTCGTAATGGAGTCGAATTGCTATAGGATGACAAATCAGCAACTGAGATGTTTGGGAGTTTATTGAGGAGGAGGAGAAAGCCATAGTTTTACACCGTTTTCGCAAGCTGAAATCAGTAGTGCGCGGAGGGAAGCGGACAGAGCAGCAATCGGGGGCATTCAGGGACAATAATTAATGATGGGAGTCATTTTCAATCTGAGAAATGAGAATTTAACAGCGCTGCGCAAGACTAGTCCTGCCTCAATCAAGTTGCAAGGCATGAACTTTAGCTTTTCAAGTCAGTACAAATTCTAGTTTTTCGAGTCGATATCAATTCTAGCTTAGCAGGTCAGTGCCTTTAGATTGAAAATGACATCCGGACGGTAGTTGAAAGGTGTCGATTTCAAAAACAGTGTCCTGATGACTAGTTTTGAAACATACGATCCATCGATTGTTGGTGACGTAAACTAGGACTCATAATCATCAACAAAATAATGTTTAAAATTCACCTATTTAAATATTTTATAATATATAGATGGAATTGCATTTTACATTGAAGGTTGCAGTTAGGGGTGGGTGATACAACAAACAATCGTTCAATATGCGATAGAACAATAAGTTTGGGGCTCAAGATTTATCGTATTTTATTTTTCTTTGTACTTCAGGGAACCTTTTCTTTGTTTTTTCAATACGAAAGCAACTTTTATGACTCATTATCAACACCAACTAATTAAAAAGTGTTTCATTTTTTTATGCTATTGGATATCTTTTGAGGGGGCATAAAGTAGTTTCAATATTATCGTTTATCGTGATAAATATTTCTGTATATTTCTGTAAAATGTATTATCGTGACGGGCCTGCCTTTTACAGGACAAAACATTTTTAGAATGATTTTGATCTTTGTCAGAACTTGTATAAGACCACAATGTTTAATAAATAAAGTACTGTTATTTAGTGTTAAAAATTACATTATATTGTCTAAATACGTGACCTAAAGATTTGTAGGTCCTTGTACTGTAATATTGAAACAGAAAATCTAGTATATTTCTTAGTATCAAATTGAGTTTGATACTTTAGAATCGTGACAACATTAGTTTCTTTATATTGCCTTGGAAAAGATAGCTAAAGTTATCTGGTTTTCAAAGTTTTTATGACTTAGTTTGATGGGATAGCACCAGCGGCAATTATTTATTATAGCTTTACATTTGAGAAGCTGCAGTTTGTGAAGAAATTTTGAAAAAGAAAAGTTTACTGCTCGTGTCCAAACATTTTAAACTTTGCAAAACTTGTCAAACTGGGGATAAATCTGCAAAATCATCATTATTTGAGAACAGAGCTGCATTCGAGAGAGAAATAACGAGACGGAATTTGTCACTGGAACGATTCGATTTGTATCTCAACATTGCCCAGCCCTAGTTATGGTATACTTTATTGATCCCCAGTGAGAAATTTGATCTCTGTCCTTCAGTTCTGCTTTGTTCAACCAACCGGGAGCAGTTCAGTGCTCGGAAACTCATCTCCAGATCGCGAAGGCTTGGTCAGGACTGTCGTCGCTGGAGGATTTCGTCTAACGTTCACGTTTTAGTTTGACGAGAGAAACTGGAATGAATGGAAATGCTGAGACAGAACGAAGAAACATGCAAATCAACGGCCCTAATGAGAACTTAAACATGATCACGTACCAAAAGCAATCCCTCTTAAAACAGCGTATATGGAAAGTGGTCACAGAGGGGCCGTTGACCGGTTGGATCTAATATATATTTCAATCAGTGCAGGACTTTATGGCCCCGACTCCTGCTGAGGTGACATTCAACATAACAGCTCACCTCAGCTTAAATGATTCGTCAAATCCTCTGCGAGTACTTATGATTGGCAATGGTAATATTACAGGAATGTAATTTAGATGTGTATTAGTCTTAATGTTCTCATTTCTGAGATTAGAAAGAGGTAAAGGCTCCTGGTGGAATAGAAGAATTGCATACATAGAGGAAAGAGCAGGACATCTCTGCACTGGTCTTTAGCGCGCAGATTAATTTGTTTTCATGATTACTGAAACACTTTGAACTGAGATCCACGTGTGTGCACTAATAGCAAGAAACATACTGTAATTCCAGGCATTAGAAATAGATGTTTCCAGAAATGTAAATGTCAATTTATTTATTTTTTGCAGTCAGCAGATGAACAGATAGGCAAGGATAGTTAATTTGTAAAGCACAATTATTTAGTGCTTTACATAACAGGAAAATAGTGCATTAAAATCAGAAAACATATTGACACAAAATCATTGTTAAAATTACTTTAAAAGTGAAGAGTGCAGATCAAACCTTTCAGTCGCATGCACATCTAATCTGTTTTTAGCCTGGATTTGAACATTGTCTCACATCCTCGCGAAGACTGTTCCAGTTTTTAGCTGCATAAAACTGAAACACTAATTCCCCATGTTTAGTCCTGACTCTGGTACCAGCAGGAGGCCGGTCCATGTTTAGTCCTGACTCTGGCACCAGCAGGAGGCCGGTCCATGTTTAGTCCTGACTCTGGTACCAGCAGGAGGCCGGTCCATGTTTAGTCCTGACTCTGGTACCAGCAAGAGGCTGGTCCATGTTTAGTCCTGACTCTGGCACCAGCAGGAGGCCGGTCCATGTTTAGTCCTGACTCTGGCACCAGCAGGAGGCCGGTCCATGTTTAGTCCTGACTCTGGCACCAGCAGGAGGCTGGTCCATGTTTAGTCCTGACTCTGCCACCAGCAGGAGGCGGTCCATGTTTAGTCCTGACTCTGGTACCAGCAGGAGGCCGGTCCATGTTTAGTCCTGACTCTGGTACCAGCAGGAGGCCGGTCCATGTTTAGTCCTGACTCTGGTACCAGCAGGAGGCCGGTCCATGTTTAGTCCTGACTCTGGCACCAGCAGGAGGCCGGTCCATGTTTAGTCCTGACTCTGGGCACCAGCAGGAGGCCGGTCCATGTTTAGTCCTGACTCTGGCACCAGCAGGAGGCCGGTCCATGTTTAGTCCTGACTCTGGCACCAGCAGGAGGCCGGTCCATGTTTAGTCCTGACTCTGGCACCAGCAGGAGGCCGGTCCATGTTTAGTCCTGACTCTGGCACCAGCAGGAGGCCGGTCCATGTTTAGTCCTGACTCTGGCACCAGCAGGAGGCCGGTCCATGTTTAGTCCTGACTCTGGCACCAGCAGGAGGCCGGTCCATGTTTAGTCCTGACTCTGGCATCAGCAGGAGGCCGGTCCATGTTCAGTCCTGACTCTGGCACCAGCAGGAGGCCGGTCCATGTTTAGTCCTGACTCTGGCACCTGCAGGAGGCCGGTCCATGTTCAGTCCTGACTCTGGCACCAGCAGGAGGCCGGTCCCTGACGTCCTCAGAGTGTGAGATGGTTCATATGGCACTGACATGTCAGAGATGTACTTTGGTGCTTTGGAGAGACTTGAACACAAGCAGAGCTGCTTTAAAGTCTATTCTGAGCCTGAAGCCAGTGCAGAGACCTGAGCACAGGACTAATGTGATCGTACTTCCTGGTTCTAGTCAGGACTCGAGCAGCAGCGTTGTGGATGTACTGCAGCTGTTTTACAGCCCATCTGGAGAGGCCAGTGAGCAGCCGTTACAGTAGTCTAACCTACTGGAGACAAATGCATGGATAAGTCTCTCCAAGTCTGAGTCTGAGTCTATTATTGTCCCCAGATTTTTTTGATTTGTAGGTTTTTGAGTGAGAGACTGGAGGTGACTGCTGACACTTTCTATTTGTTTCTGCAACTACATTGGTCACCTAATATTTACAGTAAATGGGGGGTTTACAGAACAAAAAAAGTAATGGGGGGTGGTGGTTGTGTGTGTGTGTGTGTGTGTGTGTGTGTGTGCGTGTGCGTGTGCGTGTGCGTGTGTGTGTGTCTGTTTGTGTGTGTGAGAGTCAGACAGGACAAAAATGGGGGAACAAGTCAGAAGATATAGTTAGGTCAAAGAGATGTGGGTAAATGTGTTCTTATACGTAAAATGTGTATGAGGGGTGAATCGTGTAAAGGAAGAAAAAGGTACATAAGAGCAGGAAGCTGATGTACAATGTGTGCACTAATTGTAAATTGTCCGGATTATCTTGCCGTCCATCGACTGGGTAGCGGGGTAGATTTGATTTATTTTTTGTGTGTGCCATTGGGATAGGAAACAGGATGGTGGCGCATCAGAAGAAAAGACAGGGTTTTTGGGCTTGCAATTCTGAGGTGTGCAGTCTCTTATTATGATTATCTATGAAAAATGACCAATGGATTCAGCTCTTTTAATAAGACATTTTGCTTTTGGTATTTAGTTTAAAAAGCAGATCATTATCGCACATTCTGTTCATTGTAAGCTCAATATTGATCAAAAACGGCTTAGAATACAGGACAATATTGGAGGAATCATGCATGAATCAGTTAAAATGCAATTCGGAATATGATGAGGATTCGGAATATGATGAGGATATGATGAGGATCTTGATGAGGATCAAGATGGTAAAGTACGAAGCGTGATGGCCTTGGAAGAACTACTGGACAGAAAACCTCAGTGTTAAAAGCTTTACTCAAAAACTAGAACGCTCCAATGGGCAAATATGGGACGTAAATCACAGAAGGAACAACAGGGCACCAGATAGTGAGGTCAAGGGTCAGGTAAACTGGCAAGAGGAACCAGTGCGGCAGGTGTGGAACAAATGGACCGCAAAATACACATATGACGAGACGTGTACCCCAGTTTTAGAACTGATTTTAGACCTTGCTCAAAGTCGAGACGCTGCAGGTGAAAAAAAACTTACATTTAGACGTGACAATTTGACACTTTTCCTGAAGTTAACGCACGTAAATGTATGAAAAACTGTATTTGTAAGTACGTTTTTGATTTGGTGATGTTTTTGTGTATAAATAAGACATTTTATGAGCAAAAACTGTCAAAATTTGAGAAATGGAATCAGCCAGGTTTAAATGTCTTGCTTCATTTTGTTGACATATTCAGTTTAGCTATTGTTATTAGTATTTGAGGAAACTAAATTTGACTGAAAACTGGCGTGCAAACACTTTATATCAGGTGCTTAGTATTTTTTTCAATAATATTTCAACAAAACATAGAGAGGGAACCTACAATTTTCACAAATCCAAATACAGTCCTAAACTTGTCCGGCAAGTCTATCCCAATTTGTCAGAATAAGTATTTTAAACTATTCTAAAACAGGAGGAGGGCCTTGGTATTTTGTTGTTTGAGTTTCTATGAGATTTCACACAAACATTCCAATATCTTCAAGTTTATTAAATCAGGGTTCGGTTGGATATATAAACAAATACTTCAGTACAATCCATCAAAATCTTTAAGTACATTATTGCAAAGTTTGGTGTGTGTGGGAGCTACTTGAAGAGCTGATATGCTGAAAAATGCATTTTGAAATAACAGCCTTAAGTCACAATGTCCTATAGAAATCTATAGATGCAAGTGGATTCAATCATTAAAGGTGTATTATGTAACTTTTCTGGTGGACGGTCCGCCTCTGGCTTGTTGTAGACGGAGATATTATTGCTTTGTCTGGAGAGTTCGATCGTACGTAGCAGTAAACTGTCTATCTCCGTGGCTAGAAGCAGGCCACACGTAGAAATTATGCAAAATAGATAAGGTTTAATGCCATGCTGTGGAACATTCCATGCAAAACAGCAACATTTCCGTTAGAGAGATATGGTGGTGACTGGCCAGAAAAGTTGCACAGTGCATCTTTAAATAAAACAATACAAATAAAACTTTAGACGCATATTGAACAATTCTGTTTTTTCCAAACAAAAGCTCTTCAGTAGTGTATTTTCGTTGTTAATTGCTATGGCAACGTCCCTGATTTTTCTACACAACATAAATGTATATTGTATTATACTTTTATTAAACAACACCATAATACAACACTAATTTGCGTAAATGCACGGTATGTAACTTTCTGGAGGTAGAAAGTTACCTGAATAAAACTATGAAAATAAAAAGTTCCAACCATTCTTCTTAACATTCTCCATGCAGATAGATGCGTTTCGTGCCAAACTGTGGAATAATGGAGTTGTTTGGTAACATATCCATTTAAAATCAAGGAATAACATTTTCTATGGTCTAAATTGAGCAATTTTACTGTATATTACATTATAAGCGCAATTACTTTTTCCTAGATCCATCCAGTGATCCAAAAAGACACACAATATAGAAAAAAAAACAATATAATCACTGTTCTCGTTTTAAATTTGTAACTTTTTTCCTTACAATTTTCCAATCCACAAACAATTTAAACATCACATTTCGTCAAACAAACCTCCTTGCAGATGAGCGGGAACCCAAAACGAACCGTCAAACTTCTGCAAACAAAGTGCATCCAGTTTCCTATAGACTTTTTCTCCGCCCCGACGCATTTGTGACATTACAGTATGGAATAATGTTACGGTCTGGTGAAGTAACAACACTTTCAGCCTGTCAACAATAACCGTCTATATTTATATCCTTTGCCGTGCACTCCCGTCTCCGTCTGAAGCGGCATCCGCGCGCACAGCATGTTTATTTGACTCAAAGTAATCAAGTATGCTCAGTTTATGCCAAGCAGCTAACAGGCAGCGAGTGTGCGCGTCTGTCCACTTAGATGGATAAGACTCATCAAGCCACATGAGAGTGCTCACGCCGTGTTAATTGAACAAGAGGAAAAATCTGCCTCCAGCTGATAAACAACAACATTAATTGCCGTCATTTTGCCCGGAAATCACTGGAACTCCCTCGGTCCTCGCGCCATGCACTTCCCCTTTGACTTTGCGAGGACATTTACGCAACGCTAAGTAAGTGATTTGTTTATCCGGGATATTGTTGACACGTTTTTAGAGTTGTTGTGCTTTTTGCAGTGGAGGGAATGTAGTGAGATGTAGTTAAATGTTTCTACTGGCTTTGGTGGGTTTAAAACTTTCTACACGGAGAGGAGCGGGTGACGTCACAAACCAAATGAATGTCAGTTCATGTTTGTAATATTTATGAAATTCATCTCTATCAAATTTGGATATTACGTATACATTTTTTTTCCTTCTTTTTCAAAAAATATAACTACCATCCCTGAACATTCAACATTGTAATTTACTTATTAATATTATTATTATTATTATTATTATTATTATTATTATTATTATTTATTTTTCCTTTTTTTTTTAGATATAAAACATAGAAGAAAAAAAAAGAAAAAACAAGCCACAGAGAGAACAGGAGATTAAAAAGAAAATGTCCCATTTCATCCAAAGTCTTTCAAATTTGTCAGTTTTCAAATTGAGTGACTTTTTTCCATTTTATCTATGCCAATTTTGCTTGGCATACATAAAATTGTGCCAAAATTATCCTTGACTATCACCAATTTCTTTGTGTTGGCCTCCTTCCCCGCCGCCAAAAGTAAACTCCAAAGTCATCCATTTATCCAGCCCATGGCAGGAGTTTTGAGGCCTAAATACACTGAACAAAAACATGAGACCGGTGACCAGGACAGCTGCCGCAACAAACGGGTTGCACAACCAATGAAACTCTCAAGAACCATCTCAGAGAGCTCTGCATTTTCGTCATCCTCATCGGGGTCTTGACCTGACTGCGAAAAATAGTCTTAACCGCCCTGAGTTAGAAAATGCTCACATTTGATGGCGTCTGGAAACGTCAGAGAGGTGTTCTCTTCATGGACGAATCTTGGTTTTCATGGTTTAGGGCAGATGGAATAAAAATGGGAGAAAAAAACAAAAGTGATGTGTTTATATTTTTGTTCAGTGTACATAGTTCTGAAAACAAAATGGGGTGGTGATGTCAAAAACGTCTGCAGTGCTTTGTCAATCTCAGTCCAATCTGTTTGTGCAATAGGACAGTCCCAAAATACATTGTAATGGTGGGCCACTTGGTAATCGCAGTTTTTCTTTCTCTATTTTTTTCACCATTAATATTTCCATGTGAATAGAGAGCATTTTGACATGGTGTTATGAAAAAACGTGATAAGTTTTCACAGAATTACCTCCACACATTGAGAATTACATATATTTTCCCATTCCTCTCAACAAAATGTACCTTCTCTTTCCCATTTGTTTTTATTACAGTTAGCAGAATGTTTGTCCATATTATTATTGCATTTACTCTATATAATTTAGATATTATTCCTCTTGAAAGTTCTGATTTATGTGCATTAGTTATGATTTCAATCAGACGATTAAAATGGACAGCACTGCTTTGTTTGATTAAAATTTTTAATGAATGTTCCAAAATGTGTCAAATCAAAAGCTCAGTTTTTCCTGTGAAAAACTGGTTGAAAATTGTGACACCAATTTTTACACTTGGCTAGTGCTAACACATCAGAAAGGTTTAAATAAGTCTTTGAAATTTCATACAACTTTATTTTTAATTATAGTAATCAAACGTGTACGTGAGTATATGTAATTCTTATCTATGCACAGCTACAATTCTGAGTTAACTAGATTTTTTCATTAGGCGGAGAGTTTAAAGGTGCAGTACTTGAATTTTACTGTTGTGAAATGGGAAAAACCGAACAGGTTCATGCTCCCCCTTTTTTTTTTTTTTTTTCTTTTGCATGTAATAAAGTCAAATCGGAATTGATCCAGTACAGATATAATGTAAAAGCATCTATTTGGATGAAAATGAGACCACAAGTTTTACTTTTTATGTGTTTTAGCATACAAGAGAAGCAGGAAGTGCGCCATTAGCATGCTAACGTTTGTTAGTTTTACCCGTGACGCTCTGGACTCAGAAACTCGTGAAAAGTGCTTATAACCGTCTCATGGTGAATATTTAGGATGCTGGGACTGCATTATGAAAGTGAGCGATACATGTGACTGATGTAAAGACTTGAACATGAACTAGTTCTGTTTTCCTCATTTCAAAACAGTAAAAATCAGGTACAGGGCCTTTAAAGCCGTCATTTTTTTAAATCGATCTAACTCATCCCTAGCTCTCACAAACCCTTTGGTATATTGTTAAAATTTGCATGCATTAATTTTCAGTCCTGTGCACAGCTTTACCACAGCTTTTTTCAAATGACGAAATGAAACTGGAGCACTGCTTTTAGCGCTTGCTTTGATACAAAATACTTTATTATTAGATGTAGACAGGATGTAGAGGTTTTATTAACAGAATACAGTCATAGTCATACCAGGCATAGCAATATCATCTCCATGGTGACAAGCAGGTGGCAAACCCTTACAGGTAAAGTTAAACATTGTGTCTTAAAGGGCCTGTACCTGATTTTTACTATTGTGAAACAGCTAGACCATATTGTGCTTGTTTTTGCAAGTAATAAAGTAAAATCTATATTGCTCTTGTAAAAGTATCTATTCTTGTGACCATAAGGTTTACTCTATATACATTTATAGTGCATTTTTTCTGATGAGAGAAGCAGGAAGTGCGCCGTTAGCATGCTAATGTTTGTTAGCGTTCCCGGGACATCACAGTGAACATTTAGGATGATGGGGCTGCATTAGACAAGTGAGTGATATATGTGACTGATGTAAAGACTTGAACATGAACTAGTTCTGTTTTCCTTGTTTCAAAACAGTAAAAATCAGGTACAGGGCCTTTAAAGCAGATCTAACTCATCCCTAGCTCTCACAGCATGCATTAATTTTCAGTCCTGTGCACAGCTTTACCACAGCTTTTTTCAAATGACGAAATGAAACTGGAGCGCTTGCTTTGATACAAAATACTTTATTATTAGATGTAGACAGGATGTAGAGGTTTTATTAACAGAATATTTATGTTCCTGCGCTTACATTTTTTTAAAACTACCATATCTTTTTCATTGTCATAGTCATACCAGGCATAGCAATATCATCTCCATGGTGACAAGCAGGTGGAAAACCCTTACAGGTAAAGTTAAACATTGTGTCTTAAAGGGCCTGTACCTGATTTTTACTATTGTGAAACAGGAAAAACAAAACTAGACCATATTGCGTTTTGTTTTTGCACGTAATAAAGTAAAATCTATATTGCCCCAGCACAGAAATCTTGTAAAAGTATCTATTCTTGTGAAAATGAGACCATAAGGTTTACTCTATATACATTTATAGTGCATTTTTTCTGATGAGAGAAGCAGGAAGTGCGCCGTTAGCATGCTAATGTTTCTTAGCGTTCCCGGGACATCACAGTGAACATTTAGGCTGCATTAGTGATATATGTGACTGATGTAAAGACTTTAAAATGAACTAGTTCTGTTTTCCTCGTTTCAAAACAATAAAAATAAGGTACAGGGCCTTTAACATAAAAAAATGTATGAAAAATAAAACAGGACTTGTTGATTAATACTACCCACCAACTCACGACTTGCGTTTTTTTACACACACATTTTACATTTCACACCCATGCTGCTCCGGGCCGCGCAAACTTCCGCGTGCGAAGCGGGGACGCCTGACCAAATTTGTTGTCTAAATGGCAGAAATAACTGTAATCCGCCGCGCCACTCCGCTGACCTTATTAGCGCAAGAACAACAGCGCTGCCACTTTTTTTTTTGGACTTCCTTTGGGGCCCGACATCGAGCGCTTGATGATATATAATACTAGTTGGCAGGCAAGTTAATTATAAAGCCGGGGCCCTTTAACACTCGGAGCCCACCATTTGGATGTTGACGCAGCGGCTGTATGCGCATGTACGTGTAGGAAGCGAGGCTAGCACTGTTATCCAAACTGTCAGGCTCGCTTACAAAAGAGTCGGCGTGACGATGGCTGTCCACACCTCTTAGCGCATACACACGAGCGCGGGCTGCTGCAGATGCTAGCACACAAATCTGGCAGAAATACAGGCTGTAATAAGATGCCACACACTCAAACACACACACACACACACACAGAAAGAGGAGAGAGACGGTACACACTGTACACGGAGCCTAATCTTGATATTGCCCAGGAGCAAGCAGTTGTGCAGTGCAGTAGGAGAACTAGGCAACTACTGTAAAAAAGTACTCTCGAAGTTGGGAGGGAAAAGTGCCAAGAGTTCTATTGGGTGAACTTTGCTACCCTTGCTTGCATTCGTTAGTAAATTAGCTCAATGTTCTTATCGTATAGCCTTATTGAGAGCTGATATTTATCCAGCTTGTTTAGTTAATTTGGTTTTGAGACTATTGGGATTATTGTGACTATATATATTACCAAGATATAGGCAATATATCAGAATTAAGATAATATCGTGAATGCATTTTGAAGATAAGCAACATTTAACAAGTAACAAGTAATAAATCCACCAAAAAGAAAAAACTTTATGTTGTTATGTTATGATATTTCTGCAGTTTTGTGATAAATTTGACAAACGTTTCACATTCGTCCGATCATTAAACCTCAGCTAATATGATTAAAGGCTAGAGTTTTAACACATTTATGTTGAATTTACATAATGTAGTCTGAATATCGTTATTGGGATACTACGCAAAACTGAACAGATCTTAATTTTTGTCAATATTGCCCACCCTTAGTTGTTACAATGGAATAAACAATTTAATCTTAAAGCTGGGCTACCTGATTTTTATACAGTGGAAGTAGGTATTCAAATAGCTCTAATTAGTTCCTAGCTCTCACAAACTTTGTAACTATTCAGATGTATCTGTTTTTAGGTGCGGCAAAAAGAATTTAGAACAGCTTTTTCAGATGATGAAGTGACACTGGGGTGGTCCGCCCAAGCACGGCCAATCAGAGCGCTGTTTTTAGGCCTTACTTCCGAGTTAACAAGAGATTAAATGCTTTATTATTAGCCAAGAACGTGCAGTGGTCTAATTTTGTCACAAAGTGCTGCTTTTATGAGACACTCTTTGGCGAAAAACACGAAATGTATTAATTTACAACAACAAAAAGTTAGTTATCCCAGCTAAATTTGAATAGATAATGTTTTCAGGGTAAAATAGTGTAATTGGGGCAAACTGTTAGGACGTTTGAGTTGGTATGAGTGGAACATTTGACTATATGTCATTGTTTTAAAAATAATAACATGTACAATACCAGATAACAATCCCAAATCCATATAAAAAAGTCAAAATGTGCATTACTGACCTTTAATCCTATCATGTAATATCTAAAATTGCTTTGCCCGACACCTTTAGAAAGCAATAACAGCACAGTGACATTTGAATCCCTGCAAAAGCTAAAGATCCACGCAACAATTGTATAAAAATTACCTCCAGTTCTCAAAGTTCAGAGAGGAACTTTTAGAGACCAATTTTACTTTGCAAACTTTGCTTTTTGCAAGAAATCATATTAGAGTCGTAATTTCACAGAGTAACCCATTACGGGGCAGTGGAAATTTCGGAAAATGATCAGCGTTATTAAATACAATACCTCCAACCTGAAAGCCCGACATATTTCTTGCCCTCTCCAAAGCAGTCATTTGCGGCTATTAGGAAGAGTACTGTAATCCTCAAAATAAACAAGTGTGTCAAGAAAGCGCAGTGTCCGGGCTAATTCGGCTCCTGTTTGCTTCCTGGCCTGCCAAGCTCTCGACTTAACGCTGTATTTATGCTGTCTGAATTACAACTAATCTCCGCATCACGCAGACAAGATGTACAGCGCTTACGGGGGAGGGGAATCCAGTTTGGCTTTTCCTCTAACGATCCGGGGCGCTCTCTCTCGCTTGTCTTCCATCAATCTGACAGTCGACATCGCTCCAATAAACCTGGCCGCGTCTAGACTCCGCTCGTGCAGATTTAATTCAAACAGCTGTTTCGCTCTTTACTGCAGACGCCCCGGGCACTTCCGCACCGGGATGGGCAGGGAGACAGCCGGGGGGTGAGGTGGGGTGCTGGGTGAGGGAGGAAGTCCAAGACGCAGGGAGAGGCATGGGAAAATGTGAGGGGATTTATTTAGCGCTGTGTTTCTGAACCGCTTTCGACTGTGGTGCAAAATACACAGCAAAAGTCAGTATTTTTTTGTATAATTTGTTGATGTTTGTTTATGTACACAGCTAGTATTCACCTTATTCTGCCCCGCCCACTTTTGACACTTTTTGCCACAGATAAGCACTTTTGTTGTAAACGCACTTCCGTTTGACGAGAACTCCGTTAAAGCTAATGACGAACGAGGGAAAAGTCTCGCCGCTAAAATGTTACATAAAGTAGGTTGATTTGTGTACAATGTTTAATGAACACGAGCAACAACGAGTCGACAACGCAACGATTTCTTGGGCACTCTGAAAATGGCTTTTTCGCCCGCGTAGAACTTATTTTCTGTTGAGCTTGTCTGCTCCATGTAAACTAATACAACGGAAACAAGACGGCGGCGTGTACGGCAACTTCCGGAATAAGGTGAATATCTGGGTTCTAAAGTGATGAAAAATTTGCACCTTTGACATAGCAACAAAAGAAAAGACCAAATTTTGAGTGGTTGAAAGTCCTCAAATCCGTCATAAACAGGCGGCTGAAATTGTTAGCATGTTCTTGCAATTGAACTCAGGATCATGACGTCACACATAACAGAATTTTTAGCCCAATGTTAAATCATTGGAGATAAATACTAACCTTATCACAATATACCAGAAGTAACCTAGCATTTTATCAGTTTATTTTTTACATTGTTTTGGCTATTGTTTTTTCCATGTACGTTTAGCACACCAACAACAAACATGGCAGATTTCCATCGTAACGGCTGTTACGCTCTGACGTTCTATCTGGAGGACTATACAAGATTTAGAAATATGTGTCGTAACCAAAGTGTAAACACTATTCCTTTACAATGATGAAACATACTTTTCCTGGTTGCTTTAAAAATGATGTTATTGTGTGCTTGTTTTAATTATAAACTTCCAGATAGTGCTCCGGATCCATACAAAAGAGAGCATTTGATGAACTGTGTTTCTGAACCTTATACTTTCAATTTAATGGAGGAAGTGTCTGGGTTGAAGGAAGTCTGGGAGTCCCCGCTTAGACTGCTGTCCCCGCGACCCGACCCCGAATAAGCAGAAGAAGATTGATAGATGGATGTCTGAAATTTTCTTGCAAGATTGAGACCTCGAGATTACTCTACGCATTCTCTTAGCTTAGTTCAACATTTAAGTTACTTTAATACTGCGCATTTATTTGATGTCCATGCTTCTTTGATTAGCTAAAGCCAGCCGCGCAGTGGAGGGATTTTGTTTGATAATGGGCCCAAATCGCATTGAATTTGTGGAGGCGTGGGCCGACCAAGCAATTGTTCATCACAGCACTCAATTCTGTCAATACTGTCAGTATTTGTAAGGTTGCAGCTCAAATCCTTACATTCTAACATTCCAACATGTTGTAATGGAACTTTTACGACTAGCTTTCAAAGTCCTCCTCATAACCCAAGTCCCCCAAACTCTGGAATGAACTACCTGTGTTCTCTAGACTAGTGTTTCTCAAACTGTGCTACATGGACACCTCTTCAATTATAACGTTTACTTCATTTAGAGTACATTTTATTCACATTTTTGCCCTTCCTTTAGTATATTTCTTGTTCAAACTGCAGTGGCAATGGTGCATTCCGACTTAAGACCTGGTTTATCCCTAATTTAGACCCTAAATAGTCCGGTTACCGATCCAAATGTAGATTTTCTTTGGTGGTACTTGGGGTAAAAGTTCAAGAACCACTGCTCTTGACAGCATAGATGGCTTTAAAAAACAGCTGAAAACGTTCCTATTTGAGCGAGCATTCTCACCCCCATAGGCTCAGGACCACAATGACCAAATGTGTTGTCATTACTAATGTGTTAATGCTGTTTATACTAATTAGCAATAATGTGTTATGTTGACTGTATATATTTTATTATTCCTATGCCAATGTGAAGCACTTTGTGACCTGTGTCTGTGAAAGGTGCTATACGAATAAACTCTACTTACCTTCAAAGCCCTCTACAACCTGGCCCCGTCTTACCCTACCGACCTGCTCTACCACCACACTCCATCACCGCTCCCTCCGCTCTACTGGCGCCACAACCTCCTGTCCTTCTCCTGCAGGACCAAGCACCGATCCCAGGGAGACAGAGCCCTCTCCATCGCTGTCGTCACCCTCTGGAAGTCACTACCGCAACAACTCTGCGACTGCTCCGACCTCACCACCGTCAAGAAAACCTCAAGACCCACTTGTTTAGAACTGGCTTTAATCATTAAATTTGTGCTTTTAAACCTTAAATTCATCCTTGCTATTTAATTATCAACTGTATTTAACCCCCTTTGCATTATTTGATTTTTATTTGGGTTTTTTTTCCTCCGTTTGTTTATTCACTGTATTGTAAAGTGTCTTCCTATCCTGAAAAGCACTATATAAATAAAGTGTATTATTATTATCATTGTAAAACACTGAGTTTGTGTAAACTGTTTTATGAATCATCACTCATACCAGCGTGTCCCAACCAGTGGTATGGGGACCCCAAGGGATACGTGAGCAATTACCAAGGGTTACTTAGAATGGTTTCAGATTTTCAAAGAAGATAAAATGTACTTTAATCTGAATAACACAAGTGTTATTAGTTTAATTTAGCATCTTTTTGGAGTATCTTGGACCATAAAGGTAATTAAAACTAAAATATAATAGTAATAATTGACAATATGGGACTAATGTGTTATTTTGGGTATAAAAGGTTGCGAACCACTGACCTATGCAAAGACAATAACATGTTCCTTACCTCCAGTGACCTCCTCCTCCTTTATAAGCAAGATTTAATTTAATTTAAACATATATGTTCACTCTTTTGTGCTGTAAAGGAGAGAATCACTTAATATCCTCATGTCATTTCACCACGTGACACTTTCGTAGTCCTACAATCATAGCAGATCTTTACTGAAAACGGCTGAAACGGCGGCCACTTCATGCAAGTGTGAGACAAATAAATCTTGCAAATTGTCCTTGTGTCTGATGTAAAATTGCAGAAGATTTTAAAAGCATAAAATGTGCAGCCAGCCTTACCTTCCTGTCATTCATGTACACAGAGAGAGTTCCAAACTTTGTAAAGTACAAGAAAAGCATGTGGTCTCAGCTGGCCTGACAAGCGAAACAAATATCTGAAGATGTAATTTTAAGATACAATTGAGCGCTGCTGAAAACGGTACGCGAGCTAGTTTCTTCACGATAGACTAGCTGTGTTGATTTTACCGTATGTTTGAACGAAACCCATGCCCATCTGCAGTTCAGACCACGTTGCCTGCATAGCTTGGACAGCCATCTTGCCAGCAGTCTGCCCCGGCCTCTGAGCTCGCAGGTGTGCTGTGTGTGCATGTCCTGTGCACTCCGTCTGACCAGCCAGAGCAGATTGCCTGGCTGCTAAAGAGGCCCCAACCCTCTTCCTTCCCCTCTACCCTCACCTCCCTCCCCCATGGCTTAGGTGCAGCACTGCTACTCTGCATTGCCAGTCGACGGGATGGGTGGAAGTAGAAGTGACAAGCTAGGCCTCACGCTGATCTCCAAGCTGTCCTGCAGATCTGTTTCTGTATTTCCCCCTTCGGCTTTATCTCGTTTTTTTCCCCCGAACTGAAAAAGAAAAGGGGAGAAAGTGAGGGACAGGGGGAGGACGTGTGAGGGAGTTGTGGGTGCCCAGTGTGAGAGAATTTTCTTGACAGTGGGAGAGCCAGAGCCGAGGGGTGAATGCCCTTCATTATGAACAATCCGAGGTTGTGGGTGGCAGCCCACATCTGTCTGGTTTCTGTTAGACTGTGCAATTATTACTGTCTGTACATATGTGCTTTTCTGCCCTCATTTCTTGCCAAATCACATCTGAAATTTATCTGTCATAGCACATTTTTTGCTGGTTCCAATTCTCTGTCCCTAATTCTTAATAAAGGAGATTGAATACGTCAAATTGCAAATGACATCAAAACATTCTATTCATTGACCCATTTTATTCAATACAGAAGGGGCAAGAGCAATTCTTAACAATTTAGAAGATTATGTTGCAAAAGGTTCAAAGGTCTGCAGTCAATAACAGAAATATTGAGAATAAACTATCTTGGATTTGTATTCAATTCAGTACATTTTTGTAAAGTACAAAATCACAGACACTTCACAAGGTTTTACAAAGCTCTCGATCTAACCAACAGAAACCATTAGAAAACAATGTCACACGTCACCATGTCCCAGATAAATGTGAATATTACGTCTCTTTCCTAATCTTGACTTGCGTTACGACGGACCTTGGTGCTAAAATTACGTATTCGGGGCTAATATTTATGATAGTCTTAATCCCCAGCCCAGTGCTGTTTTTCTCCATGTAGATCTGGGTCTGACTGGTTGGAAATAGCTCCAAATCCAGCTTTCACAAGGATGTGTTTTATCATTGTTGGTGCTCTTCTTACTTATTGGAATCGTGAAGGGAGAGATCATTTTTGCTTGTGCACACCTAAAATAACTTCTTGTCAATTGAAAGAGATAGAGCTTCTTCTTTTTCTTTATTTTTGAAAGCGTGTTCCACAACATTGGTCAATAAATGTCGACCAATATCTACAGGAAACAGGCAAAGGAATAACTGTCCCCATGTAGTCCTTCTTCGCAGCAAAGGAAATCATCAAAAATCTTTCCCAACAAAAAGAACCCAACAGCTTTTGGCCGTTTCCAATGTTTAAAAGCCTTGTAACCAGATCCAAAAATCTTCTGCTGACACAATCTGGTAATACAATCCTCACTGTCAAGGTGGTGAGCAATCAATCCAAAAATCTCGTAATTAGTTCGTAAACTACTCCTAGGCAGTTTTACCTGTGTCCCAAATCCAATACAATATGCGTTTATGCCACTCTCATAACCAAACCACCACTGTCTAGCGTCAAATTAAACTGGAAATACTTTTACTAACCACAAAAATCTCAAATGAACTGCAAGATTCACAGCCATGGCAGCCACCATCTGTGGAGAGAACAAGCACAACTCCTGTCTGCAGAGATATCTGCTCTTTTAGAGATTTCTTGTCTAAACACCTCTGAGTTTTTCTCACTTTAGATGGAAATAGCTGTTATTCAGTGTGGCTAAACTAAACTAATTTAGGTTGAATGCCAGTTTTACCCTTTTTCCCAGGTTTTTCCCTGGAATGAGAGATGAACGCTTGAATGTCACTTCTGTCTAATTTAATGTAATGAATTTTGATGAGACTCAAACCGGGTTGCATTGACTTGATCACCCCAAAGCGCTGTTTCAGATTTTGATTATGGGGTCCATCTCCATATCCTGGGAGTTGCACGGAAATTCAATCAAAGAAAATGCGAGTTCCAGGGAAGAACGAAGACGCAGAAGGGTAAACAGAAGGGATGCAAGCGGAGATGGAGGGAGGTGAAAATGGCGCAAAGGACATGACTGAGTGGGAGGACAAAGTACTTTTGGCTGTGACCGTTTGCTGGCACGAGTCGAAGGCAGAGACGGTGCCTTTGCGGGGTTTATGGTGACAAAGCTAATGACGACGCTCGCATATGGAGTGGCACCAACGACAAGCCAAGAAACGGGTAACTTCTGATGGACGAACAAAGACTGCAACAATATCGTAAATGTAGTGAAAGTCATTTAAACACTATGAAGTAGCTGTGTCGTGTATAAAACCGGGATTGTTGGAAAGTTCAGGGCAGGGGTGTGTTCAGGGGAAAAGCCAGGGTTGCATTGACCATCCCAGAAATCTGATTGGCCGTCCAATAAGGCAGCATTATTTCACCAACGTGCAACAAATATGTCCATGCACAGCTTTAAAAAACATTCTATCCCAACTGAAGCTGGGTTGCCAATGCCTTAAAATGATCTATCTGCTTTTATATTTTTTCCTTGTTAAGTTAACTGTGTTTTTCTTATGAAGAAAATTGAGGAAAAAGAGACAGTAGCATCACCTATACTAGGGCGGCATAATTAACATTTTAATAGGCGCAATTAGCAAACAGAAAAGGCTGTCATTTTTGAAGTGCAATAATTTCCTCCACAAAACAACATCATGTCTGTTTTATTCTGCATAAAAGTGGATAACCCTGTAATTTAAAGTTTAACATTTTCTGAATCAAGCGACTAAAACGTGACTAAAAGTGACACAAACAACCATAGAAGCGATAATAGTGCAATAAACGCTACGTAAAGTGACAAAAACCTGACAAAAATCCATAACAACTTGACAAAAAGTGACAACAATTTTCTATTCTGTGATTCTTTTGTTTGTTTTTCTGTTCAAATTTCAGTCTCAAAATGTGAACTTATAACGGAACCCTATTAATAAAACATAAATCGCATAATCTAAGCTCAATCACAAAAATATCAATTCGATATTTTCCCCAAATCGTGCAGCTCTTACCTATACAAATTTTGTTAAGTAATAACCACTGACTGTAAAACTGAGAGAAGCTACCGAGCATTCGCCAAGAATCATGGGAAATCAACTGCCTGACACTTTCTGCGACACTTGATTCACTGTGACGGTTCAGTATCAAGAATGAAACTTAGTTTAAGTGGTTAGAGACTGATGAGAACTGCGAAGAAACAACAGCAAGAGACAATCCCAGACAGCGCTTCTTTGTTTTGGTGCAATCTCCCAGTGGCAGAAAGGGTTAAGTGGGCGTGGCTACAGTTCAAACACAAACATGATCCTGACTCATGGTTCAAAATGCTCTAATATATCAACAGTACTTTTAAATTGAAACTGGCAACCCAAATGAGAGACTTGTGTGAGGCTCAATCTGCTTTCTGATTACAACAAATTAAATTACAACACCAACAATTTGGTCTTTCATGTCCAGTGTTTTTGTAATTAACTCTTTGTCTGCAATGGATGGAAATTTTCATCTCTAGCGTCCCGATCGATGCCTGCCACTTTATTATATCACACGTGGTTCACGGGGTACATGACCGTCCTCGAGCAAAACTGTAAATGCCGTAACATGGGACGCACCAAGACTCTCTGGACATTTCTTTTACATCGTGCGGTACAGAGTTGCTGCCGACCTGAGATGTATTTACAAATGGATCTCTGATAAAACTAAAATTTCACTGTTTCGCAAGCTTTAGATTTGGGTTTTTGATATTTTAAACGAGGAAAAGGACGACACTAGATCAGAGTTTCAGGAGGACTTCGAGACAAGCCCGTCCCTGAGAAGTACACTTAAGTTAAAAGTGGACATAGTTAGTCTGCCGTGACCAAGAGAGTAGTTTATTTCTTCACGCATGCATATAATCTGTGTGTCATGCTGTAAAAGATTCATCACGCTGCATCTCGATGTCTATAATGTTGCTTTTGTTGAAGATGCATAAAAAGACAATCGTCATCTTTTCTCTCCTCTCTTTACCATGTGAAGCTCATAGTATAATCCTATACACTTTCTTTCACTGCAGCTGCACAAAGCAAAACTGAATAAATGATTGTTTTATTAAAGTGCCTTTTACTCCACTTTTTCTTGCTTGATTGTATAGAAATGCACAGGTTTTCAAATGGCTATAAAAAGGAACAGATTCGTTTTTTTTAATGAAAGAGAAGTGAACATTTTTTTCTGGTGTGCAACATGTGGTTAAACCTTCCACAAGTTTTCTGTGGGGCTGTGAAGATTGTTGGAATTTAGTGAAAACTGGCAGGCTAGAGTGGTCTGGTGAGAATAGGATTGGCGGTGAAACATTACATTTGTTATTGGCAAAATCTGTAATCGATTTGAACATGTTTTCCTTGCGTCAGGGGAAACTGATAGGTCATGCTCACAAAATTTCAAATCTAAATCTTACATACACTTTCGTATATTGCAGTTTGATTATTGTTCACAAAACTGCTTTAATTAAAAAGACAAAAGCATAAGACTGACCCATATTTGGACAGTTTGATTCCCACTACCGGTATTGCGTTCCGTTGTTGTGTCTTTGTCGCTAAAACCGCAATTAACTGACTTTCCTTATCAATATGTCATGAGCATCCTGCCTTCACTTGAAAACAAACGAAGCAAGCCAAGTCAAGCCTTCGAATCTAATGACCACTTGCTTTTGATGTTGCCGATTTGGCCAATTAAATGCTCATATTTCAACCCTGCATCTGACTACATCCCTCTTACAGCGATGACTCCAGTTTAATCATCACTATATTATCCCACTCAATGTCTGTGAATTAAAATGAACACACATTTATGAAGGCTGTCTCTGCTCGTGGTAAATGTATTAAGAGAAATGCGATCCTCTTGTAAGGCTGGGTGCAATAAGGTGAGGATCTCGCAGACATTACTATTCAGCTAGAAGGATTTTAATGAAAAACGTGTTCTCCACAAAGGTTACTGTGCCTTATCTCCACTGAAAGACTGTATGATGAGCACTGTCACTAATGAAAACGAAGCAAATCCTTTTCGCTTTGGATACGATTGAAGAGAAAGAGGATTAACCCTTGCAATTAAAACTATGTGGGATATAATGTATACTGTAGGTAAAAGGGGAAGGCATTTAAAACAACAATGAGCAGGGAAAACAATGTGGAATTTATTGCAAAGTAATATGTTTCAATCTTAGTGGTGGAAGAAGTAATCAATTTTGTAACTTAAATAAAAGTACAGATACAAGGGCAAAAAAATTACTATAAAGTATCTTATGATTAAAAAAAAGAAGTATTTCACACAGATTGATAACTTTTCTTTTTTCTTTTCCAAAGAACTGTGCAAAGTCAAAGGAAGTGACTGACCCCAGGCTCACGCTGCACACTTTCTATAGCATTAAAAGTGTGAGAGGAGCTCGGACCACACGCCATGTAGTGTGGTGGTGCCGGCGGAGGTTCTGCGGTGCTCTGGTTCCTTTGGATTGAATTTTCACCAGACTGCCGCAGCCCACCGCACGCCTTTTCAGTGAAGCTGTCAAAATGAGACGAGACAAACGAGTGAAATGCATCTGGCGTTGTTTCAAAATCAAACCAACGTGTTCACTCGACGACTTTTACATCCTCCGCGCTGTAAGCATTACGTCATAACGGGTGATACAGGGGTCACAAAGTGTGCTGCACCTCATCAGATCTGTTATTTGAGGCCATGGACGACGGGAGATTGATCTTGGAGTTTCAAAACCTCAGCATTATTTATGACACCTCACCTCCTTTTTATAAGTATAACATCAAAAAGGAAAAGGCTTGGCACAAAATAAGAGAAGGTCTTGGAGGGGATGGTGAGTTTGTGTAGTAAAAGTAGCTTTGTTTACCAGTACGTCCTATTCCCCGTTTGGGAGTTCATGCGATAAGTAACTGATACACGGTTAGTTATCTCCCAACCGGAGCGTGAACCCCCGTGAACTTGTGGATAGCGTTACAGTCCTCTGCTCTCTGTGAGTGGTACACTGCAACCAGATCGCTCCGACACAACAACCGCAGCTGTACTCCATGCTGTGTAAGCCCGGCGTAAATGAATAACATAATGGATCTAATCATTTTAATTCATATATTTTTGTTAAAACCGGGTCTTCAACTCCAAATCTTCCAGCAGGATGTCACCTTGGCCATTTCAGGTCTCAGACCATACAGAAAAGTCCTTTACTTTTCATTCTAATATAATGAAGTAAAACGTACAGTGCTCTTAAGTAAAAAGTAAAATGCATCACGTTGGGTATATATATATATATATATATATATATATATATATATATATTCCCTTCTCACCCTCTCCTCCGAGTGGTCTCTCATCCATCGCTAGCTTGGGCCAGGGAGCTTGAGGGTTCGGCGCAGTATCATAGCTGTTCATAGCACTGCATTTTTTCTGGACTCAGATGTCTGATGTTTTATATATATATATATATATATATATATATATATATTATTTATCATATATATTATAAATAATAATATAATAATTAAATAATTGGCGTTGGGATAAAGAGAAAATAAATGTATCTGTGACAATGTTGCCCGCCCTTTTTATAGTCAAAGTTAAACTTTATACTTTACAGGCCTGTAGGAGAGGGACAACTCAACTTAGAACAACTTAGAAATCAAGCCAAAAGGCCATAAATGAGACTACTACCTCAACAAGGCATGAACAAAGACTCAATTCATAATGAACATGTAGTTTATTAAGCATGATTTAGGCTTAGGCTTAGTAAATACTTAAGTTTAGGGTTAGGAAATAGGTTTAGAGTGTTAGTTAAATAGTTACTAGGCCTGAATCATTCTTAATAAACCATTTGCCTTTGTTCATGCTTTATCAAGACAGAAATAAACGCAGTTATTATGAAGAGTTACCGATTAATCTTGCAGCACCATTCCAAGGTGTTAAACAAAGAACATTTTAATTATTTGTGTAATCCCTCAGTCCAATCACATGCACACATGTAGTTAATCATTAATTTAATATTGGAGTGCCAGCACAGATTTATTGTAAACGCATATGTTCGTGTGATAACGAAACCACAGCACTTTCTTTGCATCTTTTTATAGAGCGTTTTATTCTACGAGAAGCAGGAAGTGCGCCGTGAGCATGCTGATGTTTGTCTGCTCAGAAACTGGTGAAAAGTGCTTCTGAACTCATGGAGGTGAATATTTAGGACCGCATTAGTAAAGTGAGAGCTACATGTGACTGTTGTAAACACTTTAACATTGACTAGTTCTGTTTTTCACGTTTCAAAACAGTAAAAAAAAAATCAGGTACAGCCCCTTTAACTGCGCACGCTTAGCATTCCACCCCTAATTCTGTGCCAGCGTGAAGTCGGTCTCCGTTTGGCTTGGCAGCGCTGGCCCTCTCCCAAAACATCTCTCTGGGTTCATCAGCTTGCGGATTCCTGGACGCTCCCAACACTGCAGGAGGAGCTGATGTGATGGGGGAAGAAAAGGGGTTGAGAGAGTTGAAAACAAAGCCATCACTGTGATTGGCGGTCTGGATAGAGGCCAAAGCCAGGGCGGAAAGATGAGGCGGGAGGGTAGGAGATGAAGAAGAGGGGAGCACCGGGAGGTGAGAGAAGAGGGGGGAGCGGGGGTTGTCTTGAAGCCTGGTTAAGTGCCCTCTGGAGGGGTCACGAGGAAGCCGGAGCGCCGGGGTGTCAGGTGCGGCTCCGGCAGGTTTCCATCTGCGCAGCTCTCTGTGTTCGTCAGCCCATTTGTCCTGTTTTACACCTGCACTACAGAACATGCGCTTTAATGGCCAAAAAGCACCCATGGGTGAACTGCTATGGGCTATAGAGCTGGAATACTACGGGATACCAGCGAAGGATGCCTGGATTTACAGTGCATTTCTAAAAGTTGTGCAGTTAAAAGTGTCATTTGCGATATGAAAACCTCACACTGCCAAAAATGTACATCTAGCCTGGCTTAAACTGACTTGAATTTTAACTAGATAAGATTTAATTTCTTCAGTGATGCAGAATCCTTGTCTGGTTTCAAATGATTTTCTTCTAGATGAGTTAAAATGGCTTGATTTCAGGATATTTATCTTAATTTCAGACGTTTTGACTTGATATAATTAGTGAAGACTATTTATTTGATGGAACTAGATTATTATACTTGTTTCAAACCATTTTAATACATTACGTCTCACTTCAAGACAAATTGTCTGCCAATGGGTTAAAGGTTGAATGGAGGATTTTGGGCAACAAATCAGAATCTAATTTCCTCGTGGGTAGTACAAATAACTGGTCCGCTCAGGTGTCAATCATTCTCTGCATGCTAATGCACGCCCAGGGGGGGAAACGCTCGCTCCCCTGGCCGCGCATGCGTGGTTGATATGCTAGTGTGTTTATGTAGCAGGAGGTTAGCGGCGAGTTCCGTCATTGTAGGTCTAAACTTTCATCCGCGAAGTACCGAAATGGCTGAGGGACGAAAGAGAAAGACTGTTTTCGAACTTTCACAGAAGAGACGAAAGTCTGCAGAGGAAAGAAAGAAAACGCGTGTTATTCTGGGGGAATCGTTTACGCGCTGGCGAGCATTGAAAGCGCAAAACAGGCTTGAAACTGATGCCTCCGTTGCAAAGTTTCTGCTGGACAGGTAACTGTTTATCTGACTCTTTTTTTAGCTTATTGTATGTGGAATGTATTATTGTAGACTAACTGGAACGTGCACTTTTATGGCTTAGCAGACACAAAGTAAAACATAAGTTTTTTTGTTGTTTTTTTAATGTGTTACTCAAAGTAGTTTGTAATGGTAAATTTTAATTTACAATGGTACAGTTTATCATCTAGCTGGGCTGATCTACTCTTTTGAGTACATTTTGATCTACATTTTGAAAGTTTTTAAATCTTCTTCGCGGAGGTTGTCGTGAGAAAGCGACACCAATCGTCTTGTAAACAAATGCACATGGAGCGGTGCTGCTGGGCGTGCTCGTGCACGAGGTTTGGTAGGCGTTCAGTCAGGAGAAACGGGGAGGGAGGGAGGGGGAACCTGCGCATGCGCTTTTTCAAAAAAAGGACTAACAGTCACAGATTTTCAAATCGGCGAGAAATCCTCCATTCAACCTTTAAGATCATTTTACTTACCCCATTGGCACATTTATTGTCTTATTTTAAGTTAAATTACCGCATGATCAATCAGAAATACCTTTAAACCAGAGAAATATTCTGCTATGTAGTCAGTGAAATCTCATCGAGTCAAAATTACTCGAATCCAGATAAAAATAACAAGTTTAAATCGGTTTAAGCCAGGCTAGATGTACATTTTTGGCAGTGTAACAATTAATATTAAAATAATGTAATTTCTCTTCAAAATTACACTATAATTCTTAATACCTGGAATATTTACCTAAAGCTAGAACACAATTGATGGAGAATATAAATAGAATTGTATTTATCTTTTACTGTAAGAGCCACACCGCCCCGTGGTGCTAAAACCACAATGAAATCTACACCCCTGGTTTTGTTGCCAAAGTTGTGAAAATGATGGCTTAGACTATTTTCAGTATTCCTAGTAGGTGTTTGTAAAAAGTTAATCTGAAAAAGCCTGAATATAAAGCTTTAGGGGTTGGACTTAAAGCTCCCTGCTGTACTTGTATTTTTTTTCAGTCTCGCCAGAGTTTTAGAAAACTGAACATGTGAGAGTTTGACAATTAACAGAGAGACATCAATTAAATTCTATGATCGGGAAACATAATTCACTTTGGGGAAGAGCGGATAATATGAAATAAGCCCACTTTTATGATAGAAGCATGCCGTTTCATTTGGGATTAGTGCTTCCTTTTTGCGGGCGAATATGCAAATGGAAGACTAATGAACTTAAAGTATTCTCTTTGTGGGAACTGATTAACCGAGGGGCTCCTGCGCGGCACATTTACATTTTCCTCAAGTCGACTCGGGGTTCTCCACTCACAAATTACAGTGCTTTTCTAGGCCAATTACATTGAACAAGTGCGCCATTATCCAGTTCTGAACATCACACATGTATATTTGCCCCCTTCATTTTCTCAAGAGTGCTTCATGCCAAGGGCTTCGGCTCGGAGTGGCGGAGGGGTGGAAGGGAGGAGGGGCGGGGGAGAGTGCAGGAAGCAGGGCACGCCGAGCTGAGACACGCAGAGCAGAGGGCTGATGGAAGGATACTCAAACGCAACACTTGTCATAATTATTTTCTGAAAACTGTCCAATCAGAAGAGAAGCTAAGAGGCAATTTTTCACTTCATGAGCAATTATTTTTAAAGGGCAGTTCTTATCTTGTTATATTGTGTGAAATAAATTAAAAGTATTGAAAAGCAACATTTATACATATGCGTCTCCCATTCAAAAACAGCCTCCAAGATCAGGTTTTTTTGGGGAATGAAACATGATATGGTAAGCATGCATTAGCATTAGTCGACTAGTCAAATGATTGTATATTTCAACCTTTTAAATACATTATCAGTCAAATAAAGGTTGAAATATGGTGACTGAAGGCTTCTAGAATGAAAATATTTATGAAAAAAGAGTATTATTGATAACAATTAGCAATAATCTATATCATTTTTGACATTTTGATGTATTCATGTCACGGTCTTCTTTATAAAAGGTCTTTTGACATGTGTTTAAAAGCCTGTGAAGTTCAGTTAAAGATTAGTAGATTATTTTAATTAATGGTCGACTAGTCACGATTACTTGATTAATAATTGCAGCCCTAGTATCTGGAACCCAATATTAGGAGTAATTAAACCGAAATTGTCACTTTTGGCTCGCGGGTACAAGCAACAACAACTTTTTTCTTCAAAAGCTGCCAAAACTGTTTGTAATTTGTTGTGCATATTACGAACTAAAGTTGTTTGTGATCTCTTGTGTCTGGTATGATGTAGAGAAAAGAAAAATAAATACTTTAATAAAAATCCCAGGTTATGTGAAATAAGCTTTTAGTTGTTTGTTTGTTTTTTTGTCTTTCGTCCTTGTATTTAGTAGCTTTGAACATTTGAAACGATTGTTGGAGTTTTCGTAGAGCTACGTCTGCTCCTAACGTGCGACAAATGTGACGCAGTGATAAAAAAGCATTTTCAAGAGACACGCCCCCAACGCCGCTGTCATTTCACGTCACTTTGCTTTGAACGCAAGCATAATTTACCCAACGTTGCTTGCCGATAGCAGAAGCGATTGGTTTTACCTGTAAGCGGGCGGAAACGGAGTCGCGCATCAGCAGGGGACGCGGGAAAGAAGGCAAGACCGCAAGCCTAAGCCAGCCATTTCTACTCCCAGGTAAGTGCGCCGATTCAAGACATGGGCGGTGTTTGATAACTATTAAGAGATGAATGTTGGCAAAATATGATAAATGTCAAATGGGTAGATTATGAAACAGTGTGAAAGCACAGGAAAAGGATTCACACAAACATCACATGTGGTGCTGGATGAAAAAAACTGGAAGCCTAACTACTGTGTGGATCCTTTTTTCATGTTTTCACTTTGATTCAAGTTCAGAACCCAGCACGTAGGCTTTAAAGTTTTTTTGGATGCGCTGTCTTCTTCTACGCTAGACTTTGAAACAAGAAATGTAGTGAAATATGAGATCTTTTAAATAATAAATAATCTTAACACAAATTGTCTTAGAACGCATGGCCCCATATGCCCCTTTCCTAAATTTTCCCACCGTTTCTGACTCCGTGGTATTGCTATGTTCAGCCACAACATATTGAAGTGCTGTGAGGCTGATGTGCCAAGAGTTACCAGCCATTTGCGTCCCCCGCTGAACAATAAGGCAGCGTGACCGTGGCCCTCTCCCCTGCAGAATAGGCCCCAGACTTAGATTGCTGTCACTCAGAGCTCACGCATGAACCAAGCAAAGGCCAGAAATCGCATATGATTGCAGGGAATCCTGTCGGATACTTTTCTTGCAGACCCAAGTTTGGTTTCCCCATCAGAAACCCGCGCACTTCCCTGCTCGTAGGTGATGCTCGGTTGACATCCGTGCCAAGCAACGACTATCCACTTCTTTGCCAAACAACAATAATAAACCAAAAATCCAATCTCGCAGTGGCAAGAAATCCCGTTGAGGTGACAAATGTTCACAGGCCAACTCCAAGTAGCTTCCCAACCGCTCCGTTCATTACCTATCCCCCCCGTCTGGTATTCTTCACAGCTAGCGTCTCTTCGCCTCTCCCCACGAAATGCACACTCCAGGAAGTACATTTTGTGCAAAACTCTTCTCCCGCCGCTACAGCTGATTTCACAAATGACGGGGAAACGGCCGGGAGAGCGAAAGGGTAAATGGAAAAGGATAGGCTGTGGAGCATTGGGGCCGTATCCCCACGTAGGGCTGTTTCAGAGATAACAGGGAGTGATTAGAGCCAGCAGATGGGAGGACCGGCATTAACCTCCACTTGGGCCAAGGTAACTTTGGTTTCAAAAATCCCCCTGTACTTTGGAGGCCAGAGCAAATACTGACACAATTCCAAAAAGTTAGTGAGTTAAACGTTCTGTGCCATAACCAAAATACATTTAAACTCGTTACGTTCCATGATCTCTTGTGATGGAAACTTTATAAACCTTGAATCTCTGCAGACAAGTACAATTCCATGTTTGCTGTAATGAATTTTCAACAGGGGGAAGTTAGCGTTAAGGCTCATGTATGCTCCATTTTGGTACGTAAACAGTTTGCAGCGTAGTTACTGTAGTTCGTTTATACTTTCAACCGTTTCTAATGTCAACGCTGTGTTCTGATGCATAACAACCAGAGGGCGTTCAAAGCCAGTTAGAGATTTGACCAAAAAGGAAGAAAAGTGGAACTAGAAAAACAACGCCCGTGGCAATTTTTAAATCACATTTCTTGGAAAAGAGCCAAGGAAAATTAGCGAGAAAAGAAACATTTTGCATTTTTAAAAGCGCAACAGTAGAAGCCAAACTTCTACTGTTGCGCTGTGTTCACTACTGTCCCCAGTGGTTAGCGCATGTATAGTGTGATTGCTAAGCGTAAAAAAAGCTCTGAGCAGATAAACAACCTTTGGACCAAATGACGGACAAAACGACGCAGAATCCTCTAGGCGTATTTGTATGCGTCATGAATTAGCCTTTAGCCTCCAAACATCACAAACTGTTTTGGCATCTGAACTACTTGACCACACATGAGTAACACCAGTGCCTTTGTTAAAAAAAAAACTTTAAAAAAACCCCACAATACCGGGTTTAGAAGATACTGAACGACCACAACTAACGCGTCATAAATCAACGTTATGCTGGTCAGTAATGCACCAATTATTGTGTTACTCATTATTAAGTGTGAATTTATTTAAAATAATTCAAAGTTGACATTTTTTTCAAGGCACACTAGTTTTCCCAGACACATTGCTTGAAAATGAAGGCTATTTCTGTGTTTCAGATGACGTCACGATATTCTAATGGCCAAATCAATACAAATGGGGGGCAGCTAAAATAAATACTGTTAAATTGCAATTTTTCATTGCAATATAGTGAGTTATAGTCAGGTCTAGTCAGTGATAGAAATCAGGTTTGACATTTGAGAATTCATCTTTTGGATATTTTATGGCAAAGTACAATGTATTGAATAGGAAAATTAAACCCGAATAAAACAAACTACCGATAGAACCTAATAAAATGCATAATACAGTATATAGTAGGTGAAGAATGTAAGGACCACAAGCATCCTAAACATGTCCGTCTTAAACCTAGTTCCATTACGCTTATTGACCCAGAAACAAGCAAACGTCAAAGCAAAAAACCAAACCAATTCAGAGCCGAGTTTGCAACTTGCTGACAGACACACAAACCCTCCCAAAATGTAGCTTCGCCATTCCGAGGCAGCCGATCTGTTTTGACAATAGGCTATGTCCGCGACAGCTCTGACAAGTCCATTCCACGACTGATATTTCAGATGTATAGCGTACGTGCACCGCGGGGCAGCCTCTGTCAATAAACGTTGTCGACTTGTGCCATTTTTAGATTATGTGCTGATGGCAGGTCATGTATCAGGCCTTGTGCACAGATTAAAGTGGGACTGAGCAATAGTCAGCAGTCAGACAGAATGACGGCAGAGAAGCTTATGAAGAATGTCTGTTTTATTGCATTCCATATTTCTATTAAGAATAAAAATGGAAATCGTAATAACCAGCGCGCCTTAGAAAACAAATAACTTTTTTGGGATTTTACCATTGGGGTTTACGGTGCGAGACTGTTTGAAATTTCGGACTTAAAAAAGAAAATTGTGGGTTTAACTGTATACGGGGGCAAGGAAACATCAAACTTTGAATGTGAGGTTGACTTGGTTTCTGTACTTTTGAGCAGGGGTTCCCAAACTTTTCTGGCCGGGACCCCCAAAATAGCCCAGCAACTGACTTTAGACGCCCAAAGCGAAAAAGTGTCAAAGCATGTTAAATCAGGTTTAATATTGGTCATTTGAATAGTTTATTGCTTATTAGATCCTATTTCTCTAAGAAATACTGTTTTCAATTTGGAACACAGAGCAAATACAGCGTCATATTTATTGTAATTAAATCTTGAAATCATCTTGCGACCCCCACTTTGGGAACCACTGCTTTAGAGCATTAAATGTTTGAAAAATGTACAAAAAATGGAAATATATGAAAAGAAAAGCTGATACATCTTGATTACGGGTTCAAACTTGAAAATAGTGAATCTCAATCTCTTAAATGCATAAAAAACCCAACAAAACCTGAAATTTGAGTCAAAAATGTTTTCTGCACACAATTTTACAGTAAAATGTTTCTTATTGTCGTTCAGATCATGGTGTGTTTTTTGCCCAAGCATTCTGGGCCTTTTTCTACAATAGGAGGACTTCTACAATGCTTTCCAGTGCAAATTTCTTTCTGTAGAAACGAGCAGCCCGAGGGAGATGAGAAAATGCAATTTGAGATGGAAATCGTCCTCAAACGGGCTAATCTAGAAGCTAATCTTATTGAGAGTAGATGCAGAATTACTGTGATAGGAGCGGGCTACAACTGGGGATTTGTTTAGAAGTTGGCCAGCTCTGAGGGAACAATGACTCAGACTCAGACATAATACACAGGTGATCCACTGAAAATGAGCATAAAAGATGTTTCTCCTCAGGGATGGGACATGCTATGCTGCAATGGGACTCGGAAACACCTGCACACATTGTTTTTGGTCCATTTTTCTGTCTCCTTCCAATAATCCCAGAAAGCTGAATCTGATTATACGGAAATGCTAAAGATTCATCAGGTTTTGCAAGTGTTTAAACATGCTATTGTAGCTTTAAAAGGGTTTGAGGCAGGGGTGTCCAAACGTTTTCCAACGAGAACCGCAAATTGATATATAGACCAAGCGGAAGGCCACAAATTAATCTTGAAACATTTTAAAAAGTTGCATTTATCTGATGTTTTAAGTGCCACCATACCTAAAGTCAGCCTCAGTGCCTTCATATCAGGTTTGCCTCACACCAAAATGTTAGTCATTGAGGTTATAATTGTAGAAAATGTGAAATTTGCTGTAAAAAGTACTTCTCAGGACATTGTGGGTAAATTCACCATGAAGCCCGAGGGCCAAGAAAAATTGATCCGAGGGCCGCATTTGGTTTAGTTTGGACATGCTTGGTTTAAAGGCTGACTTTTATCGATTTAGCTTTTATTGATTTCAAGAAAATACCTTACATACAGTGTAATGTAAACACAGCTACAGTATTTGTGATAAAAATGGAATTTGATTGATAATGCTCATTTTAAAATGAATTTTGCTCAGAATCTGAATCGGTTTGTTGCCATTGTCGACGATCAAAGTTCACAAACGTAGGAGCTTGCTTTGGCTCAATGAGAACCATAAAGAAAGAACGGTCAGGGACGGACAATCAAATGTGGTTGGAAGAGCTCTACGTGGAAACAGCTGCGCGTGACTGTCCCGGACATTGTTTCTCTGTCATCATGGTTCAACATCAGAGAGAGAGAAGAGTAAAGCTCGTTTTATTGACTTGTCCACCAGGTCTGCGAGGTTTGCAAGGGTCCGGGTGGCAGAATGTAATCATTTTTGCTGGCAGGCTCCTTTTCCGTGTCAGTGTTCACGGGAAAATTTGTAACTACGTGGCACTGAGCTGGAATTCCTACCAGCTACCTTAGACTTGTACTGTCTGCTGCAAGACCACACTGACAATAAATTCTGTTTTCTCTGCTTCACTGTGGCATTTTTGTGCGGATTGTACATGCAGGAAGTAGAATCCAAGCTTCTGAAATATGATAAATTGGTATAGGCATTTGAAACGAGGAATAAACCGAATAGGTCCATTGTTTCCCCATGTTGGGTATAGACTAACACTATCTACTGTGTAACTATTTTGAAGTGCCATAGATGATGGAGAGGACTTCAATCGATCAAGTGTTCAGTTTCATAGTACAATTTCGGCCTATTTTCCACACAACGCATGACTAAAATGGGCTCCATTCTCTCACAACTCTTTGGCGCACAAACAACTTGGCTGGACTCTTTATGAAGCTAAGATCTCTGTAGTTTCAGCCTCTCATGTCTGATTTACTCTAATTATACGTGTGAACTGAAGCTCTGCACAGAAGGATATCTGATTTTTGATTCTGCTTAGGTAAATAATTTAGGAAGAGGGATAATCTGATTTTTTTTTTGACAATTCCTCTTTTAAAACATGAGCTAATTTGATGTAAAATTAGTTTAGGAACTAAGGAGTCCAGGCGGAATCCATATAAAAGTATTTCTTTTTAATTTTAAGGTTTTTAATTTCATTTTATTTGTTGTTTTTGAGTACATGCTGATGATGTCTGATGCGTACCTCATGGTAACAGGTTAACTTCGATGCAGGTTTATAGTCATGTAAGAAGTACTTTTTACCATAAAAGTAACATAATTGCCAAGTCAGATGCCAACATATTTCAGAAAATATAATGGCACTGCAACCAGAGACAGCTATACACTTTATAAACTTAAAATCTATCAATTTCTTATTCCAATTGGAAGAAACATGTGGGAAAAGCTTTTTTTAAATTTGCCCCTGTCTTAACTGGCTCCTAGAACCCATATGTTCCAGCGTACTACAGCATACATAATTCATTCATAATGTATTTGAATGAAATCAATAAAACACAATCACACAGGCCACTGTCCAATCCAATACACTGCTATAACTTCACCATCAAACACAGTACATCAAAAACTCAAACGTCTAGAATGATGCATTTGGGAAATATGACCGAAAACCTGCTTGGATCCCGTAAAGAAGGAAGACTGCTCCCTGTATGAGAACTGCAATCAATAAGCAATTCAAATGAGTACCTCCAGTCATCACCGGAGATCTCTATGCTGATATCAGAGGGTTCGATCCGGTGCAATGTCTTCTTAATAGCTTCCAACTTCCATAGTAATTTAATGGAATACTTGGAGTGTGTATTTTCCGGCGCAGCCATTGTCTGCAATAAGCATTATGCATCAAATGTTGAGAGGCATTATCAGTAAAATACTTAAAGGCCGGGAGGTGCTGATGCAGTGCAGTTATAAAATGAATAAAACAATTAAGGCTACTGCTATAAATTCCAACTCGGCTGAATTAAGTTGGTTCTAGTCTTCGGCTGGGAGCACTGCTAGGCTTTATCAACTTCAGCGTTTTTTTCCCCATCCATATCTAAAGAGTCGATCTTTGCTCATGGTGAAGGCCTGGGTACATTGGGTGATAACGTGAAAGTAAGACTGAACATTTTTATGCACACTTGGCAGTTACGGAACAGTCCACTACAGCGAATATATTACTATACTTTTTGCAACTTAAGGTTAAATTTAGAAGGCAAGCAAATGAGTTAATAGGCCAAATAATGTTATGAATTGAAATGGTTCTTACTGGGTTTGCTTGAAAACAGGAGAGGAAAAGTTTGAGCACGGTAAATAAACAATTGGTCGCAGTTATCTGGTATTTTGCACTGCTAAAAGATTTGTAAATAAGAAAACTCATTCATTAACGTGTTAATTTACAGGTACCATCACTTCCCTATTACAAGCTGGGGCCCATTCCTTATTGGATGCCTGCACCTTCGTTCATCCAAGTCTTTTGGTTGCTCACGGACAACATTTACCTTGATTTATTTTTGCCATAGACTGTATTAGGGCTGCAACAAGTTAATAAATTAATCACAACTAATGGATTATGTAAATAGTTGTCTAATTTACTTATTTAATAATTAAGTAATCACTAACTGGTCAATACACAGGCTCTAAAATATGCCATGAGTTGTGTGATTCCTTACTCAGCAGGAATGACACAAAAATGACACGGGTAATGTGTAAATTTTGTTTGTTTGATGAAAACAGCCTTTCGCTCGTAAAAATTCTACAGCAGGATGTCCACAAACAGCTCCATTTCAGCTTTTCTCCATTTCAGTACAAATCTCACATTCATTGAACTTTTCGTGTTCTAAACAACTAATCGATTAACTGAAAGAATAATCGCTAGACTAATCTATCAGCAAAATAATCGTTAGTTGCGGCGCTAGACTGTATGTTCACCTTATTCTGCCCCTCTTTTTGCCACAGATCCGCACTCCTGTAGTATTGGCACTTCCGGTTTGACAAAAAGTTTTGGCTAAGCGCTAAAACATTATATAAATTAAACTGATTTGTAATGTACATCTGCAACAACAACAACAAGTCAGCAACGCACCGATTTCCTGGGAGGCCTGATAACAGCTTTTTAGTCCGCGTAGAACTCATTTTCTGTTGCACAAGACTGCCCCATGTGAACTAATCCAACGGAAAAAACATGGCGGCGCCCACAGCAATTTCCGGAATAACGTGAATAGAGGTGGATGTAGGATGACAATTTATCGAAGCAACTCATGATCAGCGGCAAGTTCAATATTTAAAAATCCGCATTTCATTGCAACGACAGAGCCAATCAGGGGCGCGGTTGTTGAAGGTGTCCTTGCCCCCTCCTGGTTGCCCCGTCCTGCACTGCTGCCGTCCTAGCTGTCATTCAGATCTTTTGCTAACTCAAGCTGGAGCGAACCTCGGCAAAAGAAGACGCCTGATTGTATGGTATGAGGTACGGACAAAGATAACAGACCAAAGACAATAGCAAACTAAAACACCACGGTCATGTAGAGCAGTGGTTCTCAAACTAGGGGTCGGGACCCCAAAAGGGGTCGCGAAATGATTTCTGGGGGTCCCTAGATGATGGGAAAAATGTATACAATAGTCTTAAACAAGGCTTGACACCCTTCAAATGCAGTGGTAAATGTAGATTCCTGTTTGTTGGCCCATTTTCTAGGTCTATATTCTCAAAATAAAATCAAACATTAGATATAAGGCTAATTTATCACTTTGCGTGTCGCCTATTTTTTGTGTTTGGGGGTCGCGAATGTGAACTATTGTTATTTTTGGGGTCGCGACTGAAAAAGTTTAAGAACCACTGATGTAGAGCAGTGTTTTCCAACCAGGGGTACGGGGACCCCAAGGGGTACATGAGGAATTACCTGGGGGTACTTGGAATGGTTTCAGGTTTTAAAATAAGATGAAATGTGGTTTTGTCTGAATAAAAAAGTAATATTAGTTGTAAATTTAATATTTTTGGAGTATCTTGGGTCATACATATAATAAAACAATACATTTAATAGCAATAATTGACTATTTTTCGACTAGTAATCCCATTTATTTGCCTGAAAGTCAAGTTAAGGGGTACTCTTGAGTGTAAAACAGACCTTTGGGGGTTCTCGAGACAAAAAAGGTTAGGAACCACTGATGTAGAGCATTTAAAAACGCTTTAAGGCCAGAATAATCTTCCAATTCGGAACGCAGTGGCTATCGGGCTAGCTACGTCGACTTCTATATGCAGTCTATGATTTGTGCACACATTTTGTTGATTTCTATGCGAGAGCACACGCTATACTATAAGCAATCTGCACGTTATTGTTATTGTACTTCTGATCCAGCCGTATCTCGCAATGCTACATAGTTTCTAAATAACAAGTCACATCGATTTAAGCAGAAACTGGCCAAAACATCTACCGACCTCAATAAAAATAATGAAAATTCTAAACTTCATTGCAACTTCCAAATGAATTCAGAGTTGGTGTGAGTTATAATTACTGTTAAAAGAAATGCCACAGCGAGGGAGCATAAATTTATAAGTGAGAGACAGCAGAAGCGTCGGCAAATTCCGCACGTCGTGTAAACAAGCTTGTGTGAGCGAAATGTGTTTTTGAGTCGCTAAAACTTTCCCTTCACTGTCACAGCTCCCTCCGAGTCATTCAATCTGGGCTGCATGTGTAATAGATGGTGCTAGATTGCAGCTTTCTTGCTAATATGTTCCACTCGACGATGTTTTATGCATAAGAATATATTTATGGTACTTGAGAGGCTCACTTTCGCGTGGCATTTTGCGCTCAACAGAACACTGCCCCTCACTTAGCTGTAATTATTCGGATCCATGGTTCTCAAATACAGGTTGACAACTAATTTGCTTGCCTTTCAAAATTCTGTGATCCAGATTCGGATTTTGCGGATGAAATTACATTTTGAAGAGGCTAACGGGAAGCAATCTGACGTTAATGTTTCAAATCTATGGTGACAGGAAGCAAGGTCAGCAGTCCTATAACAGGCTGAGAAGGAAGCCGGAATTTCGCATTCATTAAATAGAGATATTATTAGAGATATGATGGAGACACAGAGATACAAAGTGACAGCGATCAGAATGAGTGGGCAATTTCACATAAAGTTTGTGTTGCTCAGCTTGCACATTATTTTGGTACATCACGACTTGTGTGCTGATGGTGAAATGTTTTTTTTTTTTTTTCATACTTTATTTTATTTTAGTAAACAGCTTGTTACAAAAATAAGAGCGAGGGGGTCAACACAGATTAAACACGCCTTCCCATAGTTCAGTAGACTCGTCCTTTGTCTTCGAGTCTTGATTGATGTATTGTTGTTGTTTGTTTGTCTGTCTGTTTTTATCTCCCCGCAAGGAGATAAAAAGCAAAACAGAAGAATGGTCATGATAATAAACAAAAAAAACAAAAAAAAAAGGATTAAATCAGTCAACAAAACATGAGGAAAAAGACGAGGGAAAAAATAAATAAATGGATAAAAAGAAGAAAGTGAAAAACAAAGAAAAGAAAGACGCGCAGGTACAGGAGATTATGTCTCTCTTCCCTCACCCTTCCAGTGCCACTATAACAAGTTTTCCTCAATGTATTGTATAAAGGGATCCCATGTATAGTAGAATCGCTGGTGTGATCCATTGATTGCAGCACGTACTTTTTCTAACATTGTAACATTTCTTGTAACCAGCAGTTATGCGTAGGCGGTGCTTTATGTTTCCATTTGAGTAAGATCTGGCGTCGGGCTAGTAATGTGGTAAAGGCGATGGCACGCTTAGAAGTTGTTGACAAAAGTGGGGTTGTGGCTAGGCCAAATATAAGTGGATTAGTGCTTAGAGAGATCCGGAGAACCTGAGAAAGGGGTGCAAAGGTACTGAACCAATATTCGTTAAGCATCGGACATGTCCAAAACATGTGTATGTGGTCAGCTGGAGTATTTTTGCATCTTGGGCATATGTCTGACACCTGAAATGTTTTTTTAAAGGTGCTGAATGATGTGTCAGGAACATTTACTTTCACTCATATAAAAGGCACATGCACACTGTTTAAACATGGGACTGGTGTGTGTGCTGCACAGAAACAATCTACATGAACTTATACATGTAATGGTGTTTTTTTGCCACTGGATATTTACTGCTTGAACATCTAACTAGGCTACTGATTGCATTTTCTGCGGGTATACTTCATTTAAAATATTTTCTTTCGTGCTCAAACTGCTGCTGTTACTGTAAATGTTCAATGTGAAATAAGTACAGCTTCTGCAAGCTTCTGCATGCTCCCGAGCGTTGCTTTTTCTTGTACTTCACTCTACGAAACTAAGTGCTCAAATAGAAAAGAAAACAAATGAACGAATAAACAGAAGGTAAAATACATCTTAATTAAATCTTGGTTTATCAAGTTGTTGCCTTAGAAGTAAATTCCCCATTCATTTTCCCCTTAAGACTTAAAATAAACAAATAAATGATAATATTACAAGTTTGAAAGTTTGAGTTAATCAGCTATTTGATGACTAATGACCACTTTTTTTATTCAAGGTGATTTTATGCTACTTTATAAACAGCTTATTAAACTTTTTGCCAACTTTTGAATGTGTTTTTGGACCGCAGTAGGAACATTAGCTCCCACATAAGTTGTTTAGCCTCTGTTGTGCATTTAAACTCTAAACTGCTAAAAGTCTGCATATAATTAGTAGTTCTGGCAACATTTTAACGAACGAACATCTCCATTTGCATTACATTCCTTCAGATCACTGTATTCCCTCTGCAACAATATTTGACTACAAGCTTCAATCTGCAGTTTATGTACATTCCATAAAAGAAATTAACCAACTGCGCCCAAATCTCTCACAGTCAGGAGATTGCATTATTCTCCCCGGTGAGAACGAATGGTCCACTTGGGCACAAAGGGCTTGGGAAATGTTGAATTATCTTTTGTTTGCACATTTTACGTAATTCCCTTTTCTTCACGTGTGCTTGGCCAGGGGAAATTATTTGTCATAGTGAATGTCATCTCATTTAGCTGGGCGTAATCCTGCACGTCGATACGATCTGCCTGCCTGGCCCCGGCTCCTGCAACAGATATATTGTACACCGACTTGCTTTTTAAGATCTTAATCTACAGAATGCGCCTCACACCCCCCCCCCCCCTTTCCATCGACTGCATTTTATTACAATGAGGGCATCTGACTAATGCAATGCACTGCTGGCCTGCTGCCACGCGGCAATTTATAATGCGATAGCAGGGGCCGCGGCGTGCATACCAAGCGCAGGCTGATTTGTTGCACTGAGAAGAGAACCGCCTTCCAATCGCCCAGTGTTTTCCCCGCTCCACTCCACGGCTACTCTCTTCCAAAATGGTAATAAGTGTGGTGAAACAGCACTTAAATATGGCGGAGAGGTGATGAAGTGGATGATGGGTGGAATAAGTAGCAAGGGCACAATGGTGGATGGCTCTTAAACAGTATACAGGGAATATTATTAGCAATGCCGCATGAGTGAGAACAGTGTGTGCGACGCTGTCTCGTGATTGTCTTCGGGATAACGGGATGTTGTTTTTTAAAGATATAAAACAGGACGGAAAAACACACAAAAAGAACACGAACAGAGAGAGAATGAGGGAAAACTGCATCAGAATACGATTAAAGGACAAATAAGATGAAAAATGTGCTCTTTTTTTAGCTTTTAACCATGTTACAAACATACCTGGATTTGGATTTAGCTTCATTCATGCAAGTTTGACGAATCCTAGTTTGAAAATACTCTCCCCTACAACCGTCAAAAACACACAAAAAGAACATAAACAGAGAGAGAATGAGGGAAAACTGCATCAGAATACGATTAAAGGACAAATAAGATGAAAAATGTGCTCTTTTTTTAACTTTTAACCATGTTACAAACATACCTGGATTTGGATTTAGCTTCATTCATGCAAGTTTGACGAATCCTAGTTTGAAAATACTCTCCCCTACAACCGTCAAAAACACATTATGAATTCCAGATTCCCTCAGTAAACGTTTGTGTAACTAATGTGTACAAAATGCACCAAGAAATTTACACCTGGTTCTGTCAATTTTTCAGATTAATTACACATAAAATGCCTTATTTCTATATGAAAACATTACATTGAAAATACGTTGTCTTCTTACATTTATATGAGTAAAGGACAGGAGAAGTTTCCAATTGATATCTTTAAAGTTAAGATTTTTTTCTTATTCACCTGCAGTGTCTTGCCTTAACATTCAATAAATGTAAATGTTGCTCAGTAAGACTTGTTTTGAGTGAAGAAGTACTCAAAACAATAATATCCTGCAGTGAAAACAGTATGTGGTCATGTGTGGTTTACAAGAAATTAAGAATTATGCAGCCCTCAAAGACAAAGAGATAATATATTCTTAGTATTCACAATCCAGAAATGCCACTTAAAGAGCATGGACAGTAACACCACATGTACGCCAGAACAGTTTGTTTTTTTTCTCTCTACATCCAATCATTTAGACCAAACTTGAACAAAAGACACGCACAAAAACACTGCTTTAAAATGTCAACCACTTTCGCTTTGCATTAGCCGTACAGACGCAGGGTAAAATTGCACTTCTTTTACACTGTCTGTACATTGGTTTCCTGTGAAAATGTCAGCGCCCGAGAATGCTCTGTTTGGAACATAACGGCGCGCTTCGAACAGATGCCGTTAAACGCTGTTGTATGAATGCGACTGCAGCTGTTGAGAGGAGGGAGGCATCTGGGCCAGGGCAGAGCCAAAAGGAAAAGTGCTGCATCACCAGGACTATAACAAGACCTGACCAGTGAACACCGCGAGGGGGAGAGAGTTCTGGATGGGTTGTGCAGGGGCGTCGGACTGGGGGGGGAGGGGAACTGCTTTCCCCGGGGCCCAGAGCAAGGAGGGCCCTCAAAGTCATGTTTTTTGTGGTGCATTTTTGTGTACTTTGAACTGTATTTGTTGTTCTAAAATGCATTGTGGATGAGAATCTCTTGGGAAACTATATACAATTATACGTGACTTCTAAGGCCCCCATCACCCTTTTGATAAAGAGGAAAATCATTGCTCACATATTAGTCAAGTTGTTAACAAATAAAGCAAGTCATCAGTTTCTTCCATATTTTTAAGTGTAGTAGTAAGTGATGTTTTTGAGATTAAATTGATATGGTAATTATTGCAAAAACAAACAGTACAGTATCATGTAATAGGTCTATCACTATCGTTACGCGCAATGTAGAAACTACAGGCTGTATTTTCAAGCAATGTTGAAAAAAAAAAGACAATTATAACCAAATTTACTGGGTAAATTGTATACAAAATTATGTATTAGGGGCCCACTGAGAGGACTTGTACTTGGGCCCCAATTTGGTGCTACGCCCCTGAGGTTGTGCTATTCTGTACTAACTTTTTTATTTCATGACTAATGGCGCTTCTGAAGTCTCTCCGTGGCCCTACACTGGCAGTTTTCAAGTCTAGGCTAAAGACAGTTCTGTTTGGTCGTGCATATGACTGAGAGAATTGTATATGTATCTTATATATTTTAAAACAAATTTTAATATATGTATGCCAATGTTTGTAAAGCATTTTGAATTGTATTGCAATTACGTGCTTTTGGTCAGATACTGAAAACACTCAGCTATTTCAGAATTTGCTTACAGAAGTTCTCCCAAGCTTAAAGGCCCTGTACCAGATTTTTACTGTTTTGAAATGTGAAAAAAAATGAACTAGTCAAAGTCACATGTATCACTTTCCTAATGCAAGCCCAGCATCCTAAATAGTCACCGTCATGAGTTTAGAAGCACTTTTCACGAGTCTCAGAAGACGCAGAGCCCAAAAACAAAAACCAAGCCTAGGACAGGAGATATAAATACAATACAGTAATGACAAAACCCACCAGAGTACCATCTCAGACCAAAACAGTAATCAGTAAGAACTTAGTAATAAACATTCTACATTCTACCAGTCACAGCCCTACGAAAAATTTGCCCAACATAGTCTCAAAAGCTTCTCAGTAAATCGTAAAAAGTAGGAGAGAACATGGGTTGTGTTGTCTCTGTCCAAAGATCTAGCCAAGCGTAACATTTTTATAAACATTTTGAAGCCAGGAGGAAGTGGCCACAAAATGACATTTGAAAAGAAACTCACATCTTTGTAGACACTGCCTTCATAACATGTGGTATGGTCTGTTAACTCACTGTCTTTTCTTTCATTTTACACTCGTGTTTGTTAATCTTAGACTTCATTTGACCTCTCTGTGGCTTGTTAAAGGAAGCCTGTTGAATGAACTCATATAATGAAACATACCTAAAACGGATGTCCATCTGTTGCTTGAAACTGGTTATGAACACTCTTTCGATGAGAGAGAAATCATGCCACTTTCATGTGCATGTTGGACAGTTTGAATGGATTTCTGCCACACCACATGCATCATTAGCCACTGCTGCAGCACACATCAGGAAGACATGACTCAGCCAATAAGGTTGAGACTAGAGGTGAGAAGGCGGGACTATCCCTGCAGGACACAGGTGTGGGTATTATTATTTTTGGTAATTGCACAATGAAGATAAACTAGCCAAACCTTAATCAGTTTATAATGTACCAAAATGCATTGTAATGATTCAGTTCTACTTACTTCCTTAGTTTAAAATGTTATAAACAAAATGTCATAAACAAAATTAAAGATAAAGAGTCATGCTGCATCACGGTTCTGTTGATTAGCCCATGTTGCACTGCACTGTAAACTAAAATGTTTCAATATTTAGATACAACTTAGGAAAAGCATGTCTTTTGATGTGAAACCGCATTTATATTCCACCCACCTCTGTTTCAGTGGAGCTATTGAAAATTGTTCTCTTTCACAGCACAATGTACCTATATGTCTCCTTCTTTGTTCCATGACTATAGGAGCTTCCACAAAGGCCTTTGGACCAAACCGAGCATGAAACATAGGATGATGAAAGATAATTTTCTCTTGAAGCTCTGGCAGTCATATCCGCGGGCCACCTCAAATGAGCACCCCCGGAGGTCAACAGCATGGACTCAGGAAGTGAAGAGTCGGCATAATTATTGCTCCCACTTCCAAGCTGGAGGGGCCGAGGTGATCCGCGGGCCATCCACTGACAGAGGCGAGGAGAGTGCTTGGACAGGGGCCCGGTAACAAAAGGTTAGCCCACTATAAATAGCACCGATCGGCCAGCGCTAATGGCAGGGACGGCTGGAGATGCGCCGCGCGGAGGTGTTCTCCTGGAGTGTCCAGTTTGGATTGTACCACCTTTCCGATCCCAGATATGTCACAGCTTTACTCATCAACAATGCGTGGTGTAATTGGCTGTCCTCGTTAGTTCGTGCGCTGTGAATTTTATGGAGCTGTGGCCGTTTATACTGATTGCGCTTTACAGGGGCGTTGAACTGCCCGTTTCTCAAGCGCCAACACTTTGCAAGACAATGCTACCGGGACTGGGACTACAAATGAATGGAGAAGCCAATCCCCAAATTAAAGCATGCAGAAGTTTTATTTCATGATACTTATGCCATTTCTCTGCTTTCCGCTCCAGTAAAATGTAAAAGAGGATGTTCGGTGGTTACTAGATGCTCACCAGAAGTGCACAAGTTCAGAAATCTCAATTTAAAAGTCAGTTAGCCTTTAGCTCAGATGACAGTTTTTCACACTAATTATTAGGCTAAAAAAAGTACATGCGACTTCCACCAGAGTCGGTGGTAGCATGAGTATTGAACGCCGCGTCTACTCATTTATGACTATGGTAAAAGGTACTGGGCAGGGAAGGGCCCTCAAAATCATGTGATGTTTTATGTCCCAGTTGCATTTGCGTACACTTTAATTCATACTTGTTGTAATAAAAAAGTATTGCAGTCCTTGTGAAATTACATACAATTATACATGACATCTGAGGGCCCCATCGCCCTTTTAATAAAGAGGAAAACCATTGCTTTTATTAGCTGTTGTTAGTTCTTATCAAATAAATCTACTGATTATATTTTGCAGTTAGTGTATTTTCTTGTATAAGTAAGTCTAAGTTTTGAGATTTTTTTTTAGATTAAATTGATATAGTAATTATTGCAAAAACAAACAGTACTGGATAATATTATAGGTCTACAGCTATCATGCAATGTAGAAACCACGCAATGGTGAATGAAATATGACAATTATAACCAAATTTACCTCAATAAATCCTATACAAACTGATTTATTAGTGGCCCAGTGAGATGGCTTCTACCTGGGACTGCCACAGCCACACAGAAATGTAAAACTCACTCTGGAAAATAAGGCTATATTAGACTAGGTTGACCAGAGACATACTCTCTCGACCGATTAGTTGACTGAAAGGAGGTGTGGCATAAATTTAAACTGAAGTTTCTCAATGTTTTAATTGAAACTGCACTCAAAAGATCATAAATGCGCATGATTCACACATGCTTGCATCCCTACTGGAAAGGTACTACAGTATTATGATTTCATCTTTACAGTTGGGAATAAATGCTCTATCCTCTATCTATCCAGCTTCACATTCACATTTAATAGATTTCCAAAAGATGTCAGTGTACACCAGGCCTATTAAACTTTATTTTACCGAGGGCCAGTTTTTTCAAATGATTTTGTCCTCGGGGCCGGAAACGTGCCCCAAGCGCCAACACTTTTGAAATACGAAAAACATGCTTTAACAACAACTGCAGAACTGAACTAGGACTGAACCAGGACTAAATCAGGTCTAAAACAGGTCTAAATAAGGTCTAAAACAGGACTAAACCAGGTCTAAACCAGGACTAAACCAGGACTAAACCCAGGTCTAAACAAGGACTAAACCCAGGTCTAAACAAGGACTAAATCAGGTCTAAAACAGCACTAAAACAGGACTAAACCAGGTTTAAGACAGGTCTAAACCGGGACTGAACCAGGACTAAGCCAGGTCTAAATCAGTTCTAAAACAGGACTAAACCAGGACTAAACCCAGTTCTAAAACAGGACTAAACCAGGACTAAACCCAGGTCTAAAACAGGACTAAACCAGGGCTAACCCAGCAATAAACCCAGGTCTAAACCAGGACTCAACCAGGACTCAACCAAGACTAAACCAGTTCTAAACCAGGTCTAAGACAGATCTAAACCAGGACTAAACTAAGACTAAAAGCATCTCTAAACCAGGACTAAACCAGGTCTAAAGCAGGATTAAACCAGGTCGAAACTACTAACAAGAGATACAATATTTTCTCTATCTTTGAATGACGGGTTGAGGGCCGGATCCTATCCCTTGGAGGGCCTGATGTGGCCCCTGGACCTTAGGTTGAATAGGCCTGGTGGTCACAATGAGGTCTGATGGCATTTGCACTAGATTTACTTACAATTTAAGCCACATTAGACTGTATTTCTGAAGTGTTTACTGCAGCACTTGGTTAATGTTTACATCCGTGGACTCAAAGCCATGCACAAAAAGGAAAATAATGGAAGGGGACAACAGAGGAGAGAGCTATGAATCAGGATCTCTTGAATCCTCCGACTGTAATGAACCCTAGAAGGGCTTCTGGGTAATTCAATCTCCATTTAGAAAGGCCTCTCTCTGCATAACGCACATTTCATCTGGCTCAAACCGAGATCCGTCTCCGTGTCGCCGAATAAACGCTCCCTCAAAATGGCTGCAGCCCGGGATATTTCACGGGCATCGGGCTTTACTGCGCGGATAACCTTTCGGCCACGCTAACACTGGGAATTCGAAGAGGAGCATTCTTGCGTTAATTGGATGGCATGGCGGGCTGTATTTCAAAAGCATGCCTCCTCACAGTTTGGTAATTGTTACTATTATGACTTGAAATGCAGCGAGTGCCTGCTCAGTGGCATGAATATTCCAGATTGCTGTTTCCCGGACAGATGTCTCCAGAGAGCAGTGCTCGTCAGGCTGAACGGGTGAGTGCTCAGGCAGAGCAGCCCAGGTCGACCAGGCACAACCGTTTCAGACTGCAAACTTAGGACATGCACACCATACAAGGAAAAGAGTCAAATAAAGTATACAGTTTAGGAGTTAAAGTTATTTATTATGTATTTTTCTTTAATCTTTTTTTCAACAGCTTGTTTCTATAAAGGGATAATAATATCTTGCACATGCCACTGTTTTTCATGTGACACAAGCGTACGTGCACTGAACTGCCAGGACCACTGATGTGATGTTAATCAACAGCTGATTACCGTGACATTAACATAATTATAGCCTGTGTTTAATTGCATAAAGCCTATTGTTTGCAGATTTGTGCACAGGGACACGGTTAAGTGTGTGTGTGTGTGCGTGTGTGTTTTATTTTCTTCTTTTGTTTTTTTTTTTTGACAAACTATGTGGCGCAATTTAGGCCAATGTTGTTTGTATAGGTTCATGATGAGATAAATAAACATTTTCCATTTTAATAACATTTTTTACAATAACACTTCTTTATTCTAGCAGTGTATTCCATCTATCTTTTAATGTGTACATCACTCTTCCTGAGGAAAAAAGAAAAAAAAAAATCACCACATTCGCATAACCCTGCAGCCCACTGATCTTTTAAGATGAAGTCTTAATACATGTGTTGAACGTAAAATATTTACTTTCAATTTGAGTTTTTATACTTTAAAGTTAACCACTTTTTCTGTAAGTATGGTGTTCTCACCCAATTAATTTTCAAAGGTCAGTTGTCCAATTTATCTGGGTGCACCTCTGATCTTTTCACCGCCTGATTTCAAGGTGGACGGGTTTAAAGAAAAAAACATGAAAAAGACTAATGCCCTTGGCCTGGATTCCTCCTCGGGTTAAGATGAAAAAGGTGCTTTTGTAACTTCACCGACCATCCATGTTTTGAACGCAGAAGAGATTACAAAACGTTATTATTTATGTTCTTAGTGTATTAGAACAAAATATATAATATAACAATATACCGACAAGAGAAACATTACTCACTCAACGCTGGTTTGATCTTGGGAAAAGTCCCATATTTCCAGCGTTGATAACTTATTTTGTTGAGCAGACAGACTTTGCAAAACCAAACTATGCCACGTTCATCAACTGCTTCCTGTTTATGAAGCACAGCACTCGCATCAAGATCTATCTATATACCAGGGCTGTGTCCCACCAAAGTGGGGTAGCCTAGACAGGGCACACACCCTCGCTCCCTTCCCTCCTTCCCCAAACCCTCCTTCCGTGACTTCTCTGCCCCGTCTGCACCAGCGTCTTTTCCTCATCACCATCACCACTCTCTTCCTCTTCATGATTTCCTGTCCGTTTCTAGGAAACAGTTACAGGGGAGAGGATTCCCAGTCCTCTCGCCCCGTCCCTTTTAGTCGCCTTTTACGACACGCAGGGAATACGGTAGTAGTATTCTCTAGTCTGGCTGCTGTGAGCATCCAGACTGCCCCCCCTAACCACTGGGCGCATCAAGATAGATCAAAATATCATGTTTCCTGTGCATGATGCATCTAACATTATCCAAACCCAACGTACTTCAGAAAATGAGGTTAAATCGTGGAGTAGAGGTGATGAGGTGCCTTGTTTCACATCGCCACAAACAAGGAATTACTAAACGTCTTTTTGTGCTGAGATCAGGCACATGAAGAAAAACATTAAGATTAAGATTTTATACATGAAGAAACCATTTGTGTGACGTCAGCTGCCCACATAGCGCACCCCTGTGAGCCTGGATTTCTGAACGGAAACGCAGTCCACCGTTAACAGAAATGACCCGAGACGCCCCAAAGTGAACCAGCGGGGTCCAATCGAAACATGGCTTATTTTAGTTTGCTTGTGGGGAGACTGCAACCTGCCTTTTCTGTCTAGCACTTCTTTCCAAGCACAAGTTGGTATTTTTATTGCTAAAAATGCCTTGAAAAACATCCAATCTGCCTGCTTGCTTCCTTAGAGATTGACAAATTTAAAGTCATACTGTGAAAGTTACTAGTGCAGGACAATGCAAGATTGTTAGGAAATTATTTATCTTGTATTAGATTTTGAAGCTTAATTTGAATTATTGATTTAATTGTGATTCACTGTGCATTTACAGCAAAGAACACATATTACGCTTTTGACGTTATTGAGCTTTAAACCATGTTCTAATAATATTTTGTTTTCAAAAACATACCTGGAGTTGCATTTAGCTCCATTCACACTAGTTTAAGGAACACTGGTTAGAAAATCCTCTCCCTGCAACTGTCAAAACACTCCCTGCTGAACTCCCTCTATCGATGACATTTTTTCCGATTTTAGACGTCACTTATCCGAGAATCTTCTGCCGTTTTAAGTCCTTAAATCAGTGCTTCGCAAACTTTTTTTGGCGCGCCCCCAGAAAAAGAAGCTCTGCCTTAAATCGTCGCCAGACTCGTCCTGAGCATTTCTGCCGTCTAAACACAACCACTGTAACGGCTAGGCTACATTTGCATCTCACGCAGTCTCTTAAGGAATAACATAATTAAATTGCGTAACTGCTAGGTGCATAGTCTCAGTAAGTGTCAGGGCAAACTACTAAGAAACAGATGTTCATTTAGTTTTTTCTTTGTTTTGTCTCGAAACATGACAAAATTAAGGTACCCAAGAGCATGTTTAAAGGTTAATAACAATGTAAAAATGCATAGTATGTTTTCTTTAATGATAAAAAAAACATTGCATTTACTACTCCTTCTTTACAATGCATTGCAAGTTCCATTGGGAAAGGAAGAGCTCATTGCTGATTCAGAAAGTGCACTCCCTCACCTGTGCTAATAACATGGTTTGAACCTCGCTCCCATGTCCACTAATGGCCCATCCATCTGTATGCTGACGCCGGAGCACAAAGAGCACCATTTTGCCTGTTCCCTCCACTTGTTTCTCCAGCCCGCTCTCCTCTTTACTCAGTGAATGATAGCACCCCAGTGGCATTGTGGGTGATAAATAAATCCTGCAGGAAATAGGAACTGGATCTTCAGAAAGGGGGAGGGTCGACACAAAGGGAAAAGAACAGATCAATGTCTTTTAATTATCGGTGCGGCTAAAGCGTGCGATTGGGTCTAGTTTCAGCAGCTAAAGGCACTAGATCTATTACAGCAGCCACGTATTACAATGTACGTTTCAAGTGTATTCATTACTGTCAGGAAATGTGCCTTTTCACAGTTAGAAGTCATTAATTTCTCATTATTAGAGATGTCGAGGGAACGGCGCGGTTATGGCTATGGTTGAGGCAAGGAACGAGGAATGTTACTTTTCTTTACGTGAAATAAGTCACATTCAGCAAAGATACAATTTTTTTTTGGTCATTTTTGTCATTGTCATTTTTATTCTAAATGTTAATGTAACTTCAAGGAAACATTTTTAAAGTCAATAAGACTTCAGAAGCAGCCTTTTACACTAGCTTACGTAAGATCGAGGGCAATGCCTTGTTTTTGCTTTTTTGGTCAGTTTGCTCTCTCGACATATCGTCTTCCAACTTGCTCAATCTGTTCATTTAATCCTCTATCATCCGTACATTTCTCTGGGACATTGTAACTTTGACATAAAGATAAACTCTTAAAGTACCCGCAAACTGTTCAATGTCGTATTTAACAAGATCTGAACAGAAAGAACAGAAGGATTTGTTGATTTCTAATTCTGAGACTGAGTTATTAAAGTCTTAAAATGGACATATCATGCTTTTATTTTCACCTTTTGAACATTTAAAACATTTACCTGGGGTCTAAATAAACTATACCTGCAATCTACAGTCTGAATTCCTCCTAATTTTCTTTCTACATGCCTCTCTTTTACCCCTTTTGTAAGGAGCGCTTTTGAGCGCCTTGTTTTGGCACTGTCTCTTTAAATGCAAATGAGTTAGTTCGCACCCCACCCCCTCCCTTGCGCATTGCATGCATACTCCGCCCCGTTCAGCCATTGTTGTAGTCCCAAACACAGTCCGTCCATCGGATCCAAAACTTCTCGAAAATTAGAAAAAAATGTAATGACAATCGAAAAATGGAAACAAGCGAAGACATCAACATCCAGCCTTACATGTACGAGCCAGAGTCTGACACAGACCAAGAGAAAATCGAAGAAGACGATCCTCCGCAGCAAAGAATTCAAATGGCTGCATCTCAATGGTTTGTTTACTACTATGTAATTCGCTATGCGCTCCGTTAGCTTAACTGTGTGTGAAAGATATTAGCAGGTTGTCTAATGGACCCTCACTTTACCATCTTACTACAACAACAGTCCGGGGAAAAAGGCTACTGTCAAGTCAGTCAGCGTAGTTAAGGTGCTGCGGGCTACGCTTGCTGCGCGCTAACGCTAGCGACATGCTAACGCTAGCGACATGCTAACGCTAGCGACATGCTAACGTCAGCTACGAGCAGTCTGATCTTGAATTCTGCCTTATGAAAACATCAAAAATAAATGTATTATATGTATATTTAAAGACATGTGCCCTAAGCAGCTGGAAAACAGCCTAGTAAAAGATGGGCAGCTACAGGTGTAATGCTAATCCCTCACAAATGGCCAGAACACCGGTAAAGAATGACTGGATAAAAATAGGTCTAATAAACAGTGTTTCAGCGTTTCTTGACTTACCGCTCCACTATATCGTCATCTCCATAGACCGAAGGAACTGACCCTTCGATCAAATGCAATCTTTGAGCAAATCCCTCGTTGTACTGGCAGAGGTTACTGAAGCACTCTTTGAAGTGCTTAGCGCACACAAACTGAACTTTCCCCACTGTCGGTGGTACATTACCACGAAAAATAAAACGTAACCATGCCGATCTCAGTTGTTCGGATGCAGGCGGTTGGTGTAATGAGTTGTGCTGGTTAACACAACCAAGAACAGAGCATTTTAACTTGTCTACTCGCACCTTTGACATCTTTGCGCTTGGACTACAAAATCGCTACGAGGAAAATAAAGATGGCGGTCTCTGCGAGTGGTTAGCCGGAAGCTCTTGACCTTGTTTAGTAGTTCCGCTGTGACGTGATAGATAAAAATACGTAACAGATAATGCGGATATTCGAACGAACTGAGAAATATGTTGCAAAATTTATATAAATATATCTCTGCAGCTACTTAAGTGATTAATTTCAACTTTTAGCCACTACCAGACACCCACAGTACACAATAAAAGGTATCTAAGGGCCAAAAAAGTAGATTTTGCATGATATGTCCCCTTTAAGTCAAAAAAAATTACACAAAATTTCCCCATTTAGACCAATTTTCAATTAAGTCTAGTTTTCTCAAGACATAAATAACAAATCCAGAATCTCCTCAGGGATTTTTTTTTTTTTTTTTTACTAATATATGTACAGAATTAACCAAAAAATTAAAACCTGGTTCTGTCCATTTCTTTGGCCTTTTTTACACATTGAATGATTTATTTCTCTATGAAAACATCACAAGCCAAGTTACCAGTCAGATTTGTGGAGAGGCCAGCCCACTCAGCACCAGAAACAACTGTACGAATGCATGCTAGATAGACACGTTTAATTCCCTACTATGGAAGCGTACAGGAAAAGGTTACACAGAAAAGTTACATAGTGCATTGTTGAATTCACGCCTTACATTTTACCTTTTTCACGCTTAAAGACACACCCCAAACATACACAGACACTTATCAGACTTGTGAAATGTGAGCCAGTTGAGAAGGAACAGGAACCGGCTTTAGATTAGCGGTGATGGGTAGAGGAAGGATTTGGTACGTCTCAGCCCTTGACCGTTAATCCCTTCAGTAACGGAGCCAAACAGATGGCAGCCAAGTAACTCCAATGACACTGATGGAATCTCAGCTAATGATACCGCCCGTCCCCAAAGCAAGACTAACAAAAACAGGGCTAAGTGCACATTAACACAATTCTGCACTGGAAGCGTCAAAATGTCAAATACTTACTCGCAATTAGTGCTGGTGTGTGTTGTGTAATGCTGACCCGAATCCAAAAAATATGATTAATTTCACTGAATACTATTGCATTATCTTTGACGATAATGGCCAAATAGACACGATGGTCAAAGTATTTACTGTATCTTTAGTATTCAGTCAATTCAACTTGTATCAAAAGGTAAACTAGTTCCCCTTGTTTAAACAGTCGCTGAACACAAACGGTAAACCCTGTGTAATTTATTAATTTATAGTTTCAAATCATGTACAACTCTGACAGGCACTGGCGATATGTTGATACCATTCAGCAGCTTGAATCTAAAGTTGTGCTTTCTGTTTTCCTCGTAATGTATTTGTTCCATGAAGAGGAGGAGAAGTAACTTATGGGAATTTCCTTCATCCTGTTTGGGACGCCATCCTGTTTTGACAGGAGGTAGGTCAGGTAGAGTCGGGCAGTTTGAGGAGAGTAACAGCCCTCAGGACAAGACAAACGACTCCTCGGCGTACAGCAGGCCCAGGCTTCACAGTCACACTCTGTTGTTTCAGTCGATGAGGCAGTATTTCCCTCTCAGTGTTTCCTCTTGAAGGTCTTCTGTTGCGTTTGGTTTGAGAAAGTTTGTAGCTCCTTGCATAGTCTCCATGATTTTAAGATAAACAAGTCAAACTCTAACTTCTCTAACTTTTTGTCTTAAGAACTGCAACAGCCACTCTTCGTAGTTGGATAAAGAAGACCGATTGTGCGTTTGTATTCTATATAGTACAACACCTATGGATAATTTTGTTAATATTTTGGGCATTATAAAACTACTAAATAAAAAACAAGCCTGCTTTCTTTCGCGTTGCAACCTGCCGCTGTGATTTGCGTTGTTTTCTTTTTGAGAGCTGTTGTTAACTATGGCAAGCGGAGGATTTTTTTTTCATTTATGCCAAAATGCCTACGCGACTATCGAATCCTACGTATGTCATTGTTTAAGGAAATAAAATTGCTGAATGAAGTATGTAAAGAGCAGTAGCACGGGGAGTGGCGAAGACCTGGACTGACTTCATTCATTCATTTTCTACCACTTATTCCCGTTCCCAGGGTCGCGGGTGACTGGAGCCTATCCCAGTAACTTTGGGCCTTAGGCAGGATACACCCTGGACAGTGGCCAACTCGTCGCAGGGCTAACACAGAAAGACAGAGACATTGACAGACAACCATTCACTCCCATATTCATTCACTATGGGCAATTTAGAGTTGTCAATTAACCTGAACACAGTCATGTCTTTGGACGGTGGGAGGAAGCCGGAGAGAACCCACGGTAACACGGGGAGGACATGCAGACTCCACCCAGAGAGATCGTGTGATGTTGGGGTGGTAAAGATTATTCAAATATGCACAAATCATTCCAAATACAACTTCCAGTGGTTTACTGACGAGGGGGAACAACTATATTATGGTCAAAATCATTCTCCTTAAATCCCAAGATGTCATGTTAATAACTGAACTCGAAAAAGTTTCAAAACTGCCAGAGCTAGGTAGCCGCAAGAACAGCCAACCACTCAGCACCACCATTTACAAATGCTGGAAGACGTTTTCATTGTTGATAAAAAGCACTATTACCAAATGCACTCTAATAGAATTAGTGTAACCCTTGTGTTTGTCTTGATTAATACTGTGGTAATAGACAACAACAGCTCATTATCACATTGCATTTTTCATTGCCTTACACCTGCTGGCTCAAAGGATGACTTGTAATTCAATTGCTACAATCACCTCCTGTCGATGGGAATGTACATTGTGATTCTCCACCATGGTGTGATACTATTAGGGCTGTGTACAAACAGAATTATGATGTGTTGTGTCAGGCTAAAATGATAATCAATGCCATCAAATTTACAATGTACACGGTAGCCCTATTAATGCGCCAGTACATTCAAATTGTAATTGTATTGAGCATGTTGAAAGGTCAATAACAATATAGAAAATGCATTATGTTCTTTCCTTTCAGATTTTTGTTCATCGTACTAGGGCTGTGATCGACCATAGAAATTCTTGGTCGACTAAAGACCTGGGCTATCGACTGATTAATCGACTTCGGCAAAAATATATCAAAACTATGAAGGATTTCCATGTATCTGACCTAAACTGCACTCAAAAGAACACAACGGCAGAGGAATTCATGCAAAAACAACAAATTTTAATGATAAATACTGGGAAACCATGTATTTGTATGTTGGACTCCAAAATCTTCGGGTAACACACTCCATATCTTCTTGTTTTTCCTGTTTTTGCCATATAAATCCTTTAAATCTAAATAAAACAATTAGTCGACTAATACAAATGTTGGTTGACTAAGACTCCATTGACTGATTAATCCAGTGTTTTTCAACCTTTCTTGAGTTGCGGCACACTTTTCAAGTTCAAATGATACCACTGCACACCACTTACTACTAAAACATGACCAAATCAGACAGCTTTGTTAAAAAAATATGCTGTATAATGTCTGTGCCACTGTCTGATCCTGTAAATTTGGCAATAGTGATTGGTTTTGCGTTGTTTTTTTGGTGCAGAAGTTGCTCAGGACACCCCAAAATGGTAAATTAGTTCATTACATCCGCATTTGTGAATCTTGTAACTCAAACTGGACGCACACCCAGCAAAACCTCAAGGCGCACCGGTTGAAAATCAAGGGATTAATCGACTAAACGACTAAAGATACACAGCCCTACATCGTACACATAAATTTAGTCCGAAAATACAACCATTTTTCTAACACGTAGACAACATGAGATCCAACGTAAAAGTGAATCACGTTTCTGTCACGGGACTGGCAGAGACCGACTCCGGCAGTCACTTTTCTCTCCGCTCCTCTTTCCCCCCGGTCTCCTCTCGACTCTCCGGCTTCATGCGGTTCTTTCAGGGGAGAGGGAATCAGCTCATGTTAAGACCTCGCAGTTATGATGAAAAGGGTAATCATCTTGTCAGTGTGTGCAGCTAGACGAGAGCTTTCAGACGGGGCAGAGGTGCAGCTGACACGGCGCTGACAGGCCGGGTCACTGCACTACACTGGAAAGAGAAGCGCAGATAAAAGGTGGGCAAGTGAAGAACACAAGTGCTTGAAGGGGAAGGGAATGCTGAAGGCTACTGTTCATGGGCAAGACTGGTGCACTAAAGGATTATGTGTCCAACTTGACATTGGTATGTTAAGTTGTCATCTAGTTTGAGGGTTTTCCAAGTCTAACCTCCAAGGATCGGACTTTGAACCCATTTGATGCCTTTTCTGATTGAAACTTTTTAATCAGTTCAGACTTGGAAACGGCACAAACAATAAATACTTCAGGCATTACTGAGGAAAGGAAAAATCTTAAATGTAAAGATATCAATTTGAAACTTTTCCTGTAGTTCACTCATACAACAAAAGTTTTTCATCATGAAAATAAAGCAAAGCAAAAACACAAAAAAAAAAAAAGTACGCATATTTGCACATATTAAATTAAAAAATATATAAAAATGACAGAACCAGGTTTAAATTGTACCCATATTAGTTATTAAAAAATGTACAGAGGTAATTTTTGATATATTTTGACTAGATCCAACTGAAATTTTGCTTAAAAATTCAAATTTAGACAACATTTTTTTGGACTTTATGGACTTTGGGCTTTACAACAAAAATATGGAGTCTATATTTTGTATTTTTGCGTCGTTTTATATTATTATTACATAGCCCTGGCGTTGCCTTTTGTTCAACTTGTGTGTAGTGTCAATACTTCCAGCCTCACACTTTGGAGGGACGGAAAGACTCAACTTGATGCATTGCCGTAACATGTCTTAAAAATCAGTACATCTACAGGTTTGTTTCTGATGAAGATTCAACATGTAAAGCGCTTTGAGTGCCTCAAAGGTGGAAAAAGCGCTGTATAAATATGTGACCATTTACCATTTACCATTATAACATTATAAAAGTTGGAAAAAGTTGAGTGTAAAACAACAAGCTTCATCCTATTATACAAGGACACAAACACACACATACACATATTCAGTTGTTTTGGTGATAGGGGAAGCTAGCGAACCCAATGGAAACCTATACAAACACAGGGAGAAAGAGCAAACTCCACAAAAAAAGTCCCTTTCCGATCCAGGAAACAAGCACATGGCCTTCTTGCCTGAAATAAAATTGAAAAATGCCTCTACTATTTCTCCTTTGCAGGTCTTCGGGTTGACATTTCGTTTTGCAGAAGTATTGGAATACCTTAAGTCATATCCTTTACTCCTTGTTGCGATTCGTCTCGAGAAATGTGAGTCCCTCGCTGCAGTGATGTCACGTCGCAGAGCCCCTCCAGGTGACGGAGCCAGAGCCACGGGTCATTGGGCTGCGCCGAGAAGAGCGGCGGCGGCACGGCGCGGGACAAAACGCCATCAGCTCCGTGTGGCGTACGCTGAAGGCATCAGGCACGCATGGGAGAGCCCCCGGTGTCAAACGCAACACCGGGGACGAGAGTTTCCACCTGTGCGAGTATCTGAGTGAATAGAGTATGCAGCTCAGCCTCGAGTGACCCACTTTTCTCCTCTCATCGTTTCGGCGCTGGCTTTTTGTTATTCCTAATGTCACCATGAGAAAGGCCATGCTAACAGATGTAACAGACTCTGAATGTTCTGGACATGTGGACATGTGGAAACACGGTCGTTGGCCAGTCGGCGTAATCCCTCGTTCGTCCAGGGAGGGTTCCATCGTAGAAAGCTGCTCAAAGGTCGTCGTCTGTTTTGAAAATCAAGGCTTTTCGACCTCCATCCGAAAGTCATTGGTGAGGCGTAAATCAAAAAAGAAAAAGAAAAAACCCCAGTGATTGCATTTTTTAAAACTACATTCTACACAGACCGGACACAAAAGTAAAGAATATAAAAACAAATCTGCACACAGCGACTATGCCAAACGAGCGCCTTTAGGTTTCAAAGGCTTGTTATGTATCCATTAGACCCGGGGTTCTTCTCCGTTTTAACTTAAAGGACTAATATTTTTGGGGCCCAATTTCATATTATAGGTATTGTATTTTTCTGATTGTGCGGCCCTTAGGGAGGTGGTCGCGGCCCTACTTTGGGTCCTGGTTCTATGGTTAAGAATGGGTGTATTAGACTTTTGATTTTCGACCAGTGTGCCTTGAGATGTTTAATGTTCAATTTGGAAGCATAAATGGATATAACTGAACAATTCACCATTTTGCAGTGTCCAGAACATACAAAGCAAAATGATCACCATTGCCAACTTGGAACCAGACAGTTATATTACATGTTACATATTCTACATTTTTTACTACAAAGTCTGTTGTTTTTTTTAACAATGTTTTAGTAAGTTGTGTACTGTGGTATCTTTTCAGCCTAAAAAAGTGTGCTGCGCCTGACTCACTGCGTTAGTCTATCACTGACAGTAGTCTTGACATTTGGAACCACTGGTTACAAGTTGGCTTCTCTGCTCACCAAATCAAGGCAAACTGGAAAAACATGGCATGCTGAGTGACAAATCTTGAAATAGTCAGGGACAAGGTCTAAGATGGACCAAAACCTCGGTTCTCGGAGCACAAGTCAGTGTCTTCCGAGCTACACCATCGGCACAGATTAATAAAGCCGCAGGTTACCTATTTACATGCACAGAAGGTAAATATTGCATAACCTAAATCTTTCAACAATCTTTTTTTTTTTTATATTACTATTGAACTGTGTAACTTTAAAGACTAAAATTGGGTTTTGAGAATAACAAAGTTTCGCTTTGGATGCAGAAAACGAACCACTGACTAATTGGTGCTTCAAACAGGATTTGGACCGAGGCACCCAGTGTTCCAAGCCTACACATATTAACCCTTCCATCACCTAACATGACCGGTGTTTTTGCACTGTGCAGCTAGTGAAAGGTTTGCACCACAGTCAGGATTTGAAGATGTTTGGCATCTGTTCACACAAACAGTTAAACCATGGTAGAACAGAGTGTGCTGTGTAAAAAAAACAAAAACAAAAAAAAAACAAGACAAAATGCGTACTGAAGTGACGGTTAAGAAACATTTTAGTTAAAATATGTGAGGAATTAATTATGGCAATCATTTTTAAAAAGGTAAAAAACCTGTAATTAGTAATAACCACAGTTTGAACACTAATTAGTGAATGACTTTTTTAATTTTTTTTTTTTTTTATTAAATGTGTTCATAAGAGAACATTTGGACCCATCTTCTGGTTATTTGTTTACAGTGTAGAAGCTCATAAAAGGTCCTCTGTCTAGATTAGTGGTTCTCAAACTTTTTCAGTCGCGACCCCCAAAATAACGATAGTTCACATTCGCGACCCCCAAACACAAAAAACAGGCGACACGCAAAGTGATAAATTAGCCTTATATCTAATGTTTGATTTTATTTTGAGAATATAGACTTATAAAAATGACTTTGATAGGGCAACAAATAGGAATCTACATTTACCACTGCATTTGAAGGGTGTAGAGCCTTGTTTAAGAATATTGTATACATTTTTTCGTCTGGAGACCCCCAGAAATCACCCCTAGTTTGAGAACCACTGCTCTAATTGGAGCTACCGTCAATTAAAGTCAGAAGAAATGTGTTTTACTTAATATTTAAATAAAACTATAAGAGTGACAGATGTGAAAATGGATCATCTTTCCCGGTCGGTCAAAAAACATTCAACAATCTTTTTTTTTTTTTATTTCAACAGTTGAAGACGAAGTCGTAGTGAGGCGAAAATACAAGAGCAACTCCTCCTCCTTTTTCTATGGAGTGTATACTAGCCAACATGCAGCTCACATCCTTAGATTCTTTCTTACGTTGAACACAAAGCTCAGAGTGGTACAAAGTATGTAAAGTGTACACAGTATGTCGTGGTCCACATGCAGTGCAGATGTGAGCACAAGAGCACTTATTATGGAGCAGGGGATATTGAGAGGTTGACGTTGCTTGTATTTATGATATATTATGTAAGCCTGCTGGCACTGAGTGAGCGACAAGCCCACAGTGCTTGGAAATGTCACTGAGCGCTGACTAATGAATGAGCTATTGTACTCACAATTCTCTGCTTTCCTTTCAACTGAGCTGTTTGCTATTCATTGTTTGGGGGCAAAAACAATATCACAAATGATTATTGAATATGCATATGTCGTATACAAGCCCCGGGGTTTAAACATGGCCGCCAGTTTGAGTGAATAGACCCAGCTCAGTGGCACATATCGCCAGTTTAGCCTTTGGTGGCTGGGTATGGGGATTGCATGACTTTTAAGAGCTTTTAACCATGTTATTCTTGTGTTTGTATTTAGAGAGATAATCCTTTTGCCCATACACGTCCAAAGATTTGTACTTCTACAGTTACATAGATTCAGTAACTATCTTTTGGACAGTGTAAAGAACAAATGTATTTAATTTTTTGAGCTTTTAACCATGTTCTAACATTGTTTCGTCACCAAAAACATACGTGGAGTAGCATTTAGCTTAATTCACACTAGTCTGATGAATCCTGGTAAGAAACTCCCCTTCCCACCCGACTCAAAAAACACTTAAGTTTTTCATTATGTGATTCAGCTCAGAGAGTCTTCTTTTCTGTTTTTAAGTTCATCAATCATTGCCAGATTTCTGCTGTCTAATCATGATCATTACAACTGCGTCACAGCTCAGGACTGCTCGCATTACAAAGCATTGTGTATATGCTAATTTGCGGAATTGCGTCTGCAGCCAGGAGATGGAGCCACAGCTAAGTTAATATGGCGTCTCCCAAGGCAGTGGTAAAATTATATTGTTCTTTGTAAAACACATTTTATTTTTAGTTTTCACACGAGATGTCAAAATAAAGATAACAATTGAATGAAACAAAAATAAACAAAATTAAAGTCTAAAAAAAAAAAATATATATATATATATACATATACATATATATATATATATATATATATATATATATATATATATATATATATATATATATATACATATATATATATATATATATGTATGTATATTATTTCCTCAAAAGTGGTGCTATTGTTCAGCTTTAACAGTTTAATTGTTGTATAAAAAATGTCAGTTGATATTACTCAAAGCCCTGAGATCAATATTGCAGGCTAGTGGACAAATATTCCGAACAAATAATGATAAGAATCAACATTTTTGACTTTCTATTTTCTTTCAGAAACAGTAAAACAGTTACAGTATGAGCAACTTTGTTGTGATGACAAGTGTAGTTTTTAACCGGAGTTCAGCAGACATGTTTATTTTATTGAGATTTAAAATATTCAAAATATAAAATAATGCTTGATGTTTCATAGATTATAACTGTATAGAAACAAAAGCATACCGTATATACTTTTTAAAGATAATCATCAATCAGTTAAGAATATTTTCGTTTTCTATGTTTGTTTTATGTTTAGAACACTATCTTAACAGTGAAATGAACTCTGCAAACATGCCTTATTTATTTTTGTACAATATATTTTCCTGCAGCCCTAGAAATATTCAATCTCAGTGAATTACAGTTGCCCACCGGCAAGCATGTAGCCTGGAAAAGTGTGTGCACAGCAGTGAATGTGTTCCCTTCTCCCCTGTGTCACAGATGTGCAGTTCTGGCAGCAGCCATTTTTGCCGCATCTGCCTGTACCACGGTGCTCAAGGATTAAGTGGGACAACTGAGAATAATTAACCATGCAAAAAACCACTCTGACTCCTCATCCACCTGCTAACACCAGGCACAGAGAAGAGCATGGCCCAGGCTTCAGACAGTTTGGCACTTTCCCCACAAGCCATTATATGCCTCACAATAAAGAAATAAACTAAAAAGCATAGTAATTATATGCATTAGGGGTGTAATGAGACAGAATTTTCATGAGATGAGACAGGTCACAAGATTGGCTTCACGAGACGAGACTTTCATTGTTTATTTTATTTAACTTTTTTGTAACATAAAAATTTATGTTGTTTAACTTGTTACAAAAAAGTTACGAAAAAGTAAGCTTAATTAACTGCTTTTGTATTACAAATGAAATATGGCGTTATAAGACAATTTTTAAAAAATGTGGTTTATTGTGATGATTATTCTCTTAAATAATAATTCTTCCAGGAAGCTTATTGCACTCTTCAGTAGTCGCACTGCAAAAACAATATATTAAATAAATAATTCTTGTGAGATTACTCTGTGGGTGCTCGCACAATCTTGACACATTTCAGTCTCGCGAGATCTCAAGACACGAGATCTTGTTCCACCCCAATATATGTGCAGACAAAAATTAATCAATTCATGCTAGATTTTGAACGGTTATATAAAGCACACTCAATGTAGTAATAACAATTTTGCACAGAATATTCTGCTAAATTAGTACATAGCTGCTTAAGACAAGACACTGCAGGTGAATAGGGGACTTTATATATATATATATATATATATATATATATATATATCAATTGTAAACTTCTCCTGTACTTTACCCAAATAAATGTAAGAAAAAACGGTATTAACGGTATTACAAGTTTAAAGTAACAAGTACATTTCTTAGTTCACATGGAGATTTTGGATTTTTTATTTAAGACTGAACTAAGTAATTTCAATGACAGAGCTTCCCCTGCAGGTCTCTTGTAAAAATACACTGCCAGTTAAAAGATGCCAAAATCTTTTTTTTTTCTTTTATGATTTTAAATTTTATTTTAAATTTTTTTTTTTTCTATTATTATTTTTCCCCCCCTTCCTTTTTATTGAAATAATGATGCACAATTACATACAAAAACATTTTGTGTCACCAAATATAAAAAAAGAGAGCCAAGGTTTCTCAGCAGAGTTGTCTTCAGGTCGGCGTCAGGAAAGTTGCAAGGCTGGTTTTCCGCGCAGAGACAGCAGGGGGAGACAACAGGGGCTTCAAACGCCCTGAAAATACACACAAAGACGTTTAATAGGGTAAAAATGTTACTTAAGTAGTTCTACTAAAAAAGTAAACTAGCCCTGAAAATCAAATTTTGTCTAATTTTTTAGACTTAAAACTTTAATTAATCAGACTTTGAATAAGATATCAACCAATCATTCTTTGAGTTCTGAGACATACTTTAAGGCTGATCTTTATGTCTCTGTGGAAGAGAAATGCATTTTAAAAACACTGACTTTGAAGTTACCCCACAGAAGTTGTCCCACAGAAATCTATGGATGAAGTGGATTAAATGGAAGAATAAAACAAGTCTGTTGTTTCCAAATGAGCAAACTGACTAAAAAATAGTTTTGCCTGTAGTGTCTCACATAGAGTCTGTTGTACAATCTAGAATCCAGTACATTAAAGTTACTCTAACCTCACTGTACTTCCTGTACTCCCACCGTACATAACATATTTGTCATGCGTACTCTCATCCAGGACGCAGCCTCTGTCACCACAGGCTTAAGAGCTGAAACAACAAAGTGCTGATGGAAGCCCTAATTTACAGAGTGACATGGAACTCTGGCTCACATGTTCCACATCCATCGATCAGGCTTGAGACCATAGAGAGAGAGAGACCATACCTCTGAATACAGATGCTTAGCCTGTTGGAATGATAAGACTGGAGACAAATAACCAAGTTCAGCTCTGTGAAGTATTTGAGTGTGTTTTGAACATATCTTCTGTCTGTAATCAGTGGATGGCTTGACAATTAAAATGTGGAATCAGGAATTGAAAGTGCAGACCAGGCATATTTACTACAGAGGAAAAATAGCCTTTTAGCTAATTCTGGATTTCGAAAATGTTGTATGCACTGTCCTTGAAATAAATAAATAGCTGCAATATCCGTCCGTTCATGCACTGTCTTCCACTTTATCCTGGGCCGAATTGTGGAGGCAGCAATCTGAGCTGACCCAAAAAGTAAATCTCGAGCTGAAGAAGGTTGCTCACCCCTGCTTTAGACAATCAAAAACAGTGGTGTCACATTTGGTGGGATGGAACATAAAATTGCCTGCTACGTGGATGGTATTAGATTATCACTGACCAACAGAAACTTCAGCACCTGAAAAGCTGCAGACTGTTTTTAGCATTGGCATTCCACTTGACTCCATAACTCTATATGGTCTGGGCCTCAAAACTCCTGCCATGGACGACATTAATGGATAACTTTGGAGCATACTCTGGACGGCAGAAAAAGGCATATGATACAAACTGCCCCAAAAATCAAGGACTGAACCGACATTACAATTGACATTCATAGACTGGGACCAAATTTCAAAATGGACAAATTTAACTTAGGATCAGTTGAGATCACTACGCAGGATGAAATGTTTAGGACTATGTGAAAATGTGTGGATGTTCTCTCTTGGTCATGTTTCTGTTCGGTGTTCCTTTTATGTTGTTTAAAAAATTGGAGAGACAGAACGATTTTGGCGATAATTCCCTAAGTTGATCCATTTTTCATAAGAGCGTATGTGTCTTGTCTTCACTATTCACTCACTTCACTTCACTCTTCTGCCACCCCAAAATGAACTAGAGCCGACTCAAGCAGAGCCAGGGACTGAAGCCAAGATTGACACAAAAACAATGAAAAGATGGCCTTGACCACTATCGCTAATAAATTGTATGGAAACAGCGGCTCAGAACGTGGGCTTTAGACTCACTAAATGGCAACATTGGCTGTGGGCTTAAACTGTCCAAGAGTCCATGGCTCAACTTCAAAGGAAGTGTGTGGTGTGCAGCTGTAAGAGGTGAGCAAGAGGGGATGATGTCAGGCAAGGGGCCTTCCCCAAATAGATTCCTACCCGAGCATGATTGGCTGGCCAGCAGATGTGTGCCACCACACAAGCACAAAACATCCACAACAACAAAAAAGTATGCAAGTATATAGATATACATTTTCCAACATGTTAAGAAGAAATTCCTATAAAATAGGTGTCTAATTGATGTTTTAATGACTCAGCTGAGTTGAGTGACCAAAGTTCCTCTAAATCTTTGGGGCTCTGACAGGAAATGCCTTGTCCCCCTCTGGTAAGTCGGGAAGGGGACATCTTGAAGTCTGATTGGAAGAAGACAGTAACTTGCTACGATAGGCTGTGAGTAGACCGTGGATGAATATACCTTGTATCTTTTCTTTGGATAATGATAAGGTTGCATCTAAAGCTATCTGTGTGATAGTCACAAACACATTAATTAATTAATTGTTCTTGTTTTCAGTCTTTGGAAAAATGAAAACTGTGCACAAAATGCCACCTAAGGGCCCTCGGGGAAGCCTTAAGCAGTGGGTGATCATCAGATGGCTTGGCTTATTATGCTATTTTCGGATGACAGAATTATATGTTATGGATCATTTAGCTCCTTTCCTCTCTTTGAGACTGAGGCGTACGGTGTAGCAGACCCCAATGATGGCGCCTACTCGAATATGACATCTGGCAGAATTTAGAACATGGAGGACTGGAAGAGCGGGTGGATGAGAGTGTTAGCAATGGCAAGATCCATCTGTGGCCTACTGTAAACTCTATCCAAGAAACATTTTGCTTTGTTGAAACCCAATCTCTAAAAAGTCTCACATTGCAACATTTGGCAAGTGATTGTTGTCCATATGCGTACAGTTTATATATAGTAAATTATTTTAAGTTTAAATTTTGTTCTTTTATTGTTTTGTATTCTTGATTTTCTTTTGCTCCAGCATAATTGCTGACCCAGCCAGGGAAAAATGTCCAACATAATGCCAACGTAGGATAAAAAAAAAAAAAGTATGTATTTGCTCAGTTTATTTCAATCTTGATTGGCTGTGATAAGAACAATTTGCTGTTGTGAAGCTGGACACTGGGCACAGAAGGGGTTACCCAACTTCTCAAATCAAATTTCAAAAGTAGCCACTACAGGCGGAAATGAAAGGGAAGGAAGCTACAGTATTTCCCGTGGGGTATATGCCAGTGAAGAGCTTTCTGTAGCCCCCCCAAGCTGGTCTTTATACAGTCATCTCCTCCTTGTGCAGCTAAAGGAGTGCTATTACACAAGCTCAAAAGGCTCCTGTCCCATGATTCAGTGGACCATTGTGGGAAGAAGGTGCTCAGGGACCGGAACACACTATCACATGGGGGAAATTGCAGCGTGCATTGTGTATGTGAAGTGAAGGCTGGGCGGTAGGGAGGGAGGTCGCCAGCGAGAATAGAAGCAGGTTAGCAAGAAACCCCATCCAGTCTCGGCTGTAAGCAATGGGGAAAAGAGAGCGCTGTTTACTCTGACATTTGCCTGAGGTATCGCTACGGTGACCTTTCCAGCTTGCTTTTAATTAGTATTTCAGCAAAGACGAAAATAGCAGTGGCATGAAAGTAAAAACATACAAATACGTGTTTCATGTAGTCAAGTAAATATTTAAAGGTGGACTATGTAACGTTTTGTTGGAAAGTACACCACCTGCTTGTCTCTGTGAAGATATTATTACTTGAACTGGAATGTTCCATAGCCTTACACTCAAATGCCCCACTTGGTCAGGAAATTGAACACGTAACAACACTTCATGGGCCCTTTACCCGCCACAAGAAGACACGGTTTCATGAAGGATATTGAATGCGTGAGGCTACCACAGATTTGCATTATACTGTTAGTTTTTCCTCCAAAATTTCCAAAATGACACACTGCGACAGGTCTGGAGATTTAACCTTTTTTATTTTACCAGGATAAAAATAAATTGAGATTTAAAAAAAATCTCTTTTGCAGGCGTGTCCTAGCCAAGAAGCATCAGCTTTTATCTTCAGTTAAAAGTAATATGATTTTCTCCAGCGAAACAAGATGCCCAAAGTTATTAGAACTACAAACTTTTGCACATGAGAACACATAGACACTTCTTTATTTACACACACCCCTCCTTACTGGCCTTTAATGAAGAAAAACAAAACAAAACAAGGAATAACACTAAATATCTTGTGTTATGTTATAGATAGTGTGACTGTAGATGGATTATGATTGTTGGGTAATGAAAAGTATATGGATGGTGAAGAGTGCTAAACCCATTTAATTCCATTTGAAGACCGAATTAATTAAGAGTTGGAATGGCGGCCAACGGGAGCAGGTTTAAGAAAGGGAGAGGGGGTGGGTATTCTTAATTTGATTAGGCTGGGACAGCTGCAGGTCTGGATAGGAAGCAGGCCAACACCAAGCACTCAGATGCTCTCTCAGGTAGCAGGTTTCTATTGTAATTTGATGGGGCAGGGGGCACTGATGTCGTTCCAAGCATGGACAGACTGCCTTATGAATTTTCATCCACACAGCTGTATTCTCTGCACCCTTTGTAGAATACCGCCCTCCTTGCATACGGGACAAACTGGACATCATATCAATTTAAAGAGAGAGGATGCTGTGTATGTCCCACCATGAAAGAGAAGAGACACACCTTTCTTTGATTGTTGAAATTCTGCAGGTAACCAATAAACAAGTCATACGTTGGGACTTTTATTTGCACACAGGTAAGCTAAATTGATTAACAGAGGCAATACATTTGAAAAAGTTTATTATTATTAATTTAAGTGATTTTACTTTTCATTGCTCAGATTACATGTTTACAGAATGGCATAGTTCTTCAGTTTGCCTTTCACAGTTCAAACCCTGTTCCACTTAGTCCAAACAGGCAGCAGCAGTAGGCCCCGAACTATTTGAGCTGTGGCCGACCTACAGTTGCAACAGTAATAAGAATAGAAAGAACAGCAGCCATCAAAAGGGGAGGTGGATGCCATGACTACCCTATACAGACAATACAGTACTTAAAGACAATACAATTATATTATACTGTGCACAAATGAGAGAAGAGCTATTAGTTGGTGGAGCTATGACTGCATTCCTACCAGAAAAGCACATTACCCCCCCCTCAACGCCTGACCCTGTTCAGCTTTATGGTGGTCTTGGCCCGGCATCAGCGTACAAGGATAATCCCTTTTTGCCTCAACATAGCAAGGGAAAAGTTACAGTGAGACACGCACACACCTGCAGATCATCTTAGTTGTGAACATCGTTGCTGGCTTCACGGCCTATGACGCAAACTTGGCTCACCAACACAACACGTTTTCACAAATTCACCAAGCTGCACGGCAAATGTGATGTCAGAGAGGGGCAGGGTCAGCAAAGTTGACAGACACCTCGTTTTTTATAGAGCACCACCTGCACCCAATTGTCCAAACATAGAGGTGTTTGACGCCAACTCACTACAACTAAAGTAAAAAATATGGATAAAATACATGAACCTAGGATTAAAAAAGTATATATCAAAGTATAAATCAAAATCTCTTCAGAGGAGAGAGTGAATAGATGCATTTTTAGTTTACTCTTGAATTAGCTCAGCGTTGGTGCACATCTGATGTGATTAGGTAGGGGATTCCATATACGGGGGCATAATGAGAGAAGGCAGCTTCACCAACTTTGATTTCATTTGCGAGATGACAGGAAGATTAAGATCGGAAGACCTAACGTACAGGTTTATATGGAATGCTTTATAAACAAGTATAGTTATTTTAAAATCAGTCTGTGCCTGAATGGGGAGGTTTTTTTGTTTTTTTTTTAATTAGGTGTAGTATAAAATCTTTCTGTTAGTCGGGGGTTATGCCCTCTTAAATGGATTTAAGAGGGAAACCGTGAAAAAAGACTATTACAGAAGTCTTATCTGCTTGTGACAAAAGCAATGTAACGAAAGACAGACAGAAACAATATTTCATAAAGAGAAAAAAAGACAATTTAGCAACATGTTCTTGCATGGTCCTTGGGCTCAACACCAGAGGAGCTAATGTGAGTTATTAACTGTTGTTTTTTTGTGTATGATGTTGGTCCAATTACAATGATTTCTGTTTTATAAGAGTTAAATTGCAGAAAAGTATGTTTCATCCAACTTTAATGACACAATGCTATGAGAATCTCTTCTACCATTTTTTTTTTTAATGCGCCTAAGCAACGCGAGCCATGGCAAAGAAATCCCTTGACTGAAACATAGATGCACTTGAATCACTGTCATCATAACTTCACTGGTACCGCAATATGCTGGCTACTGGTGCCTGTGTCTCTATAATGAACCTCTTGGGTTTTTGTACACTCTTCACTGCCAGACCTGTGTGCGGTAGCCCTTTCCTTATAGCCCCCAGAAACCAAGTACACTAATGATGCTGGACTGGTTCAAAGTGTTCCTCCGTGTGGGATATCCAGTATCATTTGTGTACATACATGTCAGCAGTTTTGTGCATTAGTCTTTGCACTTGTATGAGAGATAACAGAACCATTATCTGCAGCTGAAAAAAAAAGGTTGGACTTTAAACCAATATGTGGATATTGTGATGGCAATTTCCAGTTTTGCCATGCCATTCTTAGTCTCAAGTCATTCTGAGCTGTTAGAGGATAAAACGCTATGGATAACTTTGACCTTATCAACTGTTGTGCAAGTTGGGGCCCATCTGCCTAGGTTAGGATAGTGTGTAGCGGACGCTTAAATCTTTTTACAAGGTCCTTTAACCCTTAAGATCTGGTGTCAGCCAGAATGACCACTGATAGTGATGGGTTTTCATTGATATTGCTAAACCAATATGTCCTTGCTCTTTGTTTTACAATGATTATATGATGATTGTATGTTCTTTCCACATGATGTGTTATCCAATGTCTGCACCTTTGTCTAAGTATAAAATGCTTGTGTTCTCATTGTGATGTACCCCCGTCGACCAGGAAGAGACTATAGTACCAGTGAATAAATCAACTCATTGATGAGACTCGTTCTTTTTGCATTTTTATTGTTTAACTCGTTTTAGAAAGCCACAACAGCGATTCTTCCACAAAAATATATTCATACACACACGGCCCTCAAAGCCAATCCCACCAGAAGATTCTTGTCATTCTCACCAATGAGTCAGACCAAGAAATAACCATCTCGTCACTCTGTGCCATTGCCAAAGTTTCAATATACTCCACAAATCAAGTTACACCAGGTGTCCCCGAACCGTTCACCATCTGAAAGAACACTCTGATGTTGGATTTTGGATTTGTTGAAGGAGAGCTGAATGAGATTCCTGTCTTTTCACAGCATGACTTGGATTTTGGAGTATCCAAAACAGTGTATAAAAATGCATGACAAAACACTCTTCAAGCATAGATTCCAACCTATTCACCCTCAAGATGTTTAAGCTGTAAGCCAACATCTGCACACTCAACTGGAGGCTGGAATCTGAGTCAACATCTCATCACCTGTTGTGGTCTGTAAGAAAAACGGGGACATATAGTTGTGCATTGAACCTGCAGACGTTAAAGACGTAAAAATAAAAATGTTGAAAACAACCCAAGCCTCATGGTTCAGTTCTGTCCAAGTCCAGGTCAAATTCACAAGAGAAGTCCCAGTTAGCTGTCAGGCTCATGGCCTCTGTTGTACATACATACCTGCTAATGATGAAGATGGGGGGGGGGAGAGTGAGACAGTGAAGGGCTCTTCGCTGTTCACTCTCGCTAATCTTATTCCCTGCATTCTTTGAATGGTAAATAATCGAGTGTCTTCCCAGTTTTTGTCTCTGCAAGGCCGAGCAGAGGCCATGAGCCTGACAGCTGACTGGGACTTGTCTAGTGAATTTGACCTGGACTTGGACAGAACTGAACCATGAGACTTGGGGTGTTTTCAACATGTTTACTCGAAGGCATCTTTACATTTTAAGAATTTTTAAACTTTTTATTACAGGTTGATTGAAGTGATTGTTTGACACACAATAAATATATGTTATATTAATTATTAAATTGATTACAGATTATTGTGTTTAACAGTAAAATGTTTTTTTTCTGTCAAACGGGGATGGATTGTAATCGCAGTCATTAGTTTTGCATTCTCATTCTGACTTCTCCATTCTGAATTGCTAAGGTTAACTTTGACATCTCTTTAGCACCTCTTTGGTTAGCTCCTAGTCCCGATCACAAAGATAGAGAATGGGCATCTAACCCTTTTATGATGTCCTTTCACTCTGAAATCTGGCTTTAACTGGAAACCAATGATAGCTGTTGTTTTTCATAAATATTGATAGTCATATATGTCCTTGCTCTTGTTTCACAATGATGTTTCATGTTGTCTCCTCATGATGTGATAACTATGTCTCCACCTTTATCTTGTGTATAAAAAGCATGTGTTCTGATTGTTATGTACCTCCGTCGACCAGGGAGAGAGCACTATGTCAGGGAAAGGCGACTATTCACTTTGGTACCAGTGAATAAATCAATTCATTGATCAGACTCATTCTCTCTGCATTTTTATTGTTTAACTTGTTTTAGAAATCCACCACAGCAAGTCTCCCGTAACACGTGCACTCCCTGCCAAACCTGGAGGAGTCATTTTCAGAATTTACTGGTTCCAAACGGTTCAGTTGTCTTGATTGAAGTGATAAGGTGAGTTTATGTTCAGCTCACAGCTGTTTAGTTAGCCTTAGTTAGCCTTTGGGAACATTTTGGGAACATTAAAAATTATTTATACTCTTGGAACAAAGGCCTAGATGGAGAAGTGTTAAATAAAAGAAAGAAATTAGGCGGATGACACAGGCGGACATCCAGGATCCGCCGCACTGTGTAGGCAGGGAGGTCATCGACCAACCTGGGAGGGGGCGGGGACGGACAGGGAGGGAGCAAGGAACTGGACTGGACAGGTTTGATCAAGGACACATACCTGAGTAGGATTCATTTTAAGGGAATTGGGACGCTTCAGACATACCAAACACATACCCCGCTCCACCTCAAAAGGTCCAATGAACAGCGGTGACAACTTCTTGGATTCAACCTTAAGAGGTAGGTTCTTAGTAGAAAGCCATACCATTTGTCCAGGTGAGTAAGTAGGAGCCAGCGTGCGGTGGCCGTCGGCTTGAGACTTAGGTCTGGCAGAGGCACGCTCGAGAGCCACACGGGCCCTCCTCCAGGTTTGATGACAACGACAGAGATGATCTTGAACCGAAGGGACAGTCAACTCTCGTTCCTGATCTGAAAACAGGGGTGGTTGGTAACCATAACAACATTCAAAAGGAGACATGCCCAGGGAGGAGTTTGACAGGGTGTTGTGAGCGTATTCTACCCAGGGAAGATAAGTACTCCAGCTAGATGGATTGGCAGAGGACACACACCGAAGCACAACCTCCATCTGCTGGTTGGTCCGCGCTGTCTGACCATTCATCTGAGGGTGACATCCAGAGGAGAGACTGACATTAATATTCAAAGCAGAAAAGAACGCTCTCCATACCTGTGAGGTGAACTGTGGACCTCTGTCAGACACAATGTCAGCGGGAATGCCATGTAGCCGGAATACATGGTTCACCAGCAGGTCAGTAGTTTTTCTGGAAGAAGGAAGTTTAGGGAGAGGAACAAAATGAGTAGACTTGGACAATGTGACAATGTGGTACCAAGGACGATTGGGAATCCGTAAAGGCTGCAATAATCCAGCAGAAGGCCTATTAGAAGTTTTATTCCGGGAACAGACTGACCACGCTAAAATAAAGTCTCTTGTGTCTTTGTCCATGGTGGGCCACCAAAATTTGCTCCGCAGAACTGTTAGAGTGTGGTTAATTCCCGGGTGACATGAGTGCAATGGGCCCATTGAAGAACATCAGAACCGACTTGGCCGGCTCAGGGTGCTCAAGTTGGGCCTGTCTGACACGGGACTCAATTTCCCAGATAACAGTTGCCACAATATGGGACTGAGGCAGAAATGGATCACCCTCTGGAGCAGAGTTACTAGCAGAAAAAACTCAGGACAGGGTATCTGTCTTCAACTTCTTAAAACCAGGGCGGTAGAGAAAAATTGAAATGGTCAACAAACAGGGCCCAACTGGCTTGCCTTGAGTCGAGTCGCTTTGCAGTCTGGATATACGTCAGATTTTTATGATCTGACCAGACGACGAATGGGTGAGTAGCAACCTCGAGCCAGTGACACCATTCCTTAAGTGCACCTTTAATTGCCATGAGCTTTCGGTTGCCGATATAGGTTCTCTCTGCTGATGAAAGCTTTCGAGAAAAATATGCACAGGGATGCAACTTTTCATCAGAGGGAGAGTACAGCACCTACCCCAGAATTAGAGGCGTCAACCTCAACAACAAACTGCAACTCAGGATTGGGCTGAATCAGCACAGGGGCAGAGGTGAACCGATGCTTTAACTCCTTATAAGCAGATTCCGCTTCAGGAGTCCATGCAAACGGGTGAGAAGAGGAGGTGAGGGCTGTCAAACCTTCTGTAGAAACTGGCAAATCCTAGGAAGCGTTGCAACTCTTTACAACTGGTGGGGGATGGCCATTCTCGGACTGCGGTGAGCTTATCAGGATTCATTTGCACTTGCCCCTGAGCAATGATGTATCCCTAGGAAGGAGACAAAGGACGCATGAAACTGACTCTTCTCAGCCTTAACAAAACTTGTTTTCCAGAAGTCTTTGGAGAACCTTATGGATATGAAATTGGTGGGTTTCAAGATCTTTGGAGAAAATTAAAATGTCATCTATATAGAAAAAAACATATCTTCCAATCATGTCCCGTAAACATCATTTACCAGGTTTTGGAAAACAGCTGGGGCGTTTGTCAGACCAAAAGACATCACAAGGTATTCAAAATGACCGAGTGGTGTATTAAAGGGTGTCTTCCACTCATCTCCCTCTCGTTTATGCACAAGATGGTAGGCATTGCAGAGATCTAGCTTTGTGAAGACGGTGGAACCACAGAGACGAGTGAAGGCGGAGCTGATTAACGGAAGTGGGTACTGATTCTTAACTGTGATCTTATTAAGGCCCCAAAAATCAATGCATGGTCGTAGGGACTTGTCCTTTTTATCAACAAAGAAAAAAACAGGACCCACCGGGGAGGAAGATGGTCTTATTATACCGGCTGTCAAGGATTACTGGAAGTACTTTTCCATTGCTTCATTTTCTGGACGTGATAGGTTGTAGAGACGACTGCTGGGAAGTGGCGCTCCGGGGAGTAGGTCTATGGCACAATCGTATGGCCAGTGGGGCGGAAGGGCTAGGGTATAATGCTTACTAAACACAGCTCCGAGGTCATGATACATGGAACAGTTGACAGGTCAGGCAGATCTGGGCTGGAAACAGACTCGGAAAAAACAGGAGGTAAAGCAGACTGCAAGCAATGAGAATGACAAAAGGTACTCCATGAAATTATTCTTCTAGCTGCCCAGTCTACATGTGTAACTTTAGCCAAGGCAACCCCAATTTATATTTTTTTATTTAGAATAAAAAATGTAGATGGTAATAGTTTCTTTATGGGCACCTGAAAGGTGTAGGAGGACTGGGAGAGTTTTTTCGGATACGCGAACATATATTTGTCTATTTAATGCTTTAGCTTCTAACGGAATGTCCAGAGATTGTGTCTTGATTCCCAACTGTTGAATTACTTCCCGATCCATAAAACTTTAATCATAACCATAAGCAATGAGTACCTGCAGAGTTAAGATCTGATCGTGTAAAATTATAGTCCCCTCGAAGCTTGGTTTAGCGGGAGATAAGCAGCTGGTTTGGCTCAACAGTATATCCCCCTCTATTGCTGAGCCCCACCTTTTGCTGTCTGCACCAGACAGGTAGAAAGAAAGTGTCCATATTGACCACAATAGAGGCAGCTCCTTGTGTTTAACCAGCCTTGTCTCTCCTCAGCATCCAAGCGGGAACGTCCAAGCTGCATAGATTCGGCCTCAGCAGCAGACTGAGGAGGCACAGCAGGAGGTGTAGAGGTGGTCGCACTTGTAGAGGCGGATGGAAAGTTAAATGATTTAACAGAAGGCACCCCTACCAGTTCTTTCACGCCGGCACTCGCGAAGGTGGTTATCAATTCGAATAGCTAAGTCAGTGATTTCATTGAGGCCACAGGGAATGTCTCGAAATGCCATCTCATCCTTAAGATTGTCTGACAGAGTGTTCAAAAATGCCCCATGAAGGGCTTCATCATTCCAACCGCTTTCAGCAGCGAGAGTAATAAAGTCAATAGCAAGTTCTGCAACACTGCGGTTTCCTTGACACAGGGAGAACAGTCTCTTAGCAGCCTCCTTTCCACTGACTGGATGATCAAAAATTTGCTTCATTTCAGCTGCAAACTCTAAGTACAAAAAACAATTGTCACCCTGCTTCTCCCAGACAGCAGAGGCCCAGTTTAGAGCCTGGCCACATAGACATCCAATTAAATACTAGATCTTGGCTCTGTCATTAGAATACGTAAGGGGTTGTTCAAAAATCAGGGAGCATTGTGTTAGAAAAGGCTTCCGGGATCCAAGGTCTCCACTGTATGTTTCTGGAGGAGGAACAAAAGCTTCTCTTGTGGGTGGAGGCTGGGCTTGAGGTGGCAGAGCAGAGGCGCTTGTTGAAGGCTTGGGGTTGAATGAAGACACCTGTGTACAGGCTGGCGAGGCTGACAGAAGATTCCTTCATGTGTTCCATGAGGGCCTTTAAAGTGTTGTCGTGCTGCTCCAAAAGAGACTGAGCAGCAAGGGTCTGGTTCAGGGAGTTTGTGTCTGCTGGGTTCATTTTCTAGGCCAGATTGTACTGTGGTTTGAAACCAAGCACAGACACAGGTCAAAGGTGGCAAAAAATATGGATTTGTGACAAAAGAATATGGGAGACTTTCCGGGCAGGAGCTAACTGGAGAAGACTGGAGCAGAATCAGGACTGGAGGTTGCGGGACAGAGATCGGAGCTGGATCAGGACTGGAGGCTGCAGAGCGGAGATCTGGAGCAGACGGGAAAAAATAACGAGTAAGTACATAAAAATCTTCTGGTAGCAGGTAAGTACTGAGAGAGCAAGATGTAGCACTAACTGAAGGTAGTATTACGATCTGGCATCGAGGAGCTGGCTGGAAAGGCCTTTGTAGCCACTTTGATTATAGAGTACTTGCAGCTGGGCCGACGCAGATGAGGCTCCTGCACACCTGTTCCCTACTGTGGGAACAGGAAGGGGAGGAGACAGAGGCAGGCTCTCCAGGAGTGGCAGGGGAGGGCTGGGCTGCTGGAGGAGCTGTGACATGTACATCCTGACAGGTGCATTACAATGCTACTGTTTAGTTGCTAAAACATGAAAACCAGAGCTACTTCATCATAAACTGTTTGCAGTGGTCCAAAGTTATTGCTCACTCACCTATTTCAGACCGAGCATCCAAATTATTCACTACGAGTTTGTAAGCTCTCAGGGCAGGGTTCACCACAACAGCGACGGCGCACTTCCGTTTTTAAAAAAATGCTTATTTATTAGACGCAAACAGTACACAATGGTCTGACAGAGCTGCTTTTACAATATATCTGTACTGAGACAACACGGATTTGACTTAATTACATGAAAAAAACTGTTTACAATCAGCTGACAGATACAAAGGACCCAGAAGCGAGAAAATATGCTGTGTGAGACGTCATCACTGAAAAATCCCATAGAGGTTTGCTTTAGGGGCACCACGTGACGACAATCCCTATGATGCTTTGAGCAAGGGGAGCAATCATGCAGCAGAAGTATTTGTGTCAACGTTAGCTTGGGTGATTGTAATTGTATTCTTCAGATGAGAAAGCGTCTGAATGAAATAAAATACAACTTACAAGTATCGCTAGTCTAACCATGTCCACTTCGATGTACTCGTTCATGTGGCTCGCACATGTTTACTGTGACGTCACTTACTGTAAAAACAGTAATTTCAGTGACTTTAGAACTGTAAAAATAACAATTCCTCCTATTGTATATAAATACTGAAAAGAATTAAGTATTGTCTGCAATTATACAGAAAGGCTGGGTCCAAGGGGTTGTCTGACTAATTCCCCAGTCATTGGATTTGCTGACCCAAAGCTTACATACTTCACACTAACGCCAGCATCAACAGGCTTGGAGCAGCCTTATGTGGAGATCTAGAGGGTCAGCTGAGAGCAATTGCTTACACAAGCTGGAGCCTGTCACCAAGCGAATCGAGGTATCCTGTACACAAGCTCGAATTTCTTGCCTTGAAGAAAAGTGTGGCACAGAAACTGCATGACTACATGTATGGGGCCAACTTTGTAGTCATGACAGTTTGGATGGGCAATGCCCACCCTTGTCTAACATCTTGCCCACCCAGTCAAAAACTTGCCTCCCCGACAGCACACATCAGATTGGGCGTCACAATTTGACAAGACGCAACTGTTTTTGTTACTTTGATATATTTAAAAATTTTCGCACTCTGCTGGTTGCACACAATACTTGCCTCTGTTACTATGGAATGTGGGCAGACAGAACAGGCAAAATTTTTGGCTTAAAATTAAATAATAGAAGTCATTCTTAGTCTTGTCTTTACATAACGCACCCAGAGAACAGAGGTGTGGGTGTGTTCTACCACTGTGTCCACCCCTCGCCGCACCTCACGCTGCCTCAATACTCTACTGCTTTTCTCTGGGACGTCAGTGTTCCTCTATGGGTTGTACAATTTTCAAAGCGCCAGTACGTGACTGCTGTTATTAACAAAGACCAACCAAGTATTGGACAAACTGAAATTTTATTTTATCGCATTAGTTTTGCTTCTGCCTGTTCGTGCTCACGGGACTCATGTATAGGGGCAGCGTGAGCACAGAGCTTTCTGTTTGTCTTGGAACTGAATGTAAGCAACCTGAGACGAATCTGTGACTTTAAGGGGCACTCCCCACCTGCTCTTCCAAAAGCACTATCTGCAGCTGGGTGTGATGCTGCAGACACTATCTATTGGTGCACAGTGACTGTGAGCTGTGGCTCAGTGCTGCAGGTGACGGTGACCTGCCTCTTGTGCATAGTTAAATTGTGTTTTGTAGAACATTTAACCAGATGTTTGGTCACGTCATGTCAAAAACCACATATTATACCATTATACCACATAGTATTTTATAACAGTTGTGCTTTAGATTCAGTGCCATGAAGGTCTTATTTATTTATTTAAGATTTAATTTAGCTAAGATTTATGACAGCCTCCTAACACCCTGGTCCAAATCAATAGACCAGTCAAATGCTAATGAGGCCATCAGCAGTGATGAGGGAGCAACAGCCAGCCATCAATAGAACAATAGATCACAGATTAGCCTCAGGTGAAACTGGGCAGGGCCAACTGTTAACCTAACAAAGACAGGCCATTAACAGGTTCAGATGACACCAGGCATAGAAAACTATTTACCAAACAAAAACAGGTGTTCAGTGACTCCTCCCTATGGGCAGGGCTATAAATACTCAGAGTAGCATATAAGTCAGTTCCCAGACCAGCTCTCTGATTGACAATGACTTCTAGATAGAAGTCGAAACGTCTCGATCTTTCAAACAGCATCCGGATGACTACCCCTGAAACCTTTTCTACAGTGTTCCTCACTATTTTTCCGAAAGGAGAGCCACATTAGCAAACCAAAGATAAGGAGCGAGCCGCAAAACATCATCATCCACTCTTGTATTCCTCGTACTTTTCGTTTTTTTGCTCTGAGTAAATTTCGTTTGCGTGTTCCATTTCCGCTGGCTCATCCCCTCACCTGCATCTTTGTACAGTCCAGTGGTGTAGTCTACATTTCTAATAGGTATACTGTGATTTTTCAAACTTATATATGTGTGTGTGTAAAATTATTTCAAACACACACACATATATATATTCATTCATTCATTCATTTTCTACTGCTTATTCCCGTTAGGGGTCGCGGGTGACTGGAGCCTATCCCAGTGACTTTTGGGCCTTGCACAGTATGGTTATATTTTATTTTTAGTGCCCCCTCAGCCCTCCCTAACCCCAAGCCCCTGAGTTTTGCTGCACAGGCCTTGCACTCCTCACACGCAGTTTCCCTTCTTCTTCCGTCTCCAAAACTGTCAGACTGCAAATAGTTTTCTCTGTGAATATGAGTCCGATTAACGTCAAATAAAGAACATTTTGTAGCTTGAGACCAGAATAAAAATGTTTAGTGGTCATGTAGTGGCCCCCGAATAAACCTTATCCGGCCACGCATCTGTCTCTGTTTCTGGTGAGTGTATGCATATACCTGCGTATGACGTACACTACCCCACTGCCACAGACTTCTGCATTTGTTTCTTCAGTGGTCCTTCCCACGCTCTGTGTCCGTCCACCTGGATCTACTTTTTTTCGGCTTGATGCCGTTATTTGGCCAGCGCGCTAACTTAAGGTGATGCGTTGGATGCACAGCAGTTGCATGTGGCTCGCGAGCCGCGCAATGAGTAAGAGGGGACTAGAATAATCTGTGAATAGGCCTGCCATCTGTTACCTACAGATGTGAACGAGTTATTTGAAGTTTTCATTAATTTTCTGTACAATGACTGTGGCCAAACCTAAAGTGTGAAATGTGTAAATTTACAGCACAAAACCCATTATCACACATAGTCTAAACGTGTAGAACCCCCACAACTGGAATGTCTAATCTATTAACATTTTTTATAAAATAAGCCAAAGTTACACATGTTCACTTTCTGTGTTTAAAATGGGCACATAAAAATCCATGTATTTAATTTTATAATTGCCCACCTAAGTTTTCTGTCAGCTCACCCAAGCTAGCCTGCCACTCACCTACCAATTGACATAGGCAAAGTTGGATGCTGCAAGCCTACACTTTCAAACTGCAATGCAGAGCCAGTAAACAGAACCCAGATGCTGATGCACTTGTTTGGGATCTGATTAACAAATTCACACAAGAAACTAGTGAGTTGGAAGAAGTGAACTGCTGTGGTTTCTGTCATATGCCACCGCTGCCTAGTCACCAGCAAGCCAACCGGTTCATCAGAACAGCCTGCCGAGGCTATCCCTGATTGCTATGCCAGTGAACTTGATCAGGGGCTGCCAATTGTTTCCTCTATGTCACATCTGGACCTCAAAGGAAAGCGATGAGCTGATCTTGTTACCACAGAGATCATCCACTGGATGGAGACTAGAGAAAAAGTACATCCCACACTGAGGCATGAACTTCTAGACCTGGCACTGCTATTAATGAAGCTGAATTGTCATGAGCTCCAACAGGACATTTTGTACCGGAGGAGGTAAGAAGGGGAACAAGTCATGTTTCAGCGGATGTTGCCCGAGGAGCTGAGGTCTGCTAACACGTCTTCACAGTGACATGGTCCACATAGGCATCGGACGAACCTTTGACCTTGTGCGCTCCAGATTCTTCTGGCTTCAGATGACAGCTGATGTAGAGTCTAAGATCCAGACATGCAGTCGTTGTGTAAAGCCCTGTTCACACCGCAGCGACAAATTTGCACCGTCGCTTTGGTCCTGCAACTTGGTCGCCTGACGAGTCTAAAAAAAAGTCACCAGCAGACGCACGACACGACCAACACACAGCCGACCTGCTGCTGTCCCACTCCTCCTCTTTTCTTTCCTCTTTCCCCTCCCTCATATAAGTGTCCCGGAGATTCTTCCACCGCTTCCTGCATATCTCCTCTGAATAAACATATGAACTTGTTAAACCACAAACTAGCAGCAATTATGCTGCTGCACGGCTAGAAAAAGACGACTAATATTTCACAGCTCCAAAGTTGTGATTGCTTACCAGACAGTCCAATCTCCTGGCTAACCTTCTTCCAGGCAGGTCCTTCTTGTTCCTGTCTTTGTCGTCCAACAGCGTGACATTACAGGGTACTGCCACAGACACAATGAGTTTGTCATCCATTTTTGCTGCTGTGTGGTTTGTTTTCCTCCTTCCAGATGATGAAATATGTGACTGAAGCATAATCTCTGATTGGTTGCCATCCACGGTGGCCACCATGATGGCCGCAGAAAGTTCAGCTTTGTTTATCTTTTGTGACAGTCACCCTGGTGGCTTAATTCATGTGACCTCAACGCAATTTTGCAGCGGCCTCAAGATCACTCTTGTTGCATCGCACCGCACGACAAAATCGCAGGATTCACGCCGCACCACTCGCTCTGGTCATGCCGCAAAAATGCAGGAGGCTTTGGTCGCGTTGTCACATAGACTTTACATGTAAACTGGTCGCTGTGGTGTTAACGCTCCTTAAGACACGAAGCACTTCTTGGAAGATGAGCACTGTTGTTTAACATCAAGACCATTCGCCCTCTGGAGCTGAATTGCATGTACAGTCACTTGAACCAGACCAAAAAAATACAAAACACATCCTTGTGCTCACTGACCATTTTACAAAATGTGCCATAGCCATACCCACAACAAGGCAAAGACCGTGGCAAAATGCTTATGGGAAAACTTTATTGTAGGCTACAGAATACCTAAGGAGCTTCACACAAACCAAGGACCAGACTTCATGTAAAAGTTAATAATGTAAAGTTAATAAAAGAAATTGCTAACTTAATGGGATTGAAAAGACCACAATAACCTCCTACCGTTAGTGCATGTTTACAACTGTACTGATGATATCAGTGGTTTTCAGTAGTTCACCATGTCTTCCAGTAGATCTTGCCTTTTGTTTGACTCTGCAGAAGAACCAGTCCACATCTCACTCTCAGAATGTTCAGAGCCTCCAGTCCCATCTCAGAGAAAGTTTAAAAATAGCGTCCAAGAATGTTTGAAATTCATTTAGACAGACGTGTCACTCTGTCAAGTTCATAGGAAGGAGACTGTAGTGATGTGCACATTAACTTTAAAGGGAAGTTACGTTGATTGGAGCAGACATTATGGACTGTTGATTCTGGTTAGAGAATCAGAAAAGACTGTAGCTTGAGAATGTTTTTTGCAGCAGTGTGATTGCACGTGTGTGTGTGTGGTCTGTAACAGAGAAAACAATGAACCTCATTTAGTAAGTACACAAACTAAGTGGAAACACAAAATAAATCATATAGCACAATATAAGATTCACAGAACTTGGGTTTACAAACTCAAAGTCAAAAAACAGATCTTGCAGAGTTCAATAAAGACCAAGATGAAGAATGAGAGTTGCCTCAAGCTCAGATCCAACCAACCTCATTCACTTTCAGGAGTGCACATCCAGCTGTAATCACTGCCTCAACCCGATCTTACGCCTGTGACTTAACTTCAGTAAAGCAAAACTAAGTAACATTTTTACCTTATTAAACGTCCATATTGTGGTTGCAAATGTATTTTCGGGGTGTTTCAAATTCCCCGTCGTCTTCCCCTGCTATCTCTGTGCAAAAAACCAGCCTTGCAACATTTCCTGATGCCGACCCGAAGACAACACACACGCAGGCAGCAAGACTTACCACTGGTGTACACCATGGATGTATTAAATGAACTGGATAAGGCACGCCCCTCTGTCCATGTCCCAGATTGATTAGTGGCTGTGTGAGGTATTGCAGCCTCTTGGGCCCCGCCTTTAATTGCAGACAGTACTTAATTATTATCAGTATTTAAATAAGATTGAAGGAAATGTTATTTTGTAGCATTTCTAAAATCACCAAAATTACCGTTTTTATATTAAGTGACGTCACGGTAAACATGTGCGAGCCACGTGAACGAGCACGTTGGACGATACAAACAGAAGGAAGTTGTATTTTATTCCATTTCAGAAGCTTTCACATTTGGTCTAATATGAAGAAGACAATTACAATCACACAAGCTAATATTGACACAAAAACTTGCAAGGTGCGTGATCACTCCATAGAACTACGTCGCTCAAAGCATCATGGGGATTGTCGTCACATGGTGCCCTGAAGCAAAGATGGCAGCCTCCGTATCAGGAAGTATGTAAGTAGAGAACTTTTTTGGGGTCATGCACAAATGAGCACACGCCATAGGGATAAACAGGGTGCCATTTTGGGTTCACCCTCCAGTTTTATAGTTCTATGGTGTACACTAACTTCGGTCAGGTTCAGGACCCGCGTGGGTCCTGCAAGACTTATAAATTGCTTAAAATCGATGTGCCCTGTTACACCGTGCTCAGAGCACTTCAGCTGCGCAGGTCTGCGGAAAGAATCCGCAAGAAGTCCATTTTTGCCGGACGCCTCAGTGGTTTGGTGTGGCTTTCATGTCGTTTGACAAGTGTTCTCGTGTGAGAGGCTTTCGTCCGCAATAAACAGCTGGTGCCCGCGCAGGTCCTGGACCACAACTGTGTACATAAGGGGTTACAGAGTTCAGGAGTCCCTCAGGACTGCGAAAGGTCACTAATGTTATTTACTTTATATACAGATGTGTGCAGAAGGTTGATGATCAAAATCACGTTTCAAAATTTTCTGATTATTCTATAATAATAATAACAAGAATTTGTTGTGCCACTGTCTATGAGATTACTGACTGATAGGGTTGGATTCTGTAATTCTTCTTTGTACATCTTTTAATGCAGTATGTAATTGTGTATTTTGTGTATTGTGTATTTTATTGTTTTACATCAATGGCAACATGGATGGAAAGCCCAAGATAAATTTCCCACTAGTGGCACTGGAAAGATAATCTTGAATCTTGAATCAATACAAAAAAAAAAAAAACTACCCATTGCCCAAAGTCTAGACGTTGCGTTTTGTATAGCGGCCATACTGTGTACAGTGATGCTGCAGCTGGTTGCGCACTTTAACACTTGGCAAGCTAAGCTTTTCTCTTGTGTGAAAAGACAGTGTCAGAGCCATGGTATTACCCTGACCTCTGAGGTGTCTCCTCTACAATTCCCAACTTCTGCTGACGCACTGGGCGGCAAAAGGTCTCCGTAACACGTCACCATGCCCCTCCACCTTGCCAGCAGTTTCACTCTCCTTAATGTCAAGCCACTTTTGTGCATCAGCAGCAGCCTGTTCCTCAGAGGGAAAGGTTAACGTGCTGTGTTTGAGAGTTTTGGGCAAAGATGCCTTACTTGTATTCCTCGAACAATAACGTCCCGTGGGAGAAGGCCTCAGTCGAAGCTCACTGACAAGGTCACCTAGCCAGTAGGTCTCACTGGAAATATGGACTTCATCAAAGCTTTTCAAAGTGTGGGGTACAGAGAATTACCAGGGGGGAGGGGTTCAAGAAGTTTGGGTAAATATGCACACATTACACATGACTAACATGCTTTCAGTAACAAACTAACACCCAGCACCATCACAGGGTCGAATCCAGTTGCAACAAGGGACTGCTAGCGGCCAAAACACAACTCTAATAGAACTCACCATATCAATAAGAACAAAAAATATTCAACTATGTCGTGATTTTTTCTGAAAACCTTGTAAAATTACCTATGCAATTATGCTATGAGGTTTACATTGTAATTACACTCTAATCCTGAGACAAAACATATTTGCAAAAATGATTGACCCTTATTCATATTACCTAAACTTTCTACAGAAGTACAGAAAAACAAGAGACTTACTGACTGTCTTGTTATCCTTGCCAAATTACAGTTTAATGGTGTTGGAGGTTCAACACTCTTGTGGTTCAGATCTGAATGAATGGAAACTATATGTGAACATTAATACTAATTTGTCTAATTGTAAAAACATTGGGTTCCTAAGGCTCAATTCTGTGTCTGCTTCTTTGTACTGTATTTGGGAATGATTTCTTAAATTGTAATATTCTTCATAAAGTCATACTAGTTGATTATACAAACATATTTCTATTCCATAAAAAGCACAATATCTTATGACTGACATGGCAAAAGTGGACACTTGGTTCAAGTTTAATAAATCATTGTTCAGTATTACCAAACCTAAATGTATTGTATACCATTCAAACATAAGGCAGGAAAGTTTTGATCTACATATTATAATAAACTACCGAGTTTTCAAGTGATTGTAGCAGGCAAGCAGACTCGGGGTGATCATCAATATTTTTACTGACACATTCAACACATATAATTATTAACTCAACCATTTTGGATTAAAACAAGAATAGACCTATAAAGTTTATTAATATTTTTCATTAAAGCATGCATTTGACACACTGTAGGCACAAACTCAGTGGGCTACGCTTGTTTCTTCACAAATCTATGCTATTCACCTTATTTATCTAACTTATAGTTTTGTTACACTGTGGTTTTAGATTTTATTGGTCACTGATTGCCTTGATTACCCTGACTGCGCACCACTTTTATAATGCATCAAATTTATTGGAATCCAAATTGACTTTTTTTTTTTTTCACTTCAGAAAGCATATTCATTATCTAACCAAGAAATTAACTTATTTTTCAAATTAAAAACATTTTCTTCTCCTTTGTACAGGCCCTTATTTGAACTTAATTTTATCCATTCCAACATCATTTGGTGTAACACTAATCCAAGAAAGTACAAATCTTACAAAAGATTGATATACAAGCAACATATTTGGTAATAAACCAAAAATAAAATAAAATGTATGAGATGAACTGCCCAAAAAGGTTGTTTTAATAAGCCAAAAGTACATGCTTCGTGTTCATTAAAATGATGTACGTATTAATGTTTTTAAATCTTTTTATTGTTGGGTTTTTCCACTTCCAGTGTATTCTCTGTTGTCTTTAATCAATGTTTGTTGACAAATATATAGATTAAAGGTCCCATAACATGCAAAATCGACTTTTCAGAGGTTTTAACCTTCCTACAGTGCTATTTGGGCCTCGTATGTGTGCCCAAAGTGGTTTTTTGATTGATTCCCGCATGTTTTCGCTAGAGAACTGTCTTTTCCGTCCCCCTCGGCTGAGCAGGCAGACGGGGGCTCATCCCATGGATGACGCGCTTCACAAGGATGACGCGGCGTTTAAGCCACGCCTCCGGGAAGCGCGCAGCCGCAGAATAAAAACAGCTAATGCTAATGCTACACAGTAATTACACGATGGATACGACAGATAGAAGATTTAGCTTGTTATTTACCAAACGGCGAGGTACTGGAGCACGTCAAACTCCAGGTCAGATCCAGGACGTACTCAGCACGACGCACCGTCAGGACGGATAAAATGTTTATTCCCGTGTTTGTGTATCGCTGTTTACCGGAGCACACGGCGCATGCGCACCATCTCCGCTCTAGGCTTCGTCGCGGGTTGGGAGGGGGAGGCGCGCGGGTTGGGCAGGGGAGGCTCGCGGGTTGGGCGGGGGAGGCAGCCTGCTCTCTGTTTGGGGGGGTCAGATCTCAGAGTGAGCCGTTTGCTTTTGCAAGGATGGGGGCCAGTCCAAGAAATGGGTGTTTTTTGGAAACTGTTATGTTATGAATATTGCACAACGCAAACATTTATCAACAAAGCCCTTAGAATAGACTGTGTAAAGGGCAAAATAGCAGAATATCGGACCTTTAAACAGTTACCTTAGCTCACTGCTCATTTTAATACATTTTTCAAATGATTAGATGGAATGTTCTTGGCTCCAATTCAGTGACACTTGCCAGACGATAAATTAACTTCAATTATTAAGGACACGTATGTTTTTTTCCCCATTAGGTTGAACAATTAAAATAATTATATAATTGTTCTTTAGCATGCTTGTAGTTCCAGTGCCAGGTTGAATGACGGGGATTCTATTACATAAAGCAGATGCATATTTACTCTTTAGTTGTTTTGGCACTCCTGATAGAGCGGGCATTCCATTTACGTAACAAAAGAACAAGGGAAAAGTTTCTCAGCTAAAACATGAAACAAAATAAAAATAAAGATTGATTTGTATAATATGTTCAATGTTCATGTGTAACAACAAGTTTTTAACTTTTTTAAAGTTTTTAAAGTTTGTAACAACCGTTTTTAATCTGGGCAGCATGAAAATTATTTTGTTATTGAGGTCAGCACCTCTATGTAAAAGAAGATAGAAGCAGAAGAAAGGACACAATTAATGACAGCAGTCGTGGAAACTTGAGGAATAAGCTGTTATTTTATTTCCATTCAAAACTGTACAAATTTCTGAATCATCTGGAGCCCTGCAGTGTTTTGCTGCAAAAAGTCATTTATATTGCGCTTTTCTACCTTTATGGCACTCTAAATGCTCAAAATCACACACCCTCACACATCAGTGTATGCAGACACTGAGGGTGAGGTAGGTTAAGTGTCTTGCCAAAGGACACAATGGCAGTATTCAACTGTGGGAGCTGGAATCGCACCACCAACCTGTGTACTCAGATGTTTTTATGTTAAGATAGAACTCAAACCCTGCTAATTTGCCTTCAGCATGTAAAAGACTGGATGAACTTTATAAAGTTAAATGAATCTAAAACAGAAATTGTGGTCATTCATGCCTTTATAACCAGCCGCTTAGACTACACTCCGTGTACTCCAGGATAGACCAGGCCTCCATCCAACGCCTGCAGCCAGTCCAGAATGCTGCTGCTTATTTGCTCACAGGCATCAGGAAATGTGTGCACATGTCTCTTATGCTGGTCTTTTTACACTGGCTCCCTGTCAGCTACAAGAGTTTAAGATTTTGTTCATGGTTTTGAAATGTCCGAATGTGCTGGCTCTTTCCTGTTTCTCGGAGCTTCTGTGTGTCCATGGTCCAAGTAGAGCACTGAGAGCCTTAAACCTCAGGATCTTAGACGTCCCGAGGTCATGGTTAAAAAGTAGAAGGGACTAGGTTTTTGCAGTAGCAGGTCCCAGACTCTGAACAGTCTTCTTCTGGGCATTAGAACATACCAATCACAGAATATTTTTAAGCATTTGTTGAAAACCCACTTGTTTGCAAAGGTTTTTAACATAAGCTGAGCAGAAAAAAAAAGTATTGCAATATTTTAGTGTGTTTTTGCATGCCCCGTTTTATCTTATTGCACTTGCATTGTGGTTATTTCAATAAACTTGACTTGAGAGTGGGATTCAAACCTCCTACCTTTCGATCCAAAGACAACCGCATTGCCAACTGAGCTACTGCTGCCCAACTGAGCTACTTCTTCTTTTGTAGCGGGACAGCCTGATGTGCCTCTGCATTTAGTGGCTGTACCTTATACAGGAGTGGTCATGGTACATTTGTTTCAACACCAGAATTAGAAGATTAGCAACTCCATTTTACAAATTTGCTTGGGCCACTGGATAATAAAAAGAGCACAGAAACAACAGCAATATTTTTATTCTGCCTCTCAGGTCCATATTAAGAAAGGTGAAATATTTTTGTAATTGCTTCAGAAACAATGGAATGGAATCTTGGCTTGACTTCAGGCACACTTACGCCACAGACTGATTTGACTTCATAATTATTACATTTGTAAGCAATTAAGGTTGACCTCAGAGTTGAATTTATGCCTCGAGCAGGAAGCATCTTAGTGGTGTTAAGCTGTCCTGGACCAGAGACAGATAGAAGCCAGGTTGCCAATCCGTCCACCAAGTATGTGAAGTGCCCTGCCTAAGGACTTTTACTCTCACCTTAGCAATAATAGAGCATGCAATTGAAGTTCATTACCCTAGTTGTTGTAACATCTCAGAAACTACACATCTTCAAAAATGTGATAAATGTAAATCTAATAAATGTAAATAGCACTTACTGATCACAGAGTGTCTCCTCCGTGATGACACAGGCGGTGGCTGCACTCTGCTCCATATTGTGTGCAGAAGAGGAGTAGATGTCACAGTAGTAGATGTTTTAGTAACTGAAAAAGAAATTATACATTTTCCCAACCGAGTAGCTTCAACATGATGTGGTCAATCAATTATTATTATTATTAGTAGTAGTTCATCTAAGTTTTACATTGTTTCTGCTAAGCCATAAAAGTGCACGTTCCAGTTAGTCCACAATAATACATTCTACATACAGTAAGCTAAAAGTCAGATAAACAGTTACCTGTCCAGGAGATACTTTGCAATGGAGGCATCAGTCGGAAGCCCGTTTTGAGCTTTCAGTGCTCGTCACATAAACGATTCCCCCAGAATAACACAGGTTTTGTTTCTCTCCTCTGCAGGCTTTTGTTTCCTCTGAAAAAGCTCAAACAGGCTTTTCCTTTTGACTCTCAGCCATTTTTGTACTTCGCGGACAGAAGCGTTGAGCTACGATGAGGGAACTCACCGCTAACTTTCTGCTACATAAACGCACTAGCACATCAACCACACATGCGCAGCCAGGGGAATGAGCGTTCCCCTTGCAGGTGTGCATCTTAAAAAGGTTCCAAGTAGAGCTTCAGTATGCAACAAGAGATGGGAGCACTCGGGTAGGAATGAAACCTACATAATTGTCGTCAGTATCAGGAAAGAAACCCTGAATCCTCCTGTTGCCAGGACCAAGAATACGGCATCACATGACTGTACGCTGTAAAATGGAACTATGGCTTTCTCCTTCTTCCTCGTGGTCCTGCTGCTCTTAGCCCAGTCTTAGGACTCCATCCTACAGATTCTACTGTTCGATGTGTGGCAAATTTGAAACTCATCTTTGTGGAGATTGTTGACAGCATTTCTGTTCAAGAAGTGTGGGCTTATTTTTTACACCAGTCTGGTGGCTGTGGATTAGGTGGTTGTGGTGGGGATGGATCAGGGGTTCACGTTGTAGGCATCTTTGCAGCAGCAGCTGACTCTCTTCTAGGGTCAGTCTCTGGATTCTAGCGTATAAAGACACAACCACAGTTAGTAAATATACAAAATAACGTGGCACACGTTTCAGGTAAATCTAGGCTACATGACCAAACACAGGTTTAATGGATTAAGGGCCCTTCATACACTCAGAACTATAGTTACAGAGGTAACTGACATTCATGGAGACAGATGGAGCTGTTGGCGTTGGTCTGGCGTTTACAAGTGCTCCGAAACAGTTTGGTGACAGTTTGGTCCAGTTTACTTGTTTGAGCGCTTACACGCGAGTTTGTTTTCATCACGGTGCACATGCGGCTCGACGTGATTTTTGCCGCGTGTTGTCACCTGCCTACATATCTTCTCAATTGCCATCCTTTTCTCATGAAGATCTTTGATGATGTCCTCCTTCGTCAGATTAGGCACTACACAGACTCGGCCACCAGTATGTTTTTTTTTATAGTATGGGTGACCGTGCTGCTCATTTGCCTTTACCCGCAGCCTTTGCACCTGGCTCAAAATAACTATCAGAATCCTCCAGGCTCCTCTCTTGAAAATTCAAATGCATATAAAAACAAATTGCAAAAAAAAAATACGAATAAAATGATATAACAGATGCTAGTATGATACTGTACAGATACACTGAAGACATTCATCTAGCTTTAACTTTTTTTTAATCACTCTTTCGTAAATTTACATATTATTTCTGTAAAGAGCAACATTCATTATTACTTACTGGTGGGGAGTTCGATATTTTGAAAATGTCTAAATCTTCTTTGCGAAGCTAATCTTGAAGAAGCGATCCGATCGTGTTATAAACACGATGTATTTCGATTTAAGGGGTCAGTCTGTGGAACAACCTGGAGGGCAAAATTAAAACCTCCAAGTCCATTAATATCTTTAAGAAAAGTGTGAAAAAATTGTCTAAGTCGTCTTTTGTGTTATGTAGCAGAAAATCTTTCTTTTTTTGTTTATTTGTTTATTGTTTGTAACGCATTGCACTGGAAGTGTACGATTTCTGTTGATAAGGGGCAGATATCATAAGCTTTTGCTTCTTTCTGTGCCCTTTCATTCATCATCCCTGTAGATGATAGATGTAGTTGTTTTTATTTTGTTTGCTATGAATGAAATGAATGAAAAAATGAAAATGAATGGAAATGAAATAAACAAATGCCCATGTATCAATCAGCGCAGCTGTGGCTCATGCACAAGGTTCAGTAGGCGTTCACTCACGAGAAACGGGGAGGGAGGGTAAACTTTTGCATGCACATTTTCAAAAAGGAAACGAACAGTCATAGATGTTCAAATCGGCAAGAAATCCTCCATTGAACCTTTAAGTTCAAGAGCAGAACCACGCCTCATCCTGAGAGAGTGGTCACAGGTAACTGTAGATCCTGACGTTTTTTTTAATGTACCTTTTCCCGGAATGTAGTTTTAAACTCTGCAAATCTGCATAATTACTAGACCTCGCCTCATAATTGTATTATTTCAGAGTAGCAAGCAGCAGATTTTCATTTATGTGTTTTAGTTGATTAAAAATGGCCATGTGTTACTTTTCAACCCTACATGTGTGACCTAGGGTTTGAAATTTCAGAATAATTGATGAAAGGTGAAAGCAGGACATGCAACAAAACCGTAGTCTCAGTGAAACATGCGAAACTGATTCATTTATAACTTTCACTGATACAGGTACAAACGAGTTCCTGAATCGCACGTCAGTTCCAATATTTTTTGTTACAAGACATGAATGATAATGTATGTGGGGTTAACATATTGGCAATAGTTATTGAAATATGGCACTTTTGTAATAAATAGTTTCTCAATGACATTTTGTATGCTTGTGGTCATTTTACTCATTGCAAGTCTGTTTGACGTCTCCGTGATTTGGGGCAAAATCCGTTGTAGATCTGCTCCAATACAACATCCGTATCACTCGTCCACATCATGTCTAACCCAGACCTACATCAACTTAATATTGCAGATTTGTCCCTGATTCTGACCAAATGCAGTAATCTTTTGTGGATCCTTAACGGTATTGACCCATTGGAACAAAAGATACCTGCCTGGCCTGGATCTAAACGAGGACTCGACTGGATGTTGTTCTGGCGCGAATATGTTTGCTGTCTGGGAAAGAATGTTCTCTGCTTCTCTTCTGCAGCGGTTCTGTCCCCCACTGTTTCCCTCTCATTTTAATAACCAACACTTCTGACAAGTGAATACAGGCCTGATTTAGTCATATTGCAGACAAGAAAATGTGACTGAAACAATATTAAGAGTCTGTGTACCGCCATAAATGTGCTAAAGAGTTAAAAGAATTGAGATTGAGACAAACTATAAACTCTCAAAGAGCAACACATCTGCTCTATGTCTGGTCAGGCCGTCTGTCTCTGCTACCTCCTCTGCCCTGCACTGCAGCTCTGAGCAAATATATATCAAGAAAAGTCCCCCCTTAATGAATGGGTCCTGATGTCCATGGTCACATGTTTATTTTCTTTCATTTATTAACTGTATTATTGTTCTTTTTGTCATAGTATCCATGCAAACACACTATGATTGATGGATGACTCCAGGAAGAATAGCTGTGGTCTCATCTAATGGAGAACCAAATAAATACAAATGGGAGAAGCTTAGAATAGAACCGCTGCTCCTTCACATCGAGTGGAGCCAGCCGAGGTTGCAGATGCTGTGCTGGGGAGGTGTTCACAGCATGCCCCACCATCTGACCTGGGAACGCCTCAGAATCCCCCTGGAAGAGCCGGAGAAAGAGTGTGTGGAAAGGGAAGTGCTGCTGCTTCCATGACCCAGAGAAGAGAATTAAGATGGACGGATGTTTTTGTCCTCTTTGTATTAAACCTCATTTACAACAAATTGAGTCATGGTTTAGTCCTGTTTAAGATAGGCGTTAGCCCTGGCTTAGTCCTGATGCAGGACTGTTTTTGATCTATTTAGAGCTGGTGGTACTTGGATTGCCAAATCATTTCTTAGCTGGTACTTGGTGAAAAATGTTTGCAAAGCTCCGCAGTAGATCATTGTTGAATCTTAATGAGCCTTTTATAATAATGTTTCTTTTTTTACACATGTGATCTCTTTTGTACAATAATAGGCAATAAAAGGCATGGCTTGTGATTTTATTTTTTTTTATTTTTTATGCTTAGATCAGTACAGAGGAAGAAAATTAGAAGATGTAGTTAATCAAAAGTAATCACATAAATCATTGTAAATTTAACACACAAAAAAAAACAATAAAAAACCTTCAATTTTAAGCAACACTAAACTTACTGCGGCAAAACTAATCATTTGAGTGTTTTTCTTGAAGTATTTGAATTTCAAGATTAGTTCCTGGTTTGTCAAGTTATTGCAGAGTTTCTGAATTTTGTTCACTGGCAATACACTTTTTTTTTCTAATAATGATATCAGTGGAAAATCCTACAACTTATTTCTAAAATCAATTAAAGTGTCACAAAGTGTTAAACATTATCACTTTTAAGCATTTTTTTTTTCTAATTGATTTAAAGTTTAGTGTTGCTTCCCCAAATAAACATTATGATTTTCAGATTAGACATTGATTGTTTGATTCTTATTTGATTTAGGATATATAAAATGAAGAGGAAAAAATGTTTTAATTGAATTGGCCCCCCAAAAAACGAATATTTATGCAGGCTATTTTAATTTTGAATAAGTGTGATGTGTCTTCTTCCAGTTTTTGTTTTAATTATTATTATTATTATTATTATTATTATATATATATTTGTATTTTTAGAGGGTCACAAAAACTCCGTACAGGTGTAACTCAGAATGTGCAAAGGAACATTAATATTTCCTACAGGTTGATGCTGGTGGAAGGATGTTGTATATATTAGCATTATATTAGCACATGTAACAGTTGTTTGTTTACGGCGCTGTGTATTTGCCACATGATCTTAAAGTGGCAGACACAGGTTCTTTTACACCTTCAGGAGCGTCACAATCCAGGTTCAAGAAATCAGTTCATGGCGAGGGTCTGAAGCCGGTTGGTCAGTCAGGTTTGTTATGGTCACAATCTGTGGAGCACAGAGAGATTTTAATCAAGGGATCAAAAAGTTGGGCTGGCAAGGGTAAATTATGATACAGCAATGTATAGAGACTTCTTGGCCATGTGCGTATTGATACAGAGATAGGTTTTGTGATACACTCATTGACCAGCTGCCTACTGCATTAAAGGTCCCATATTCTGCTATTTTGCCCTTTACACAGTCTATTCTAAGGGCTTTGTTGATAAAATTTTGCGTTGTACAATCTCCATAACATAACAGTTTCCAAAAAACACCCATTTCTTGGACTGGCCCCCCTCCTTGCAAAAGCAAACGGCTCCCTCTGAGATCTGACCCCCCCGAACAGAGAGCAGGCTGCCTCCCCCGCGTACCTCGCGCGCCTCCCCCGCCCAACTCATGCCGAAGCCTAGAGTGGAGATAGTGCGCATGCGCCGTGTGCTCCGGTAAACAGCGATACACAAACACAGGAATAAACCTTTTATCCGTCCAGACGGGACGTCGTGCTGAGTCCTACGTCCTGGATCTGACCTGGAGTTTGACGTGCTCCAGTACCTCGACGACGGACGTTGCCGTTTGGTAAATAACAAGCTAACTCTTCGATCTGTCGTATCCATCGTGTAATTACTGTGTAGCATTAGCATTAGCTGTGTTTATTCTGCGGCTGCGCGCTTCCTGGAGGCGTGGCTTAAACACAGCGTCATCCATGGGATGAGCCCCCGTCTGCCTGCTCAGCCGAGGGGGACAAAAAAGACAGTTCTCTAGCGAAAGCATGCGGGAATCAATCAAAAAACCACTTTGGGCACAACATACGAGGCCCAAATTGCACTGTAGGAAGGTTAAAACCTCTGAAAAGTCAATTTTGCATGTTATGGGACCTTTAAGGCTGAATCTGATGGGTTGAAAGGGTGAATTATTCATAGGTCAATTAAATTCTTTTAGATTTTTTTTTAAACCCAGTTTTAAGAGATGTCCATGTCAGGACATCATATCAAACTTCAAGTATTTGGACACGTGTTTCATCGTGGACCCTGTAACAAGATACGTATTGTATCGTGAGGTACGTACCAGGCAATACCCAGCCCTAGTTCAAAAGTACTTGTCTGACTTGAATTTGATCTGTTAATCTTAGCTTGCTTCGATTCACTTTTGAATTGGGCTACATGATTGAATAACCTTTTGAGACTTTTTTAATGTTTATATTTCAAGTAGAGTATCAAGATTATTTTATTTCTCACTCCAATGGGAGATACTGTCGCCTTGAATATGTCCGTTAATCAAGAATATTAAAAACTACACCAATCATGAGATTAATGGTAAATTATACTTACTCTGTCCAGAGCATGACCAGGGCTGAGATCTCTCAGACTCCTCCGCAGGCCTGAAAATAAAACAGAGCAACATTTTAATTATGACTATTATTATACTGCATAGTTGACCAATTTGTCAGTATCTGAACCACAAATATTCTTCATTCATTCCACTGATACCATTTTCCGTACTTTACTTATTTTGAAATATTTAGTAATTATAGTCTAAATCTGTTCTTGACACATTTTATTGCACAGCACAGATAGATTTGTAAAATGTAGGGAAAATAAATTAAATTGGTTACCGGGACACAGTTTTTGGCGGCGATGCACAGACTGACTTGGCAGTGCAGGTACATGTCAGTAGCAGGGACGTCGGCATATTCAAAAACGTTAAAGGCAAAAGCTGCATCTTTGGCCTCTCCATTGGAAATGGTCTCCACAGTTCCATCAGCAGGAACTGCACATCTGGAAAGGAAGAAATACAATTAAAAAATAAACACACTATTTAAAAGCTCTTCTCAATGCAGACTTGATGTCCACAAGCAAATAATATACATTTAAATGATGCAATTTATTTCAGTCAAAAATCTACAAACAGACCATGAAGCATTTTTATAATACCGTAAAATTCGGACTATAAGCCGCTACTTTTTTCCTCATGATTTCAACCCAGCAGTTTATACAGCGGGAACGGCCTCTAGGGGCGCTCTAGCAGGAAGTGCAAGAGTTCGACAGACCGGTAAAAGAGAGAGTGCGTGAAGGAATACACTAGTTTGATTGTGTTTTGTCAGTTTGGATCACGCACACACCATCATCACGGAAAACACACAAAGAAATTGCAATCGATGTGAAGCCAAAGAAGGAAATAAAGCTGTTGCACGTGAGCTTGTCATCAATGAATCGATGGGGAGATGTCGGAGGCGGCCGAGTGAAGAATGGACTCAATGCACTGCCGTGTTACAGGTACCGTTTGGAAGAAGGCATGAGTTCAATTAAAACTCTGCGTGTTCCATCCTTCTGTGTAAATGTCTCATGTTACAACGTGGACACCTGCGGCTTATAGTCAGGTGCAGCTTATATATGTACAAAGTTGTTTTTCTTTGTAAATATGGCTGGTGCGGCTTATACTCAGGTGCGCTCAATAGTCTGAATTTTAAGGGATATATTTTTCTTTACCAATAGTAGTATAGTGTTATTCAACTAGATGTGTTTGTTATTTTGTTGACCTCAAGACATTTTTGTGAAAAGACTAAATGGACATTGGCTTGTGTCTTACTTTGAGGCGATGAGGTCATATCTGTCGGCACCATTGGGGTCAGAGCCAGGGGTGGTAAAGCACTTGTCAATGACCAGCGCCAGAGTGTCTCCGTCCAGCTCAGTAGCCTGCAGATGCACAAACACCTTCTGGTCTAAGGCCAGTTCAGTGGAGGAGCTCACAGCAGCCGTGAAGTCTGAGTCGGTGAAGAGTCCAATGGTCATGGTGAAGGAGAATTCTACTGTGGTGTAAGTCATAGTCACAGAGCTGCAACAGACACAAAGCACGTGTGAGTATAAAAAACATTTTACAACATATTACTGACATCCTGAGGCACAGTATATCCCATGTACGTTCACTTGTAATTAGGAGAATGTAAGGTTACTATACTATAAAAAGTAATCAAGTAAGATTACTCTGACCAGAAAATTTCCGATCAACACTTGAAGTCCGTTAGCTAATTTCAGTTCAATACATAAATGAGTCTAGAGGAAAACTTACTCATGTGGTAACTTACCCGTCTTTGATCTTGAAGGAGGCAGTGCTGGGTGCGTCCGGTTGGTTGTAGGTGCAAGAAAAGTCAATTTCCAGCTTGTCTTCAAAAGTGACAGTGGTGCTGTGTGTGTTCTGGATCATGTTTGAGAATTTGACTTGTGAGCCTGTTTCCTACAAAAGAGGGACAAGATCTTGTAGGTGACATAAAATTAGACTCTGCACTTCCATTAAACATCACAGGTCAGAAGCAGCATTTGAAATATCTGCTTCTTCAATGTCAATGTGTTTATTTGAAGGTTCTAACTCTTTTGGACATCTTAATCTTTATATTTCCCACTAAGTTAAATAAAAATCATGCATGTATAATAGAGATAACTCAAAGCACAAGTCGGCATACACCAGCAGAGGGTGCTATGACTTGATAAATTGGATGGATAAAATAAATAAATTGATAAATGGAGATGAGCATGATATGATCAAAAACAGTTGTGTGAAGTTTTAATGTTTTTGGTTACATAACATTGCTTAAAAACCTGGAAATAACCATTTAGAAGCAAATACGCCCTTTAACACATGGACAGAAATGATGTACCTGATAAGTTCCACCACAGACGCTGGATGTATCAAACCCAAAGGTAATCTCACTGTGCTCAGAATCAACAGTTCCAGTGCAGGTCGGATCCTTCAGATGTAGGCCTTTGTAGTTAATGCCCTTCTCCTCCAGTAAACAGCCGACCAGTGTCACCTCAGCCGAGCCGCCTGTACAAGTGGCATCATCTCCTGTAAAGAAAAAAGGAATAAGGTTATAATCATTAATTGGAGCTAAATATTATTATTGTTGTTTATATTATTATTCATAGTTTATAGTTTCTGATTTTTTTTTTTTTTTTCTTTTTTTTTAACTGACAATCACAATAAAACCTTTCTGACTTTTAATTTCTTTTAAGGGAACTTTGTCCTCTGCATTTGACACATTGTTGAAAACAGGTGCAGAAACCTATCTGGATCTGGAGCAGTGCTCAGGGTTAGAAATAAAACCCACAGCTACACTGACCATGAAGCAACTCTGCCAAAGTATGACAACTTGAGCACTATCCTCTAGTTCTGCCAACTTTATTGGTGTGAATTATGCCTTTTCCCTTTGGTTAGTATTTGATTAGTTCAGATTGATTTATTTTTGACATAGTGAAATATTTCTGATTGGTTTAAGTGTTATCAAAATAATCTCACATTATCATTCAATACTTAAAGCAGTCATACAAATGTGACTCTGACCCTCAAAGGCTAAATGGCTTTGTTGAACTCGTACCATACTTGCTGTCTGCTCTCAAGGTGTTAATCTCGGCGTCGTTGCTTCTGCAGAAACAAGCAGAGTCTCCACTGGGGGCCACAGCACAGAACTCATGGCTCACACAGTCATGGCTCACACAAACAGACACAGCTGAAAAACAACAATAAACATGGTTTTATTGTTAACACTAAATATTACATTAACAGTTTGAATTTACATTTAGATGATTTATCTCTGACTGGTTTCAATATACAAATACAAAAAAAGAGTTAGTTTTAAAATAAATCTTACGACAGTTGGCTTGGTCTCTAAAGCTGCTGAGCTTGGCGGTCCGGGCGTAGGCGTGCACAAAGTAGCAGTAGAGATCATCGACTTCAGGATAGGTACACATTAGGTTATCAGCGCAGAACGTGACGTAGGGAGCGGTGGCAACTGAACTCGAAGCCGCCACAAGGGCCAGTTTGTTAGTGCATCTGCGAAACAAGACACAGCACCACGATGAAACACAAATGAGCTCAACAGTGCCTGCACTTCTCTGGTTCTGTAAGTTACTGAACATTTTTAATCACTGACCTTTGGAAAAATGGGGTTTGTAAGAATGATAAACACATGTAAATAAAGAATATTACAGTGTTGAAGAAATACAGTCTCATGGTGACTGGGTGATGTCATGTGCTTATGTGATTTGTTGATTTTTAGGTTATATGATGTTGTCGGTTCATTATAGACAAACCAAATCAAAAAAGGTAGTTGACAGAGTTTGGCTCACTTTGTTTGTCTCTCGGAGCAGGTAATCCCATCACCAGCAGCGTCTGCAGTCACAGTGCCACAGCTACGAAGAGAGAACAACAATTAATACACTATACAGGGCAAATTCAAACCAAACTGACTTTTTAATTGTGCAGTTAGAGACTTCATGTTCATGTTTCTCAATGTTTTTTCTCAACACTTTTGTTTTTCTTGTTTAGATTTGGTCATGGCCTGTCATATTCCTCTGACTCGTCGTCTTACCTTGCAGCAGGGTCCTTGTGATTAGTGAACGCAGCAGAGGCATCAGTACATATACCGGCTGAATATACAGATGCAGTCGTTGGCACTGTGGAGTAAAAAGTACAAAGTTACAAGTGTATGTTTTTAGAATCTTATAAAACTCTCTCTCTGTGTATCTATATATCTATATGACTGTCTCTCTCTCTCTTCATATATGGTAAACATCACATGAAAGAAATTACAAAACTGAACTGACTTTTCCTGAATATAGTTGTCCTTAAAAAGCTTTAGTTTTTAAGACTTTCCTTCCAAGTGGTTTCAAACACGTTACAGTATGTTACATTAGGTTTAGATGATTCACACACTAAAAAAGTTTCTTTTTCACTTAATTGTTCTTGTGAATAACAGTAGAGGTCATGTGTTTGAAGATATACAGTATAAAGACATACGAAAAATCATAAATAATATAAAACTAAATGTAAATCAACCTAATTATTGGCAGATGAATGGTGCACCTGTGTGAGTGATGTGCAGTAAGGTGCCGTCAAAGAAAAGCTTGGTGATGACGCCGTTGCTGCTGTCGGTGAAAGAGGCAGTGACTCCGTCGTTGTCTTTGGTCAGGACCACATCCATGTGTGTCACTGCAGTTGTACTGAGGGTGACGTCGCCCACTCCTCCATCAACCTGTGGAGTCAGGTGTTACTTTTAGTTTTTAGTTAGTTTTGGAAGGATCAACAAGAGCAGAGATATGTTTATTTAATATCAGTAGTTAATTAAATTGTTATATTATACTATATTATATTATATTTTCATTTAAATCCATTTTACTTCAACTGGAGATATAGTTTTTAATAATATTACCCTTACAATATTCAGCTACTCTCCACATCTCTGATATAGTATGAAGTTTATTTCTATTTACCTATAGTTATTTGGTTGTGGGCTTAGTCACTTTAAAGAATGCATACTTTTGTCTGATTTGTCAACCACAAAGGTTTGACAGTGTTTGGGTAAAACAAAGTAATGGTTTGGAGTGTGGGATTATATATAAATATATTATGAATAAATGAGATATACGTACTGTAACGTGTCCCCCCTGGAGCAGATGAATAGCGTCTGTTGTTGATGTTGTGTAGATGGCTACTGCGTCCAAAAAGGGCGTGTCAGTGAGGCGGCGCCCTTTGAAGTATCCAAGAGCAGTGAATCCAGAGGTCGCCTTGAGGATGTTGTAGGAACAAAAGTCAGGAGTAGCACCCGGTACGTTATTAAAATCCAGCACACTGGGGCCCACGATGGAGCAGAAGTGTTCGACCCCACATCTGAAAGAGATCAAAGAGAAAACGTAAACTCTGTCCCAAGCATTAGCATCTACATATTATTAGAGTTAGATTTAAAGACATTCTTCTACAGATAATTGACTTAACTCAAACCTCAAAACAAGAAGTCAAATCAAAAGTATCACAGGTAAATACAAGTCCAAGTACAGTAGGAATTTCGTCGGAATACAACTGAAATTCATGTAAATAGAGCTGTACATTTAAAAATGAATAACAGGATATTTACACGTCACTGCCGAGACAGACTTGACCTGTGGCACAGTTGTAGGCATCAGTAGTTGAACCAGTGGATTGACAGGTTGTAGTGACACAAGTATCACTGTTTGTATCTGTGCCATCCGGAACTAAGGTGACGGCACCTAAAGAGAAAAACATTGTATTATGATGACAGCTACTTAATTATGAAACTTGTTAATCCTGGTGAGGAGCAGTGAGGGCTGAACAATTGTAATTCTAATCGTAAATCAAACCGGGTAAGAATGGCTTCAATTAAGAAAACATCAAAGAATAAAAATAATAATGACAGCAGAATGTAATCTTTGTTCTTCGAGTCATGCAAACTGGAGGAGACTGCGCACAGAAAGGAGGCGGGATGTAACCCTGGACCTTCTTACTGTGAGGTGAGGGTGCTATAGTCACCATTGTGCATCCAAAATGATTCCACAAAAAGAAATCTACAATTATTGAGCTCATCTTTGAAGTAGGACTGAAACACGTACCGAGCCGACAGCCAGTGAGGTCCACAGTAGCAGTGTAAGGTCCAGTTGTTGTCGCAGCTGATGTAGTATGATCACTACCAGGGTATGTGAAAACAAACTCCTACAATGACAGCCACAAGAAGAGGAATCAGACAAACACAGATCGGTCACATCTGTTGTTCGTAGAGGTTACAATCAATTCAATTCAACTGACACAGTAAACAAAGGACAGACTCATTTTGTCCACCACACAGTATTTGAGCAGGTTTAGATTTATTTGTTGAATGAACCACGACATTTCTTACGTGTTGCCTGCTATTTTGGGGAATCAATGCAATGTCATGTCACAAAAAACAAAAAAACAACAACAATCAAGTCAACCCATGAACAAAATATAATAAAGTTGTCTTCGTATTCTGGGATATCATTTCAAGATCAAGCACAGTTTACTCACATTGCCACTCACGACATCAGCATTGATGTATGCCCCTGCCTGTGTCCCGTACTTTATGATGTAGATGTCCTTCATGCAAGAAAAAAAAAAAAAAATTATTAAAGAGTCTGGGGAAAAAAGGAAGGGAATTGTACTTCTGAAACCGGAGAGGTGTAGGCGGGACTAACCAGCTCCACTATGTTGTTGTTCTTTTCATTTTTTTTTTTACACTTAAATATATGATCAAATAAACAAACCAAATTACACATTAGAAATTATCATCATCAAGAGATGTTTTTAAAAAGAAAACAGTACATTGAGTCCACACTGAGTTGGAAAATAAAAATACTTTTCTAAACATATTTGATATTTTGAATTTAAGGGGAGACATGTGTGATTTCATTTAATCGATGGGTATCCACTGATTTCTATGGGACATCGTAACTTCAGAGATCGTTTTTATCTCATCATCTATGTACATATTTATCTAATAGCCAACAAAGTGAAGCAATACATTCAAACCTGGCTCTCTCCATGTTTCAGACTGTCTTGAATATGTACTTTTGGATATTTTTACACATATAATGGCTCATTTATTTCACAAACATTTCCCTATGAACCTCCTGGTCATGTTACATTTACTAAATACTCACACTTGCTCCATTCAAATTGATGCTGATTTTAACGGCACACGTTGCTGCAGATGCTGGAAGGCTACTGTGTGCTGCCTCAATGGCTGATGCAGCTGTGGGATCAGCAGTTGTCAAAATCTCATAAACAAAACTGTTTGCAGAAGTGGCTGGCAACTCAATGCAATCCACCTGTGCACTGTCAAAGCAGATGGAGGGCATGTCGCCCAAGGTCACCTGTGGAAAAGTAGGTGAAAAATGAACCATCAATAATAGTAACTAGAGACTAACCACTCTGCCACAGAGTAATGATCACACTCACTTTAAGAGAGCTGTATTGTTGGCCATAGTATGTGATGGGACAAGTTGTGAGGTCAACAGTGGAATCACCTGTCACTGAAATAGGAGCAGCACCTGAAACACACACAGACACCAAAAACAACCAATTAAAAATGCAACAATATTATCAAGAATTCACATCAAGGAGAAAACACTTTTCACTTTACTGCAGTGTGTGCATTACATGTTCCACTCACCGACCAGAAGGCCCAGAGCCGAGAGACAGAGCAGGAGGCGGAGCATGATGAAGGAGCTCGACCTGTGCAACTGAAACATGGAAATACACAGGATGCATTCAACGAAAACTATATTGGACCAGTTTAGAAACAAATGCACTTGTTTTTCTTTGTGAGAAGTCATTTTATAAGAATATGTTAGTAATATATAAATAAATGTGTACAGTTACTTTAGCCAATGTTTGATAAAGAAGATTCAAATAAAATACAAATAAAATTCAAATAAAATACTAAGAGGATTAGTTCACCTTTCAGGCGTCCGGGATGAGGTTGAAGGTTCAAAGGCAGCTGTTCAAGAGACCTGGACAAGTCAGTGAAGATTTGTCTGAAGATCTTTGACTTGATGGTGCTGTGCTGCCTCTTTTATGTTCATCCAGGTGTGGAGGGGGTGTGGCAAAGATACTGGGGAGAGTGTGGGGTGTGGTTATAAACCTGTGACACAAGGTGGGGCGAGGTCACAAAAGAATAGAATAGAATATTCTACAGAATAGCTTTAAATATATAAAGCTTTAAATATTATATTCATATTAATATGATAATTATCCGGACATGAAAACTTCTTACATAGTTGTTTACAAAGTAGGTCAAGTACACTTTTGTTCTATCACTTGTAAAAAGGTGAGACTTTGCCGGTAAAAATAATACATTTTCTGTAGATTAGATTAGAGCAAAATAAAATAAAAACAAAAAACGAGGCACACAAAGAAAATTCCCAAAGGTGTACACACTTGGCCCGCGTTGAATGTTTTGTAAGGAAAAAGTCAGTCTTTTTAAAGCGTTTTTTTTTTTTAATGAGTAAAAATAAGGAAATAGAATTAATAATAAATGATCATAAAGAAGACCTGAGTGACCATGAGTTCAGGAACCTTTGCATAATTTTAGAGTCAATGGTAACTTTTAAGAACCATATAAAAAGGTTTGTTATTCACTAAAACATAATGTGTCTAATTTCAGGTGCATTCAAAACTCATTGTCAATCCAAGGAGCCAAATCTTATATGAATGCAATGATACTGTCTCCTTTAACTATTGGATCTGTCTATAAACACGCACCTAGGATTCTCTATAGAAAACCATGGCAATATCATCATTGTAAAACATTATCTAATTTGCAAATGTATGGCTGCTGTTCAATTCGAAAAGTTTGCCACGTTTACATCTGAACTGATGAGCAGAACGACAAAATGATGTGAATCGCTATCTGGGGTTAGTTCAAATCGATGGTTGGTTGTGAGAAATGCGTCTTAAATGAATCGGCTCACATCAAGTGTATCGAGGTGCACATTGTTTTTAACAGAGAGCTGAGGTTCCCATCACTAGTTCAGAAACAGCTTCAGTTTGAATTGAGAGAAAATGTACTCCTGGCGAAATGCAAAAATGATAAGGGGCTTTAACATACCCAAAGTGCACGTTCCATGTTCTCTGTGAAAGCAGAGCCTTTAAATACATATATGCACAAATGTACAAATTAAACAGTATTACTGCACATCTACTGCACATGTAGCTTTGTTGTCGGGTAGGGTTAACTTAGCTTACATTTAAAATATTTTTTTAATGAATAGTTGGAATGTTCTTGGCTTGAGTTCAGTGACACTTGGCAGGCTATAAATTAACTTTGGTCATTAAGGACACATTTGCATACATCTTTTATTAAGTTGAACAATTAAAATAATTATATAATAGTTCTTTAACACGCATGAAGTCCCAGTGCCAAGTTGAATGACGGTGATTCTAATAATAAAGCACTTGCATTCCATTACGACAGGTGTGCACTTACTCCTGTCCGTGTGCAGACCAGGAAAGTACTCAAAAGCACCCTGTTACACTGACCTCCGAGCTCTTCGGCTGCGTCCTGCAACCGTGCGGGTTTGTGCAAAGAATCTGCAAGAAGTATAATCCTGCTGGACGCCGCTATGGTCTAGTACAGTTTTCAGGCCATTTGTTGTTCTCGTGCGAAACCCCGTCAATCTGTGTAGCCTTCGTCAAATACGGGCCGCAGTAAACTGGAGTTGGTGTAACAGTGAATCCGCAGCCGCACTGGTGTACAGAAGGTTTTAAGAGGAGAACAAGGGAAAAGTCTTGTTTAAAGTAGATTGATTTGCAAATGTTCAATGTTCAGGTGCACCAGTGTAAAAACTGCATCGTTTCTCTGGGCGGCTGGAAAATGGCATTGTAGTCTGTGCTTAATATATTAGTTATCGATACCGGCAGCTCTATGTAAAAGACGATGGAAGCAGAAGGAGGGACACAATTTATGGCGGCACGTGTGGCAGCTTCAGGAATAAGACGTTTAAGGTTATTTTATTTCCATACAGCAATGTGGAAAGTGATCCAAAGCTGTTGGTGGCAATGAGCAAATGAAAAGAGCACAGAAACAGATCAGTTGATAAGATTATTGTTATTAATTTTTATTCTGCCTCTCAGGGACACAGGTGAAATATTACAAACAAAAACAGCCTATTAGGGAAAATATAGAAATATACAAATACTTACAAGACTTTCCCAGCATACACCACGACACTCCGCACTGGCAGTGATGGCCGTGGCAATTTTGCATGGAAACTAAAGGTGCCGGCCACGATTTTCAAACATCAAACATATTTCCCCTATTTTATCAAAATTACATCAATTTAAATATTAATATCAGTACACATTATATCTACAAGGTTTTAAAATGTATATTTCTATTGTATATTTCTCACAAACATCTCCAGGGACGTGTTTTGATGTATTAGAAAGGGGAAAGTCAATTAGATGTCCAGACTTTGGGCACAATCTACATGACTAACTCTTTAAAAGCAGATTAAGGTCGCTATTGTTTAATTTGATTTGTTTTTAAGATGTTTTGTTATTTACGGTTTCATTTAATGACAAAGATAAACTCCAAATGCAAAATGTCAGGTTTGTTGCCATTCATTGCCGTTGTTTCTTGCCTGCCGAGATGGTGGTGCAGGAGCTCTATACATCCTTACAATCAGCAAAACCACAGCTTAAATGTAATCAAAACAATTCACAAATTGGCATGTTCTCTGATGTGAGTGTCTTTTTACATTCTGTAAACAATTTTTTAAAAATCATTATTTTCAGTATTTTAAATAAAAGTTATAGTTAATAGTAATAAACAAATAAAGGAGCTTCTGTTTGAAATAAGAATGTCTCTAAAACAGTAACATTTCACTTTTGTAGACAGTTGTTCTCAAACGACTGTCTTTACTCCCATTCAAACACAAAAAATAGGCTACCCGCAAAATGATAAAGTAGTCTTATGTATAAAGTTTAATTTTACTGTAAGGACAATGGACATAAAATAGGAATGTACATTTATCCTTGCATTTGAAGGGTGTCAAGCATTGTTTAAAGAAAAAAAAAAAAAAATGCCGGTTAAAATTGCTATTAGACTTTTTAACCTCAAATGAACCCTCAATTTCATTTAACCTCAAATGAAACCTTTTTAACCTCAAATGAATGTGAATGAAGTGCTATTACATTTAATATGTTATATAAAATGTTTCCCAGGCAGAAGTGGACATCATCTTCTTTACTTTAAAGCTAGAATGTGCTGAGAGGGACCTTGAATGCCAGTGTCTTTGGGGCTAATCTTTGTTAAGGTGTTATTCCCCCAGCCGCGGGATGTTTCTCTCTGAGTTTAACTGGTTCTTAAAGGTGTACAAATTATCCAAGTTATATGTTAAAAAAAATATATATATATATATATATATATATATATTTATTTATATAATATTTTCATTTTAAAGAGACAAAGCCCTGTTTCAGTTCCCTATTTTTGGATATTGTGTTCAGAAAATCCACAACAGAAGCTAAATGCGACTTTAAAATATATCTTTGATGACGGAACATTGTTAGAACATGGTTAAAAGCTCAAAACAGTCACTGTAGCAGAATGTGTTCCCTTTAAGACCTTCGCGACCAATGTGTAGAACCAGTGCCACTGCTGTAGATAAACACGCCAGTCCAAATGTACATGTTGAGCGCATCTGTCACATTTGACACTGTTTCTGATATCATTTTGCTCGTGTCTTTGTTTATATATTGCATGTATTTTTTATTCTACATATATTTTATTGCATCTTATTTTAGCATAGTCTGTACTTTTTACCTTTCTATTGTTATTATTCATTGTTACATGCTGCACCTTACTGCCAAAGCAAGTTCCTAGTTTGGCAAATTTGTTCACCGACAATGGCAATAAAAACCTCCTGATTTACTTGTTCATTTAAAAGATGTTGTGAATGTAGTCAAGGAACAGGATACATGTCGGTCTTCCACAGAAACTCCAGAGTTACATAATAACATTTAGTGGTAGTCTTTATAAATGACTGATCTGAGCAACATTTAGCTATGAATTAATTTGTGTTTTATGTCATATGTTTGTGTTGCTTTGCCTTATCTATTTGAGCACTGTGCCGCGGAGCTCGTATGATTCTTCACTAGCAGCTCTAGATTTCCAATGTAGAACAACTTTGAATTAAACTTTATTTTATGTGCATGTTTTATTTCCAAAGATTTGCCACAAGACGCAATGAACAAAAGGCTACAAAAAGATAACAAATCACACCATGGCGTGCATCTATTTCAGTACATTTTACAATTAAGTATTGTGTGGGTTGACCTAGCTTAAACTTAAACATTAAAGTATGCTGTGTGTTACCTGAGGCTGCCTTATTGGCCAATACATAGTTTTTGTAATTGCTTCAAAAACAATGGGTGGAATGTTCTTGGCTTGCCTACAGTCACACTTAGTCACACCATAGTTGACAGACATGACTTGATAATTATTACATTCATGTTCATGGTTAATTCATTTTGATGATAACATAATTCTATTAAAAAAAAAACAAAAAAACAAGATTGCACATCCCACGTAGGGGCTTGTCTTCCAGTTATGGTCCTTCCTCTAGCACCTCTTCTTATGTTCCCCATTGTCTGAAACAATGTTTGTGCATGTCATCTAAAGGATCTGTGCATATGGAATTGCATTATTGCTTAAAAGAGAACTAAGTCATTTCAGCGACACAGCTCTGTCGCCCTGCACGGCTCTTGTGAAAATACACTGCCAGTAAAAGATTCCAAAAGCTTTTTTTTTCTTTTTTCTTTTTTCCCCATCCTTTTTATTGAAATTAGGAAGTAAAATCACATACAACTAAATTTCATGTAACCAAATATAAAAAGAGACACAGACTTAGACAAATACGGTAAAATTGTTACTTTTTAGTTATCTTATTCTTAATATAATAAATATGTCAGTAGAAAGCGGTTATGTCCCGCAGCCCTAAAAGTGATCATCTATGCATTTGTCACATCCAGATTAGACTACTGTAAAACCCTGCTTGCAGCGTGTCCTAAAAGCTGTATAAGAAGCTTTCAACTGGTTCAAAATGCAGCAGCAAGATTATTAACAGGTACTAGAAAACAAGATCATATTACCCCAGTATTAGAGTCCTTTCACTGGCTTCCCATTGAGTTTAGAATCAATTTTAAAATCCTCCACCTGACTTATAAAGCGATAAATGATATGGCCCCATCCTACCTCAAAGATGTGCTGTTGTAGCGTACCATACAAACAACAGAGCACTTCACTCTCAAAATGCTGGACTATTGTTAGTCCCCAGAGTCTCTAAAAGCACAGTAGGAGGTCGAGCATTTAGCTACCAAGCTCCTATGTTATGGAACCAGCTCCTGTTCATGTTAAAGAGGCCCACACAGTCTCCACATTTAAGACCAGGCTCAAAACATTCCCCTTTGAAATAACTTATGGTCAGGCCAGTTAGGAACAGAAATAAAAACCTACAGTATTAGCTACGCTGCTCCTAAGAGCAACTCTGCTGAGGGAAGTACGGCAGCTTGAATACTATCCTCTGGTTCTTCTACTTTCCCCATCAACAATATTTAAGATTTTAGTTCACATGCAGAACGCTGTTGATATTATGATATGATTGAAATTGCCATTTCATACATTTTATATTACATTCAGCCTTCGACCCATCCTGAGCATTGAAATTTGGCCCGCAGCCCAAAACGAGTTTGACACCCCTGGCCTAGGATCATCCGAGGACTCCAACCCCCACACCACGTTAAGGTGGAGGTTTAGGGAGCGGGAGATTTCCCATGTAGACCATCTCTAAAGTAAACTGAATTAATGTGCACATTTTATTTCCAAAGATTTCCCACAAAAAAGACCCAATGCAATGACCAAATAAGTACAAAGAGATAACAAATCACACCATGTCATACATCTTTAACAATTTTGTCTTGAGTTGACCTACCTTTACCTTTAAAGGATGTTGTGTGTCAACTTTTGTAATTGTTTCAGAAACAATGGGTGGAATTTCTTGGCTTGCTTACAATCATACTTACACTGTAGTTGACTGACGTGACCTGATAATTATGATGTTCTTGGTTCATGGCTATTTCATTTTGACATAAAAAAAATTGTGGTGGTGCTACTGGTGTGACTCAGAGATAAGATGTGTCTTTGAAAATTTGATGTTGTCCATTTTTTTTTTTTGGGGGGGGGGTGAGTTTCAACTCACAAATCCCATATTACAGAAAACAGTATGAAAAAGGAAACCTTGAGTTCACTGGTTCCCCCACAGCCAGTGTTGGGAAGTAACATGTACCACCGTTACATATCCAGAATACATTTTTTTTTAAATAACTGTATTCCATTACAAAATAAGGGGAATAAATAACCTATTTTTAAATTTAATTTTAAAATCTTAATGCAATATAAAAAGGTCAAACATGCCGACTTCCTTAAAGAGACCTGCACGGGAGTGGCTTTTCAACCCAATCCCGCCTGACCCTGAAGCTTCTCTGACTGCTCCTTCTCGGTCCTGAGTGTCACCATACTATTCGTCCCGGAAATACGATTCGTCCGGAAGTGTAATTGCAAGCATGCGCAGTAGGAAATAAAGTATAAAATATTTTTTTACGGTGGTGTTCTTTTTATATTATGTAAAGTTCCAATCTTTGTATTTATTCTATACAAGGAAATACCGTTTTTATATTTATTTATCACTTTTGAAGTGTTAAACCGCAGGCGTTCGCTACGCAGTTGTGTAGTGACCAGTGTTGGGTAAGTTACTTTGAAAAAGTAATTAGTTACTAATTACTAGTTACTTTTTAAAAAAAGTAATTAGTTACATTACTTAGTTACTGCCTCAAGAAAGTAACTTAGTTACATTACTTTGGGATTACTTTCTTGTCTCACATAAAAAAACTCAACTCAAAAATGTATATTTATGCTTTATTAAAGCCTTTTAAATAAATGTCAACAACAAATAAGTTGTATAAACTGGCTCAAATGACAACAAACACCAAAGGTGTTGTACAAAAACAGAATGTAAAATTAAGACATCAACAATCTGCCAGGACAATATGAAATGACTACTGACTGCATTTGGTAGTGCAAACATAGTGCCAAAGAGACACTTTAACATAACTATTCATTGTAAACAATAAAGATTTAGGATCATTAAGGTATTTGGTGAATCTTCCTCAATTTTTAATTTACTTCAAAACTCAAAGCAAAACAGCACTGAAAACACCTTAATTATACTAAGAAAAAGTGCATCAAGTATATGAACACAATATCAGATACTAATAAATAAAAAGTCTTCAAACTATTTTGAAAAAGTATCAATACTAACAAATCACAGAAAACAAATGTTCCCTTTCCTGAACAGTTTGAAAATGATACAGAGCCTTATCAGAACTAGAATAAGACCACAATGTTTAATAAAGAAAGTGCTAGTGATTTGGGCTAAAAATGTTCAAACCATGTCCCTAAAAAAAAGCATTTTATTACCTTTGTGGAATTGAGAATCAAGTATATTCCTTAGTATCGAAATAGAGTTTGACATTTCAGTATTGTGACATTAGAACTCAGATAGTAAACTATGTTGTACAACCATTATTTTGATTATCATGGCCTTTAATGGCCATGTCAGTCAAAATAACGGTTGTACCTCAAAAGCAACAGTTTTTCAAACCGTTCGGCTGACAACCTATTCCTTCTTGGAGTGAGCACAAGACTGCCCAGGCTGAAAAGCCTCTCTACTGGGGCACTTGAGGGTGTTGCTGTGTTGACTTTTAGGAATAAGGTCTTGATGTGAGGAAACTGGTGTAGAATGTCTACCTCAAGACCAGACTGTAAATAACTATATATTTCACTCTCACAGTTACAGGAAGCTGGATTGTCATCTTCAAAAGCATCAAAAGTCATTTTCGCTTATTTTGGAAGAGGTGGAGGTCTTTGGTTTAAATGGGAGCTCCTCTAGTCTATTAAATAGAGTTCTGCATTCTGTGACCAGCAGTGTCTTTAAAGCATCCTTCCTCTGCTCATCTTTCAACCACCTCAGTTTGAACTGTGGCAGTGTGACAGCAGCCAGTTTAGCTTCCTTGTTGTCCAGCACTGACCCAAATCTGGTATTGATGGCCTGCATGTAAAAAAAGTAAAACAGCATAAGAACAATGGCCTTCTATTTTTTACTGTTTACATTGAATTATAATACACATACCTGCACAATAACATCTGGCAGACTTGCAGTCATTTTGGAGAGGCCAGGTTGCAGTGCTAACATCAAAACTTCCAGTGTTGGCAGAAGGCACCCATAGTAGCAGTGATCTTCACCTTGCAAAATGTCCAAGGCAACAGTGAGGGGCTTCATTACTGAACAGTACTCATTCAGAAATGTATGTTCACGTTCAGAGAGGAGTCTTATATCTAACTGAGCACACAAGTGGTTTAACTGTGACACTGGAATAGTGAGGACACATGTCAAGGCGTCATGGAATGAGTTCCATCTTGTTGTTACTGGGACAATGAGCTTTCGTTTGCATACATTTTCAACTAGCTCAGAGGCTACAGTTGAACGGCTACACTTGGTCCAGAGCGCAGAGCACTTTGCTGTTGCACTTCTGTAAACAGATTTTGACTCAGGATTTGCTAACAGCCATTTATTGACATCATTAGTGGATATCAAGTTCAGTGTGTGAGAGGCACATCTCAAGTGAGGAGGCAGACTATAATGTTCTTCTGAAGAGCCATTGGACAGAATATCATCAACGTCAGTAAACACAACGTCCTCCAAGTCCTCCTCGCCACCCTCCTCCTCTGAATCAGGTGCTGCTGCTGCCTCGTAAACACGAAAGGCTTTTATGAAGTTTGACCCATTATCAGTAACTGTAGCTGTTACCTTATGAGAGAGTCCAAACGCTGTATGTATGCGCTCTATTTCACTTGCCACGACGTCGTATGTATGACGTCCTTTAATCCTTCGGCAGGCAATTGCTGCCTTTTCTCGTTTAAAGTTGTCTGGATTAATCCAGTGTGCCGTCATGCCCATAAAACTTTTATTTTGACATGTCCAAATGTCCGCGGTAGTTGACACATACTCCAGGCGCTCAAACGTTGTCTTTAACTCACTTTCCATCTTGTCATAACACCGCTCCAGATAGTTTGCAAAGGTTTTTCTGTCGTTTCTACTTTGAAATCCATCCGCCGTTTGTATTTTGCGTAAAATATTTCTGAACGACGGTGACTCGACTGTAGATATGGGTAACATCTCTTCCACAATAAACGCTGCAACAAGCCTGTTTATTTCTGCCTTTGAGGTTACCTGACAGCGTAATTCAAGCCGAGGTTGCTTGCATCTTGTCGGTGTCTCGTCGAAGGAGGCGGAGGCAGCAGCTTGCTGCTCTTCTTTAGCAACAAGTTTCACATTTGCGTGTTGACGTTGCAAGTGTTTCAGAAGGTTGGAGGATGAGTTGGTTGCAGTTGATAATCGTTTGCTACCCAGGCAGAGCTTGCACTCAACGACTAAATTTTTTTGTTTTTGCTCGACATACTTAAAATAGTGTGCATATTTCCACCTGTGAAACGCCTTCGGATCACACACCTCCGCCATGTTGTTTTTCCCCTACTCGTGCAGCGTGCTCGACAACGTGACTCGTGTTTTTAAGCGTAATGACGTAATTACGTCGCCACGCACCCGGGCAAGCCGAGCCGGTGGCGCTAGTAATCATGGATGTATTATAGTTCTATGCTAGTAACGAACAAAGTACTTTGTCAGTAACTGTAATCTAATTACAGGTATTTTCACAATAACGCGTTACACTACTGCGTTTCTGAAAATTGTAATCTAATTACAGTAACGCGTTACTTAGTAACGCGTTACGCCCAACACTGGTAGTGACGCATTCAAGGAAATGGAAAGATATACTAATATGAAAAAATATTTTGATTGTTCAGATTTGTTTAGATACTTTAAGGAAAAATATTAGAAACATTTATGAAGAGCTGCAGCTCTGAGCATGTGCATCGATGACGTCAAAGTCAGAGGGAGATTTAAATTTTAAATCGCCTCTGATTTTGTTTCGCACCGGCAAAATGGATCAGTACGTGGTGTATCAAGCTCTTTATTACAGGTCGTTATATAAATCTTATTCCATATAAATAGAGCAGAAAAACGTGGTCCTTATCTTAATAAATGTTTCTAATATTTTTCCTTAAAGTATCTAAACAAATCTGAACAATCAAAATAATTTTTTATATTCGTATATCTTTCCATTTCCTTGAATGCGTCACTACACAACTGCGTAGCGAACGCCTGCAGTTTAACACTTCAAAAGTGATAAATAAATATAAAAATTGGAACTTTACATAATATAAAAAGAACACCACCTTAAAAAAAAAAATTTATACTTTATTTCGTACTGCGCATGCTTGCAATAGCACTTCCGGACGAATCTTATTTCCGGGACGAATAGTATGGTCACACTGAGTGCTACTCCGTGTCAGTCCTCCCGAGAGATTCCAGCCCTGTTCACACCGCAGCGACAAAATCGCGCCTGTCGCCCCTAGTTTGTCGCTTGTGCATTGTGAGGACAGTCGCTTTGGTCGCCAGAAAAAAAAAGTCACCAGCGGACACGCGGCGCGACCAGCACAGCTGACCTGCTGCTAGAGTTTAGATTCCTGGGAGCGGGTGTTCGGGCCCACATTTTCCTCTCGGTTGTCGGGCTGGGCCACGGACCTGGGCCGTGTGGGCTCGGTCTCAGGGGGCAGAGACAAGCACATGTGGTGTCACGTGCGTAACATGCGCTCCACGGCGAAAGAGTGCGGTGTGCAGCCAGCACTGTGTTGTTTTCCTCCTCATCCTCCGATAAAGTGGTCAAAATATGTGACATGCACCTTAATGAAAGTGCGCGGCTGCTACACGGAGCAGAGGAGAGAGAGAGAGAGAGCCACGGATGCCTTCCCAAAAAGCTGAAGAAAAGAGCTAGGGAGAAGGATCATGTGGGCCAGCGTCAGCGGAGGGACAGGCACTTCTGGTACAGGAGAAAACTAAACACTTGAAGCCCTGTCAGGCGCTTATTCTGCCAATAAAACTCTCCACGGAACTCAGTTTACGGTTCTAAACGTGCTCGGGTCTGTTCGGGCGAATCAAGCGTTTGGTTTGTTTACGTCCTTCTTCCCGGACATGAACGTATGAAATACGTAGTTACGTCACTCAAGCGTGGTCTCTGATTGGTTGCCATCCGCGGCAGTCGCCACGATGGCCGCAGAAAGTTCAGCTTTGTTTATCTTCTGCGCCGGTTGCGCGAATGAAACGATTTTGCAGCCGCCGCAAAGTCGCTCTTGTCGCGCCACACGACAGAATTGCAGGATTTGCGCCACGCTGGTCGCGCCGCAAAATCGCAAGAGGCTTTTGTCGCGTGACACCATAGACATAACATGTAAACTGGTCGCGTTGGTCGCTGCTGTCTGAACGCGCCTTCCCACTGGTCCAGTGTTAATTTTGACAAGGAATTTTAATTTAGTTTTAGTCTTAGTCTTTTGACTTAAAGGTCCCATATTCTGCTATTTTCCCCTTTGCACAGTCTATTCTAAGGGCTTTGTTGATCAAATTTTGCGTTGTGCAATATCCATAACATAACAGTTTCCAAAAAACACCCATTTCTTGGACTGGCCCCCCTCCTTGCAAAAGCAAATGGCTCACTCTGAGATCTGACCCCCCCGAACAGAGAGCAGGATGCTCACCCGCCCAACTCGCGCGCCTCCCCGCCCAACTTCGTGCGAAGCCTAGAGCAGAGATAGTGCGCATGCGCCGTGTGCTCCGGTAAACAGCGATACACAAACACGGGAATAAACCTTTTATCCGTCCTGACGGTGCGTCGTGCTGAGTCCTACGTCCTGGATCTGACCTGGAGTTTGACGTGCTCCAGTACCTCGACGACGGACGTTGCCGTTTGGTAAATAACAAGCTAACTCTTCGATCTGTCGTATCCATCGTGTAATTACTGTGTAGCATTAGCATTAGCTGTTTTTATTCTGCGGCTGCGCGCTTCCCGGAGGCATGGCTTAAACACCGCGTCATCCATGGGATGAGCCCCCGTCTGCCTGCTCAGCCGAGGGGGACAAAAAAGACAGTTCTCTAGCGAAAGCATGCGGTAATCACTCAAAAAACCACTTTGGGCACACATACGAGGCCCAAATAGCACTGTAGGAAGGTTAAAACCTCTGAAAAGTCGATTTTGCATGTTATGGGACCTTTAAATTATTTTTAGTTTTAGTCTCATTTTAGTCATCTTATTTGTTTTAGTTTTAGTCTAGTTTTAGTCGACTAAAATGTCATGCAATTTTAGTCGACTAAAAGTAAAATATATTTAGTCGACTAAAATCTATTTTTTTCATGAGGTAATAATTTTGACCTTCTGTATCAGACATAAAACTATACTTTCTTAAAATTTTAAGATTTTAATGTGCGAACATATTTCACAATGTTTATTTCAACACACCTGCCTTTATTGAAAATTGTTTCAATCATTGAAAAACACCAAATACCATGAAAAAATCTTGCTATTTTAATATAAACAAAAACACATGTGTATCAAAGAGATACAAATACACATTCACAGCTTATTTTAAATTACATTTAATAAAAGAAATGTGCAATTGTCAAAAGGCCCTGAGAGCCTAAGAAAGTTTGTTATTATTTAATGTACCATCCAAACCATCTTTGAACTTAAAGTGCATTGAACAGGAGGATACTCCTTATGCTACATAAACACTGGCATCATGAACATCAAATGCAAATATTTATTTACTTCGATTCATTTTCAGGAAAGCGCTTCGTGCTAATGTGACTTTAGCTCGGTTGCGCTTTCCTCTAGTGAGGTCACCTGTGACACTGAATACTCTTTCTGCAAAAGCTTGAGAAGCTGGCATTGCCAAAAGATCTAATGCTAATGGTTTCAAACTGTGATAAAATTTATCACATTTCCCTACCCAAAACTCAGTTCCTGTTTCACATGTAGACTGTGAAAGCTCTTCTTTGTACTTGCATATCTGCTGTCTAATGCTACACGTGGAGGGCTTTTGTTTAGGCTTTGTGCGGCATTTGGAAAGGAATCTAAACACTGGCTGCTTTGACGTGGAGGATGGTGGGGTTAAGTCCAGCTCTGGGTCATTAATTTCCTCCACAACATCATCTTCAGGCTTATCTTCTTGTGTGAGGTTCTGAGTGCACTGGACCACATACCCTTCTGCCTGTTTAAGAAGCTCCTGAATACTGTCATCAACCACATCCAGAAGGGTTTCACACACTGTGGGGTTGAGAAAGCAAGCAGCAGCTACAAGAGGGGAGAACTTCTCATCTGAAGGATCCAATACCCAAGCAAAACGCTGATTCACACTTGCTTTCATTTTGCGTGCCAACGTTGCAAAGTCCTGATGATCTGTGTTTTGTTCAAAATCAGTAAGGTGGCTGAGCAAATCAAACAGAGCAGGGACCACTAATGACATAGACATTGTGTCACTCTGAAGAGTTTGTGTGTGTTCTGCAAAAGGCAACAGGAGTTCATACAACGACTTGAGCTTCTGCCACTCACTAGAGAGTAAGCTGTCCCATCCCATCTCATTTGCTACTTTGCAAAGACAATCTTTTACTTTGAGGAGTCGCGCAATCATGTTATATGTCCTTGACCAGAGTGTGGGGCAATCATTCAAAACTATTAGACCACACTCATCAATAATCTTCTGTGTTGCAACTGATGACTTGCGAAAAAGCTTCACTACTGATCGTGCTTTATCCAGAACTCTCTTCACACTGGCCTCCTTGTTCATCATGTGGACCACAAGCTGTAGCGTGTGCACTACACATGGCGTTCGTTCCATCTCCATGTCATGGTACCTAACAAAAAACATAAGTAAAAATATACATTGGAAAATACATTTACTGACTGATCACAATGTGTAATAGAAGAAACATACCGATAGTCTTCAATCTCCTCCTCAGAATCTCCTTCACCCAGGATGGACTCTTCTTGGTCTTCAGAACTGGTGCCATCATCTTCTGGATTGTTGTGTTTAAATGCAGCCACCATATTACTGCCATTGTCTGTTATTACAGTGACAATTTTCTCATTTGAAATGCCCCAGTCTTGCATGCACTTATCTACACATGCCTTAATTGACTGGGCAGTGTGTGGATGGGCAACTTGTTCAAGAGCTAGCAATATGTGTTCAGGTTTGTTTTCTTCTGTGCAAAAATAGCAGCAACTTATGCCCAGAAATGATGCTGTCAGTCCTTTTTTGGTCCACAGGTCAATCCCAATTGACACCCTCCGAGCAGCAGAAAGTCTATTCTTAAACTTGGTAATTTCTTCCTCATAATGTTTATCAATCAGATTGCTTATCTTAGTTTTTTTTGGCACAGTCAACTTTCTATCCATTTTCTCCATCATTAGAATGAAGTCCTCATCTTCTACTGTTGTGACTGGCAGTCCTGTACGTCCAATCCATTTAGCAATAGCCTCCTCTTTAACCTGCTGTTCTTTTGCCTCACTTTTGTACTTTGCAGCACTTTGCAGTACTGTTGAAATTGTTTGCTGGGGTGTCCGTGCTTTTTTTGCAATTGGTTCTCCATCATCAGGGGGCTTCTGCAACTGTGACAAAAATAGGGAAATTCAGACTTTGTTATACTTTAAACATTTATAAAATTTACACCTCCCACAAGCAGTTATACACTTTTATTTCTGCTGCTGTATTGTAATCTTCTGTATTGTACAATTATATAATAAGGACCCTTGGCCAACCAAGCCTATCCGTAATTTAAACTACGTGCTCTCATTGCTACACGTTTATTTGGCTGATATCACCAATACGCGTAAATCTATCGGTTTTTATTACGAACAAACACAAAGAACCACGTCCACATGAACTTAATGGTAACGGTAGCTTACCTTTGAATAAATATCAGGGTGACTAGCTTGCAAATGCCGTTTCAAATTGGTCGTGTTTTTCCCCTTTATCGAGGCTCCACATGGTACACACGTCGTCTTGTTTTCTTTGTTCTCAAACTTGAAATGAGACCACAGGTCAGCCCGTCTCTTTCTTCCACTTCCAGCCGCCAACATTTTTCATTTTTCGCAGTTTGCAGAACCACTTGTTGCTCTGTTGTCTCCATGCGTCTCTAGTTAGCTTCTCGGCACCGCCGCGTAAAAACAAGACGCGCTCTGATTGGCTTTGTTGACTCATCCCGCCCGTTCCTCGTCATCTTTCCCTTCTCCTGATTGGTTTTCGTCACAAGTTGTTTTCGTCTCGTCTTTTATTAGTTGACGAAAATGTCAGTCTATTTAGTCATCGTTTTAGTCATTATGAAGTATTTTTTATTTTCGTTTTCGTCCGCAAAAAACCTTCGTTGACGAAACATTTTCGTCATAGTTTTCGTCAACGAAATTAACACTGCACTGGTCCCGAGGTTTTTTTTTTCGCCATTCCCACTATCTTTCAGGTGAACCCCATCCTTCATCTATTCCAGTGTTTCTCTAACTTTTTTAGACCAAGGACCACTTTGCTGTTGAAAACAAAACCACGGACCACCTATCCTGCAAACACGTCCCCACCTCTAACAAAAAATTAAATTGAGATTTGGATTAGGATATTTTGAGTTTAATTATGACTTTATTAGATTATTCTATTACAAATAGATTACTGCAATAAGGTTGTATTTTGATCAGATAAAATCTGCAGTTGGCCCATCAGTGCAGCATTTTAAACAATCCTCTCCTCTTAAGCCCTGTTCACACCGCAGCGACAAAATCGCGCCTGTCGCCCCTAGTTTGTCGCCTGTGCATTTAAGGACAGTCGCTTTAGTCGCCGAAAAAAAAGTCACCAGCGGACACGGGCGCGACCAGCACAGCTAACCTGCTGCTAGAGTTTAGATTACTGGGAGCGGGGCGTTCGGGACCACATTTTCCGCTCTGTTGTCGGGCTGGGCGCGGACCTGGGCCGTGTGGGCTCGGTCTCAGGGCAGAGACGAGCACGTGTGGTGTCACATTTATAACATGCGCTCCACGGCGAAAGAGCGCGGTGTGTAGCTAGCACTGTGTTGTTTTCCTCCTCATCCTCCAATAAAGTGGTCAAAATATGTGACGGCACCATAATAAAAGTGCGCGGCTGCTACACGGAGCGGAGCAGAGGAGAGAGAGGGAGAGAGAGAGCCACGGATGCCCTCCCAAAAAGCTGAAGAAAAGAGCGAGGGAGAGGGATCATTGGGACAGCGTCAGCGGAGGGACAGGCACTTCTGGAACAGGAGACGTCCCGTTGGTGCAGGTAGAACACTAAACACTTGAAGCCCTGTCAGGCGCTTATTCTGCCGATAAAACTCTGCACGGAACTCAGTTTATGGTTCTACTCGTGCGCGGGCTCGGGTCTGTTCGGTCAATCATGCGTTTGGTTTGTTTACGTCCTTCTTCCCATAATGAAATACGTAGTAACGTCTCTCAAGCGTGGTCTCTGATTGGTTGCCATCCGCGGCGGTCGCGGCGTTGGCCGCAGAAAGTTCAGCTTTGTTTATCTTCTGCGACGGTCGCCAAGTCGCGCGAATGAAGCGAATTTGCGGCCGCCGCAAAAGTCGCTCTTGTCGCGTCGCACGACAGAATCGCAGGATTCGCGCCGCGCCGGTCGCCCCGCAAAATCGCAGGAGGCTTTTTTCGCGCGACACCATAGACTTAACATGTAAACTGGTCGCGTTGGTCGCGGCGGTGTGAACGCCCCTTTACATTCACAAAGGTGTGGGTCAATAATTTATTGAAAGACAAAAACAGAGCTAACACTGAGGAGACATCACTACACACCCTGTACCACCTGCTCCTCCTCCTGCTCCTCTCCCTCCTCTGTGTCTCACCTGCTGCTCCTCCTGTTCCTCTCCCTCTCTGTGCTCCTGGTGCCGCCATGAGCACCTCCGCTGCCCGTCACCCTGTGTCCGTGTGTGTCTCCGTGCTCTGCGGTCTCATCCCGTACGCGTGTGCTCTTGATGCCGCCGTGAGCACAAGGCCTATGTGCGTGTCCTTCCCGTGCTCTGCTGTATCAACGTGCTCTCGGTGCCGCCGTGAGTTCCTCCACTTTGCGCTTCCGTGCCGGTCCCCGTGCTCTGCCGTATCTCTCCGTATGTACTCACTGTGACGCCGTGAGTTCCTCCGTTCCACACTTCCATGCCTGTCTCCGTGCTCTTTTGTATCATCCCATACATGCGCTCGCGGTGCCGTTGTGAGGCCAATATGCACGTCCCCCGTGCTGTGAGCGTGTCCCGGACACACAGCTGCCATTGCGCGCCGTGTGCTCCTGGTATTAATTTAAGGAACAATCAAATACAATGTAATATTATTTTGAAATTTTCTCGCGGACCACTAGGGGGCGCTGGCGGACCACCAGTTGTCACAGTTTGAGAATTACTGCTCTATTCTGATACAACCGAGCTAATCAGATCCATGAGAGGAGATCGTCACATCCCGTGTACCGCAATTACAAGCAATAACAAGCAAGATACAGGCAGAGAAATGTTCGAGGCTGCTCTCTTCTGTTTTAGAGAGAACATATCCTGCTACAGAGACTTTTTTGAGCTTTTAATTATATTCTAACACTGTTCCATCGTCAAAAACATACCTGAAGTAGCATTCAGCTACATTCACGGTGTTATGAGGAATATATTTAAAAATCCTCAGACGCAAGTCTTGCTGAGCTCCATCTACCTTGGTCGTATTTTCGGATCATGTACGTCACTTATCAGAGAATCTTCTGTTTTAAGTCCTTAAATCATCGCTAAAGTCGTTCTGAACCTGAACACATTAGCTGCTGCTGCTTCATGTGATGGAGAATTTAAAATGGCCGCAGGTTACACCCATAGAACTATAATAAAACCTGGAAGATGAATCCAAGATGGCCATCCTGTTTATCCCTATGGAGAGTGCTCATTGGCGCATGACCCCAAAAAAGTTTCTTACTTCCGCATTTACTTCCTGATACGGAGGCTGACATCTTTGTTTTACTTCCTGAAACGGAGGCTGCCATCTTTGCTTTAGGGCGCCACGTGACGACAATCCCCCACTTCATATAAAAACGGTAATTTCGGTGATTTTAGAAACGGTAGAAAAGAACATTTCCTTCTATTTTATTTAAATACCGATAATAATTCAGTCCTGTCTGCAATTATAATGAGCAATTTTAGAAAAAGGCTGGTTCCAAGAGGCTGCAGTACCTCGCACGGCCACAAATCAATCTGGGACCACAGACAGAGGGGGCGTACCTTATCCAGTTCATTTAATACATCCATGGTTACACCCCGCTTACCCCTCCCTCAGAAAATATTCCTAAAAAGGAGAGAAGGGCGGAGTCTTGGCTGTGAACTCTCGGCTGAGGCTCGGTCTCGCGGAGTTAACGCAGCCGCAGCTACAGGTGGTTATTGCGGCTAATGAGGCTAACGAGCTGACTGCTATCAACAAGCTGCTGCTGTTCATCTCTGCATGTCAGACAAACATATCTCAGTAAAAGTGGTGAGTACAAATCCTACTCAAGATGTTATCTTTACTGTTTGATTAAAAACTAAATGTTTAGTTTAACTTAGAGCTGCTACTTCTGTTCATCTTGTTGTAACAATAAGTTAAGAGACAAAACAACATGTAAGATGTAAATGCAGCTTTACCAAACGGGATTAAATTGTATTAAGCTCTGTCTTAGTTTCTAATGGCAGGACTTATGTTTTGTAAATGATTGACAGTGTCTCTGTCACTGTGAGGAGTAAATTCTGTCAGGTGTGTTACTAGTTGTATTTTATTCAGTTTACAACAGCACAGCTTCACACAGCATTTAGGATTTACTTTGTCATTACACATCTTTAATGTACAGAATAAGAGGTGGTGCTCAGTTACATTTATATAAGTAGCTTTTTTAGTCAATCTTATTTAAACTGTTTGTCCTTCCACTTGTAAGTGTTATTCTTCCCACTGTGAGTAGTTTACAAAAGCTGCATGGTGACAAAAGTAAAATAATTTAAATATCTGTGTTTCTTGCACCGCTCCCTCAGAAATGAATGTTTTTGACCAAATTTGGGGCAATATGGAAGTTTTGCTCTTCCAACTAAATATTCAAATTATTAATGAGACTCTAACTTGAGTAGCACTTTCCACTAAATAATTATTCTTACTCGAGTAACATTTTGGAGATGAAGATAAGTAACAGTAATTTCTACAATATTAGGGGGTAGTACTACATTAAAAAATAAAGACTGAGCTTAATGATTTGTGCGAGTGTGTATATATTGGTCTAACGGTTCAAGTTTTATTTTTTTCTTAACTGTTTTGTTTTTGTTCCCAGGTTTTCCTTTCCATGAGGAGCTGCGCTGGACGTGGTTCTTCTGTTGCAGACGTCTGGAGATTTGCTTCGTTCTTCTTTTGACAATAAAGATTAGCCTCTACTACAGCTCCATGTCCGTTTTTGCCACCTTCACCTTTACTGTCTGCAGTTCACTGAATACAACACTAAAACTAAAACATCATTAGATTTGGTTTGAAAAAGAGGTGCAGGTGAGGAATTGAAAATGATTCTTTGGAGTGCAGAAATGTTCTTTCAATCAAACATCACAGAACATACAATGAATGAGCACCTTTTCTATCAGTTGTCTTTAATCCGTAAAAGTAAAGTTCAGAGGTTTTGATCAAGGGGTTATAATAATTATATCTAGATTTAATTGCATTGGGAAATGTAGTTACAGGTACAATTGCAGCTTTTTACAGATGATGGTAACTTGACATTGTAATGTTTATGACCCGTGTGCATAAAGCACCATTAGTTTCTGTGTCTGCAGAGTTAAATGTCCACTATGTGCCGTCTGCTGCTTCTGCTCAAGTGTCTGGATGGTTCAAACATGAAAAGTCCTTCTCCTGCAGGTTTGGTTTTGCCGCAGCACCTAAAGGATAAAAGTAAAACGATTATACTTCTAACAGCTTGAGTATCAATCAAAACACTTAATTACAGTTCACCATAACTTTTTTGAGCTCAATATTATTTTATTCCATCTGTACTTTTTGTACTTACTTGCCACAGTTTTAATTACGTTATTTGGAATTCCAATTATCTAAATTATTATAATGTATGAGCTGTTGTGTTCAAGACTGGTACATTACCTTATGGATCAACATTCTAAAACTGAAGTATACAATACAGATTGTGACAGGAGAAACCTCCATTTATCAATATATACACCTAATAAAAACATGATCTATCCTTGAGTTTAAGATTTAAAATGTAAATGTTTTGTTTTCCATAAAAAGGACTCAAAATGCAGACTTCCATGTATTGGTTGTGTTTCACAGCCTTACAGTAAATTGATTTTGTTTGTTGATTGTTTCTGTCTTGTTTTTAAACTATTTCAGTAAATCTTTACATATCCTTATTAGTACTTCATTTCAAACTTTAGTTTTACTCACCAAAAGTATCCTTCTCTTCTTGGGTGCAGATCATTAGAAAGACAAGCTGCAAAACTTGTGTAAAACCTTTCCAGTGCAGCAGAAATATCCAAGGCAAACTCTCCAGGGTGGAGCTAGCTGTGATTAGCCCGCAGCAGTAGCCACATTAGCATGTAGCCAGGATGTGCTGCGCTCCGAGAACAGGCGCCTGGAAATACTGCCTTCTTCATTAGATATGAAAAACTTTAAAAAATCATAGCGGCTAAACCAGCCTGGTTCAAAAAAAATTCACCCCCCTCAGCGTTGTCACAGAGCCGTAAGCTAACGTTGGAGACCAAAGCCGTATTTTGAGCCATGCTCTAAAGTAGGTTTTGAGATGTCTAACTCGCCATTGACTTGCATTGAAAAATTCTACTTACGCAGCCAGCCCCTAGCGGTCAGCACCAGATTGCAAACATGGCGGCTTCCAATGAACGGCTCAATTTTAGGGCGGTAGCCTCGCCCAGTGGTTTTGAAAAGCGCTTGAAGAGTATATCAACTTGTTGGCGAGGCGCCGTCTAGTGGCTGGATGCTCGTAGTGCATGTCAGTGAACAGTGCAATCAGTTCCTTACAGAACATAATATATATATATATTTTTTTTAGAATAGGAGATGGCAAATTTAAAGAACTCAAGAGCATGTTAAAAGCTAATAAGAATATGAAAAATGCATAATATTTTCCTTTTAAAACATCAGGACGAGGTGGCTTTACATTTTACATTGCTATGCACTAGTGATGCGTGGTCACGTTTTTTTCCAACCCACAGGTCCCGCATTTTTGACAATACTGGACCCTGCACAGCATAATAATTTTTACAACCCGCCCCCACAACCATTAAGTAGACATTAAAATTATGTCAACAAATGCAACTTTATTTTAGCACAAACAAGATTTAATACTTCAAAAGAAGATTAAATGCCTACTATCCGACAATAACCACAAGCAGCTCAGTTTTCTGTGATAGTCTAAATAAAAAACTAAATAAAAGTGATTTTTTAAAATACAAAAAACCCCAAAACAAACAACAAGACCAGGCGTTGCGTGTGTCCAGTGCACAACAACATCCCAACACACTGTAATAAACCACTAAATAAATAACTTAGGCCAGTGGTTCTTAAACTAGGGGTCGCGACCCCAAGTGGGTTGCGGTAAACTTTTGTGGGGTCGCCAAATTTTTTCCAGTCGGGAATTAACGCGCTATTTTGTGAGGTGAAACTATGAAAAAAAAAATATATATATACAAATTCAGAGCTGCTGTTTTCGCATTCCTAGGCGCTGTGTGTGCCGCTTAGAGCTTAAATTCTTGTCCCGAGCCGGAGCCGGCCCGAAACCGACCCGTCCGCTCTGCTGTCGGGCTGAGTCGGGCTTGGTCCGGGGGCAGAGGCGCGCACGTCCGTAACATGCGCTCCACGGTGAAAGAGCGCGGTGTGCAGCCAGTGCTGTGTTCTTTTCCTCCTCATCCTCGAATAAAGGGGTCAAGACACCTGACTGAAAGAGCGCGGCTCTACACGGAGCGGAGGAGAGAGAAAAAGAGAGCAACAGAGGAGAGAGAGCAGGAGGAGAGAGAGAGTTAGCGCGGAGTGGAGGAAAAAAAACAGGAGGAGAGAGCACGGATGCCTTCCCAAAAAGCTGAAGAAAGGAGCGAGGGAGAGAGCTCATGTGGGCCGGCGTCAGCGGAGGAACAGGCCCGTCTGGGACAGGAGACGTCTTGTTGGTGCAGGTAGAACACTAAACACTTGAAGCCCTGTCAGGCGCTTATTCTGCCTATCTGCGGTCCGTGAGCTCCGTGAACTGGACTCGTGCTGTCCGTGAGCGGGGTTCGTGCGGTCCGTGAGCGGGGATCGTGCGGTCCGTGAGCGGGGCTCGTGCGGTTCGTGAGCTCCGTGAACTGGACTCGTGCGGTCCGTGAGCGGGGTTCGTGCGGTCCGTGAGCGGGGTTCGTGCGGTCCGTGAGCGGGGTTCGTGCGGTCCGTGAGCGGGGCTCGTGAGCTCCGTGAACTGGACTCGTGCGGTCCGTGAGCGGGGCTCGTTCGTCATTCAAACCCGCTTCAGCGCTTCAGGTCTTCGGCTCCTCACAGCGCCTTTTGCGTGCAGTTTCACTCAGATGATGGAGAAAAGTCCCACCTGAGGCTGGGCCTCATGGCTCCTGTCGGTCCACGCCTTTTACTCTCTCTCTCTTCACAAAATCACAGAGCGCTCTGGCTCACTGCCTTGACGAGAAGCGCTCGACCTCTAACTCATCCTAACTTACTCGTCCTAACTACCTTGTGCTAACTAACTTGTCCCAGACAAGGACCGAGATGTGTCCAATACTAATTTTCTCTATAACCTGCGCAGCCTGACCTGCAACTCCAGTTTTATGTACATTTCTAAGCATATTATTTCATGTAAAATTTTAAGTGTTTTAGTTTATATACATTGTAAGTGTATAGTTGACATTGGAATCTGTCAGATATAAGGCCATCAGTGAAGTGCAAGTGAAAGTTAGTTTTACTGCTGTACAGTGAGGTAAAGAAAATAAAACCCCACAGTACTTTTTTTGTAGGGCATTTGACCCAGTGACCCCTGTATTTTATAGACATAAATACAACATGATTTAGTGTATTATTTAATGTCATAATTATTTAGTGTTTATTTGTTCACTTTGTTCCACTTCTTGTGAATTAAATTCTTGTAGTTCTTACATTGCCAGTTGGTTTTTTGTTGATTTAGTTTGACGGAATGACAAAAACCTTTTGAGGGAGTGTCAATAACTATAGGTCTGCCCAAAATCGGCGTGGGAGTAATGTGGGGTCGCCAGACCTCACAAGATTTTTTTGTGGGGTCCCCAGACAAAAAGTTTAAGAACCACTGGCTTAGGCTACGAATCAAATAGCCTAAATCTGTAGGCAAATAAATAAGGGCCTGTTTCAATCATTTTAAACATAACGTCATTTTAAACTAGGTCTAGCCTACACAATAAAGAAAACAGAGGCCTGCAAGAACGCACTTGATTTTAAACGTAAGTTTTAGGCCCTCAGGAACTGGCAATTATTTTGGTATAGATGAACGTTTACCGTAAAATGCGGACTATTGAGTGCACCAGCCATATTTACAAAGAAAAACAACTATGTACATATATAAGCCGCACCTGACTATAAGCCGCGGGTGTCCATGTTGTATAATGAGACATTTACGTTGCCGGGCCAGTTCGGGAAGAGGCGCGCACGTGGCAGAGGCGCGCACGTGTTTTGTAACATACGCTCCAAGGCAAAAGAGTGCTGTGTTGTTTTCTTCCTCATCCTTGAATAAAGTGGTCAAAATATATGACGTGAGAAAAGACACCTTAATTAAAGTGCGCGGCTGCTGCACGGAGCGGAGAAGAGAGAAAAAGAGAGCGCAACAGAGGAGAGAGAGAGAGAGAGAGAGAGAAAGCCACGGATGCCTTCCCAAAAAGCTGAAGAAAGTAACGAGGGAGAGAGATCATGTGGGCCAGCGTCAGCAGACGGAACAGGCCCGTCTGGTACAGGAGACGCATTGGTGCAGGTAGAACACTAAATAGTAGTTACTTACTTAGTCTGCCTATAAATCTCTGCACGGAACTCAGTTTACGTAACTCCGGTTCTACACGTGCGCGGACTCGGTTTGGACACACGTGCGCGGCAGGTCGGGTAGAATCATGCAGCAAATGACTCTGAGTCAGGTTCGGACAGTACCCGCGAGGTCAGGTTCGGGTCGAATCGTGCCCGGGTTGGTTTCGGACACTACGTGCGCGGGTTTTGGCAGGTCGGGCTTGATTTTTTGAGCCCAATCTAAACTCTTCCCTAGACGCATCGCTGTATAAGCCGAAGGGTTGAAATCATGAGACAAAAGTAGCGGCTTATAGCCCGCATTTTACGGTACTTAGTGCTGACTTTGCATGCACTGTGCAAAATCAGAATTGCATCCACTGTCCCAGGATTTAGTCTATTTCGCCTGGACTCCAGCACTCGACCAGCGGAGCTGAACGTTCGCTTGCTTGATGCACTGGTATCAGGGATGCAGAGAATAGTTTTGGTCACTTGGGAAGGGCTTGACCTGCGACTGCCAGCGGCTTAAAGGGAACATACTCTGCTACAGTGACTTTTTTGAGCTTTTAACCATGTTCACCAATGTTTAATAAGGCACTGTGCTACAGTACGACATTCATCTCCGGAAACAATGTCAAAGGGGTGCAGATCTTGACAGCACATCTCAACACAGACGCTGGTGACCTCAGATTTTGCTTGAGCTGGTATTTTGCTTTTTAAGAAAGCAATTATAGCACCCTGACCTAGCTCCTTCTGTTTATATATCTTATCACAAGAATTGCACTTATCATAACCTGTGCTGCTGTGGTTTTTCCGCTGTAACTACTTCTGAAAACTTATCCCAAACTTTTGATTTAGCTGCTTGACCTCTTTTTTGTGTAAAAAAATAAGTGTAAACTCTTGAACAGTTTCCCTCATCTTCCATCTTTAATTAATTTATTTTTAGCTTCTATCTCTGTTTCTTGGGTCTGATGTTTCAGCGCGGTGGCGTCAGGTTGCACCACTTACGTGCTTACATACATTTCAACTAAATTATACAATTGTAAAAACAAATGCCAATTTAACCGAAAATTACACGTGATTTTGAGATATTTTGCAGTCTATAATAATATATTTTTTAAATGTCAAAAAATGGCCCGCACCAACCCACGCATCACTATTAGGAAATTTACTTATTTCTTAAAACAGCAATGGAAACACCTATTTCAATATAAAAGGATCAAATGTGGTGACTGACTTTTCAGTCCGCTCCCGCCTGATGATTAAGTTTTTCTGACGCTTCCTCCCAGTCCTGAGTGCCTTTCGCGGCTGTCTTCCGGAGAGATCCCGGGGGTCCCGGTGCGGCCGGAGCCGCTTGCCCTCAGAGCATTGCTTTATGAGGCTTGTTTTAGTGCAGAGACTGCTTCTGTCTTTAATCAAGCTATGCCTCATTTGCGTCTCTTGTATAAACCTATTATAATGCATATTCAAACTGTTCAGAGGAACACACATCCAACACCAAACGTCTCGCACATGGACGCGCCGTGGTCCCACCCACTTCTCACAGCGCATTCATTCATAAACTTACTTCAACATTCCAATCACCAGCATTGCCCTGTTTTACTCACATGGTTCAAAGCGCTGTCTAGCTATTCATCCACCTGCTCTGTTCATCACTCAGCAAGTGCGATCAGACACATGCACCTACACGCACACACGCACTCACACACAGAAGATGCGCACAGCTCTGTCCACTGCGCTCTGGCACTGTCCGCTGCTTGGATACGGGACAGAGGAGTTTTGGCCCAAACACCCTATCTAATTCATAATTTAAAGGGAACACGCTCAGTGCTTTTTCGTCATTTGGAGCAGATCGATACAATTTTGCGCAATTTCAGCGTGTGTGTGGGAGTCTGATGTTAATCAGCTGATGCTCTGTGCGCGGTAGAGTGTGGACTACAGTCCCTCAAAAGATTGTCAGTGTAGTTTAACTTCTGGGTGAATCTGTACACAGCAGTGGTGGACAGCGCGGTGCATGTTCCACAGACATTGTAAACTGGTTTGCGCGTCCTGCCTCCAGTGCAATATATTGCCCAGGTCCCACGGTTCACCACTGGCTCTTGCTTCAGTATTCAAGTATTCTACCTACATTTGGCAAAGTAATGGAATACGTTACAAAATACTTTTCAAACCATGTATTCAGTATTCTGTAATGGAATACATTTTCAAAGTATTCTTCCCATCACTGGATATACGATTGAAATTATAAAATACTTTAGATACATACATACATATCATATACATACATTACGTTACATTAATTATTTGTTGAATGGTTTCATTTTGTTGACATGTTTATTTTGTTCAAACATGATTACACTATAAAAAACAATTTGTACTATTTGTACAACTGTTCTCTAAATACTTTTTTACTTTTTGACTGCGCAAATACAGTAGTATTCTAATTATAACACATTGTACATTGTTACTGTATTTTGCATCACGGCTCCCTTTAAAGTGATGTTATAATTTCTATTATCTATTTATATCTATTTATTGGTCCCCCCCTAGATCAAACTTATAGTTTCGCCCCTTTTTGATCCTACCCCAAGGATCCTCCTTTGATAAGTTTTCAATAAAAATTATTTCCATCGTTCTAGTGTGTTTGATATATATTATTATCAGCAACTCATTATAAGCCCCCCCAAAGTCTCTAAATTTACCTGCTCCGCCCCGTTTGAGCATCACACGGAGCTTTTCTCCTGCTCTTCTGCAGGACAGATCGACGCTCTAGAGCAGTGGTCCCCAACCCCTGCCAGTCCACGGATCAATGGGACCGGGCCACAAATAATTAATTTATTATCAGAGTCTGAGCGATCTTTTATTTTGAAAAATGACCGGATTCTCTAGGATACATAAGAGCTTACGGTCCACATTTTGCGCTCTGCTATTGCGCTGACTCAGCGCGTGCATAATATGCGCTCCACGGTGAAAGCGCGTGTGAGCAGCCAGTGCTGTGTTGTTTTCCTCCTCATCCTCGAATAAAATGGTCAAAAATGTGACGTGAGAAAAGACGCCTTAATGAAAGTGCACAGAGCGGAGGAGAGAGAAAAAAAGAGTGCAACGGAGGAGAAAGAGCAGGAGGAGAGCCATGGATGCCTTCTCAAAAAGTTGAAGAAAGGAGCGAAGGAGAGTGGGCCAGCGTCAGCAGACGGAACAGGCCCGTCTGGTACAGGAGACGTCCCGTTGGACAGGTAGAACATTAAACACTTCTTTGGCTTTCTGGCAATAAAACTCTGCACAGAACTCAGTTTACGTGACTGCAAACTGAAAAACTGCAAAAAAAAAAAAAAGGTCACAAACGCTGATTCTGATGTTTTTGCGCGACTGCTGCTAGCGCGAAAGGTGAGGCTGGTCCGCCCACTTTTACGCACAAAGATACGTAATCGATGTAAGAGCCTACACGTGTGTCCAAGATGTCGGAAGAATCCTTACGCGATGTAGAATGTAAACACACATTGCGTTTTGACCTGGGTGCCAATTGATTTTGACACGGTGACGGCGGATAACACTGTATGAACGAAAGCGCATGGACAACGCGTCACTGCCCAGGACTAGCTTACCTGCCTTGGAGCTAAAGGATAGCTTTTGTGAGGCGAGAATAAACGGATTATGAGGATGATAAGGTAAGAAAGCAAAGGTTTTTACGTTCGTTGTGAATAGTTTTGATATTTGCTGAAATAACTGTGATGAACACACAATGACACGTGCAGGCAAGTGAAATGTGAACATAGTCACGGTGTTTGTTTTGGGACTTATTTATTCGGAGGGATATCAGACTCAGCTGTGTTATACATCTTTTTGTAGTTTTGTTTGACGCATATTTTGTCGGAGTGGTGAAAAAACACCGCGTGTGGTGTTGTGTTGAGCTTTGCGTGTTGCCGATATCAATGTCACTCATTAACTTTATAACAATATACTTGTATATCTTAAAAACAGACATGTTTGTGACTTCAGGCAAATACAATGCAGTTTTATCAACGTTGTTATGTATTTGGATTAAGGGCAATTAAAAGAAAATCTCTTGGCTACGTTTTATGACTTGTTTACGTTCAAAAACGCTGCCACACTCAGAACCCAGGTATGGGCGGGCTTAACAGGTTAAACTCGCTTGGGAGAGAGAGTGGGCGTCATGTAAGTCCTATTTGTTTTGAAATTGTACAGAACTAAAGCTTACTGTAGGCAGCCGGTTTGTTTGCAGTTAAGATGCATATTAAATTGGAACAGTGCATTTTAAGTTTGTATTAAAATATATATATATATGCTGTTATCATTGGGAGGTTTGTTCAATAACTAAATAAAAATTAGAATTGTACTCTAAATGTTGATGACTTGAAAATTATGATGACTGTCATTTATGACTATTTGGCAAAATCAGAGAAAAATATCACTGCATAATAATTTGGAACACAGTGTATGAGGTTTTTCAAAGCATTATGAACAGTGCATCTGTACCCAGCGTCGAGACTTTTCCAGCGGATACAAATATACTCCAAATGCTAAGAAGGGTGGCAGGATTGCTGTGGTGGTGTGAGTGGTAGGATGTCTGTACTGTTCATCGGTGTAGACTATAGTGTTTTTCAACCTTTTTTGAGTTGTGGCACATTTCATGTTTAAACAATGCCATGGCACACCAACTACTAAAACATTGCCAAATCAGACCATTTAGTTATAAATAGTAGTCTGTGCCACTGTAACTCAGTGGCTGAACGTGACGAGATGAGCAAGACATTGACTTACTGATCCACGCCACCATCTACATCACAGACAGTGGGATGTCATTTGGACTTGAGAAATGTATTCGGTTGGTGACCTAGAGAGCGAAGGTGGTGGGCACAGAGGGGGTCTCGCTCATAGAACTATAATAAAACCTGGAAGATTAATCCAAAATGGCCGCCCTGTTTATCCCTATGGAGTGTGCTCATTGGCGCATGACCCCCAAAAAATTTCTTACTTCCGCATTTACTTCCTGATACGGAGGCTGCCATCTTTGCTTTACTTCCTGATACGGAGGCTGCCATTTTTGCTTTACTTCCTGATACGGAGGCTGCCATCTTTGCTTTAGGGTGCCACGTGACGACAATCCCCCATGATGCTTTGAGCGACGGGAACGACCACGCAGCTTGCAAGTTTTTGTGTTAACGTTATCTTGTGTGATTGTAATTGTATTCTTCATGTTAGACACACGTGAAAGCGTCTGAAATGAAATAAAATGCAACTTACAGGTATCGCTATTTGAGCCTTTTCCACGTGCTTCTGTTTGTATCGTCCGACGTGCTTGTTCATGTGACTCGCACATGTTTGCGGTGACGTCACTTCATATAAAAACGGTAATTTCGGTGATTTTAGAAACGGTAGAAAAGAACATTTCCTTCTATTTCATTTAAATACCGATAATAATTCAGTACTGTCTGCAATTATAATGTGTAATTTTAGAAAAAGGCTGGTTCCAAGAGGCTGCAGTACCTCGCACGGCCACTAATCAATCTGGGACCACAGACAGAGGGGGCGTACCTTATCCAGTTCATTTAATACATCCATGGTCTCGCTCCACCCAGAAGGAACAATGGCAGATTGCTATATGATGTTCAGGGAGATGGCACAATAACTAAAAAGATATTCGGCCAGGTGTAGAATTAAAACAGGAGCTGTGCTGTGGACTGTAGCGGAGTAAGGCAGTCTCTGTGCCGTGGTCTATAGCAGAGTAAGGCAGTCTCTGTGCTGTGGACTATAGCGGAGTGAGGACGTCTCTGTGCGGTGGTCTGTAGCGGAGTGAGGACATCTCTGTTGTGGTCTGTAGCGGAGTGACGACGTCTCTGTTGTGGTCTGTAGCGGAGTGAGGACGTCTCTGTGTTGTGGTCTGCAGCGGAGTGAGAACGTGTGTGTGTGTTGTGGAATGATGCAGAGTAAGGCAGTCTCTGTGCTGTGGACTATAGTGGAGTGAAGACGTCTCTGTGCTGTTTACTGTAGTGGAGTGAGGACGTCTCTGTGCTGTGGACTATAGCAGACTGAGGACGTCTCTGTGCTGTGGACTGTGGTAGAGTGAGGACGTCTGTGTGTTGTGGACTGTAGCAGAGTGAGGACGTCTCTGTGCTGTGTAGTGACGCAGAGTGAGAACGTCTCTGTGCTGTGTAGTGACGCAGAGTGAGGACGTCTCTGTGCTGTGGACTGTAACAGGGTGAGAACGTCTCTGTGCTGTGGAGTGACGCAGAGTGACAACATCTCCGGCTCAGGGGCTTAGAACTTGCAAGTTGTCAAAATTAAGAGGGACATCATTCAAATGATGAGCTTTTAGGAGCAGATAGTTATGTTTGTATCACATGGCAGAAATTTCTTTGCAACTAGTGTAGCTGCTCAATAACATTACCCACAAGCCAGAATCACACAACATCAAAATATGCAACAAAACCGTAGTCTCAGTGAAACAAACAATTAACAAAATGATCCCAAATTCATAAATAACCTCCTTCATCTGTTCCCTCGTTTAACATTTATAATTTTCACTGATACAAGTACAAACGAAGTCCTGTAACGGCACGTCAGCTGTATCAGTGACAAAACTGTAAAAATGCATTAAAGTGTAGGCTACGCTTATTTCCAAAAACAAAAAAAATAAATTATTATGTTTCAAATGGGGCAGATGATTCTTAAGATCCTAATTGCGATACATAAATCTAAAGGAGTTAAAACTACTGTATACCCAAGTCGAAACCCAAAAACTGCATGAAGTCATTTCATGCATCTTATTCATCAACTGCGACTTTGTTTTTATGCTTTTATTCTTGCGTTAACCTTTCCTCATTCAATAAATTCCATGTTAGCTGTTGACTTTTTCTATTTCCTTTTAGTAGTAAATATTTTCTCACATTTTGTATGTATATATGTTCATTTTACTTATAATGCAAGTCTATTTTACATCTCCGTGGCTTGGGGCCAAATCCATTCTGGATCTGCTCCAATACAGCATCTGTATGTGCAGCATAAAAAATGTGCGCATGCGTCAACCCGTGTGCTGCCTGTTACAAGCGCTCCGACTAGTTTCCTACTTTTTCTTTATTTTGATTTGTTTTGAGTGTTTATTTTGTCATCAAATTTGGACAGCGTCTTGCAAACCAACCAAGACACCAACAGGAGAATCTTGGAGACTTTTCGGAGTTCCTGCTCATTGTTATCGGAACTTTATGTTACGATGCAACCCCCAGCTGTTCGCATTGTTTACACAAAGGATCAGCTGATGGCGCTGAAGCCGGCTACCGCTACGGCAACTCCGACGAGCCTCTCCGACATCCCCGAGGACTGCAGGCGGAGAACAAACAGGGGATGCAGGGGAAATAAAAAGCTACGAAGAAAGAGGATGGCGAAGAAACAACAGAGGCTTAGGTTTAAGCCGTGTCTCCCCTCCATCGTCATGGGAAATGTACGCTCCCTCGCAAACAAGATGGATGAACTCACGGCACTTGCCCAAAGTCAGAGGGAATATCGTGAGTGTAGTCTAATGTGCTTTACGGAGACATGGATGCACCAGGACATTACCGCTGACAGCGCTTCCATCACGGGCTTCCACACGGTGCGCGCCGACAGGGACCACGCCAGCACCGGTAAGCGCAAAGGGGGCGGACTTGCCGTGTTTGTGAATGAACGCTGGTGTAACCCTGGTCACATCACGGTCAAAGAGCGCATCTGCAATCAGGACGTGGAACTGTGTGCTGTTGGGTTACGTCCATATTATTTGCCCAGGGAGTTTTCCCACGTTATCTTCGTGGCTGTTTATGTGCCCCGTCTGCCAACCCCCACTGCGCCTGTGACACTATTCACTCTGCAATAGCCCGGATTCAGACCGCTCACCCCAACGCTTTCATTGCCGTTTCCGGTGATTTCAACCACGTGAGCTTGGACAAGACTCTCTCCACTTTCAGACAGTTTGTGGATTGTCCCACCAGAGAGGGAAGAACAATAGACCTGCTTTATGCAAATGTTCGGGATGCATACAGCTCAGCCCCCCTTCCCCCACTGGGAAGGTCTGATCATAACCTGGTTCATCTCACCACCTCCTATGTGCCTCTAGTGAAACGTCAGCCCCCGAGTACGAGGACAGTGAGAAGATGGACTGACGGAACACTGGAGACACTACAGGACTGCTTTGAGTTGACAGACTGGCAGGCACTCACTGAGCCCCACGGAGAGGACATCGATGGGCTTACTGAGTGCATCACTAGCTACATCAACTTCTGTGAGGACAACGTCGTCCCAGCCAGGACCGTGAGCTGTTACTCGAACAACAAGCCATGGATTACCAAGGACATTAAAATCACTCTCAACAAGAAGAAGAAGGCGTTCAGTGCGGGCAACAAGGAGGAGGTGCGAGCTACGCAGAGGGACCTGAGAGTGCAAATGAAGAGGGCCAGGAAGAAGCACGGGAGGAAGCTGGAGTGGAAGCTCCAGCAGAACAACATCAGGGAAGTCTGGAGTGGCATGAGGACCATCACTGGATACAAGCCAACCAGTGGTGGAGGCATCGAGGGCAGTGTGGACAAGGCCAATGTGTTTAACAGGTTCTTCAACCGTTATGACACTGCAGTCTCTGACCTCCTCCCAGAAGTCTCTACTGCAGAGCGGCAGCCAGCAGCCACTCCTCTCTCCCTCCCTCCCCCCACCCCTCTGCAAGACGGCCCGCTCACACCTCGTCCTCATACCCTCAGTCAGACAGCACACACCTAGAGATCACTGGCACCCCTCCCCCTCCTGACACCTCCACTCTGACTTTCACTGCTGACCAGGTGAGGGGACAGTTGCAGAGACTCCGAGCTGGAAAAGCTGCAGGCCCTGATGGCGTGAGCCCCAGAGTCCTGAAAGCTTGTGCCCCCCAGCTCAGTGCAGTTCTGCAACAGATCTTCAACCTGAGCCTGAGTCTTCAGAGAGTCCCCCTGGTGTGGAAGACATCGTGCCTCGTTCCTGTCCCAAAGACGCGTCCCAGCGACCCCAAGGACTACAGGCCTGTGGCACTGACCTCCCACGTCATGAAGACTCTGGAACGACTCGTCCTGGAGCAGCTGCGACCCATGGTGCAGCATCTACAGGACCCTCTCCAGTTTGCCTACCAGCACCACCTCGGAGTGGACGACGCCATCATCTACTTGCTCCACAGAGTTCCGGCCCACCTGGACAAGCCGGCTACCACTGTGAGAATCATGTTCTTTGACTTCTCCAGTGCGTTCGACACCATCAGGCCGGCTCTGCTGGCTGAGAAGCTGGCAGCGATGCAAGTAGATGCCCCTCTGGTGTCCTGGATTGTGGATTACCTCACTGGCAGACCACAGTATGTGCGGCTGCAGAGCTGTGTGTCTGACAGTGTCATCAGCAACACCGGGGCGCCGCAAGGGACCGTCCTCTCTCCTTTCCTCTTCACCCTCTACACCACAGACTTCAACCACTGCACAGAGTCCTGCCACCTTCAGAAGTTCTCTGACGACTCTGCAGTGGTTGGATGCATCAGCGGTGGTGATGAGAGGGAGTACAGGACTGTGGTGGACAACTTTGTCACCTGGAGCGAGAACAACCACCTTCAGCTCAACGTGACGAAGACCAAAGAACTGGTGGTGGATCTGAGGAGGACCAAGCTGCTGTGACCCCCATCTCCATCCAGGGGTCAGTGTGGACATTGTGGAGGAGTACAAGTACTTGGGGGTGTATTTGGACAATAAACTGGACTGGGGCAAGAACGTAGACACTGTCTACAAGAAGGGCCAGAGCCGTCTCTACTTTCTGAGGCGGCTGAGGTCCTTTGACATCTGCAGGACGATGCTCAGGATGTTCTACGAGTCTATGGTGGCAAGTGCCATCACGTATGCTGTGGCCTGCTGGGGCAGCAGTCTGCGCGTGAGGGACACTAATAGACTCAACAAGATCATCAAGAAGGCCGGACATGTTGTGGGGGAGGAGCTGGACTCTCTGACTGTTGTGTCGGAGAGGAGGATGTTGTCCAAAATCAGGACTATTCTGGACTTTCCCTCCCACCCGCTCCACAAAGTGCTGGTCAAGAGCTCATTTAGCAACAGACTGTTACTGCCACGATGCTCCACCGAGAGACACAGGAAATCATTCCTGCCTGTCGCCATCAAACTACTGAACTCTGTGCTGTAAATCCGCTTGTGAAGTCATTGTGCAATATTAAGTCCACTGTGCAATATTAAGTCCACTTATATACACAAACTGTACATGATCATGTGAATATGTAAATAGACAAGGATAGTAGAGTTAATCTTATTGTAAAATTGTTCATATGGGGGTTTAGTTGAGTATTGTTCATATCGGGGGTTTAGTTGATTAATAAAGACACTTATAAGTTAAGTTAAATGGGGTAGACATTATATAGAGCTATTGTATTTTATTTTTATTTTCTATATATCTTATATTGTTTTAATACTTACTGTCTCTACTGGTCGGTTGCACATGTAACGAAAAGAATTTCCCCTTGGGGATAAATAAAAGTAATTCTGATTCTGATTCTGATATCACATCCCCACCGTCACACCCAGACCTACATCAACTTAACATCCATTTTGCAGATCCAAATGTAGTGATCTTTTGCAGATCCTTGACGGTATTGGCCCACTGGAAAAAAAGACACCGGCTTGGCTCTAAACGTGGACTCGATTGGATGTTCGGATATCTTTGCTGTCTGGGAAAGCATCATCGTGCTAGTCTCCTGCTGCTGTTCTGTCCTGCTGCCTTTCTCATTTTAATAACCAACACTTACATTCTGATAAAGTGACATAGGTCTGATTTAGTCATGCAATATGAAACTCAACAAATCTGCTGTGTGTCTGGTCAGGCCGTCTGTCTCTGCTACCTCCTCTGCCCTGCGCACTGCAGCTCTGAGCAAATATATATCAAGACAAGTCCCCCCTTAATGAATGGGTCCTGATGTCCATGGTCACATGTTTATTTTATTTCATTTACTAACTGTATTATTGTTATTTTTGTCATAGTATCCATGCAAACACACTATGATTGATGGATGACTCCAGGAAGAATAGCTGTGGTCTCATCTAATGGAGAACCAAATAAATACAAATGGGAGAAGCTTAGAATAGAACCGCTGCTCCTTCACATCGAGTGGAGCCAGCCGAGGTTGCAGATGCTGTGCTGGGGAGGTGTTCACAGCATGCCCCACCATCTGACCTGGGAACGCCTCAGAATCCCCCTGGAAGAGCTGGAGAAAGAGTGTGTGGAAAGGGAAGTGTGGGCCTCACTGCTCAGACAGCTGCTTCCACGACCCAGAGAAGAGAATTAAGATGGACGGATGTTTTTGTCCTCTTTGTATTAAACCTCATTTACAACAAATTGAGTCATAGTTTAGTCCTGTTTAAGATAGGCGTTAGCCTTAGTCCTGATGCAGGACTGTTTTTGATCTAATTAGAGCTGGTGGTACTTGGATTGCCAAATAATTTCTTAGCTGGTACTTGGTGAAAAATGTTTGCAAAGCACCGCAGTAGATCATTGTTGAATCTTAATAAACATTTTATACACATTATTACACATTTGATCTGTGGCCAATTTTGTACAATAATAGGCAATAAAAGACATGGCTTAGGATTTTATTTTTTTTTATTTTTTATGCTTAGATCAGTACAGAGGAAGAAAATTAGAAGATGTATTTAATCAAAAGTAATCACATAAATTATTATAAATTAAAAAACTAAACAACAACAAAAACAACTTTCCATTTTAAGACTTATTGCGGCAAAACAATTAACTTCAGTGTTTTTCGATTGGTTCCTGGTTTGTGAAGTTATTGCAGTTTTGTTGACTGACAATGGCAATAAACTTTTTTTTTCTAATTCTGTCTGATGTCAGTGAAAAATCCTACAGCTATTTTCTAATCTCAATTAAAGTGTTTTTGTTTAAACTTAAAAAAAAAAAAAAAAAAATCATACATTTAGTTGCCTTTTAAGCATTTTTTCCCCAAATTGATTTAAAATTTCTTCCCAAGATAAACATTATGATTTTCAGATGATTAGAAATTGATTATTTGATTATTTTTTGATTTAGGTGATATAAAATGAAGAGAAAAAAAAATTGTTTAAATGAATTGGCCCCAAAAATACAAATATTTATACACTTATTATTGTACACATGTGATGTGTCTCTTTACATTTTTAAATGTATTAATTATTATTATATATCCATATATATATATTTGTATATATATATATTTGTATTTTTAGAGGGCCACAAAAACTCCATACAGGTGTAACTCAGAATGTGCAAAGGAACATTAATATTTGCTACAGGAGATGCTGGTGGAAGGATGTTGTATATATTAGCATTATATTAGCACATGTAACAGTTGTTTGTTTACGGCGCTGTGTATTTGCCACATGATCTTAAAGTGGCAGACACAGGTTCTTTTACACCTTCAGGAGCGTAACAATCCAGGTTCAAGAAATCAGTTCATGGCGAGGGTCTGAAGCCGGTTGGTCAGTCAGGTTTGTTATGGTCACAATCTGTGGAGCACAGAGAAATTTTAATCAAGGGATCAAGAAGTTGGGCTGGCAAGGGTAAATTATGATACAGCAATGTATAGAGACTTCTTGGCCATGTGCGTATTGATACAGAGATAGGTTTTGTGATACACTCATTGACCAGCTGCCTACTGCATTAAGGCTGAATCTGATGGGTTGAAAGGGTGAATTATTCATAGGTCAATTAGATTCTGATGTTGAGGACATCGTCAACATGAAATTCCAGTGCATTTTGTTACTCTACAATAATCATTTTAGTCTGTTTTTTTTAAACCCATTTTAAGAAATGTCCATATCACAGGACATCGTATCAAACGTTTCTCATCGTGGACCCTGTAACAAGATACGTATTGTATCTTGAGGTACCAGGCAATACCCAGCCCTAGTTCAAAAGTACTTGTCTGACTTGAATTCGATCTGTTAATCTTAGCTTGCTTTGATTCACTTTTGAATTGGGCTACATGATTGAATAATCTTTGGAGACTTTTTTAACATTGATATTTCAAGTATAGTATCAACATTATTTTATTTCTCACTCCAATGGGAGGTACTGTTGCTTTGAATAAGGAACATTATGGCCTAATGTATATGTCAGTTAATCAAGAATATTAAAAACTACACCAATCATGAGATTAATGGTAAATTATACTTACTCTGTCCAGAGCATGACCAGGGCTGAGATCTCTCAGACTCCTCCGCAGGTCTGAAAATAAAACACAGAGCAACATTTTAATTATGGCTATTATTATACTGCATAGTTGATGAATCTCTCAGTCTCTGAACCACAAATATTCTTCATTCATTCCACTGATACCATTTTCCCTACTTTACTTATTTTGAAATATCTAGTAATTATAGTCTAAATCTGTTCTTGACACATTTTATTGCACAGCACAGATAGTTTTGTAAAATGTATGGAAAATAAATTAAATTGGTTACCGGGGCACAGCCGTTGGCGACGATGCACAGACTGACTTGGCAGTGCAGGTACATGTCAGTAGTAGCAATGCCGACATATTCATAAACGTTAAAGGCAAAAACTGCATCTGTGGCCTCTCCGTTGGAAATGGTCTCCACAGTTCCGTCAGCAGGAACTGCACATCTGGAAAACAAAAAAATACAATAAAAAAAAAGAATAAACACACTATTTAAAAGCTCATGTCTTCTCACTGCAGAAGTGAATAAAGCCCCACCGGACCATGAAGTAATTTTATAATATATATTTTGTTTACCAATCATAGTCTAAGGTTAATCAACTAGATGTGTTTGTTATTTTGTTGATCTCAAGACATTTTTGTGAAAAGACTAAATGGACATTGGCTTGTGTCTTACTTTGAGGCGATGAGGTCATATCTGTTGGCACCATTGGGGTCAGAGCCGGGGGTGGTCCAGCAGGCCTCAATGACCAGCGCCAGAGTGTCTCCGTCCAGCTCAGTCGCCTGCAGATGCACAAACACCTTCTGGTCTAAGGCCAGTTCAGTGGTGGAGCTCACAGCGGCTGTCAAGTCTGAGTCGGTGAAGATTCCAATGGTCATCGAGAAGGAGAATTCTCCTGTGGTGTAAGTCTTAAAAACAGAGCTACAACAGACACAAAGCACGTGTGAGTATAAAAAACATTTTACAACATATTACTGGCATCCTGAGGCACAGTATATCCCATGTATGTTCATTTGTAATTAGGAGAATGTAAGGTTACTATACTATAAAAAGTAATCAAGTAAGATTGCTAAGACCATAGTTCAATACATAAATGAGTCTAGAGGAAAACTTACTCATGTGGTAACTTACCCGTCTTTGATCTTGAAGGAGGCAGTGCTGGGTGTGGCCGGTTGGTTGTAGGTGCAAGAAAAGTCAATTGCCAGCTGGTTTTCAAACGTGATAGTGGAGCTGTGTGTGTTCTGGATCAAGTTTGAGAATTTGACTTGTGTGCCTGTTTCCTACAAAAGAGGGACAAGATCTTGTAGGTGACATAAAATTAGACTCTGCACTTCCGTTAAAAATCCCAGATCAGAAGCAGCTTTTGAAATATCTGCTTCTTCAATGTCAATGTGTTTATTTGAAGGTTCTAACTGTTTTGGACATCTTAATCTTTATATTTCCTACTAACTTAAATAAAAATCATGCATGTATAATAGAGAGATAACTCGAAGCACAAGTCGGCATACACCAGCAGAGGGTGCTATCACTTGATAAATTGGATGGATAAAATAAATTAAATTGATAAATGGAGATGAGCGTGATATGATCAAAAACAGTTGTGTGGAATTTAAATGTTTTTGATCACATAATATTGCTTAAAAACCTGGAAATAACCATTTAGAAGCAAATATGCCCTTTAACACAGGGACAGAAATTAAGTACCTGATAAGTTCCACCACAGACGCTGGATGTATCAAACCCAAAGGTAATCTCATGGTTCAAAGAATTAACAGTTCCAGTGCAGCTCGGCTCATTCAGATGTAGGCCTTTGTAGTTAAAACCCTTCTCCTCCAGTAAACAGCCGACCAGTGTCACCTCAGCCGAGCCATCTGTACAAGTGGCATCCTCTCCTGTAAAGAAAAAAGGAATAAGGTTATAACTAGATGCAATCACAATCACAATCACAATAAAACCCTCTCTGAGTTTGACTTTTAATTTCTTTTAAGGGAACTTTGTCCTCTGCATTTGACACATTGTTGAAAACAGGTGCAGAAACCTGGATCTGGAGCAGTGCTCAGGGTTAGAAATAAAACCCACAGCTACACTGACCATGAAGCAACTCTGGCAAAGTATGACAACTTGAGCACTATCCTCTAGTTCTGCCAACTTTATTGGTGTGAATTATGTCTTTTCCCTTTGGTTAGTATTTGATTTGTTCAGATTGATTTATTTTTGACATAGTGAAATATTTCTGATTGGTTTAAGTGTTATCAAAATAATCTCACATTATCATTTTGATAGTACTTAAAGCAGTCATACAAATGTGACTCTGACCCTCAAAGGCTAAATGTCTTTGTTGAACTCGTACCATAAGTGCTGCCTTCTCTGAAGTTGTTAATGTCGGCGTCGTTACTTCTGCAGAAACAAGCAGAGTCTCCACTGGGGGCCACAGCACAGAACTCATGGCTCACACAGTCATGGCTCACACAAACAGACACAGCTGAAAAACAACAATTGTTATTGTTAACACTAAATATTACATTAACAGTTTGAATTGAAGTTTGAACATTTAGATGATTTATCTCTGACTGGTTTCAATATACAAATCATTTTGGTGGTAAAAAAAAAGAGCTAGTTTTAAAATAAATCTTACGACAGTTGGCTTGGTCTCTAAAGCTGCTGAGCTTGGCGGTCCGGGCGTAGGCGTGCACAAAGTAGCAGTAGAGATCATCGACTTCAGGATAGGTACACATTAGGTTATCAGCGCAGAACGTGACGTAGGGAGCCGAGTCAACTGAACTCGAAGCCGCCACAAGGGCCAGATGGTTAGTGCATCTGCGAAACAAGACACAGCACCACGATGAAACACAAATGAGCTCAACAGTGCCTGCACTTCTCTAGTTCTGTAAGTTACTGAACATTTTTAATCACTGACCTTTGGAAAAATGGGGTTTGTAAGAACGATAAACACATAAATAAAGAATATTACAGTGTTGAAGAAATACAGTCTCATGGTGACTGGGTGATGTCATGTGCTTATGTGATTTGTTGATTTTTAGGTTATATGATGTCGGTTGATGTTGTCGGTTCATTATAGACCAAATCAAAAAGGTAGTTGACAGAGTTTGGCTCACTTTGTTTGTCTCTCGGAGCAGGTAATCCCATCACCAGCAGCGTCTGCAGTCACAGTGTCACAGCTACGAGGAGAAATCAACAATTAATACACTATACAGGGCAAATTCAAACCAAACTGACTTTTTAATTGTGCAGTTAGAGACTTCATGTTCAGACATGTTTCTCAATGTTTTTTCTCATCACTTTTGTTTTTCTTGTTTAGGTTTGGTCATGGCCTGTCATATTCCTCTGACTTGTCGTCTTACCTTGCGTTAGAAGCAGCAGAGTCCTTGTGATTAGTGAACGCAGCAGCAGAGGCATCAGAGCACATACCGGCTGAATATACAGATGCAGTCGTTGGCACTGTGGAGTCAAAAGTACAAAGTGTATGTTTTTAGAATCTTATAAAACTATCTCTCTGGGTATCTATATATCTATCTGGCTATCTCTCGCTCTCTCTCTCTCTCTCTCTCTCTCTCTCTCTCTCTCTCTCTCTCTCTCTCTCTCTCTCCATATATGGTAAACATCACATGAAAGGAATTACAAAACTGAACTGACTTTTCCTGAATATATTTGTCCTTAAAAAAGCTTTAGTTTTTAAGACTTTCCTTTCAAACACGTTATAGTATGTTACATTAGGTTTAGATGATTCACACACTAAAACAGTTTCTTTTTCACTTAATTGTTCTTGTGAATAACAGCAGAGGTCGTGTGTTTGAAGATATACAATATAAAGAGATACGAGAAATCATAAATAATATAAAACTAAATGTAAATCAACCTAATTACTGTCAGATGAATGGTGCACCTGTGTGAGTGATGTGCAGTAAGGTGCCATCAAAGAAAAGCTTGGTGATGACACCGTTGCTGTCGGTGAAAGAGGCAGTGACTCCGTCGTCGTCTTTGGTCAGGTCCACTCCCATGTGTGTCTCTGGAGTTGTGCTAAAGGTGAGTTCGCCCACTCCTCCATCAACCTGTGGAGTCAGGTGTACTTTTAGTTTTTAGTAATCAACAAGAGCAGAGATATGTTTATTTAATATCAGTAATTAATTAAATTGTTATATTATACTATATTATATTATATTTCCATTTAAATCCATTTTACTTCAACTGGAGATATAGTTTTTAATAATATTACCCTAGCAATATTCTGCTACTCTCCACATCTCTGATATAGTATGAAGTTTATTTCTATTTACCTATAGTTATTTGGTTGTGGGCTTAGTCACTTTAAAGAATGCATACTTTTGTCTGATTTGTCAACCACAAAGGTTTGACTGTGTTTGGGTAAAACAAAGTAATGGTTTGGAGTGTGGGATTATATATAAATATATTATGAATAAATGAGATATACGTACTGTAACGTGTCCCCCCTGGTACAGATGAATAGCCTTTGTTGTTGATGTTGTGTAGATGGCTACTGCGTCCAAAAAGGGCGTGTCAGTGAGGCGGCGCTCTCTGAAGTATCCAACAGCAGTGAATCCAGAGGTCGCCTTGAGGATGTTGTAGGAACAAAAGTCAGGAGTAGCACCTGCTGTGCCAGTAAAATCCAGCACACTGGGGCCCACGATGGAGCAGAAGTGTTCGACCCCACATCTGAAAGAGATCAAAGAGAAAATGTAAACTCTGTCCCAAACATTAGCTTCTACATATTATTAGAGTTAAATTTAAAGACATTGTTCTACAGATAATTGACTTAACTCAAACCTCAAAACAAGAAGTCAAATCAAAAGTATCACAGGTAAATACAAGTCCAAGTACAGTAGGAATTTCGTCGGAATACAACTGAAATTCATGTAAATAGAGCTGTACATTTAAAAATGAATAACATGATATTTACACGTCACTGCCGAGACAGACTTGACCTGTGGCACAGTTGTAGGCATCAGTAGTTGAACCAGTGGATAGACAGGTTGTAGTGACACAAGTATCACTGTTTGTATCTGTGCCATCCGGAACTAAGGTGACGGCACCTAAAGAGAAAAACATTGTATTATGATGACAGCTACTTAATTATGAAACTTGTTAATCCTGGTGAGGAGCAGTGAGGGCTGAACAATTGTAATTCTAATCGTAAATCAAACCGGGTAAGAATGGCTTCAATCAAGAAAACATCAAAGAATAAAAATAATAATGGCAGCAGAATGTAATCTTTGTTCTTCGAGTCATGCAAACTGGAGGAGACTGCGCACAGAAAGAAGGCGGGATGTAACCCTGGACCTTCTTACTGTGAGGTGAGGGTGCTATAGTCACCATTGTGCATCCAAAATGATTCCACAAAAAGAAATCTACAATTATTGAGCTCATCTTTGAAGTAGGACTGAAACACGTACTGAGCCGACAGCCAGTGAGGTCCACAGTAGCAGTGTAAGGTCCAGTTGTTGTCGCAGCTGATGTAGTATGAACACTACCAGGGTATGTGAAAACAAACATCTACAATGACAGCCACAAGAAGAGGAATCAGACAAACACATCGGTCACATCTTTTAAGACACATGGACTATACATCGTGTTGTTCTTAGAGGTTACAATCAATAAAATTCAACTGATACGGTAAACAAAGGACAGACTCATTTTGTCCACCACACAGTATTTGAGCAGGTTTAGATTTATTTGTTGAATGAACCACGACATTTCTTACTCGTTGCCTGCTATTTTGGGGAATCAAAGCAATGTCATGTAACAAAAAAAAAAAAAAAAAAAAAAAAATCAACAATCAAGTCAACCCATGTAAAAATATAATAAAATAGTGTTCTTATTCTGGGATATCATTTCAAGATCAAGCACAGTTTACTCACTTTGCCACTCCCGACATCAGCATTGATGTATGCCCCTGCCTGTGTCCCGTACTTTATGATGTAGATGTCCTACATGCAAGAAAAAAAATATATATTATTAAAGAGTCTGGGGAAAAAAAGGAAGGGAATTGTACTTCTGAAACCGGAGAGGTGTAGGCGGGACTAACCAGCTCCACTATGTTGTTGTTCTTTTCATTTTTTTTTACACTTAAATATATGATCAAATAAACAAACCAAATTACACATTAGAAATTATCATTATCAAGAGATGTTTTTACTTAAAAAAAACAAACAAAACAAAAAAAAAACAGTACATTGAGTCCACATTGAGTTGGAAAATAAAAATACTTTTCTAAAAATATTTGATATTTTAAATTTAAGGGGAGACACATGTGATTTCATTTAATCGATGGGCATCCACTGATTTCTATGGGACATCGTAACTTCAGAGGTCGTTTTTATCTCATCATCTATGTACATATTTATCTAATAGCCAACAAAGTGAAGCAATACATTCAAACCTGGCTCTCTCCATGTTTCAGACTGTCTTGAATATGTACTTTTGGATATTTTTACACATATAATGGCTCATTTATTTTACAAATATTTTCCTATGAACCTCCTGGTCATGTTACATTTACTAAATACTCACACTTGCTCCATTCAAATTGATGCTGATTTTAACGGCACACGTCGCTGCAGATGCTTGAAGGCTACTGTGTGCTGCCTCAATAGCTGCTGCAGCTGTGGGATCTGCAGTTGTCAAAATCTCATAAACAAAACTGTTTGCAGTACTGGCTGGCAACCAAATGCAATCCACCTGTGCACTGTCAAAGCAGAAGGAGATTTGACCGGTGTCTGAGTCAAAGGTCACCTGTGGAAAAGTAGGTGAAAAATGAACTATTAATAACAGTAACTAGAGACACTTCACTTCACCTTCTTTGGAAGTGTAAGACTAACCACTCTGCCACAGAGTAATGATCATACTCACGTCAACAGAGGTATATTGTTGGCCATAGTATGTGATGGGACAAGCTGTGAGGTCAAGAGTGGAAGCACCCGTCACTGAAGTAGGAGCAGCACCTGAAACACACACAGACACCAAAAACAACCAATTAAAAATGCAACAATATAATCAAGAATTCACATCAAGGAGAAAACACTTTTGACTTTACTGCAGTGTGTGCATTACATGTTCCACTCACCGACCAGAAGGCCCAGAGCCGAGAGACAGAGCAGGAGGCGGAGCATGATGAAGGAGCTCGACCTGTGCAACTGAAACATGGAAATACACAGGATGCATTCAACTCATTCAATGAAAACTATATTGGACCAGTTTAGAAACAAATGCCCTTGTTTTTCTTTGTGAGAAGTCATTTTATAAGAATATGTTAGTAATATATAAATAAATGTGTACAGTTACTTTAGGCAATGTTTGATAAAGAAGATTCAAATAAAATACAAATAAAATACTAAGAGGAATAGTTCACCTTTCAGGCGTCCGGGATGAGGTTGAAGGTTCAAAGGCAGCTGTTCAAGAGACCTGGACAAGTCAGTGAAGATTTGTCTGAAGATGGTGTCTGACTTGATGGTGCTGTGCTGCCTCTTTTATGTTCATCCAGGTGTGGAGGGGGTGTGGCAAAGATACTGGGGAGAGTGTGGGGTGTGGTCATAAACCTGTGACACAAGGTGGGGCGAGGTCACAAGTTTAGCTTTAAATCATGATAATTGTCCGGACATGAAAACTTTAATTGATGTAAAAACTTCTTACGTACTTGTTTACAAAGTAGGTCAGGTACACCTTTGTTCTATCACTTGTAAAAAGGTGAGAATTTCCAGGTAAAATTAATACTTTTCCAGGAGAATGGATTAGGGCAAACAGGCACACAGGTCTAAATAAAATTGTAAAGATGTGTACACACTCGGCCCGCATTTAATTTTTTGTAGAGAAACAGTGAAAAGAGTAAAAATGAAAAAAAATGAAAAAGAGTAAAAAGAAGATAAGTTATTTCAGAGCATTAATAATCATTAAGAAGACCTCTTGTGCTTTTTCTGCTTCTGTATAGTTATAATCTACAGCACCCATGGCTCATGTTATATTATGGACATTATAAATCTCACTATTGATTTGAATCAACCCAGGGAAGTCCGAAGTATGTGAAAATACATGGGTTGTGCATTCGGCGCTGGCGAGAGAAACACTGCTTGATTTTCCCTGTTAATTACAATAATTATTTTTTTGTCTTTTGATTTATTTATTTGTCTGTCTTGTTACTTTTGTAAATACTCTTTTTAATTATCTTTTACAATGTTATGTGCAGCCAAGCTAATGGGGTGGAAATGTAAAATAACACTGTTATGCTGTTTGTGCATTGTATTCATTGTATGTCTCAGTGACTACAGATGGAAATGAAATATTGTCTGGTACAAGGCATCTCTTCAGCGTTTTCTTTGATTAATGCTCCTGTACATGGTCCCTCTGAAATAAACTAAATTACTAAAATAAAATAAAATACATTTAGAAAAATAAGACACAGGTAAGTAAATTTGACTGGATGAGTTGCAAGTTCATTAGAATTTTATTCTTTTTAATTCCAATTTTTAAAAGAAAGAAAGAACCAAAGACCAAACAAAAAGAAACAAAATAAAAGGTGACAAATACATTAAATGGACAGCATGGACTAAAGGGCCAAGCCTGGAGAAAGAAATATATTTGTTCAGTTTTTTTTCATTAGGTAAGTTAGCCTGGTGAGAAAAGACCTACTCATCCAAACTTCCAAACTTAGGTCCAGTCGGCAGCGGAGCAGGGCTGATGCGCAACGTTTGATTACTATATATCAATACAGATGTGTCTTAATTGTTGTCTGTGACTCTTCGACTTGTTCTCTTGAATGTTTGTAGTTGTACTAACATGACTAAACCTTGTTTTACTGTCTCTGATTAACTGAAGTGTACTGTATGTTTCTATCTTTCTGTTAACCTGCCAGGGGTCTGCAGATGGAAATTAGCCTTGGGCTATAATCTGGCATATTTACATTTGTGTAAATGTTCATTAATATGCATTGTTCCCCCTTTTCCTTAAATAAATAAATAAATATATTGAGTAAGATTTGTGTCCATTTAAGAACAGTATTGAATCACATCAAGTGTATCAAGGTGCACATTGTTTCAAACAGAGAGTTGAGGTTACCATCACTAGTTCAGAAACAACTTCAGTTTGAATTGGGAGAAAATGTAGTCAGGCGAAATGCAAAAATGATAAGGGGCTTTAGCATACGTTCCATGTTCTCTGTGAAAGCAGAGATGAACAAAAAACAAAACAAACAAACAAACAAATAATAATAACAATTACGCTAGAATGTTCCCCCATTAAATGCATACATGCACAAATCTATAAATGAAAGAGTTTTACTGCACATGTACTGCAGTGCACCTGCATAGCCTTGTTGTCGGATAGGGTTAACTTAGCTTACTAACTAGCTTAGAGTTTAAATATTTTTAAAATGAATAGTTGGAATGTCCTTGGCTCAAATTTAGTGAGACTTGGCAGACCATAAATTAACTTCAGTTATTTAGGACACATTTGCATAAAGCTTTTATTAAGGTGAACAATTAAAATAATTATATATTAGTTCTTTAACACGCTTGTAATCCCAGTGCCAAGTTGAATGACGGTGATTCTAAAAATAAAGCAGAATTTTATGACAGGTGAGCACTGACTCCGGTTTGTGTGCAGACTTGCAGACTAACCCTAACAGGACTTGGTGTGATTAAGGCATTAAAAAGGAGAACAAGGGAAAAGTCGCTAAAACATGGTTTAAAGTAGATTGATTTGTAAATGTTCAATGTTCAGGTGCACCAGTGTCAAAACTTAATCGTTTCTCTGGGCGGCTGTAAAATGGCAGTTTGTGTTAAACATATTAGTTATCGATACCAGCAGCTCTATGTAAAAGACGATGGAAGCACGTGTGCAGCTTCAGGAGTAAGACGTTTAAGGCAGAGATGGGGACCGAATTTTGGGTCCCCACATTTTCCGCTTCCGTTCCATTTTCCGTTGGAGGGCTGGGCCGGGCCGTGTCGGGCTCGGCCTCGTGTGCGCGACGCGCACGTGTGTCATCGCGTGCGTAAGGCGCTCCACGGCAAAAGAGCGCGGTGCACCGCAGCCAGCGCTTGTTTTCCTACCATGCTTTGTCCGCCGCCCTGTTTAGTGACGTTTTCACTGGACTGTCACATGTGTTTATCGTGTTAACGGACGTGATGAAGCTATGGTGCAATTCATCTAAGCGGGGCTCGTGCGCTCCGTGAGCGGGGCTCGTGTGCTCTGGCTCGTGCGGTCTGAGCGGGGCTCGTGCGCTCCATGAGCGGGGCTCGTGCGGTCTGAGCGGGGCTCGTGCGCTCCATGAGCGGGGCTCGTGCGGTCTGAGCGGGGCTCGTGCGCTCCATGAGCGGGGCTCGTGCGGTCTGAGCGGGGCTCGTGCGGTCTGAGCGGGGCTCGTGCGGTCTGAGCGGGGCTCGTGCGCTCCATGAGCGGGGCTCGTGCGCTCCATGGCGGGGCTCGTCTGCGGTCTGAAGCGGGGCTCGTCGCTCCATGGCGGGCTCGTGCGGTCTGAGCGGGGCTCGTGCGGTCTGAGCGGGGCTCGTGCGCTCCATGAGCGGGGCTCGTGCGCTCCATGAGCGGGGCTCGTGCGGTCTGAGCGGGGCTCGTGCGCTCCATGAGCGGGGCTCGTGCGCTCCATGGCCCGGGGGCTCGTGCGCGGTCTGGCGGGGCTCGTGCGGTCTGGCGGGGCTCGTCACGGCGCTCCATGGCGGGCTCGTCGCGGTCTGGCGGGGCTCGTGCGGTCTGGCGGGGCTCGTCGCGCTCCATGGCGGGCTCGTGCGCTCCATGGCGGAGCTCGTGCGGTCTGGCGGGGCTCGTGCGCTCCATGGCGGGAGCTCGTGCGGTCTGGCGGGGGCTCGTGCGCTCCATGGCCGGGGCTCGTGCGGTCTGGCGGGGCTCGTGCGGTCTGGCGGGGCTCGTGCGCTCCATGGCGGGCTCGTCGCGCTCCATGGCGGGGCTCGTGCGGTCTGGCGGGGACTCGTCGCGCTCCATGGCGGGGCTCGTGCGCTCCATGGCGGGCTCGTGCGCTCTGAGCGGGGCTCGAGCGGTCCGTGCGCGGCTCGTGTGCTCCATGAGCGTGGCTCGTGCGGTCTGAGCGGGGCTCGTGCGGTCTGAGCGGGGCTCGTGCGCTCCATGAGCGGGGCTCGTGCGCTCCATGAGCGGGGCTCGTGCGGTCTGGCGGGCTCGTCACGCTCCATGGCGGGGCTCGTGCGGTCTGGCGGGGCTCGTCGCGCTCCATGGCCGGCTGCGTCGGCTCCATGGCGGGGCTCGTGCGCTCCATGGCGGGGCTCGTCGCGGTCTGGCGGGGCTCGTGCGCTCCATGGCGGGGCTCGGAAATGCGCTCCATGGCGAGGCTCGTCGCGGTCTGGCGGGGCTCGTGCGCTCCATGGCGGGGCTCGTGCGCTCCATGGCGGGGCTCGTGCGCTCCATGGCGGGGCTCGCCGTTCGGCGGGGCTCGTGCGCTCCATGGCGGGCGCTCGTGCGCTCCATGGCGGGCTCGTGCGGTCTGAGCGGGGCTTCGTGCGGTCTGGCGGGGCTCGTGCGCTCCATGGCCGGGGCTCGTGCGGTCTGGCGGGGCTCGTGCGGTCTGGCCGGGGCTCGTGCGCTCCATGGCGGGGCTCGTGCGCTCCATGGCGGGGCTCGTCACCCGGTCTGGCGGGGCTCGTGCGCTCCATGGCGGGCTCGTCGCGGTCTGGCGGGGCTCGTGCGCTCCATGGCGGGGCTTCGTGCGCTCCATGGCGGGGCTCGTCGCTCCATGGCGGGAGCTCGTCGCGGTCTGGCGGAACCGTGCGCTCCATGAGCGGGGCTCGTGCGGTCTGAGCGGGGCTCGTGCGCTCCATGAGCGGGGCTCGTGCGCTCCGTGAGCGGGGCTCGTGCGGTCTGAGCGGGGCTCGTGCGCTCCATGAGCGGGGCTCGTGCGGTCTGAGCGGGGCTCGTGCGCTCCATGAGCGGGGCTCGTGCGCTCCATGAGCGGGGCTCGTGCGGTCTGAGCGGGGCTCGTGCGCTCCATGAGCGGGGCTCGTGCGCTCCATGAGCGGGGCTCGTGCGCTCCATGAGCGGGGCTCGTGCGCTCCATGAGCGGGGCTCGTGCGGTCTGAGCGGGGCTCGTGCGCTCCATGAGCGGGGCTCGTGCGGTCTGAGCGGGGCTCGTGCCATCCGTGCGGTTCGTCATTCAAACCCGCTTCTGCGCTTCAGGTCTTCCGCTCCTCACAGCGCCTTTTGCGTGCGCTCCCTGTCCACATCCTCCAGACAGTTTCGCTCAGATTATGGAGAAAAGTCCCATCTGAGGCTGGCACTTCATGGCTCCTGTCGGTCCACGCCTTTTACTCTCTCTCTCATCACAAAATCACAGTGCTCTGGCTCACTGCCTTGACGAGAAGAGCTCGACCTCTAACTCATCCTAACTAAGTCGTCCTAACTACCTTGTGCTTACCAGCTTGTCCCAGACAAGGACCGAGATGTGTCCAATACTAATTTTCTCTATAACCTGCACAGCCTTACCTGCAACTCCAGTTTTATGTACATTTCTAAGTATATTATTTCATGTACAATTTTAAGTGTTTTAGTTTATATACATTGTAAGTGTATAGATGACATTGAAATCTGCGGGTATAAGGCTATCAGTGAAGTGCAAGTGAAAGTTAGTTTACTGCGGTGGTTATTCTTTAGGGACCGTCAACAAGTTACTGTACAGCGAGGTAAAGAAAATAAAATCCCACAGTACTTTTTTTTTGTAGGGCATTTGACCCAGTGACCCCAAACCACTTAATGATATGACTTTATATTTGGTTAGTGGTTCTCAAACTGTGGGTGAGGGTTCAGAAATTTCAAAAAGTATTAAATAATATTTACAACTCAATTGAAATGTTCTTAATCCATTGAAATATGGGCAATTTTATAAAATGCAGTGATTGGAAAAGTCTGTAAATTACAAAATTATAAAGAAAATTGGAAACTAAGTAGTGTGACTTTTTTTTTTCCTTTTTAGGGACAGTAATATTGTACTACAAATATATCAGGTGGTTCTACGTGTGCGCGGGCTTGGGGTCGAATCATGCAGCAAATGACTCGGGCCCGGGTCGGGTTTGGACAGTACGTGCTCGGGCCAGGTCGAGCTGGATTTTTTAGGCTCGATCAGTTTAATGACGTCAGTGTAGCATAATAAATGTTTTTCTCTAAACGATGCATATTAATGTGACACCCACAATGTGTGGTCACATAGTTTTATTTTATGTGATTTTGAATAATAGTGGTGGTGTTTTGTTTTGAGAAAATGGGACTCTTGTAATACCGATATTCACCACATGACGGCAGTGAGACGGCTTGAAGGTGCGCTGGCCTCTGCTTCCTGTTAATCGGCATGAGCAGAAAGCCAAGACAACACGCAAACTTATGTCTCCGTCTCTTTTGTTTTATTTCAGGTTGGTACAGTCTCACCAAGCATAAAAACAGACTCATATGAAGTCTACACACTACTAGTTATGCTGTAATATTTGTTAGTCTAAGCTAAACTACTGTAAATTGGTGTATTTTGTTGAAAATTGTTATTAGCTTATTTATGCTAACTCCCGCGCTAGCCCCATAAAACAATATTTAAACTGTTAGCGGTGATTGAACCGGCCCGATACCTGCTACATTAACATATTCAGTTTGTTTTAAGACTTGTGACTTGGGGCCAAAGACTTGAGACTCGACTTGGACTTGGGGCCAAAGACTTGTGTACATCTCTGGTTTAAGGTCATTTTATTTCCATACAGCAATGTGGAAAGTGCTCTGAATCTGTTGGTGGCATTGAGTTCACTTTTCTGGATCATTTGGAGACCACTACATCGTTTACCACTACAGCCCACTGGGCCTCTGCGTTTAGTGGCTGCACCATATGCACGATCAACAGCTATGTATTTTGTCAACAAATGCAAAAAATCATCTTTCCCCAATGTCATTGTGAATGGAGAAACAGTACAAAACGTTACAGAGTTCCGTTATTTAGGTGTCACTTTAGATTCCACTCTCACCTTTCAAAAACATATTAAACAGATGTGCCAAAGCCTCAAGTACAACATAAAAACTTTTAAAAGTATCAGAAACGCATTAACACTGGAAGCATCTCAAACATATTTCAATGCAATGATCATGTCTCGGTTTTATTACTGTATAACATGCTGGTCCCAGGCAAGCAAAACCACTCGAAGGCCGCTAGAATCACTGCATAAACAAGCCTTAAAAATCCTAGACCGGAAACCACGACAGCATCACCATTGCCATATTCTGCAAAAATACAGATTACTAAACTTCGAAAATATACAAAGATTTGCTGCTATCCGAATGGCATACAGAATTTTAAATAACTCTGCACCTGCACCTCTTAAGCACTTTGTTCAGTTCACATCAGGAGTGACCTCCAGAGCCACTCGGGCCTCCACCAGGGGCCAGTGTACCATACCAAAACGTAAAACTACATTTGCACAAACAGCCTTCTCTTATAACGCAATAAAAGAATGGAACAATCTTCCCACTGAACTGAAAAGTCAAACAAACTATTCAACGTTCTCTGTAGAACTAAAAAAGTGGTTATGGAGCGGTCAGACTTGTCAGCACTGACAGACATTTGCTTCTCCTCAAATAAGCCCAATGTAGCACTTTCTTGCTTTCTAGTTCCACACACAGTGGAAGTGTGTATGTGTATAGTATGTAAATATATATTTGTATATGTAACTGAGACAAGTGTCTTATGGACTGTTTTAATAGTGAAAGGTAAATAGGTAGGTCATGTATATTCTATAAAACAAATGTTGTAAATACTTTTTTCTGTTCATGTGTGATGCTGTGTGAGATGCTTGAGTCATGAGTGGAATTTGTGAATTGTTCTTACTAAATCTTTTGTTGTTTGCTCTGTACTATTTATTCTTGTAAATCAGGGACTGCAGATGGAAACTAGCTATTTAGCTATAATCTGGTGCGGAACATCTCTGTTTTTTATGACCTTAATGTCTCTGTACATTGTCCCTTCAAATAAAGACTAAACTAAACTAAGGAGTGGTCATGGTACATTCAACACACACATCATTTGCACTTTTGCAAATTTGTAAAAAAGCACCAAAACAGATCCGTTGATAAGATTATTGTTATTCATTTTTATTCTGCCTCTCAGGGACACAGGTGAAATATTACAAGTATAAACAGCATACTGGGGACCACAAGGAACAACACTTACAAGGCTAACTCCGCACTGGCCATGGCGATTTTCCATGGAAACTAAAGGTGCCAGCTGCAATTATCAATCATTTTCACTATTTTATCAAGATTACATCAATTTAATTATTAATTTAAGTAAACGTTATGTCTACAAGGTTTTAAATTAAAGTATATTTCTCAAAAAACATCTCCAGGGACGTGTTTTGATGATATTAGAAAGTGGAAATCAACCAGATGTCCAGATTTTGGGCAGTCTATGCGATGTAACTCTTTAAAGCACACTCTTGGCTATTGTTTAATCTCATTTGTTTGTAAGATGTTTTGTTATTCACAGCTTAATTTCATGGCAAAGATAAACAAAGGTTTGTTGCCATTCATTACCGCTGTTTCTTGCCTGCCGAGATGGTGGCCTCAGCAAAATTTGCCATTTGGTGCAGGAGCTCTATACATCCTCACAGTCAGCAAAGCCACAGCTTAAATGCAACAACAAAACAATTCACAAACTGGCAGTTCTCTGATGTGAGTGTTTTTTTAACATTCTGTAAACAATTATATTTTAAATAAAAGTTATAGTTAATAGTAATAAACAAATAAAGGACCTTCTGTCTCTAATGTCTCTAAAACAGCAACATTTCACTTTTGTAGACCAGTCGTTCTCAAACCTTTTCTCAACTGTCTTGGCTTCCATTCAAACACAATTTTGCAGCTCTAGAATTCCCATTTAGACCAACTCTGAATTAAACTTTATTTTATGTGCATGTTTTATTTCCAAAGATTTGCCACAAGAAAAGCCCTAATGCAATGACCAAAAGACTACAAAAAGATAACAAATCACACCATGTCACATCTTTTTCAGTGTATTTTAGAGTTTGGTATTTTGTGGGTTGACCTACCTTTAACGTTGAAGTATTTTGTGTGTTACCTAAGACTGCCTTATTGGCTAATTACATACTTTTTGTAATTGCTTCAAAGACAATGTGTGGAATGTTCTTGGCTTGGCTACAGTCAGACTTACACCATAGTTGACACATGACTTGATAATAATTACGTTCTTGTTTGTGGTTAATTCATTTTGATAATAATGTGATTCTCAAAGACAAGATATATATATAAGATATGGTGTTCTTGACAAGGTGGCACATCCTCCAATTGTGGTCCTTCCTAGCACCTCTTCCTCTGTTCCCCTTTGTCTGAAACATTCTCTGTGCATGTCATCTGTTGGGATATGTGCATATGGAACTTGAATGCTTCATCCAGGATAGTAGCTCTCACACTCACTAGCCCCCTGCCTCCTTCCTTACAGCTAATGTTGGGTCTCAGGGTGCTGGATTTCAGATGGAACCCTTTTTTTGTTTCTTAACATCTGTGGTATGCATCTCCACCTTTGGCCACCTTATTATTCCTGCAGGGTATATGATCAAAGGCAGGGCGGGACTTTTGGTGTTTCATTGTTAACTCTTAGTGTTGTCATTTGCCTGTGGTATTCCAGTGTACCTCTAACCATCCTCAATGTCTGTGTTACAGACTATGTCTTTTCCCGTCTTTACTGGCATTGCCTCCACTCTCTACGATCCGCTGGGGGTTAAAAGGCCAAATCCGACTCAGGTTTAGCGGACAGTGGGCCCTGTTAAATTTTGCATCATTGCTCGTATTGTTGGGCAATCATTTGTGTAAATACAATGAATTACATTTTTGTAAGAAATGTTTTTGAATGCCTCTCCATATATGCCTCCCCATATAATCAACCAATCACATTCAGACTCATGTTAAATAGGAGTCAATACACATATGCCATCATATAAAGTGCCTCTGATTACCCCCCAATAAAGTTCAGATGTTCCAGTCTTTTCCTGACATTTTCTCAGTCGCATTTTACAGCCAAAGCCATGGTCCGCACAGAGCTTCCAAAGCATCAGAGGGATCTCACTGTTAAAAGGTACCAGTAAGGAGAAGGGTACAAAAGAATTCCCAAGGCTTTAGGTAAACCATGGAACAGAATCATCATCAAGTGAAGAAAATATGGCACAACAGTAACATTACCAAGAACTGGGCGTCCCTCCAAAATGACGAGAAGGAAACTGGTCAGGGAAGCTGCCAAGAGGCCTACAGCAACATTAAAAGAGCTGCAGGAATTTCTGGCAAGTACTGGCTGTGCAGTACATGTGACAACAATCTCCTGTATTCTTCATATGTCTGGGCTGTGGGGTAGGGTGGCAAGATGACGGCCTTTTCTTACAAAGAAAAACATCCAGCCGAAAAACAACGAGCCAGGCTAAAATTTTAAAAAACACATTTTAAGTCTCCCAAAAGCATGTCGGTAATTGTGTTGTGGTCTGATGAAACCAAAGTTGAACTTTTCGGCCATAACAACATAAAGACAACACTGCACATCACCAAAAGAACACCATACTTACAGTGAAGCACGGTGGTGGCAGCATCATGCTTTGGGGCTGTTTTTCTTCAGATGGAATTGGGGCCTTAGTCAAGGTTGAGGGAATCATGACCAGTTCCAAAGACCAGTCAATGTTGGCACAAATCCTTCAGGCTTCTGCTAGAAAGCTGAAGCTTTATCTTGGCAGGCTCACCCTCCACTGTGATTTCTATGCCAAGGCTGGGTTGTCTTCTTTGGGTGCCAGAAGGTTAACACATTGGATGGATTTTTTTAGTATATAAAGTGTTATGTAAATGTGCACCTTCTTACTTGTGTGCCCTTGTGCAGAGAGTGGAGGGTCATTACACCACACCCTGCGCTCACTTGATATGTTTAGCTTGTCTGTCCCAAGAACTGACTGGGGAAAGAGGGCTTTTTCTTATGCTGCTCCCACAGCGTGGAATTCCCTCCAATCGGAGTGGAAACTGTGCGACCTCCGATTGGAATGTTGAAAAACAAAGAGCGTGAAAAAATTGTCGGCACCTTTAAATGTACGTTTTGTTCTTAATTTCTTAACTCTCTCTTAAAATGTGTTTTTTTTTTTTTTACTTTGTGTTGCTGTTATGTTTTTCGCTTTGCCCCAGGTCACCCTTGAAAAAGAGGTTTTGATCTCAACAGGCTCTTACCTGGTTAAATAAAGGTTAATAAAATAAAATAGGAGGAGCTCAGAATAGAGCCATTGATCTTTCGAGAGGAGCCTGCTGAGGTTTCAAATGCCCAGGCAGGTGATCCGAGCATGCCCCACCAGCGAACTAGGGAACGCCTCAGAATCCCCCTGGAAGAGCTGGAGAAAGTGTGTGAGGAAAGGGACGTGTGTTCAGACTGCTGCTTCCACGACCCAGATAATAGAATTAAGATGGACGGATGTTTTTGTCCCCATTGTATTAATCCTCATTTACAACAAATTAAGCCATGATTTTGTCCTGTTTGGTGTTAGCCCTAGCTCAGGGGTGTTCAATACGTTGATCGCGATCTACCGGTTTATCGCGATCTACCGGTTGATCGCGAAGGTAGTGTGGGTAGATCGCATGGAATATTTTTTTAAAAAGCAGGCGTCAGTCCTAGTTGATCCTGAAGTTTTTCTGATCGCTTCTTCCCGGTCCACACTACGTCTGCCCTCCTGAGAGATCCCCGCGGGTCCGTTAGCATCTGGAGCTGCCATGTGTGCCTGCCTTTTGACGCTCTGGATGTTTTAGTGCAGACACAGCCTTTATCTTTAAAGGTCCCATATTATGCTTTTTTGGCCTTTTCATAGTCTATGATAAAATGTATGATGTATGTATGATAAAAATTTGTGTTGTGCAACAGCCATAACCTTATAGTTATAAAATAGCACCCATCTCTGGATCTACCCCTCCTCCCTGCAAAGGCACACGGCTTGTCTGAGGGCTGCTCCTGCCTCAGCCCCGCCCGCACAGATGTACTCCTCCTCCCCCGCCCTCGGAGAGCGCGTGCTTCCCCCGCCCAACTCGTGACACAGCCCAGAGCGGAGATGGTGGGTGTGTAAGCTAAAGGCGAGGCGTGCGCCGGTAGAGAAGTTAGCGGTCCAGGGAATAAACATTTTATCGATCATGGCGGTGCTTCGCGTTGCGCTCTTATACGATCCAGTACCTGACGAAGAGTTTGAAGCGCACGGAGCACAAGAACCCCGACGACTTCAACTGGACGTCTGTTTGGTAAATATAAGCTAACGCTAGTATCGTTCGTATCCATCGTGTTATTACTCTGTAGCATTAGCTTGTTTTCATTCATGTTCAGGGGTACCTGTGAGAGTTGTCGCGCTGTGCCCTCAGAAACAGAACACATGTTGTCAAGAAAGAAGGTAATTGCTTTAGTGTGTCATAAATTACAATTGTTATTTCTCAGATAGAAAACATACAAAAAAAGAAAGTGATGCCGATTTTTTTCCTCAAAATGTATGTTGCCATTGTTACACAGTTGGACCAGTATAATTTTTGGAGTAAACATTTCTTCCTTGTAATGAATTGACTCTTACAATCATGGCAATTTTGCTTAGAACCATTTATGAAATGCCAGCTGTGTCCATTGTTTGTCTGAAATCAAATGGCTACCGGTGATATTGGTGATGTACTGGTATTACATGGGGTAAAATACTGTAATTATGAGTTGCTTTGTCAGTTTGCATGTAACTTTGAAGTAAAATACAAACACTTGGTTATGTACATTGTAACGCGCAGTGGTCAGGCGGAGACCGCTAGCTATAGCATTTAACATGTGCTCTGGGATAGCTGAGAAAAGAGCCAGACTTTCAAAAAGTTCCACTGATGCTTGGTTTATTAAACATTTAGAAACCATATAATGCCAGGTCTCCACGGCGCTAAGTCTGAATCATACATGAATGAAGATTAGTCCGTTATACCTGTACCACTCGTTACGGGGGTTGCAGAGCACAGAGATGTACGGTACGCACGGTGAGCGAGAGAAATAAAAGTAAGTGACCTCTAACCTTACAGTACAACTGTAAATGAATGAATGTTAAGTACTACAACAGTGATACAATTATAATACAGACTGTTACAACATTACAACACTAAATCCTATTTCCATTTGCAGGTTCTAAGGCGGGTTAATCTGCTGCCCTCTCCTCCTTGTACTGTTCATCGTAGCTTCAATGTGAGCTGTCTCAACTTTTATGTGTTACAAAATATCAACAACATTTATCGTGCCGACTATGGACGAATACATGGGAGAACACGAGGAGTAAGTGTATGGAACATTTGTAACAAGCTGCTGTGTGTTTTATTTGTTAGATACATGTCAAAATATACATTTTAAAAAACAATGTAATATAACAATACATACAATATAAAAAAAAAATTCAAATACTGTTTATAATAATCACAGCAAACACGTTTGTCCTTTTTTAGGCGTCTCAGATGTGTGGCCTATAGAAGTTTTGAGCTGGTGTTGGGATGCCAGGATCAGGGGTACTATTCCTTGGTGTGCAGTCCTCCGGATACGCCAGTTTTCTGATCCTGATGGGCACTATGTTAGATTTCTGCATCCTTATCAGGTCCGATCTCTGCTCAAATGAACCTGAAAACATGTGCAGCAATGATGTCCTCTTTTGAAGTCTTCTCAAAGCGTGCACAGAGGACTTCAGGCTCAGGGACAGAACTGCTCAACAAATCTGCCAGGCTCCAGGAGAACCGCAGTGAAGACAAGCTTCATCAACTCGGAGAAATAACCTACAAAGCGTAAATAGTTACTAGTTTTAAAATAACTTATTCTTTTATATGTTTGAAAATAGTTACTTACTTGCCAAAATGTGGGTTTTCCTTTGTTATATTTTGGATATGACACTTTGAATAAAGCCTTTCCTTTTGGAGTTGCCTGTTCATGTTGCATTTTCACTGAAGTGCTTTCCTGCCAAGTTTAATCTGCAAACAAGAATGTTCCAATTGTAAAACATATTTGCAGTGAGAAATAAATGGAAAAGATACAGTATCTACTTACAATTACAATACTCTATGTCTACCTATAACAGATGATCACAAATATATATTTTTACCTGCACAGGGTGTATATATATATATATATATATATATATATATATATATATATATATATATATATATATATATATACACACAGACACACAGTGGGATACAGTTTTAACAGTATCAATAATGTAAAAAAAGTTCATAAAAGATTATTCTCTAATATGATTAGTATAATCAATATCTGAGTCTGACATACTGTGTCTGAGCGTGTGAGTAATTACTGATGTTCATAATATCTATATAATCTTACATACCTTTACTTCTGACATGGTGTAACTTCAGGGTACCTGCCGCAAGTGCAGGTGCATTACTGCACCACGTGGTGTGTAGCTGGAAGATTCTGATGATGTGGTCTGGAAAAAGGTAAAGAAGTTAGTGTCTACCTATAACCATTCCTTACGATATGCATTACTTTCATTCCAACTTTCAGAAAGTAAAATCTTAGTAAAAATACTGAACAACATTTTCAAGTAAAAATAAATCTATAATGAAAAAACGCATTGCATATGAATTTAATACTTTTCATGGCTCTGTATCACCTGACAAATATTAGAAAACAATGAGAGAACAATTGGATGTGACTGTATTTAACCTATATGCTACATTAGAGCTATTAAAATGTTCTTGATTTAGAAAGTACTTGCAATAAAAGTAAATAATGCCTCGTGTAATATAGAGTTAATGTGAGTTTATGCAAAAGGACATTTAAAAGTGACATTACATCATGAATTTGCTGCCGAAAATGCAAAGGCTCTGGCTGGGGCTGAAACCATGGGGCTTAGGTTATAAGGCCATGATAAAAGTGTTTTTTTCCATTTTGCCAAGACATTGTTCTACAGATTTCACCCAAAATAACAAAGTGCGTAATATTATGCACATGCTACAACGTAAACACAGGCTGTAGAACAAACTACACGTGTGCACAGAAAACTTAAGTTAGCATTGAATTCTTGGCCAACTTCCGTCATTCATGTACTTACTGAATCATCTGTCCCTTCGATAGATAGTACCAGGTTGAAGTATCATCTTCCCAGTAAAACCACTTCTGAAATCCCGAGGTTCTGGCCGCTGTCTTCAGATAAGTGTCTTTTCAAAAACAAGCCACAATCCAAGCTTTTGTTGTATCAGCGAGTAAAGTTGGGAAAACGTGTGTTATTGTTCGCAAAGTGAAATGGATGCGGCGTCTGCTAACATAGCGCTCCTGTCCCGTGCACCAGGGGCGGGGCTGTTGACGTGAGGCCGGAGGAGCACACTTCCTCAACAGGAGGATGGGGGCCGAGGACAGCAAAGCTACGTCACTTCGGTGTGAGGCCCCGTTGGTTGTGAGAGGGCTCCACCCCTTGTTTCAAAGGATTATATCTACTAAATGCACGGATGAAAGTAAAAACTACTTTGGGGGTGTTTTTGAGGTACAAGGAACACTAGAAGGTTAAAAGCTCCAAAAAGTCGATTTTGCGTAATATGGGACCTTTAATTAAGCCTCTTTTGCGTCACTAGAGCAGGCCTATAATAATGCGTAGGAACTTGAAGGTATTTGAGGTTGTCATCCAGACGCTGTTTGAAGATCGAAGCGTTTCGACTTCTATCCAAAAGTCAGAGAGCTGGTCTAGGAACTCTGGTTTATATGCTACTCTGAGTAGCATATAAACCAGGAGGAGGAGCCTGTTTTTGTTTGGTTAATCATTTTCCCGTTGAACCCCTGAAACCTTTTCTACAATGTAGGGACAAATGTACAACACCAAATGTATTGCACATGGACGCGCTGTGGTCCCGCCCACTTCTCACAGCGCATTCATTTATGAAGTTAGTTCAACTGTCCATTTACCAGCGTTTGCTCTGATTTACTCGTAAATGTAATGTACCGAGCAATCAAATTTGTTTATTTCAGTGACGCAAGCGCCGTCACTCTAGCGCGGCAGAAGTAGTAGAGTTGGCTACAACACACGTATTCTCAAAGGCTGTGTCTGAATGTCCACACTTCTTCTCTAACCCCTCTATCACCACATAGTCCTGCCCTGTTCAGTGACTAAACAGTTACATGTAGTGACATGCACATATTTATGGACTAATAAACATCATACAAACTCAGCCATGGATTATTAACCATGGATCGCACGTTAAACATCAAATGGACTGGATTATCCAACTTTTTGCCGGAGATCTATTCACAGCTCAAGCTAAGGTAAGTGGCTAACGCCAGCAACGCTGCTGCTAACGATTTGTTTAAAGTGTTTTGTTCACAATCGTGGCTCAACAATTCACTTAAACAGCTCCTCTTTCTGCTTTTATTCAGTTCGCTCGCAGTTTGGTCTAGGGGGGACCACTAAATAGATGGAAATTATAACATCACTTTAAAGGGAGTCGTGATGCAAAAAAATACAATAACAGTGTACAATGTGTTATAATTAGAATACTACTGTATTTGCCCAGTCAAAAAGTATTTAGAAAACAGTTGTACAAATAGTACAAATTGTTTTGTATACATTCAACAATTATTTAATCTGACGTAATGTATGTAAATAATATGTACGTATGTATTTTATAATTTCAACTGTATATCCAGTGATGGGAAGAATACTATGGCAATGTATTCCATTACAGAATACTGAATACATGGTTTGAAAAGTATTTTGTAACGTATTCCATTACTTTGCCAAATGTAGGGACTGTATTCTGAATACTTGAATACTGCAGCAAGAGCCAGTGGTGAACCGTGGGACCTGGGCCATATATTGTGTAGGAGGCAGGGCAAGCAAACCAGTTTACATTGTGTGTGGAACATGCACCGCGCTGTTCACCACCGCTGTGTACACACACTTTCACCCAGAAGTTAAGACTGACAATCTTTTGAGTGACTGTAGTCCACACTCTACCGTGCACAGAGCATCAGCTGATTAACATCAGACTCCCACACACACGCTGAAATTGCGCAAAATTCTATCGATCTGCTCCAAATGACAAAAAAGCACTGAGCGTATTCCCTTTAAATTATGACTTAGATTGGGCCAAAACACCTCGGTCCCGTATCCGAGCAGCGGACAGTGCCAGAGCGCAGTGGACAGAGCTTTGCGCATCTTCTGTGTGTGTGTGCGTGTAGGTGTGTGTGAGTGCGTGTGAGTGCGTGTGTGCGTGTAGGTGTGTGTGAGTGCGTGTGTGCGTGTAGGTGTGTGTGAGTGCGTGTGTGAGTGCGTGTGTGCGTGTAGGTGTGTGTGAGTGCGTGTAGGTGCGTGTAGGTGTGTGTGAGTGCGTGTAGGTGTGTGTGAGTACGTGTGTGAATGCGTGTCTGATCGCACTTGCTGCGTGATGAACAGAGCAGGTGGATGAATAGCTGCACAGCACTTTGAATCACGTGAGTAAAACAGAGTAATCACTGGTGATTGGAATGTTGAAGTAAGTTTATGAATTAATGCGCTGTGAGAAGTGGGCGGGACCACGGCACATTCACATGCGAGACGTTTGGTGTTGGACGTGTGTTCCTCTGAACAGTTTGAATATGCATTATAATAGGTTTATTCAAGAGACACAAATGACAGAAGCAGTCTCTGCACTAAAACAAGCCTCATAAAGCACTGCTCTGAGGGCGCACGGCACTGCACCGCGGGATCTCTCCAGAGGACAGACGCGAGAGGCACTCAGAACCGGGAGGAAGTGTCAGAAAAACTTAATGATCAGGTGGGAGCGGGTTGAAAGGTCAGTCTGGTTCAGGTCTCTTCAAGACTGTCACCACACTTGATCCTTTTATATCGAAATAGGTGTTTCCATTGCTGTTTTGAGATATAAGTACATTTCCTTACGCAGAAAACGACTTGCAAGCTAAATTAACTTTAAAAATGTTTTGACATTTGATTAAAAAGAAAAATACAATGTATTCCCTTGATTTTAGTAAGTAATTCCACATATATCCACTCGTTTTTTCGCCATGTTTGGGCATTATTGTAATCACGTTAATGTCTTTATTTCACGGTTACGGTGAATAGTAAGGAAAACTGAAGTTCTGAATGATACTTAGGTATAATATGTATATTAGGCTGTGGCGGTATTAGCTAAATAAAGGAAGGTGCCGGTCAAAGAGAACATTTTCTAAGAAGTTTTGCCCCTCGGTATGAAAAATGACGACAAATGTACTATGCTGCTGCTGCACGATAGGCGGAAGTGCACGCTGCAACGGGCTAAACCAGTGTGTCAGATTAGAAGGGGTAGATCAATTCTGTTTTAGACGTTGTGTGGATACTGATATAAAGATAGGTTGTACAATAATTTGCTACTTTTATTAAGTTGTATGTGAGGAGGGCGGGGGACACTGTGAGGGGAGAGGGGAACACTAGTCAACAAGGGGGGCTGCCGCAAAGTCGCTCTTGTCGCACCGCGCCGCACGACAGAATCGCAGGATCAACGAGAGCACGCAAATCAATTGATTTAAAGTAAAGAGTTGCTTCCCCAAGTACTCAACATTAGGACTTTCAGATGATTAGACATTATATTTGATTTAGGTGTGTTTGAGTGTCTCAAACTGTGGTACTTCTTTTGGTGGTATGTGGACACCTCCTCAATTGTATGTTTACTTCATTTAGAGAACATTTTATTGACATGTTTTGCTCTTCCTTTAGTGCATTTGTAGTTAAAATTACCGTGGCAATAGTGTATTCCTACTTGGTTTATCTCTAATTCAGACCCAAAATAGTCCTGTTATAGACCCAATTTAGATTTGGCCGTACTCAGAAAGCTAGATCTTTTCTTTGGTGGTACTTGGGGTTAAAAGTTTGAGAAACACTGATTTAGGTGATATAAAATTAAGAAAATAAAATAAATAACTGTATAAATCGCATTGCCCCAAAAATACAAATTGTATTCTCTATTATGAATTAATTAAAATAAGATTATATTTGTATATAAATATATCTGTATTTTTTTGTTGATGCTGGTGGAAATATTACATTACATTGAATTACATTAGCATTATATTAGCACATGTAACAGTTGTTTGTTTATGGCGCTGTGTATTTTCCACATGATCTTAAAGTGGCTGACACAGACACAATCCAGGTTCAAGAAATCAGTTCATGGCGAGGGTCTGAAGCCGGTTGGTCAATCTGGGTTTCCATGATCACAACCTGTGGAGCACATAGAGATTTTAATCAAGGGTTCAAAAAGTAACGCTGTACTCCAAATATATCGTGAGACTACTTGGCGATAACCGTATCGATACAGAGAAAGATATTGTGATACACTTATTAACCTGGTGACTACAGCATTAAAGGAAAAAAACAAAAACAAATACAGACTATAAATTAAACCAGACAGTGTCAAATTTCACTGCACAGTTTAACTGAACATGTTTACAACAACTTTAAAAGAAATAATTAGGCTACAAGTAAATATTTTATTGACAATAGAACTATGCTAGTATTAATTTAAGATAGGGTAAAATAAGCTAAGATAGGGGGATTATATTGTTAATGTAACACTCGCACCACAGCAATGGACTGTATAGTGTTTAGCTCATTTGATCAGACATGCGGCTGGATCAAGTTTGTGAATTTGATGTGTGTGCCTGTTTCCTACAAAAGAGGGACAAGATCTTGTAGGTGATATGGAATTAGACTCTGTAAATTCATCCAATAAAGCAATCATAATGTCGAATATACATTGGACACCTTAATCTTAGGGTTAGCATGTAGAATGGAGATACCTCAAAGCAAGATTAACTGAACGGATAAAGTAAATAAACTGTTCAATGGAGGTGAACATGATTTGAGCATGATAAAACAGTAAATTGTATGGAGTTTAAAATGTTTTTGCTCATATAATATTGTTTAAAACCTGAAAATAACCAGCAGAAAATATGTCCCTAAACAGACAGAAATGAAGTACCTGATAAGTTCCACCACAAATGTTGGATGTATTAAACCCAAAGGTAACCACACTGTGCTCAGAATCAACAGTTCCAGTGCAGCTCAGGTCATTCAGATGTAGGCCTTTGTAGTTAATGCCCTTCTCCTCCAGTAAACAGCCAACCAGTGTCATCCCAACCGAGCCGCCTGTACAAGTTTAGTTTAGTTTAGTTTAGTTTATTAAGATCCCCATTAGCTCCTGAATACCAGTTGCTATTCTTCCTGGGGTCTCCTCAAATTCATTACATACATTTTTAGTGTACAATACACATACATACAAACACACACACACACACACACACATGAAAGCCCAATGTAGACAAACAAGTAAACAACACATGTATATTAAAGCAAAAATAAATAATAATAATAACCAAAATAATAATAACAATGATAAAATAATAATAGTAATAGTATAGTAGTAATGGTAATTATCACCATCACTTATATATTCTCTATCACTAAAGCTATAATAAAGACATATTCTAGCAAATAATTCCATACCCAATATTTCTTAAAGCTCATTATTGTGTAAACAGGAAAAGCTTTAACTTCTTTTGAAATAACTGTTTGTTATTCTCAAACAACAAAAAACTAGGCAATGCATTCCATGCAACCACGGCTCGATAGACAACAGTGCGTTGCGTTTGATTAGTTCTGCAAACAGGCAGCAGACCTCTTATATTTCTGCTTTGTCGTGTTCCATAATTATGAGTATCTGAGAAAAAAGTCAATTTGTCATATATTATTTCTGGTATTTTGGTTATAATGACATTTCTGATAAATGCTAATAAATAGTACTTCAGTCTACTTTTGATAGTCAACCAGGCCAAATCGTTGTGCATTGATATTACATTGGTTCTGTATGGGCAGCCCACAACTATTCGTGCTGCTTTATTCTGGGCAGTTTGTAACCTGTGTAAATTATTTTCACATGTGTTTGACCAAACAATTGCTGCATAATCAACCTGAGAAAGCACTAATGACTGAACTAGTTGTTTGGTCAACCATTGTGGAATACATTTCCTACAGTGTCTGATCATACCTATACTCCGGCCCATTTTCTGCAATACATGATTAATATGACTGCTCCATGTTAACTTAGAATCTACTGTCACACCTAATAATTTAATCTCTTCTACTTGTTCAACTACAGCTGCTCCCAGTGTTAAGTGTAATTTTGGTAATATTTTTATCATGTATTGTGATCCAATTAACATACATTTTGTTTTTTCAGCATTGATTACTAATTTATTGTCTTGTATCCACTGTGCTACCACAGCCAGCTCCTTGTTTAAGATGTTACTGAGCTGATCTGTTGTAGGTGCAGATGCATATAATGTTGTGTCATCTGCATATATAGCCATGGTTGCATTTTTCAAAACAAATGACAAATCATTAGTGAAAATAGAAAACAAAAGAGGTCCAAGGCAACTACCTTGGGGCACTCCACAACCCATCCCTTCAACATCAGAATAGCAACCATTAAAATAAACTTTATAATCTCGTTTACTTAGATAACTTTCAATCCATTTTAAAGCAGACAGTTCAAATCCATAATTACTCAACTTCTTTAATAAAATGTTGTGGTCTAAAACATCAAAGGCTGCACTCAGGTCTAAGAATATTGTCCCTATAAGATTTTTACAATCAATTTCCTGCAGCCAGTGATCTGTAATTTGAGTAAGAGCAGTTGTTGTGGAGTGACCCATTTTATATGCATGTTGATAGATGGTATACAACCCATTAACTTGAAAGAATTATTTTTGCTGTTTTCCATTGGGTTGGAAAGGAACATTTGATTAAACTTAAATTAATTATGTGAGAAACAGGTAAAGCAATTACATCTGACACAATCTTTAGCAATTTAGTTTCAAGATTATCAATACCAGCAGGTTTATCTTTGCTTTTCTGTAGTAATTCTTTAACATAATCTTCTTTTACTGTTTCAAATTGGAATTTACATTCTTTGGTTTGCATAATGCCTTTCCTTATTAATTCATAAGAAATATTTGTCTGTTGTCTAGTCTCCAGTGAATTTCTCAATTTTATTTTTTTTAAATTGGTATAAATAGTTTGCAATTTCTCCCGGTCTAGTTAAATAAACCCCATTTGATTCCAGAAATGTAATTGGTGTTTTTTTTATTTCTTCCCAATATTTCATTTAATGTTCCCCATATTTTTGCATTATCAGATTTTGCTTTTAATCCTACTTTGATAATATAAACGTATTTTACTTTTGTTCAGTTTGGTCACATAATTCCTTAATTTACGATAATTTGCCCATAGTTCTACTTTATTAGTATTAATTGCTTCCTTTTTGGCTTCATCTCTCCATTTCATATATTCCTTGAGTTCTTGATCAAGCCATGGAGCAGACACATTTCTAACAGCCCTCCTCATAGGAGCATGTTTATCCATGACCTGTGTCATCAAAGTATGAAAAACCACCACAGCTCTACAAGGATCTTGTTCTTGTGTTACCTCTGACCAATTTATGCTCCTTACATCATCAAAAAAATGATTATCTTTTAATTTAAAAAAAATTCTTTTACAAATAAGTCTTTGTCCCAATTTAGGTACATTTGTTTTCCTCATCACTGCAATTAAATTATGGTCACTACAACCAACTGGAACAGAAATGGCCTCAGAGCATAACTCTGGCACATTTGTAAAAAATTAAATCAATTAGAGTCGCTGAATGTGTACCATCTGCTTTTATATTTACTCTGGTATATTTCCTGACCAGTTGTGTCAAATTACAAGTATTCACAAAGGAAAATAATTTATTTTTTAAAAACCACAACTTTCAGATTTCCAGTCTATATTTAAATCTCCTAATAAATACATTTCATTTTCATTATCACATGCCATATCCAGCATTTCGCATAATTGGTCAAGATACATTATTGCAGCATTCGGCGGTCTATAACAACACCTAATAAGGATAGGCTTTAAATCAGGTAACTAACTGTAGCCACATTACTTCTATTCCTTCAATATTCAGATCATTTCTGACTTTAACAGGAATATGGCTTTGAACATAATAGGCTACTCCTCCACCATGTAAATTTCTGTCTAATCTGTAAATATTATATCCATCTATACCTAAAGCAGGGCTATTTATTGTTGAATCTAAATGTGTTTCCGATATTGCTAGGACTTGGAAATTATAATCCTGTATTAAATTCAGAACGTCGTTAACTTTATTCCTTAAACTGCACAATGAGCTAAATGAGCTATTTTAAATCCCTTTTTATCCAACATATCCAACAGATATTTTTGCTATCATTTTACTTTTATTGTTACATTGAGCTTCCATAACATACAGGCACAGACAACACATACATTCAACCACACACACATTCACAAATATTTTCAACATGTAGGCAATGAAATAATATATTACATCAACCGAGCAACACCTGCTCTGAATATTTTCCCTTGTCAATAAACATGTGGGTTCTTCCAATAAGGTTTGATTGCTTCCATCAACAAATAACTCTTTAACAAATAATCCATACTGTTTTAATGCAAACAAAACAAAACAGGCCCAGTGCCTTCCTCTAGACCTAATTGTCCCATTTATTTCGATAATATCTCATCATGCTTATCCAGTGTTATTTAACCCTGAGAGGATTACCATTTTCTTTCTTTCAATGGTATTTTTATTGAACAAGTTATCGGTGAAATGTACATTATGTAAACTGTACAACTTTTCATTTTCAAAAATAGGAGACAAAAAACCCCCCCCCAAAAAAACAGAAAATAAATTAAATAATAAAATGAATATGAATATTCCCCCCACATACATAAAATACAATTACAAATCGCAGACCAGCTGCCAAACCAAAGTACAACCAATAACACCACAAAAATATGGCAATAGAATTGGATTACATACAGTGTAACACATAATTGAAAAAATAAATAAATAAGTGAAAATAATAATACAAAAATATTTTTAAATCTAAAAGTAAAAGGGAAGGCGGGAGGGAGGGAAGGGGGAGGGAGGGGGCTACCCTGAAACAATAGTTGTGAGTCTCTCAAAAAAGTCTAAAAAAGGACGCCACATTTTATAAAATTTGTTCTCTGATCCCTGAACAGTGTACCTAATTTTTTCGAAGTCTATACATGACATTAAATCTTTTATCCACTGTGCATGAGAAGGTGATGCAGTGTCCTTCCACTTAAACAATATAGCTCGCCTAGCAATTAAAAGTGAGAAAGACATAACTTTAAACTTGGAGTTAGACAGATTAAGGCCCGGGGCCAGACCGAAAAGAGCACGGAGAGGATCAGGTTTAATGTGGCATTGCAGGACTTCTGAAATGGTCTGAAAAACAGAATTCCAGAAATTGACCAATGAGGGGCAGGACCAATACATGTGAAGCAATGTGCCAGGTGCGCTGTTACACTTTGTACAGGTGGGGTCCACGTCAGGGTAGATACGCGCCAGTTTAGCCTTGGACAGATGCACTCTGTGGACAATCTTAAATTGAATGAGTGCATGTCGTGCACACATTGACGTTGTATGAACCTGGTTAAGAATGGAGCCCCACACCTCGTCCGTGAGAGGAAAATTAAGGTCTTGTTCCCACTTGGATCTAATAGCCGCTACCGGCGGGCAACTTAGATCGGAAATAGAATTATAAAGAGCTGAGATTATGCCTTTTGAAGTAGGTTTGACTAATAAAAAACTATCAATAGGATTATCTACAGGTTTTTGGGGGAACTTTGCTGTCATGCCCTGAATGTAGTGTCTGACCTGCAGGAAACGAAAAAAACTGTGAGGGAGCAATTTCAAATTTTGCCGATATCTGGGAGAAGCAAATTGTCCATTCATATACAAGTCACCAAAACATCTTAGTCAGTCCTTTTTTATGCCACAATAGCATTACAGTTTTGACATACTTGTCAGCCACATTGTGATCTGTGAACTTTTTAGTCTCACCTTTAAATGTTTTTATCAGCGTGGCTGGATGAATGATTCCATGCCTCACCCCAGCATCCCTCAATTTGGTCCTGATCTCCCGAAAGCTTGCACGTTTCTTCGCCATCTCTGTGGTCAAGTCCGGGAAAATCTTCAGTTTCATCCCATGTACTTGTAGCACCTTCTCCCTCTGCACAATTTTAATGATCTCGTCTCTCGTCGTCCTCTTTTGTAGGCGCACAATCATCGCTCTGTTTGCGTTCTCTGTTGGCCCAGTCCGGTGCGCTATTTCCACATCTGACTCCGACTGCAGTTTCTCATGAAATAGTTCTTTGAACAGTTTAGACATGTAGCTTGTCGGGTTGCCCTTTTCACTGTCCTTCGCCAGGCCGAATACGCGCACATTATATTTCCGACTGTGCATTTCTAGCCGTTCTGCTTTCTCTTTAAGTTCCAAATTGGCTTTGCGCACTTCTCCATATGAGATCTCCAACTTCGTGATCCGCTCATCCATAGTCGACAAAGTTTTATCTACTTCGACTAGTTTCCATGTGCAACCAGAGATGTCTTCCTTGATTGTATTAAATTGAGATACCACAACACTTATCTCCTCTTTTAATATAGAGCGTATCAAATGCGCGAGCTCACTGTTTTGCACACCTGTTGTCGCGTCATGCGCTTCCACATGTTGAGTCACGGCATTTTCCTCTTCCTCGTCAAATTTAGACGGACCTTTTTGTTTTTTGGGTGGCATGATGCTTAGTAAAGTCTCTCACTTTAGTCTTATGAACTTTTTAGGCACTTGTTTCGATTAAGAACCTCAATTTTACCGAATGATCAGAGCTCAGCGTCCTCGCCATGTTCTCAGCTGCTGCGCATGCGCATAAGTGGCTGGGGGTCCTGGAAAGAAACAAAGGAATAGGTTATCTTTTCAACTTCCAGCTATAATTCCAAACTTCTCAGTTTCAATTTCTCAGTCATAAGTGTTAATATCTGTCTGCCAATCAACGTAGAGCTTAAGATTAAGGTATATTTTATAAATCCCTTGGGAGGGAAATATATTCACTGCATTTGACTCAGCGTACAGCTTGTCAGGAGCAGTGAGCAGCTGCAGTAGATCCCTGGTTCTATCCAGGCCAAGCAGGTACTAAACCAGAGGTCTCCAACCTTTTTCCAACCGATGAGCTACTTTTGCAAGAAACTGAGTCTAACAGCGATGGAAAGCCTTGGGCCACAATCACATGCCCATATAACATTACCATTAACTAACTATTATTGCAGTGTTTTTCAATCTTTTTTGAACCACAACACACTTTTATGGTTGACTAGATGTGCACACAACACCCAACAAAACATTATCAAATGACACCAACGATTAAAAAAATAAAAAAAACCGAGCTAAAATTTGAATTTTGTATTGTATTATATTTTTATAATAGTTGTTGCTAGTTTCTTTTCTGGTTCACAAGTTTGCTCAGGACACTTCAAAATGCCCAAATATTTCATAAAATGACAAAGTGTAATTTTGTCAAAGCAGTATGTTCCTTAGCACAAAAGTTGGGCAAAGATATTAATGCACAAAGTTGGGCATTGGATGTTTAAATGTAAAACTATAAGAGGCATGTGGTACTGGTTTCTCAAATTTGATTAATTCAGTGTAATATGTTAAATTCCTAAAACCTACGGGGAGCTACTTGGAAGAGGGTGGAGAGCTACGGTTAGCTCCCGAGCTACAGGTTGGAGACCTGTGTACAAAACTGTTTATGCTGGCAGAATCCATGGTTATTATGGAGGTTCTATGGATATGGGTCTGTTGTGGGCAATTTCCATGGATACTGTACCAGATTCTAAACAAATGTAACAAATGGAAATGCAATGAGGCCGAGTAGGGCAGAGTAAATAGGATCTACAGATCATGAGCTTGGCTTGGATGGAACCACCTCTAGCTGAAGGATTTTTCTTATTGTGCATGCTTTGATGAGGAGAACCAGAGAGCCTGAAGGAAAGTCAATCAGAAACAGGGAGACTGTGCAACTGCAGAGAATGCTTGGATTAGTATGATCATCATACGCTTTTGATTAGTTTAGATGTATTTATTTTTGATGAATTGAAATATTGCTGATTAGTTTCAGTACTGCTACTGAAGGCCAAGCCACTAGAATCTAGAAAGCAATATTAAGAATGTTGAATCAAATAATCTCACATGCAGTCAGTCAACCTCTATAGGCTAAATGTCTTTGTTGAACTCGTACCATAAGTGCTGCCTCCTCTGAAGTTTTTAACGTTGGGGTTGTTACTTCTGCAGAAACAGGCAACAACAACAATGAATTTACATTTAAATGATTTATTTCTGACTGGTTTCAATATACCAATAACTGCTGAAAAAAGGTTAGTTTAGTTTTTAGAAAAGTTAGAATTAAAATAAATCTTACAACAGCTGTCTTGGTTTCTAAAGCTGCTGAGCTTGGCGGTCCGGGCGTAGGCGTGCACAAAGTGGCTGTAGAGATCATCGACTTCAGGATAGGTACACAGCAGGTTATCAGCGCAGAAAGTGACATAGGGAGCCGTAGCAACTGAACTCAAAACCGCCACAAGGGCCAGATTGTCAGTACATCTGCGAGTACTTAAGTAAATGCCATGTATTTGAGCTGAAATAAGATATACAGCATAAAGAGATACAACAAATGGTTAAGACGAGCTTTTTCCAGCTCAGGCTTCTGGGCAAAGTCAAACCATATCTACCACTAAATCAAATGGAGAGAGTAATTCGCGCATTAATATCATCACGCCTAGATTATTGTAATTCTTTATATCTTGGTTTGAAAAATTCATCTCTCCAGAGATTGCAGCTTGTACAGAATGCGGCAGCGCGTCTGCTTACGGGAAGAAGATGCAGGGACCATACTTCTGCGGTGTTATCCTCACTTCATTGGCTCCCCGTCCCCTGCCGCATTCAATTCAAGACCTTGCTTTATGTCTATAAGTTCTTAAATGGCTTGGCACCTTCATATTTGAGCGATTTATTAATATTGCATGCTCCGGTCAGAGCACTAAGGTCCGCCGATAAGCTGCTCCTGGACTGTACCAGGTCCAGGCTGAAGTCCAGGGGCGACAGAGCCTTTTCAGTCGCCGGCCCAGGCTATGGAATGCTCTTCCATATAATATAAGAGCGGCGAGTTCGATTCTGAGCTTTAAATCACTTTTAAAAACATACCTCTTTGCGCTGGCTTTTAATTCAAATTGAACTGAGCCCTTTTATAAATAGTATAAATGCTTGTGTTTTCTAAACATTGTGTCCAGGAAACTTTGTGTTTTTAATATTGTGTTGTTTTATTGTTGTTGTCCAGCACTTTGGGATAATGTCTTATTATTGTATAAGGTGCTTTATAAATAAAGATGACCTTGACCTTGACCTTGAACAAATCAAACATCTCGTAGGTAATAATAAACCAATTATATGTATATTTACCCTTGCGCCACATATTGTTACTGTTTATTGTTCAGTTTGTGCAGCCACGTGGCACCTTAATTGCACCAGTTAATAATGTATCATGCTTCGGTTATAATTTGCACCTAGAGAACATATATTGTTAGTTACGACTGTTTACACCTTTGCTTACATGTTTACGAAGGGTTTTCTGTCGAATGTTCCCCTAATTAGTCTCACCTTAGTTTCACCTTAGTTTCAACCCTGCAGTACATTTTTCCATCCATAATATGGTGCTATTTCTCTTACACTGTGTCGCGTATTTTTCGTTGATTATCTGGCAAACTGAGGTGCACGGTGGCAGAGCGGCTTGAGCTTCTGCCTCCCAATAAAGAGATTGTGGGTTGGATCCCGGACCACCCCAACATCACACAATCTGTCTGGGTGGAGTTTGCACACACACACACCTACAAACAACACCCCCAACTACTACCAAATATTGCTGTTCATCATGTTCTAGTTCGGATTAAAGTTTGGAATTATATCATCTGGACAATCTTCATTTAATACACCAAGTCACCTTGCCTTTTGACCGAGGATAGGGAAATCTAGCTGCCAATCACCCAGCATACCTTCTGCACGCGCATGTCCTCAACAACTGTCATTTATATTGACTATTTGGCAAAATCAGAGAAAAATATCATTGCATAATAATTTGGAACACAGTGTATGAGGTTTTTCAAAGCATTATGAACAGTGCATCTGTACCCGACTTCGAGACTTTTCCAGCAAATATAAATATACTCCAAATGCTAAGAAGGATGGCAGGATTGCTGTGGTGGTGTGAGTGGTAGGATGTTTGTACTGTTCATCGGTGTAGACTATACTAGTGTTTTTCAACCTTTTTTGAGCTGTGGCACTTTTTGTGTTTAAACAATGCCATGGCACACCAACTACTAAAACATTGCCAAATCAGACCATTTAGTTATAAATAGTAAATAAAGTCTGTGCCACTGTCTGGTTCTTTAAATTTGGTAATAGTGATGGTTTTGCGTTGATTTTTGGTGCAGAAGTTGCTCAGGACACTCTAAATTGCAAATTAGTCAGTTACACTTGCATTTGGGACTCTGTTAACTCATAATGGACATTTTATTAAGGCACACCTCAAGGCACACAAGTGTTCTTTACCACTGTGTTAAAATGAAGGAACTTGAGTGCATGCCAACAAGCGAGAGAGCGAGAGAGCGAGAAGGCTCCGTGGTGGTGCTAGGAGCAAGCCCACAGCTCACTGCCTCTGCGATGGGAGCAGATCTGTGACTCTGTGATGGGAGCAGCTCTGTGACTCTGTGATGGGAGCAGCTCTGTGACTCTGTGATGGGAGCAGCTCTGTGACTCTGTGATGGGAGCAGCTCTGTGACTCTGTGATGGGAGCAGCTCTGTGACTCTGTGATGGGAGCAGCTCTGTGACTCTGTGGCTGAACATGACGAGATGAGCGAGACATCAACGTACTGATCCACGCCACCATCTACATCACAGATAGTGGGATGTCATTTGGACATGAAAAATGTATTCGGTTGGTGACGTAGAGGCAGAGTGAGGACGTCTCTGTGCTGTGGACTGTAACAGAGTGAGAATGTCTCTGTGCTGTGGATTGATGCAGAGTATGGACGTCTCTGTGCTGTGTAGTGATGCAGAGTATGGATGTCTCTGTGCTGTGGACTGTAACAGAGTGAGAATGTCTCTGTGCTGTGGAGTGACGCAGAGTGACAACGTTTCTGGCTCAGGGGCTTAGAACTTGCAAGTTGTCAAAATTAAGAGGGACATCATTCAAATGATGAGCTTTTAGGAGCAGACAGTTATGTTTGTATCACATGGCAGAAATTTCTTTGCAACTAGTGTAGCTGCTCAATAACATCACCCACAAGCCAGACTCATACAATATAAAATTTGTAACAAAACCATAATCTCAGTGAAACAAACAATTAACAAAATTATCCCAAATACACAAATAACCTCCTTCATCTGTTCCCCAGTTTAACATTTATAAATTTCACTGATACAAGTACAAACAAAGTCCTGTATCAGTGATTACACTGTAAAAATGCATTAAAGTTTAGGCTACGTATATTTACAAAATAACCCCCCAAAAAAAACACCAAAACATAAATTATTATGTTTTAAATGGGGCAGATCATTCTTAAGATCTGCCCCATTTATGTATGTATATATGTATATATGTTCATTTTACTTATAATGCAAGTCTATTTTACATCTCCGTGGCTTGGGGCCAAATCCATTCTGGATCTGCTCCAATACAACATCTGTATCACCTATCCCCACCATCACACCCAGACCTACATCAACTTAAAGGTGGAATGGAGGATTTCGGGCAACAAATCAGAATCTCATTTCCTCGTGGGTAGCACAAATAACTGGTCCGCTCAGGTGTCAATCATTCTCTGCATGCTAATGCACGCCCAGGGGGGGAAACGCTCACTCCCCTGGCCGCGCATGCGTGGTTGATATGCTAGTGTGTTTATGTAGCAGGAGGTTAGCGGCGAGTTCCGTCATTGTAGGTCTAAACTTTCATCCGCGAAGTACCGAAATGGCTGAGGGACGAAAGAGAGACTGTTTTCGAGCTTTCACAGAAGAGACGAAAGTCTGCAGAGGAAAGAAACAAAACGCGTGTTATTCTGGGGGAATCGTTTACGCGCTGGCGAGCATTGAAAGCGCAAAACAAGCTGATGCCTCCGTTGCAAACTTTCTGCTGGACAGGTAACTGTTTATCTGACTCTTCTTTTTAGCTTATTGTATGTGGAATGTATTATTGTAGACTAACTGGAACGTGCACTTTTATGGCTTAGCAGACACAAGTAAAACACACGTTTTTTTTTAATGTGTTACTCAAAGTAGTTTGTAATGGTAAATTTTAATTTATAATGGTACAGTTTTTAAATCTTCTTTGCGGAGGTTGTCGTGAGAAAGCGACACCAATCGTCTTGTAAACAAATGCGCATGGAGCAGTGCTGCTGGGCGTGCTCGTGCACGAGGTTTCGTAAGCGTTCAGTCAGGAGAAACGGGGAGGGACGGAGGGGGAACCTGCGCATGCGTTTTTTCAACAGTCGCAGATTTTCAAATCGGCGAGAAATCCTCCATTCAACCTTTAACATCCATTTTGCAGATCCAAATGTAGTGATCTTTTGCAGATCCTTGACGGTATTGGCCCACTGGAAAAAAAGACACCGGCTTGGCTCTAAACGTGGACTCGATTGGATGTTCGGATATCTTTGCTGTCTGGGAAAGCATCATTGTGCTAGTCTCCTGCTGCTGTTCTGTCCTGCTGCCTTTCTCATTTTAATAACCAACACTTACATTCTGATAAAGTGACATAGGTCTGATTTTGTCAAGCAATATGAAACTCAACAAATCTGCTGTGTGTCTGGTCAGGCCGCCTGTCTCTGTTACCTCCTCTGCCCTGCGCACTGCAGCTCTGAGCAAATATATATAAAGAAAAGTCCCCCCTTAATGAATAGGTCTTGATGCCCATGGTCACATGTTTATTTTCTTTCATTTATTAACTGTATTATTGTTATTTTTGTCATAGTATCCATGCAAACACACTATGATTGACTGGATGACTCCAGGAAGAATAGCTGTGGTCTCATCTAATGGAGAACCAAATAAATACAAATGGGAGAAGCTTAGAATAGAACCGCTGCTCCTTCACATCGAGTGGAGCCAGCCGAGGTTGCAGATGCCTTGCTGGGGAGGTGTTCACAGCATGCCCCACCATCTGACCTGGGAACGCCTCAGAATCCCCCTGGAAGATCCGGAGAAAGAGTGTGTGGAAAGGGAAGTGTGGGCCTCACTGCTCAGACAGCTGCTTCCACGATCCAGAGAAGAGAATTAAGATGGATGGATGTTTTTGTCCTCTTTGTATTAAACCTCATTTACAACAAATTGAGTCATGGTTTAGTCCTGTTTAAGATAGGCGTTAGCCCTGGCTTATTCCTGATGCAGGACTGTTTTTGATCTAATTAGAGCTGGTGGTACTTGGATTGCCAAATCATTTCTTAGCTGGTACTTGGTGAAAAATGTTTGCAAAGCACCGCAGTAGATCATTGTTGAATCTTAATGAACATTTTATACACATTATTACACATTTGATCTGTGGCCAATTTTGTACAATAATAGGCAATAAAAGACATGGCTTAGGATTTTATTTATTTTTTTATTTTTTATGCTTAGATCAGTACAGAGGAAGAAAATTTGAAGATGTATTTAATCAAAAGTAATCACATAAATTATTATAAATTAAAAAACTAAACAAAAACAAATTTCCATTTTAAGCAACACTAAACTTACTGGCGGCAAAACTAATCATTTGAGTGTTTTTCTTGAAGTATTTGAATTTCAAGATTTGTTCCTGGTTTGTGAATTTATTGCAGTTTGTGAATTTTGGCAATAAACTTTTTTTTTTTTTCTAATTTTGTCTGATGTCAGTGAAAAATCCTACAGCTATTTTCTAATCTCAATTAAAGTGTTTGTGTTTAAACTTAAAAAAAAAATCATACATTTAGTTGCCTTTTAAGCATTTTTTTTCCCAAACTGATTTAAACTTTCTTCCCAACATAATGATTTTCAGATGATTAGAAACTGATTATTTGATTATTTTTTGATTTAGGTGATATAAAATGAAGAGAAAAATATTGTTTAAAATGAATTGACCCCAAAAATACAAATATTTATACACTTATTATTAAGGCTATTTTTGTTTTCAATATTGTACACATGTGATGTATCTCCTTACAATTATTACTATATATCCATATATATATTTGTATTTTTAGAGGGCCACAAAAACTCCATACAGGTGTAACTCAGAATGTGCAAAGGAACATTAATATTTGCTACAGGAGATGCTGGTGGAAGGATGTTGTATATATTAGCATTATATTAGCACATGTAACAGTTGTTTGTTTACGGCGCTGTGTATTTGCCACATGATCTTAAAGTGGCAGACACAGGTTCTTTTACACCTTCAGGAGCGTCACAATCCAGGTTCAAGAAATCAGTTCATGGCGAGGGTCTGAAGCCGGTTGGTCAGTCAGGTTTGTTATGGTCACAATCTGTGGAGCACAGAGAAATTTTAATCAAGGGATCAAGAAGTTGGGCTGGCAAGGGTAAATTATGATACAGCAATGTATAGAGACTTCTTGGCCATGTGCGTATTGATACAGAGATAGGTTTTGTGGTACACTCATTGACCAGCTGCCTACTACATTAAGGCTGAATCTGATGGGTTGAAAGGGTGAATTATTCATAGGTCAATTAGATTCTGATGTTGAGGACATCATCAACATGAAATTCCAGTGCATTATGTTACTCTACGATGATCATTTTAGTCTGTTTTTTTTTTAAACCCAGTTTTAAGAGATGTCCATGTCACAGGACATCATATCAAACTTCGAGTATTTGGACACGTGTTTCATCGTGGACCCTGTAACAAGATACGTATTGTATCGTGAGGTACCAGGCAATACCCAGCCCTAGTTCAAAAGTACTTGTCTGACTTGAATTTGATCTGTTAATCTTAGCTTGCTTCGATTCACTTTTGAATTGGGCTACATGATTGAATAACCTTTTGAGACTTTTTTAATGTTTATATTTCAAGTAGAGTATCAAGATTATTTTATTTCTCACTCCAATGGGAGGTACTTTCGCTTTGAATATGTCAGTTAATCAAGAATATTAAAAACTACACCAATCATGAGATTAATGGTAAATTATACTTACTCTGTCCAGAGCATGACCAGGGCTGAGATCTCTCAGACTCCTCCGCAGGTCTGAAAATAAAACACAGAGCAACATTTTAATTATGACTATTATTATACTGCATAGTTGACCAATTTGTCAGTATCTGAACCACAAATATTCTTCATTCATTCCACTGATACCATTTTCCGTACTTTACATATTTTGAAATATTTAGTAATTATAGTCTAAATCTTTCCACATTTTATTGCACAGCACAGATAGATTTGTAAAATGTATGGAAAGTAAAAGAAATTGGTTACCGGGACACAGTTTTTGGCGGCGATGCACAGACTGACTTGGCAGTGCAGGTACATGTCAGTAGCAGTGACGCCGACATATTCAAAAACGTTAAAGGCAAAAGCTGCATCTGTGGCCTTTCCGTTGGAAATGGTCTCCACAGTTCCATCAGCAGGAACTGCACATCTGGAAAGGAAGAAATACAATTAAAAAATAAACACACTATTTAAAAGCTCTTCTCAATGCAGACTTGATGTCCACAAGCAAATAATATACATTTAAATGATACAATTTATTTCAGTTGAAAATCTACAAACAGACCATGAAGCATTTTTATAATACCGTAAAATTTGGACTATAAGCCGCTACTTTTTTCTCATGATTTCAACCCTGCAGTTTATACAGCGGGAACGGCCTCTAGGGGCGCTCTAGCAGGAAGTGCAAGAGTTCGACAGACCGGTAAAAGAGAGAGTGCGTGAAGGAATACACTAGTTTGATTGTGTTTTGAACAGTCAGTTTGGATCACGCACACACCATCATCACGGAAAACACACAAAGAAATTGCAATCGATGTGGAGCCAAAGGAGGACATAAAGCTGTTGCACGTGAGCTTGTCATCAATGAATCGATGGTGAGACGTCGGAGGCGGCCGAGTGAAGAATGGACTCAATGCACTGCCGTGTTACAGGTACCGTTTGGAAGAAGGCATGAGTTCAATTAAAACTCTGCGTGTTCCATCCTTCTGTGTAAATGTCTCATGTTACAACGTGGACACCTGCGGCTTATAGTCAGGTGCAGCTTATATATGTACAAAGTTGTTTTTCTTTGTAAATATGGCTGGTGCGGCTTATACTCAGGTGCGCTCAATAGTCCGAATTTTAAAGTATATATTTTTCTTTACCAATAGTAGTATAGTGTTATTCAACTAGATGTGTTTGTTATTTTGTTGACCTCAAGACATTTTTGTGAAAAGACTAAATGGACATTGGCTTGTGTCTTACTTTGAGGCGATGAGGTCATATCTGTTGGCACCATTGGGGTCAGAGCCAGGGGTGGTAAAGCACTTGTCAATGACCAGCGCCAGAGTGTCTCCGTCCAGCTCAGTCGCCTGCAGATGCACAAACACCTTCTGGTCTAAGGCCAGTTCAGTGGTGGAGCTCACAGCGGCCGTGAAGTCTGAGTCGGTGAAGATTCCAATGGTCATGGTGAAGGAGAATTCTACTGTGGTGTAAGTCATAGTCACAGAGCTGCAACAGACACAAAGCACATGTGAGTATAAAAAACATTTTACAACATATTACTGACATCCTGAGGCACAGTATATCCCATGTACGTTCACTTGTAATTAGGAGAATGTAAGGTTACTCGAAAAAGTAATCAAGTAAGATTACTCTGACCAGAAAATTTCCGATCAACACTTGAAGTCCGTTAGCTAATTTTAATTCAATACATAAATGAGTCTAGAGGAAAACTTACTCATGTGGTAACTTACCCGTCTTTGATCTTGAAGGAGGCAGTGCTGGGTGTGGCTGGTTGGTTGTAGGTGCAAGAAAAACCAATTTCCAGCTTGTTTTCACGCGTGATAGTGGTGCTGTGTGTGTTCTGGATCAAGTTTGAGAATTTGACTTGTGTGCCTGTTTCCTACAAAAGAGGGACAAGATCTTGTAGGTGACATAAAATTAGACTCTGCACTTCCATTAAACATCACAGGTCAGAAGCAGCATTTGAAATATCTGTTTCTTCAATGTCAGTCTGTTTATTTGAAGGTTCTAACTCTTTTGGACATCTTAATCTTTATATATATCTTTATATAATTCCCACTAACTTAAATAAAAATCATGCATGTATAATAGAGATAACTCAAAGCACAAGTCGGCATACACCAGCAGAGGGTGCTATCACTTGATAAATTGGATGGATAAAATAAATAAATTGATAAATGGAGTACAGTTGTGTGAAGTTTAAATGTTTTTGATCACATAATATTGCTTAAAAACCTGGAAATAACCATTTAGAAGCAAATACGCCCTTTAACACAGGGACAGAAATTAAGTACCTGATAAGTTCCACCACAGACGCTGGATGTATCAAACCCAAAGGTAATCTCATGGTTCAAAGAATTAACAGTTCCAGTGCAGCTCGGCTCATTCAGATGTAGGCCTTTGTAGTTAATGCCCTTCTCCTCCAGTAAACAGCCGAACAGTGTCACCTCAGCCGAGCCATCTGTACAAGTGGCATCCTCTCCTGTAAAGAAAAAAGGAATAAGGTTATAATCATTAATTGGAGCTAAATAATCTTGAACTGTCTTGAACATTTTTCTCTAGTCATAAATGATTACTTCTGTCATAGTTTGTAGGGTATTATTATTATTATTGTTGTTGTTATTATTATTATTATTCATAGTTTAATTCCTAGTTTCTGAAGTTTTTTTTTTTTTTTTTTTTTTTAACTGACAATCACAATAAAACCCTCTCTGCGTTTGACTTTTAATTTCTTTTAAGGGAACTTTGTCCTCTGCATTTGACACATTGTTGAAAACAGGTGCAGAAACCTGGATCTGGATCTGGAGCAGTGCTCAGGGTTAGAAATAAAACCCACAGCTACACTGACCATGAAGCAACTCTGGCAAAGTATGACAACTTGAGCACTATCCTCTAGTTCTGCCAACTTTATTGGTGTGAATTATGCCTTTTCCCTTTGGTTAGTATTTGATTAGTTCAGATTGATTTATTTTTGACATAGTGAAATATTTCTGATTGGTTTAAGTGTTATCAAAATAATCTCACATTATCATTCAATACTTAAAGCAGTCATACAAATGTGACTCTGACCCTCAAAGGCTAAATGGCTTTGTTGAACTCGTACCATACTTGCTGTCTGCTCTCAAGGTGTTAATCTCGGCGTCGTTGCTTCTGCAGAAACAAGCAGAGTCTCCACTGGGGGCCACAGCACAGAACTCATGGCTCACACAGTCATGGCTCACACAAACAGACACAGCTGAAAAACAACAATAAACATGGTTTTATTGTTAACACTAAATATTACATTAACAGTTTGAATTTACATTTAGATGATTTATCTCTGACTGGTTTCAATATACAAATACAAAAAAAGAGTTAGTTTTAAAATAAATCTTACGACAGTTGGCTTGGTCTCTAAAGCTGCTGAGCTTGGCGGTCCGGGCGTAGGCGTGCACAAAGTAGCAGTAGAGATCATCGACTTCAGGATAGGTACACATTAGGTTATCAGCGCAGAACGTGACGTAGGGAGCGGTGGCAACTGAACTCGAAGCCGCCACAAGGGCCAGTTTGTTAGTGCATCTGCGAAACAAGACACAGCACCACAATGAAACACAAATGAGCTCAACAGTGCCTGCACTTCTCTGGTTCTGTAAGTTACTGAACATTTTTAATCACCGACCTTTAGAAAAATGGGGTTTGTAAGAATGATAAACACATGTAAATAAAGAATATTACAGTGTTTCAGAACACAGAAGAAATACAGTCTCATGGTGACTGGGTGATGTCATGTGCTCATGTGATTTGTTGATTTTTATGTTATATGATGTTATTGGTTCATTATAGACAAACCAAATCAAAAAGGTAGTTGACAGAGTTTGGCTCACTTTGTTTGTCTCTCGGAGCAGGTAATCCCATCACCAGCAGCGTCTGCAGTCACAGTGCCACAGCTACGAGGAGAAATCAACAATTAATACACTATACAGGGCAAATTCAAACCATTGTGTAGTTAGAGACTTCATGTTCAGACATGTTTCTCAATGTTTTTTCTCATCACTTCTGTTTTTCTTGTTTAGATTTGGTCATGGCCTGTCATATTCCTCTGACTCGTCGTCTTACCTTGCAGCAGGGTCCTTGTGATTAGTGAACGCAGCAGCAGAGGCATCAGTGCACATACCGGCTGAATATACAGATGCAGTCGTTGGCACTGTGGAGTCAAAAGTACAAAGTTACAAGTAATGTTTTTAGAATCTTACAAAACTATCTCTGTGTATCTATATATCTATCTGGCTATCTCTCTCGCTCTCTCTCTCTCCATATATGGTAAACATCACATGAAAGGAATTACAAAACTGAACTGACTTTTCCTGAATATATTTGTCCTTAAAAAAGCTTTAGTTTTTAAGACTTTCCTTCCAAGTGGTTTCAAACACGTTATAGTATGTTACATTAGGTTTAGACGATTCACACACTAAAACTGTTTCTTTTTCACTTAATTGTTCTTGTGAAAAACAGAACATAGAAGTACAAACGTAGAGGTCATGTGTTTGAAGATATACAGTATAAAGACATACGAGAAATCATAAATAATATAAAACTAAATGTAAATCAACCTAATTATTGGCAGAGGAATGGTGCACCTGTGTGAGTGATGTGCAGTAAGGTGCCATCAAAGAAAAGCTTGGTGATGACACCGTTGCTGTCGGTGAAAGAGGCAGTGACTCCGTCGTTGTCTTTGGTCAGGACCACATCCATGTGTGTCACTGCAGTTGTGCTGAGGGTGACGACGCCCACTCCTCCATCAACCTGTGGAGTCAGGTGTTACTTTTAGTTTTTAGTTCGTTTTGGAAGGATCAACAAGAGCAGAGATATGTTTATTTAATATCAGCAGTTAATTAAATTATTATATTATACTATATTATATTATATTTTCATTTAAATCCATTTTACTTCAACTGGAGATATAGTTTTTAATAATATTACCCTAGCAATATTCTGCTACTCTCCACATCTCTGATATAGTATGAAGTTTATTTCTATTTACCTATAGTTATTTGGTTGTGGGCTTAGTCACTTTAAAGAATGCATACTTTTGTCTGATTTGTCAACCACAAAGGTTTGACTGTGTTTGGGTAAAACAAAGTAATGGTTTGGAGTGTGGGATTATATATAAATATATTATGAATAAATGAGATATACGTACTGAAACGTGTCCCCCCTGGTACAGATGAATAGCGTCTGTTGTTGATGTTGTGTAGATGGCTACTGCGTCCAAAAAGGGCGTGTCAGTGAGGCGGCGCCCTTTGAAGTATCCAACAGCAGTGAATCCAGAGGTCGCCTTGAGGATGTTGTAGGAACAAAAGTCAGGAGTAGCACCCGGTACGTTATTAAAATCCAGCACACTGGGGCCCACGATGGAGCAGAAGTGTTCGACCCCACATCTGAAAGAGATCAAAGAGAAAATGTAAACTCTGTCCCAAACATTAGCTTCTACATATTATTAGAGTTAGATTTAAAGACATTCTTCTGCAGATAATTGACTTAACTCAAACCTCAAAACAAGAAGTCAAATCAAAAGTATCACAGGTAAATACAAGTCCAAGTACAGTAGGAATTTCGTCTGAATACAACTGAAATTCATGTAAATAGAGCTGTACATTGAAAAATGAATAACAGGATATTTACACGTCATTGCCGAGACAGACTTGACCTGTGGTGCAGTCGGAGGCATCAGTAGTTGAACCAGTGGATAGACAGGTTGTAGTGACACAAGTATCACTGTTTGTATCTGTGCCATCCGGAACTAAGGTGACGGCACCTAAAGAGAAAAACATTGTATTATGATGACAGTTACTTAATTATGAAACTTGTTAATCCTGGTGAGGAGCAGTGAGGGCTGAACAATTGTAATTCTAATCGTAAATCAAACCGGGTAAGAATGGCTTCAACTAAGAAAACATCAAAGAATAAAAATAATAATGACAGCAGAATGTAATCTTTGTTCTTCGAGTCATGCAAACCGGAGGAGACTGCGCACAGAAAGGAGGCGGGATGTAACCCTGGACCTTCTTACTGTGAGGTGAGGGTGCTATAGTCACCATTGTGCATCCAAAATGATTCCACAATAAGAAATCTACAATTGTTGAGCTCATCTTTGAAGTAGGACTGAAACACGTACCGAGCCGACAGCCAGTGAGGTCCACAGTAGCAGTGTAAGGTCCAGTTGTTGTCGCAGCTGATGTAGTATGAACACTACCAGGGTATGTGAAAACAAACATCTACAATGACAGCCACAAGAAGAGGAATCAGACAAACACATCGGTCACATCTTTTAAGACACATGGACTATACATCGTGTTGTTCTTAGAGGTTACAATCAATAAAATTCAACTGATACGGTAAACAAAGGACAGACTCATTTTGTCCACCACACAGTATTTGAGCAGGTTTAGATTTATTTGTTGAATGAACCACGACATTTCTTACTCGTTGCCTGCTATTTTGGGGAATCAAAGCAATGTCATGTAACAAAAAAAAAAAAAAAAAAAAAAAACAACAATCAAGTCAACCCATGTAAAAATATAATAAAATAGTGTTCTTATTCTGGGATATCATTTCAAGATCAAGCACAGTTTACTCACTTTGCCACTCCCGACATCAGCATTGATGTATGCCCCTGCCTGTGTCCCGTAGTTTATGAGGTAGATGTCCTGCATGCAAGAAAAAAAAATTAAAATTATTAAAGAGTCTGAAACCGGAGAGGTGTAGGCGGGATTAACCAGCTCCACTATGTTGTTGTTCTTTTCATTTTTTTTTTTTTTACACTTAAATATATGATCAAATAAACAAGCCAAATTACGCATTAGAAATTATCATTATCAAGAGATGTTTTTACTTAAAAAAAACAAACAAAACAAAAAAAAAACAGTACATTGAGTCCACATTGAGTTGGAAAATAAAAATACTTTTCTAAAAATATTTGATATTTTAAATTTAAGGGGAGACACATGTGATTTCATTTAATCGATGGGCATCCACTGATTTCTATGGGACATCGTAACTTCAGAGGTCGTTTTTATCTCATCATCTATGTACATATTTATCTAATAGCCAACAAAGTGAAGCAATACATTCAAACCTGGCTCTCTCCATGTTTCAGACTGTCTTGAATATGTACTTTTGGATATTTTTACACATATAATGGCTTATTTATTTTACAAATATTTCCCTATGGACCTCCTGGTCATGTTACATTTACTAAATACTCACACTTGCTCCATTCAAATTGATGCTGATTTTAACGGCACACGTCGCTGCAGATGCTGGAAGGCTACTGTGTGCAGTCTCAATGGCTGATGCAGCTGTGGCATCTGCAGTTGTCAAAATCTCATAAGTAAAACTGGTTGCAGAAGAGGCTGGCAACACAATGCATTCCACCTGTGCACTGTTAAAGCAGAAGGAGATTTGACTGGTGTCTGTGTCAAAGGTCACCTGTGGAAAAGTAGGTGAAAAATGAACTATTAATAACAGTAACTAGAGACACTTCACTTCACCTTCTTTGGGAGTGTAAGACTAACCACTCTGCCACAGAGTAATGATCATACTCACTTTAACAGAGGTATATTGTTGGCCATAGTATGTGATGGGACAAGCTGTGAGGTCAACAGAGGAATCACCTGTCACTGAAATAGGAGCAGCACCTGAAACACACACAGACACCAAAAACAACCAATTAAAAATGCAACAATATAATCAAGAATTCACATCAAGGAGAAAACACTTTTGACTTTACTGCAGTGTGTGCATTACATGTTCCACTCACCGACCAGAAGGCCCAGAGCCGAGAGACAGAGCAGGAGGCGGAGCATGATGAAGGAGCTCGACCTGTGCAACTGAAACATGGAAATACACAGGATGCATTCAACTCATTCAATGAAAACTATATTGGACCAGTTTAGAAACAAATGCACTTGTTTTTCTTTGTGAGAAGTCATTTTATAAGAATATGTTAGTAATATATAAATAAATGTGTACATTTACTTTAGGCAATGTTTGATAAAGAAGATTCAAATAAAATACAAATAAAATACTAAGAGGAATAGTTCACCTTTCAGGCGTCCGGGATGAGGTTGAAGGTTCAAAGGCAGCTGTTCAAGAGACCTGGACAAGTCAGTGAAGATTTGTCTGAAGATGGTGTCTGACTTGATGGTGCTGTGCTGCCTCTTTTATGTTCATCCAGGTGGCAAAGATACTGGGGAGAGTGTGGGGTGTGGTCATAAACCTGTGACACAAGGTGGGGCGAGGTCACAAGTTTAGCTTTAAATCATGATAATTTTCCGGACATGAAAACTTTAATTGATGTAAAAACATCTTACGTACTTGTTTACAAAGTAGGTCAGGTACACCTTTGTTCTATCACTTGTAAAAAGGTGAGACTTTCCAGGTAAAATTAATACTTTTCCAGGAGAATGGATTAGGGCAAACAGGCACACAGGTCTAAATAAAATTGTAAAGATGTGTACACACTCGGCCCGCATTTAATTTTTTGTAGAGAAACAGTGAAAAGAGTAAAAATGAAAAAAAAAGAAAAAGAGTAAAAAGAAGATAAGTTATTTCAGAGCATTAATAATCATTAAGAAGACCTCTTGTGCTTTTTCTGCTTCTGTATAGTTATAATCTACAGCACCCATGGCTCATGTTATATTATGGACATTATAAATCTCACTATTGATTTGAATCAACCCAGGGAAGTCTGAAGTATGTGAAAATACATGGGTTGTGCATTCGGCGCTGGCGAGAGAAACACTGCTTGATTTTCCCTGTTAATTACAATAATTATTTTTTTGTCTTTTGATTTATTTATTTGTCTGTCTTGTTACTTTTGTAAATACTCTTTTTAATTATCTTTTACAATGTTATGTGCAGCCAAGCTAATGGGGTGGAAATGTAAAATAACACTGTTATGCTGTTTGTGCATTGTATTCATTGTATGTCTCAGTGACTACAGATGGAAATGAAATATTGTCTGGTACAAGGCATCTCTTCAGCGTTTTCTTTGATTAATGCTCCTGTACATGGTCCCTCTGAAATAAACTAAATTATTAAAATAAAATAAAATACATTTAGAAAATTAGGACACAGGTAAGTAAATTTGACTGGATGAGTTGCAAGTTAATTTTTTCATTTTTTTTTTCCAATTCAATTTTTAAAAGAAAACAAAGACAAAACAAAAAGAGACCAAATAAAAGGTGACAAATACATTAATGGACAGCATGGACTAAAGGGCCAAGCCCGGAGAAAGAAATATATTTGTTTAGTTTTTTTTTCATGAGGTAAGTTAGCCTGGTGAGAAAAGACCTACTCATCCAAACTTCCAAACTTAGGTCCAGTCGGCAGCGGAGCAGGGCTGATGCGCAACGTTTGATTACTATATATCAATACAGATGTGTCTTAATTGTTGTCTGTGACTCTTCGACTTGTTCTCTTGAATGTTTGTAGTTGTACTAACATGACTAAACCTTGTTTTACTGTCTCTGATTAACTGAAGTGTACTGTATGTTTCTATCTTTCTGTTAACCTGCCAGGGGTCTGCAGATGGAAATTAGCCTTGGGCTATAATCTGGCATATTTACATTTGTGTAAATGTTCATTAATATGCATTGTTCCCCCTTTTCCTTAAATAAATAAATAAATAAATATATTGAGTAAGATTTGTGTCCAATTAAGAACAGTATTGAATCACATCAAGTGCATCGAGGTGCACATTGTTTCAAACAGAGAGTTGAGGTTACCATCACTAGTTCAGAAACAGCTTCAGTTTGAATTGGGAGAAAATGTAGTCAGGCGAAATGCAAAAATGATAAGGGGCTTTAGCATACGTTCCATGTTCTCTGTGAAAGCAGAGATGAACAAAAAACAAAACAAACAAATAATAATAACAATTACGCTAGAATGTTCCCCCATTAAATGCATACATGCACAAATCTATAAATGAAAGAGTTTTACTGCACATGTACTGCAGTGCACCTGCATAGCCTTGTTGTCGGGTAGGGTTAACTTAGCTTACTAACTAGCTTAGAGTTTAAATATTTTTAAAATGAATAGTTGGAATGTCCTTGGCTCAAATTTGGTGACATTTGGCAGACCATAAATTAACTTCAGTCATTAAGGACACATTTGCTTAAAGCTTTTATTAAGGTGAACAATTAAAATAATTATATAATAGTTCTGAAGAATTCTTTGGCTATTTCTTATTATTTATCAGCCAAATCCAGCGTGTTCGTTTGCTGTAAGAGTGGAGCGTTTAGCAGTCAACAATTACTACACTATATAACTAATAACACATACCAGTATAATGATGGCCAGGATTCGACGAGTTACAATCAAAAGATTTATTTCCCTAATACAAAATAATCTAATACAGAGCTCTGGACGCCTGGGGCTAATGGTTACTCTCGCCGCTATCTCCCCAGACGTAACCACTAGCCCAGTCTTGTCCGTATTTAACACATGGCACATGAATAATACATGAATATGCAAGAAGAGGCGATGGCATCCTTCCTGAAGTCTTCTGATGGGGGGTTTAACGTAAAGTTCTCCTTATATGGTGCGTGCGCAGGGAGAGGCCGTTTTGTTTATCTTACACATTCCTGAGATTTAGGCTTTGCCACAAAATGAAGACTTCACAACTAGTTTGGATGTTACCTGAAACTCAATAACTGACATGTTGTACAACAAACAAAACTTCTGCAATTCATCTTACATAAGTAAAACTATAAAACCATTATTTTATAATTATAAAATATAAAAAAGTCTTCAAATATAAAAGTATAAAATATAAAACCCTTCAATTCCCCCTTCTGAGGTCTCCAAAGACCTCAAAATCAAACCTTCAAGTGTATATGGTCGACATAGTCCTTACATATGACATGGATGCACAGAACATTTTCTCAGAACATCATGTAGCTTTAAACCTTCACATTTCAATCCCATGTACACACAACTCGAAATCTCCAACGATAAAACACAAAACACTTCCAAAACAATTATTCATTAATAAAATCAATACCACATTCTCCATCACAGTTGTCCTCAGGATCCTGCCAGTCTGGGGCCAAACCTGTCTTCTCAGACACTTCCACATCATCTCTGTCACCCCCTTCAGGGGAGGGCCTTACTCCCGTGGAGTGGATGTTTCGAGAGTAAAAGATGCCTCCTGTGGTGGTGCTGCCTAGAGCCCTAGACAACATACCTCTAACAATGGGAATAACACAACAACAAACAATACCAAGTATAACGAAGAAAATAAAAAACATAACAACAAATCTTTGAAGGATATGACTCCAGGAGCCGGAGAATAGCCAATCTCCAAACCCATTGTTTGGAGATGCCTGGGACTCTAAATAATTCCTAAGACCTTTCACCTTTTCTCTAATGTGTGTCCAATTGCCGGTTTCATCTGGAATGTAAGTACAACAATGATCTATGCCTACAGCTGCACACACATACCTCCTCGCTCAGCATAGAGACCATCTAAGGCCACACGGTTTTGCATGGCTACTGAGGCTACTGCCTTTAATTCAGAGCCATCCTCCAATTGTTTCAATGTGTCATCTACAATTTCGGCTAAATCTTCAATTGCCCAATATAACATATTAATTTTGTGGGCGTTGGTTGCTGTACCTACTTGTGGGATCAAGGTACCCAACCAACCTCTGAAGTCAGAAATTAAGGGGTCACGACCTTCTCCAATAGCTGTTATGTATGCTTGGCCTAAAGTTTTATTTCCTACTTTCAAGACTCGTTTAACTCTTACATACTTGTGGGGTTATGGTGGCCATTTTTTTAACCATCTCTTGCATTAAATCATCTGAAATAACTAAGGAAGAAGGTGCCAGTCTGGCTAATGTTCTTGTGCCGCACCAATTTGTAGGTAATACTAAATAAGAATTAATGCCACATGTCCAAAGCGTACCCACGAGGAGTAGGTGCGCCCTCCTTTCCTGGAGGCGTGAGAATCACAGTAGAGCTCTTTGCCAGGTTTAGGATCTTATGTACGTCTTGCCACCAGTTTTGTGAGTCTCGGGGCCAAGAGTTAGGACCTATTTCATACTTACAGGATGATTTACCTAAAGATCTGGTACCACTACAGCTACGAGTGTAACAGACTTGGGCAGGTAATGGTTGTCTATAAAAGTGGAGCCCTCTCCCCACTGTGCTATTAGTTTGTCTAGTCCAATTTACTGGGTTTCTCCACACTGTTAAATTAGCTGCATGCATCCATTGGCTACACTCAGGTAAGTGAGAACTAGAATTACGGGCCATAATTCTTCCTAAGTATAATATACAAAGTGATTCTTGTAATCCAGCTGGCACTGCCACCGAGGTGGGAGATTCATCTGCATGATGTGGCTTAAAGGAGCAAACCCAACAAGGTGAAGTTACATTGACTTTTTTTGCTGTATAATGAGCTACCTTTAACCATTTATTTTGTAGATGTGAATGCGATTCGATTAGTGAGCGCCTTCTCCTGGAACCATTTCCTTCTGCAACCATAAACAAAGTCACATTTTTTACAACATCAGTATTATTATCATTTATACATTTGATTGTCCAATCATCAATCCAACCAGGGGTCTGTATGTCCGCTACTTTTGCTCGTAAAGATTTAATGTTTTTTTCCATTGTTACAATGCATTAGTTTGCGTTCATTTAAACCAGATCCAGCTAGAGTCAAACATATCACTATTCCAATGAGTAGTAGCGTTATCAGGACACACAGCCACACTGGGCATTGATGAAAAAGTCTTGGAGAAAGCCTGGAAAATGTAAACCATCTGCGAAAAGTGAGAGGGACGGATATAGATCTATTTTGAGGTTTGGTCTGTTTTGTCTTTAGTATTTTGGGTATTTTGGGTATCCCCACCCCCTTCAGTGGGACCTCCGGGCCCACTTCCATAGTATGGTTTGGCAAAGGAGTGGTGATACCAATGAGGTTTTCCGTGTACTTTGAAAGCATGGGAGGTGCGGTGCGTCACTTCAAAAGGTCCAATGTAACGAGGGGAGGACCAAGATGGACGAACAGCCTGCTTTATGTAGACCTGAGAAGGAAGATTAACAGTGTGATCATACACCAAAGTGGGAGTTGAATCAACAGTTTGTGATGTAACAAGAGATTTCAGAGCTTCAAAGTAAGGTTTATACTGAAAAAATTGAAGGACCTCAGGCAAAGCTGGGTCTAGTGCTTTATTAGGTGAAGGCATACAACGGCCATGAGTCAATTCACAAGGAGAAAACCCTGTACGTTTGTTGACCATTGAATGCATAGCCATTGTTGCCGCGGGCAAATGAACCAACCAATTCTGTGATTTAGTGTCATGACACATTTTTGCGAGAATAGTCTTTAAAGTTCTGTGACAACGTTCAACCATGGAGTTACCCATAGGGTGGTAGACCGCAGAAAAGGTTTTTGAGATGCCCAAAAGATAACATACCTCAGCTACTTCTCGGGAGGTAAAGTGCTTACCATTGTCTGTGTGAGCTTCACTAGGAACGCCATGGTTAGGAATCAATCAGTAACCAGTGACTGAACCACCACAGAAGAGGTTTCAGCCTTACAAGGATAAAACTGAGCCCATCCTGAGAATGTATCAATGATGGAAAGAAGAAAACGCTTCCCTTTACAGGGTGTTAACATGTCAGTGAAGTCCAAATGTATAACTTGACCGGGATACTGACCCGAACGTAACTTACCCATGTTCTTAACGTGTGGATAGGGGTTGAACATTGAGCATGATACACATGTGCGTGTGAATGCTCCACAGAGAGCAGCAGGTTTAGGATGATAATACAAACCTTTAAGTTGGCGTTGCATTTCAAAGGCACAAACATGGGATTTACCATGTAGTGAGGAAAGAACATCAAAAATCATGTTAGGAGACAAATAAGGAAGGCCAGTAGGACCACGGAAGACGCCGTCTTCATATGCATCAGCGTCCAAAACATTTTCCCAAAAACTAGGGTCTTCACTGGCGTGTCTGAGCTGAATTTCAGAGGTAGAAATTGGGGCTGGGGCTGGTTTGGGCATATCACACAAAGCAAAAAGTGTGCTAGGCACCATAGGGGTGCTTTCCAGAGTAACGACCGAGTCAGGGTTAACAGAGGCCCCCTTAAAGCGCCAAAAGTCAAGTTCCCCAGGCTGGGCAAAGGATTGGACAGCCTGTAACAAAGGAATAGTCGGGACAGAAGAAACCATAGCAACATTTATAGAACCAACATAGCCACCAGCAGTCTTAGCTGCAACATCAGCGGCAGCATTGCCCAAAGATGTCATAGATCCCTTTTTACAATGGCCTGGAACCTTCACTACTGCAAGTTGACATGGTTGCATCAGATGGGATGAGACTGACTCCCACAAATCTTTATGAGCAATGGGCGTGCCCTGTGCTGTTAGAAAACCTCCCCGACGCCAAACAGGAAGGTCTCTATGGAGCCCTCCATGGACATACTGGGAGTCTGTAAAGATAGTGCATGCAAGATCACCAGCATATTGTAGGGCCAATAAAACAGCCATGAGTTCAGCATATTGAGCTGAGAAACCAGTTTCAGGGCCCCAAGAGGCCACAGTAGGAATAGAGTTTGAGTCAATAAACTGGACAACTGCCGCAGCAGCACGCAAGAGCCGTCAGAATGGCGGTGACAATGTCCATCTGTAAAGCAACAAAGAAGACTGAATGGGTGTGCGAAATAAATCAGGTCGTAAAGAAAGTTCAGCCTTAGAATGGACTTCACAATTGTGAGGTGTGCCTTTTGTAGCCAACCCAGTTGAGGCATTGGCCAGGTCCACCGGGACATACATAAGATTTGGAGCCGTCAAAATAGGTGATAGCCTCTGTTGTCTCTGAGGTGTAAGAGCAAAAAGTTTAGACTGTACATATGCCACAACAGAATGTTGAGTATAAACCGTCAACGGATGTCCCATAACAAGATGGGCACATTTAGCCAAAAGCTTGGCTAATGTGTCAGCGTACAAGGCACAAGATGCAGACTTTAGCAACCGGATCCAAAAGTGTAGAAACATACAATAAAATCCTCGTGCACCATCGCTGTCTTTTTGCCACAAAGTGGCGTACCCTGAGTTTCTGTCAATGTTGTGTCCAAGTGAAATGGTTTGAATAGTCGGTACCGCCAAATTAGCACAAGAAGCCAAGCTTTGTTTTAATGTAGTAAAAAGCTAAGTCCGCCTCTGGAGTCCACTCCAAGAGCGCGTTGAGCTCGCGCACACCAGCCCGACTTAATAATGGCCCTCAAAGGGGGTTTTACCTGTAAAATCAGGAACATGACCTCGGGAGTAGTTGGCAAGGCCCAGAAATGAAAGGAGGCCTTGTACTATCTCTGGTCTTGGTGCTGATAGAATAGCCCTGTTTTTGTGAGGTGAGGGTTGAATACTACCAGAGCAGATGACCTTACCTAGGAAGGTTACCTGAGGCCTGCAACACTGCAATTTAGATTTGGACACTTTAAAGCCATGGCGCAAAAGTTGGGAAAGAACATTAGACGTGGTAATCAAACACTCGGTAGATGAGGTGGATGCAATTAAAATGTCGTCAACGTATTGAATGACTACGTTCCCTTCAGGTACTATGGTGTCTGCAAGACAACGTTTTAAACAATCATTAAAGATGCCAGGGCTATTCGGTGCCCTTGAGGGAGTACTGTGTACTGCAGTTTGACACCACAATGGGTGAAAGCAAATTGATATCTGCTTTCTTCTGCCAATGGAATAGAATAAAACGCGTGTTTTAAATCTATCACCGAGAAGTATTTCATGTCAGGAGTCAGAATGGACAGGACTTTGTGTGGGTCTGGCACTGGCAAAAGCGGAGTTATAGTGACATCATTCACTTTACGTAGATCATGTGCCGGCCTAAAAGTGCCATCTGGTTTTGGAACTGGGTTCAGGGGAGTGTTCCAGGTTGAATTTGAAATTTCAAGAACCCCTGCTTCCCATAAGTCTCTAAGCGCCTGATCTACTCCCTCAAACTGCTGTCTGTTACTATATTTTCTTTGAGGGACATAAACTTTACTGCCTGGTTGGGACATTGAGAACCACAGGTTCTACAGAAAGACAGCGGCCAATATCAGAACACGCTAACAGCCCCATAGTTCTTTTGGAAATTTGGACAACATTTCTGCGGCAGATTCATGATCAGTAAGCTCGCGGCCATGTGACCCGGTCCAAAGTCTCCTCATCCATTACCAGAGGGTCAAGAACATTTGATAATGGAATCATGTAGGCCTCAGCCGAAATACTATGGAACAAATTTGGAATAGATGTTGGTTTCCAATCAACAACACGATTAAGCCTCCTAGTGAGGGGACCTAATTCACGGGCTTCAAAGCCAGGCCCCAGGAAAAGAGAACAATGTGGGTCTGTTTGTGTGTCACGTTTGTAATAGAGCTGTAGCTCGTCAGGCAGTTTTACAGAGGCTACAACCCCAGTTTTGTGAACGTAGAGACAGCTAGTAGTTATTAGAAATTCTCTACCTTTAAGCTGGGTGTTAAAAATTTCTTCATAAACCTCGTCATCCTGTCTGTCATAAAACAATGTGACATGATATGGGTCAGTTGGAGTTGTAAATGGGTAGCAGGTGGAGAACCATGGCTTCCACAGCAGCATAGAGGAGTACAGTCCCTCCTCTTCAGTTGTTTGTGGCTGTAACAGGCCCCAATATATTTTTGCCGTTTGTGGTGTTGAAGATTGAGTCAGGAAAACACGATGACGTGCTTGTCCAGAGCAGGTAGCTGATTGTCCATTCGGCCAGGTGACTGTAAGCCCACCAGGAGTACAGAGAATATCAGCTCCAGTCGTCTGTAGAATGTCTCTGCCCATCAAACTGACGGGTGTTTGTGGCGAATATATGACAGGCATAATGAAGTTTTGGCCAGCAATCGAAAAAGTCAATGGTTTGGTAATTCGTAGAGGTGTTGATTGTCCCATCGGTCCTGAGAGATGGATGCTCTTGTTACTGAGCTGTGAATGATGTATAGTTTTAACAGTAGAATGTGTGGCTCCTGTATCCACCAACATTATTGTTTTTTTGCCACCCACCTCTACAGTGACAAATGGTTCCGGGGTGGCGACAAGACTCATTGGGCCCCCCTAGTATCCTTCATTTTCTCCCGTCCCACCATAATACTGGCCTTGTTGCACCCATGGTGGCGGATTGGAGGGACCCTGCTGTGTCCAAGGAGCGCGATCCTGGGGTCCCTGCGGTCCTGCGGGGAATCTGGTCCAGTCCCCGGGGCGTGCTCTACAATCACGGCTAAAATGTCCAGGGCGGCCACAATTATAACAGACGTCTCCACGCTGCTGTTGTCCACCAAAGCTCATTCCTGCTCCCCTACCTCTACTTTGGCTTCTAAAATTCCCTCTTCCTCTGCCCTGTCTATTTTGTCCGTTTCCCTGATAAGGGTGTGGTGGTGTCACGTATAAGACGCTTACGGGTGCTTGGTCAGGTGCAGGTGTGATGATGGGGGTGTCAGTAGGTACTGGTGTTGTAGCCACCAACTGCGTTTTGACCTGGTCTTTCTTTTTAGCAGTAGCTTGCTGCCTGGCTTCAGAAATTTAAGTAACTCCTGCTGTAACTGTGTAGTTTTGTCTTGAGCCTCTTTTTGTTGTTGATTGTATATATCAGCATGGTGTCTAAAATGCGTCAAAAATTGAGTGCTGTCAGCCACTAAACCGGGCACAGCTTTTAATGCTGTTTGAATTTGGGCTGGCAAGGCGGCCAGAACCTGCTGCAGAAATAAGCATGTAGTTTGTGGGTTCCTCAGAGGATGTGTGTGCATAGAATTTATGTATGCATTAATGCATTGGTCCATGTATGTACTTGGACATGTACCTGGAATAAACGGAGCCAATGTTGGTGGTGTGGGCGTGGTTAAGGGAAACCTAAGTTTGAGATGGTCTAATAGCACCTCTGCATGAGGCTCAAAGGGATCTTCAATAGGTGTGTCATTCAGAGCTATATCCCTCAAAATCTGCTCCGTAACGTGATGTGAGGAACATTCAGCAAGTAATTGCTTCACATCTCCCAGTGCCAGAGTCATGTGACCCGTCTGAGCTCGTAGAGCTACGTACCATGACATGCCTCCTTGAGACAGTGATGGTAATTTTTCTTTGATCAAGGCCATATCAGCGCCCCCTAAGGGTTTGTAAACCCTAGGGATTTGCCCATCAGCGCCTACAGGGCCTGTTGCTAGTAGTGGATAATTATGTACGTGTGATCGTGTCACTGGGTATAAACTTGCTGATTTTAATTTAGGTAATTTGGCTAATGCATCTTTGTTTTGTTGTAGCTCTTTCCGTAAAGCTATCATGGTTTTCTCGGCCTCCTCAATTTGTGTCTGCCAGCTTGCCTTCTCACTGTCCTCTGTAGGAATGTTTCTTCGCAAAAATGTGATAGTGGCTTGGAGGTTATAAATTTCCCGATTTAGACCATTTATTTTAGATTGTATGTCATAACTCTCAACATTGCATCCACCTTCATCTTCCTCATCCGTGTCGAACAAAGTTACCGTGGCTGCCTTAGATTTTGTAACCTTTGATTCTACTGCCAGGTCTTTCTTTTGCACCGCCAGCTCTTGTAATTGTTCACCTAATTTAGTCAATTCTTGGACCGTATTGTCCTTATATTCTTGTCTCAAATCTTTTTGTAATAACTCAAGCTGCTGTTGCTGAGCCTGCAAACCCTCACTTACTTCCTGTTTTGTATCCTGTACTTGCTTAAACAACTGTGCTACATGTTCTAAAACTGTGGCTGCTGTTGTGTCTTGTTGAAACAGGTCGCGCTTCTTTGCTAGTTTTTGTTTCTCTTCTTTTGACAATGAGAGTTGTTTAAGAACTAACTTCTGCAGTTTATCTGTTTCGTCCTGTGTCATAGTCTCTGATGGTTGTATGTCTGCATTCAGAAAACCTTGCAAGGCCAGCAATGGATACAATCCACCGGCGCCACCAGTAGGTGGTGCCGTTGGGCTACTTACCTCGACATCTGGCGGCGCTCCGTCCTGGGGAGGAGGAGGACCATCTTCCTTTGTCTGTTTGGGCGGATCAAACACAGTAGTTGTCTCTGCCCACATCACTCTAAGCACGTCCGCCAGGGGACGGCACGATTTCAATCTCCTTTTCAGCTCTGTTCTCCTTTTCTCCTTTTTCTTCCGTTCCTCTGTAATCAATCCTTTGTTTAACAATTCACGTTCTACATCCTGTTGATTTCCAACCGTAACTTCCACCAGCGCTACCACAAGTGCCGTAAACTTACCGAGTGGCACAGCTCGGTTTACATCCTCTCCTCCTTCTTTCAATCCACATTCACAAACTTCAATCAACTCACCTAACTTGCCTTTCTTGTACCACGCTGATTGTCCCAGACGTGGCCATGCTTTACCAATCCAGTCCTTTGGTAATAACTGTACTTTTCCCGACATTTTATTCTACAATTAACAAATTATTCCAACAATAAACGTAGTTTCTTATGCCAATATTTTAATCACTACCCCCGCTCAAGATCGATGTCTCGCGTAACTGATAGCGATAGGCCTCTAAACCTGCTAATTTTTTTGGGCTCTTATCAGCTTAGCCTCTATAACGTAGTTTCATATGCCAATATTTTAATCACTACCCCCGCACAAGATCGATGTCTCGCGTAACTGATAGCGATAGGCCTCTAAACCTGCTAATTTTTTTGGGCTCTTATCAGCTTAGCCTCTATAACGTAGTTTCATATGCCAATATTTTAATCACTACCCCCGCACAAGATCGATGTCTCGCGTAACTGATAGCGATAGGCCTCTAAACCTGCTAATTTTTTTGGGCTCTTATCAGCTTAGCCTCTATAAGGTTTTATCAGCTCCCCAGTCTGACCACGTTTCCCCAGTAACGTTTTAATTTGCTTACCGCGTCCGGTTTGCAGGGAGATATCACCTACGTGGGTCCGTAGACCGTTTTAGAGCGTATTACGCGACGCGTGACTCTTTCAATTATTCTTATTCACGACTACGTTATCAATCAAACACAACAATGTATACTTATACGACTTCCCTTCTACAGTCCACAGTCAAAATTGACCTAAATGAACCAATGCAAGGATCTTCCCCTTTGTTTCACTAAATTTGGAAAAATATGCCAATAGACTTACTTTGATCTCTTTAAAAAGGAGAGAATCAAAATAGTCTTACCTTATTTCAGTTTTGGGGCCCCAGGGAAAATCCAAACATCAGCCGTGGAGTATAGATCTGGCATGTATACCGCGATGTCTATTTAAGACGGTCCGGTCCGTAATCCAGTCCGCGTTGACCAACGCTCCCCCTTCAGTCAACGTCCGGGGTCACCATTTGAAGAATTCTTTGGCTATTTCTTATTATTTATCAGCCAAATCCAGCGTGTTCGTTTGCTGTAAGAGTGGAGCGTTTAGCAGTCAACAATTACTACACTATATAACTAATAACACATACCAGTATAATGATGGCCAGGATTCGACGAGTTACAATCAAAAGATTTATTTCCCTAATACAAAATCATCTAATACCGAGCTCGGGACGCCTGGGGCTAATGGTTACTCTCGCCGCTATCTCCCCAGACGTAACCACTAGCCCAGTCTTGTCCGTATTTAACACATGGCACATGAATAATACATGAATATGCAAGAAGAGGCGATGGCATCCTTCCTGAAGTCTTCTGATGGGGGGTTTAACGAAAAGTTCTCCTTATATGGTGCGTGCGCAGGGAGAGGCCGTTTTGTTTATCTTACACATTCCTGAGATTTAGGCTTTGCCACAAAATGAAGACTTCACAACTAGTTTGGATGTTACCTGAAACTCAATAACTGACATGTTGTACAACAAACAAAACTTCTGCAATTCATCTTACATAAGTAAAACTATAAAACCATTATTTTATAATTATAAAATATAAAAAAGTCTTCAAATATAAAAGTATAAAATATAAAACCCTTCAGTTCTTTAACACGCTTGTAATCCCAGTGCCAAGTTGAATGACGGTGATTCTAAAAATAAAGCAGAATTTTATGACAGGTGAGCACTGACTCCAGTTTGTGTGCAGACTTAGAAAGCGCTCAAAAGCACCCTGTTACACTGAACTCCGAGCTCTTCGGCTGCGGGTCCTGCAGCCGCGCAGGTTTGTGTACAGAATCTGCAAGAAGTCTAGTACAGTTTTTAGTTGACGAGTGTTCTTGTGCGAAACCCCGTCAATCTGTGTAGCCTTATTCAAGTGATTAAGGCATTAAAGAGGAGAACAGGGAAAAGGGAAAAGTCGCTAAAACATGGTTTAAAGTAGATTGATTTGTAAATGTTCAATGTTCAGGTGCACCAGTGTCACAACTGCACCGTTTCTCTGGGCGGCTGTAAAATGGCATTGTAGTCTGTGTTAAACATATTAGTTATCGATACCGGCAGCTCTATGTAAAAGACGATGGAAGCAGAAGGAGGGCACGTGTGCAGCTTCAGGAATAAGACGTTTAAGGTTATTTTATTTCCATACAGCAATGTGGAAAGTGCTCTGAATCTGTTGGTGGCATTGAGTTCACTTTTCTGGATCATTTGGAGACCTCTACATCGTTTACTACTACAGCCACTGGGCCTCTGCGTTTAGTGGCTGCACCATATGCACGAACAAGGAGTGGTCATGATACATTCAACACACATATCATTTGCACTTTTGTAAATTTGTAAAAAAGCACCAAAACAGATCCGTTGATAAGAATATTGTTATTCATTTTTATTCTGCCTCTCACAGGTGAAATATTACAAGTATAAACAGCATACTGGGGACCACAAGGGACGACAACACTTACAAGGCTAACTCTGCACTGGCCATGGCTATTTTCCATGGAAACTAAAAGTGCCAGCTGCAATTATCATGTTTTCACTATTTTATCAAGATTACATCAATTTAATTATTAATATAAGTAAACGTTATGTCTACGAGGTTTTAAATTAAAGTATTTCTCAAAAAACATCTCCAGGGACGTGATTTGATGATATTAGAAAGTGGTGATCAACCAGATGTCCAGATTTTGGGCACAGTCTATGCGATGTAACTCTTTAAAGCACATACTTGGCTATTGTTCAATCTGATTCGTTTGTAAGATGTTTTGTTATTCACTGCTTAATTTCATGGCAAAGATAAACAAAGGTTTGTTGCCATTCATTACCGCTGTTTCTTGCCTGCCGAGATGGTGGCCTCAGCAAAATTTGCCATTTGGTGCAGGAGCTCTATACATCCTCACAGTCAGCAAAGCCACAGCTTAAATGCAACAACAAAACAATTCACAAACTGGCAGTTCTCTGATGTGAGTGTTTTTTTTACATTCCGTAAACAATTATATTTTAAATAAAAGTTATAGTAAATAGTAATAAACAAATAAAGGACCTTCTGTCTCTAATGTCTCTAAAACAGCAACATTTCACTTTTGTAGACCAGTCGTTCTCAAACCTTTTCTCAACTGTCTTGGCTTCCATTCAAACACAAAAAATAGTCTATGTCATTTTGCAGCTCTAGATTTCCCATTTAGACCAACTCTGAATTAATCTTTATTTTATGTGCATGTTTTATTTCCAAAGATTTGCCACAAGAAAAGCCCTAATGCAATGACCAAAAGACTACAAAAAGATAACAAATCACATCTTTTTCAGTGTATTTTAGAGTTTGGTATTTTGTGGGTTGACCTAACTTTAACGTTAAAGTATTTTGTGTGTTACCTAAGACTGCCTTATTGGACAAATACATACTTTTTGTAATTGCTTCAAAGACAATCTTGGCTTGGCTACAGTCAGACTTACACCATAGTTGACTCACGACTTGATAATAATTACGTTCTTGTTCGTGGTTAATTCATTTTGATAATAATGTGATTCTCAAAGACAAGATATATATATAAGATATGGTGTTCTTGACAAGGTGGCACATCCTCCAATTGTGGTCCTTCCTAGCACCTCTTCCTCTGTTCCCCTTTGTCTGAAACATTCTCTGTGCATGTCATCTGTTGGGATATGTGCATATGGAACTTGAATGCTTCATCCAGGATAGTAGCTCTCACACTCACTAGCCCCCTGCCTCCTCCTTACAGCTAGCGTTGGGTCTCAGGGTGCTGGATTTCAGATGGAACCCTCTATGTAGCATTTTGTTTCTTAACATCTGTGGTATGCATCTCTACCTTTGGCCACTTTATTATTCCGGCAGGGTATCTGATCAAAGGCAGGCGGGACTTTTGGTGTTTCATTGTTAACTCTTAGTGTTGTCATTTGCCTGTGGTATTCCAGTGTACCTCTAACCATCCTCAATGTCTGTGTTACAGACTATGTCTTTTCCCGTCTTTACTGGCATTGCTTCCACTCTCTCCGATCCGCTGGGGGTTAAAAGGCCAAATCCGACTCAGGTTTAGCGGACAGTGGGCCCTGTTAAATTTTGCATCATTGCTCGTATTGTTTGGCAATCATTTGTGTAAATACAATGAATTACATTTTTGTAAGAAATGTTTTTGAATGCCTCTCCATATATGCCTCCCCATATAATCAACCAATCACATTAAGACTCATGTTAAATAGGAGTCAATACACATATGCCATCATATAAAGTGCCTTTGATTACCCCCCAATAAAGTTCAGATGTTCCAGTCTTTTCCTGACATTTTCTCAGTCGCATTTTACAGCCAAAGCCATGGTCCGCACAGAGCTTCCAAAGCATCAGAGGGATCTCACTGTTAAAAGGTACCAGTAAGGAGAAGGGTACAAAAGAATTCCCAAGGCTTTAGGTAAACCATGGAACACAGTCATCATCAAGTGAAGAAAATATGGCACAACAGTGACATTACCAAGAACTGGGCGTCCCTCCAAAATGACGAGAAGGAAACTGGTCAGGGAAGCTGCCAAGAGGCCTACAGCAACATTAAAAGAGCTGCAGGAATTTCTGGCAAGTACTGGCTGTGCAGTACATGTGACAACGATCTCCTGTATTCTTCATATGTCTGGGCTGTGGGGTAGGGTGGCAAGATGACGGCCTTTTCTTACAAAGAAAAACATCCGAGCCAGGCTAAAATTTTTAAAAACACATTTTAAATCTCCCAAAAGCATGTGGGTAATTGTGTTGTGTTCTGATGAAAAGTTGAACTTTTTGGCCATGACAACATAAAGACAACACATCACAAAACCAAAAGATCACCATACCCACAGTGAAGCATGGCGGTGGCAGCATCATGCTTTGGGGCTGTTTTTCTTCAGATGGAATTGGGGCCTTAGTCAAGGTTGAGGGAATTATGAACAGTTCCAAAGACCAGTCAATGTTGGCACAAATCCTTCAGGCTTCTGCTAGAAAGCTGAAGAGGAACTTCATCTTGGCAGGCTCACCCTCCACTGTGATTTCTATGCCAAGGCTGGGTTGTCTTCTTTGGGTGCCAGAAGGTTAACACATTGGATGGCTTTTTTTAGTATATAAAGTGTTATGTAAATGTGCACCTTCTTACTTGTGTGCCCTTGTGCAGAGAGTGGAGGGTCATTACACCACACCCTGCGCTCACTTGATATGTTTAGCTTGTCTGTCCCAAGAACTGACTGGGGAAAGGGCTTTTTCTTATGCCGCTCCCACAGCCTGGAATTCCCTCCAATCGGAGTGGAGACTATGCGACCTCCGATTGGAATGCTGAAAAACAAAGAGTGTGAATGCCCAGGTGTTCCGAGCATGCCCCACCAGCGGACTCGGGAACGCCTCAGAATCCCCCTGGAAGAGCTGGAGAAAGTGTGTGAGGAAAGGGACGTGTGTTCAGACTGCTGCTTCCACGACCCACATAAAAGAATTAAGATGGACCGATGATTTTGTCCCCATTGTATTAATCCTCATTTACAACAAATTGAGCCATGATTTAGTCCTGTTTAAGACAGGCGTTAGCCCTAGCTCAGGGGTGCTCAATACGTCTATCGCGATCTACCGGAAGGTAGTGTGGGTAGATCGCATGGAATATTTTTAAAAAGCAGCGTCAGTCCTAGTTGATCCTGAAGTTTTTCTGATCGCCACACTGTCCACAGTGATGTCCACACTTCTTCTCTAACTCCTCTATCACCACATAGTCCTGCCCTGTTCAGTGACTAAACAGTTACATGTAGTGACATGCACATATTTATGGACTAATAAACATCATACAAACTCAGCCATGGATCGTGGATATTAACCATGGATCGCACGTTAAACATCAAATGGACTGGATTATCCAACTTTTTGCCGGAGATCTATTCACAGCTCAAGCTAAGGTAAGTGGCTAACGCCAGCAACGCTGCTGCTAACAATTTGTTTAAAGTGTTTTGTTCATAATCACGGCTCAACAGTTCGCTTAAACAGCTCCTCTTTCTGCTTTTATTCAGTTCGCTCGCTGTAGTTTTTCCGACCCTCGCAATCCATTGTGGTCAATATTGACTGGTCTCAGGGGTGAAACTCTCAGTTTGGTCTAGGGGGGGACCAGTAAATAAACGGAAATTATAACATCACTTTAAAGGGAGCCGTGATGCAAAAAAAAAATACAATAACAACGTACAATGTGTTATAATTAGAATACTACTGTATTTGCCCAGTCAAAAAGTATTTAGAAAACAGTTGTATAAATAGTACAAATTGTTTTGTATACATTCAACAATTCATTGATGTAACGTAATGTATTGTAATAGCTCTGTAATAGCTATTGTGTTCTGGTTTTCATGTTTGCTGTTGCCTTGTTCATGTTGTGTCACAGGGGGGCGCTGTGGGTGTTTTAAAAGAGATGTTAGAGAGAGCAGAGATGAGTACTGCCTCTCGAGAGTAGCTCGGTTCTGGTTAGTGGGTTAAAAACGTGCTCAGCGTGAGCTGTGGCTGTAACAACAGCTCTTGTTAACTGGAAACGTGTTAATAAAGCACATTAAAGAAACCGGTCGGCTGGTTCTTTGCTTGTGAGAAGTCTGGGGCATTACATTGGTGTCAGAAGCTTGAGATTCGTCCCCACCGCTGATACTGAAAAGAGGATGTTGCCCACGGACAACGCCCGACTACAGGTGAAGAAGGAGACCGAAGAGTGCTCTATAGACATGCCTGATTACGCTGAACTGTCGTCTGAGGACTTTATGTCGCAATACCCGGACTTTTCTACTTCCCGCCATTCTGGCGCAGCTCAGCGCGCAACGGAGCCACGTCTTTTCCACACCTCAGGCCAGGATGTAAACAAAGATGGCGGCACCCATCCACTGGTCATGGCCGGTTCAATGACTCTGAAGTTCGCAGGCAGAGGGAGCTTGGAGGCATTCCTGGCGCAGTTTGAACTGTTAGCTGCTGCGGCGGGTTGGTCCGACCGGATGAAAGCGTTAGCGCTCTCCCTGACTGATGACGCTGCGGCGTGTTTACTGCTCCTTACCCCGGAGGAGAGGGAGGACTATGCTATGTTGGTGGGGGCGCTGCAGAGGCGCTTTGGTGCGTTTGATCTGAAGGACTCTCTTCGCTGTGAGTTTAAAAAATCGCGTGAGGCAACCGGGTGAGTCCCTCCGCTCTCTGGCATATGAGATTGAGAGCCTGGGTAGGCGTGCTTATACCACGTTGTCAAGCGTGATCCAGGGCGAGCTTGTCCGTGACCAATTTGTACATGCTCTGACCCCGGTTGACCTGCGCTTGCATGTACAGCATGCCCACCCTGCCACACTTAGCCAGGCACTTGCATTAGCCTTGGAGAGAGAGACAGCCATATGTGCCACAAGGCCGACAACATCTGCTCCTGTGATGGCTGCTGCCGCTCAAGAGGTGCCTGAACTCAAACCAGCATGGGTGGACGAACTTATACATGCTGTGAAGACCCTGTCAGTGGGACCCAGGGGTACCGATAAGCAACGCGCCCTTGTTCCTCCACCCACCTGTTGGGGATGTGGCCAGCCTGGTCACACTCTACGCCGCTGCCAGGAGGCTAAAGGTCGACAGGGAAACGGGAGAGGGTCTGTGTAGCCCGGACGACACAGGCCCCATCTTCCTTTTGCCGGGAACTGCCATTTTATCCAGAAGAGGGAGACAGTGATACGCCACCACATGCAGATGCCGCGGAGACTGTGGGCTGGACAGAGGTGGGCTTTCGTTGCCATGTTCCTGTGCTGGTTGGAAACATTTCATGCCCGGCCCTTGTTGATACAGGATCTACAGCTATGTTTGTGAGACTGGACGTTGTTCCGGAAGGGACCGTCTTGGAACCAACGTCAGTGAAATTACGGACAGTGACTGGGCAGACAGCCGCTATGAGAGGGCGGGGGACTTTTGTTTTTGCATTGGGAGGTATTTTTGTGACCTTTCAGGCCTGGGTAGCTGACATTAAAGACCCGTGTGTTTTGGGTCTGGACTTTCTCAGGTTTATTGGGGGTGTGTTGGACCTGGGGATGGGTTTACTGGTCCTCCCAGGGGGGAATGTGCTTCAGATTATTTCACCCCACGGCCATGCCTTCCCGGAAGTGCCCACCTGCTGCACATCTGTGCTCCCTGAGACAACACACCTACCCTTACCACCTGTGTCCACCACACTGCCCAACTTCAACAGCAGTTAAGTGTGCCCGAGGACAGAGAGCAGGCTGTCAGGGACATCTGGAAAAAAAACTGTGAAGGCTTGGATGAGCAGCAGCAGGCGGAATTGTGGCAGGTCCTTTGGGAGTTTAAAGACTTGTTTGCCCTTAATGACAATGAGGTGGGTCTCACTCACCTGGTTGAGCACCACATTGACACAGGGGATGCACGGCCAATCAAAGTGCGTCCCCGTCGCCTGCCCATGATACGGCAGGAGGCTGCAGACAATGAGGTCCAAGCTATGTTGGAGGCCGGTGTAATTGAACCCTCCGACAGCCCATGGTCATCAGCTGTGGTCATTGTCCCAAAGAAGAAGAGCCCAAGATGGAGGTTCTGTGTGGACTATAGACCCCTGAACAAGGTAACGAGGAAGGACTGTTACCCTCTTCCACGAGTTGATGAGACCTTGGATTTAGTGTCAGGCTCATCGTGGTTCTCGTCACTGGATTTACGCAGCGGCTATTGGCAGGTCTCACTCACCCCTGAATCAAGACCAAAGACTGCATTCAACACTATCAGGGGGCATTGGCAGTTCAAGGTCCTCAGTTTTGGACTGTGCAATGCTCCGGGGACATTTGAGAGACTTATGGACCGTGTTCTTGCTAATGTTCCCCGACAGGAGTGTCTGGTATACCTGGATGACGTCCTCGTCCATGGGAAGTCCTTTCAAGTGGCTCTGGGCTCCCTCCGGCTGGTGCTGGGGAGGATCGCTGCAGCTGGACTGAAGCTGCACCCGGATAAGTGCCACTTCATGCAGCGGGAGGTGGAGTTCCTTGGTCACAAAGTGAACGGTGACGGAGTTGGCACACTCCTGGAAAAAATCCAGGCTATCAAAGACTGGCCGGTCCCGAGTTGTCAAAAGCAGCTCAAGAGCTTCCTTGGGCTAGCTTCCTACTACAGGAGATTTGTTAGGGGTTTTTCCTGTATTGGGGCGCCCTTGTTCCGTCTCCTACAGAAAAAACATGTCTTCTCATGGACAACTGACTGCCAGGAGGCGTTTTTCACTCTCAAACAGGCTCTCATCAATGCTCCTGTCCTTACCCCCCCAGACCCTACACTGCCTTTCACTCTAGATACGGACGCCAGTGATGTCGGTGTGGGAGCAGTGCTGTCGCAGGTTGGCCCTGAAGGTGAGCGCGTGGTGGCTTATTTCAGCCGTGTGTTTAATAAAAGTGAACGGCGCTACTGTGTGACTAGGCGTGAACTGTTGGCTGTTGTGTTGGCTGCCCGGCACTTCAAGTATTACTTGTGTGGAGTACCATTCACCATTAGGACAGACCATGCAGCTCTACGGTGGTTGATGTCTTTCGGAGAACCGGAGAACCAGGTGGCACGTTGGCTGGAGGAGCTGCAGTCGTTTCACTTCGAGGTTGTACACCGCCCTGGGGCCCAACACGCTAATGCTGACGCTCTGTCTCGCCGTCCCTGTGCAGCAGTTGGATGTAGCTACTGTGATCGGAGAGACGCAAGAGAGGAGGAGCTCAGAGGGGAGGTACCTGTAGCTGAGCCCACTTGCTGCTCAGTTGAGGTGGTGGGCACTGCTGATTGGGCCTCTGAACAGGAGAAGGACAAAGACTTGAGTCCTGTGTGCCAGTGGGTCGTTAGTGGTGTGAGACCCTCCTGGGAGGAGGTTATGGGGCTTTCGTTGATCACCAAAAGTCTGTGGAGTAAGTTCAGGGCACTTCGCGTCACAGGTGGCGTCCTACAGCGGGCATGGAAGGAACCTGCCACTGGGGAGGAGAGTTGGCAAGTGGTCGTCCCCAAAACCCTCAGAGAAGCAGTATTGGGGGTGTGTCATGGGGGTGCTGGCTCGGGTCATTTTGGGACAACTAAGACACTGCGACGGCTACGCCAGAAATATTATTGGAGCCAGCATCGGCGTGATGTTGAGGACTTTTGTAGGCGCTGTGATGATTGTGCTGCCTATAAAGGACCCTTGGACCAGTCTCACGCCCCCCTGCAACAGCAAGCAGTTGGAGGGAGTGAGAGTAGCCGTGGACATTATGGGACCTTTTCCGGTGTCGGACCGGGGCAACAAGTATGTGATGTGTGCAATGGACTATTTCACAAAGTGGCCCGAGGCCTATGCTCTGCCAGACCAGGAGGCGGAGACAGAAGCAGATGCGCTGCTGGAGGGCATGTTCAGCAGGTTTGGTACACCTGACATCATTCACAGCGATCAAGGCAGAAACTTTGAGTCGCGGGTCTTTGCAGCCCTGTGTGACCGGTTGAACCTGCAAAAGACACGCACCACCCCGTTGCATCCCCAAAGTGATGGTTTAGTGGAGCGTTTTAATCGCACTATGCAACAGCAGTTAGCCATCCTCACCGCAGCTCACCAACGTGACTGGGATAAACATATTCCTCTGGTTTTGATGGCCTATCGTTCTGCTGTTCAGAACTCCACGAACTGCACCCCTGCTCTGTTAATGCTTGGTCGGGAGATACGGACCCCAGCGGCACTGGCTTATGGACAGCCCCCAGGATCTGTGGAGGACGTGCCAGGACCAGAGTACGCCAGGAAGCTGCAGGACCGTCTGGAATCGGCTCATGCTTTTGCCCACGACCAGCTGGAGAAGGCTGGTATGAGACAAAAAAGGAACTACGATGTGAGAAATAAGGGTAAAGACTTTCAGGTTGAGGACTTGGTCTGGGTCTACACTCCCAAGAGAAAAAAAGGACGCTGCCCCAAACTTGACAGCCATTGGGATGGCCCTTGTCGGGTGTTGGAGAGGATGGGGGAGGTGGTGTACAGAGTGCAGGTGCCCCCTAGAGGCAGGAAAGTAGTTCTTCACCGGGACAGGTTGGCCCCTTACAGAGGGGGTGCTGTCCCCTTATTTGCACGGAGGGCTTCCCCACAGAGCGGTCCCGGACATTTGGTTGACGAAGATCCTTCCTTTTCTCCCCTGGTCACGCCCCCTCAGCCACTCATTGCGTCAGAGTCTGGGTCCAGCCCCCACAGACCACAGAGACTGAGGCATAGGCCCCCACGGTTTGCGGACTTTGTTATGTCCCCTTGAGGGCAAGGGGCTTCTTAAAGGGGGGGGCTGTGTAATAGCTCTGTAATAGCTATTGTGTTCTGGTTTTCATGTTTGCTGTTGCCTTGTTCATGTTGTGTCACAGGGGGGCGCTGTGGGTGTTTTAAAAGAGATGTTAGAGAGAGCAGAGATGGGTAGTGCCTCTCGAGAGTAGCTCGGTTCTGGTTAGTGGGTTAAAAAGGTGCTCAGCGTGAGCTGTGGCTGTAACAACAGCTCTTGTTAACTGGAAACGTGTTAATAAAGCACATTAAAGAAACCGGTCGGCTGGTTCTTTGCCTGTGAGAAGTCTGGGGCATTACAGTATGTATATAATATGTATGTATGTATTTTATAATTTCAACTGTATATCCAGTGATGGGAAGAATACTTTGACAATGTATTCCATTACAGAATACTGAATACATGGTTTGAAAAGTATTTTGTAACGTATTCCATTACTTTGCCAAATGTAGGGACTGTATTCTGAATACTTGAATACTGCAGCAAGAGCCAGTGGTGAACCGTGGGACCTGGGCCATATATTGTGTAGGAGGCAGGGCAAGCAAACCAGTTTACATTGTGTGTGGAACATGCACCGCGCTGTTCACCACCGCTGTGTACACACTTTCACCCAGAAGTTAAGACTGACAATCTTTTGAGTGACTGTAGTCCACACTCTACCGTGCACAGAGCATCAGCTGATTAACATCAGACTCCCACACACACGCTGAAATTGCGCAAAATTGTATCGATCTGCTCCAAATGACGAAAAAGCACTGAGCGTATTCCCTTTAAATTATGACTTAGATTGGGCCAAAACACCTCGGTCCTGTATCCGAGCAGCGGACAGTGCCAGAGCGCAGCGGACAGAGCTGTGCGCATCTTCTGTGTGTGTGTGCGTGTAGGTGTGTGTGAGTGCGTGTAGGTGTGTGTGAGTACGTGTGTGAATGCGTGTCTGATCGCACTTGCTGCGTGATGAACAGAGCAGGTGGATGAATAGCCGCACAGCGCTTTGAATCACGTGAGTAAAACAGAGTAATCACTGGTGATTGGAATGTTGAAGTAAGTTTATGAATTAATGCGCTGTGAGAAGTGGGCGGGACCACGGCACATTCACATGCGAGACGTTTGGTGTTTGACGTGTGTTCCTCTGAACAGTTTGAATGTGCATTATAATAGGTTTATTCAAGAGACGCAAATGACAGAAGCAGTCTCTGCACTAAAACAAGCCTCATAAAGCACTGCTCTGAGGGCGCACGGCAATGCACCGCGGGATCTCTCCAGAGGACAGACGCGAGAGGCACTCAGAACCGGGAGGAAGTGTCAGAAAAACTTAATGATCAGGTGGGAGCGGGTTGAAAGGTCAGTCCGGACCCCCCCGTGATTTTTCCAGGTAACCATGGCCCAGGTACCTACATTTGGCAATATAGGAATACATTACAAAATACTTTTCAAAGCATGTATTCAGTATTCTGTACTGGAATACATTTTCAAAGTATTCTTCCCATCACTGTAGATCAATATATTTATAAATAAATGTATATTTTGCATTTTAGGTGGTAGATCATTTTGACTTGTAGCTCTCATGCTGGAAAAGTGTGGGCACCCCTGCCCTATCTTAATCCTGATGCAGTATTGTTTTAGATACAGTTAAAACGGGCGATACCGTAAATGCCAAATAATTTCTTAGCTGGTATTTTGTCCATGGCAGGAAGGCGTTGTTGAATCATAATGTACAAAATTATCCATAGATCAAATGTGTTAAAACAAAAAAACTTTACAAAATTTACAGAAAAAGAATACAAATCCAAATACAATACAAAAACAATAGGCAATACAAAATAGATTCATAGCTTGTGATTTTTATTTTTTAAATGCTTAGAACAGAACAGAGGTAGAATGAGGTGTGTGTGTGTGTGTGTGTGTGTGTGTGTGTGTGTGTGTGTGTGTGTGTGTGTGTGTGTGTGTGTGTGTGTGTGTGTGTGTGTGTGTTGTTTTTTTTTTTTTTGTACAAATTGATTTAAAGTTAAGAGTTGCTTCCCCAAATACACAACATTAGGATTTTCAGATGATTAGACATTATATTTGATTTAGGTGTGTTTGAGTGTCTCAAACTGTGGTACTTCTTTTGGTGGTATGTGGACACCTCTTCAATTGTATGTTTACTTCATTTAGAGAACATTTTATTGACATGTTTTGCTCTTCCTTTAGTGCATTTGTAGTTAAAATTACCGTGGCAATAGTGTATTCCTACTTGGTTTATCTCTAATTCAGACCCAAAATAGTCCTGTTATAGACCCAATTTAGATTTGGCCGTACTCAGAAAGCCAGATCTTTTCTTTGGTGGTACTTGGGGTTAAAAGTTTGAGAAACACTGATTTAGGTGATATAAAATTAAGAAAATAAAAAACAACAGTATATATTGCATTGCCCCAAAAATACAAATTGTATTCTCTATTATGAATTAATTAAAATTAAATTATATTTGTACATAAATATATCTGCATTTTTTGGTTGATCCTGGTGGAAATATGTTAGCATTACATTAGCACATGTAACAGATGTTTGTTTATGGCGCTGTGGATATGCCACATGATCTTAAAGTGGCTGACACAGACACAATCCAGGTTCAAGAAATCAGTTCATGGCGAGGGTCTGAAGCCGGTTGGTCAATCTGGGTTTTCATGATCACAACCTGTGGAGCACAGAGAGATTTTAATCAAGGGTTCAAAAAGTAGCTCTGTACTCAAAATATATCGTGAGATTACTTGGCGATAACCGTATCGATACAGAGAAAGATATTGTGATACACTTATTAACCTGGTGACTACAGCATTAAAGGAAAAAAACAAAAACAAATACAGACTATAAATTAAACCAGACAGTGTCAAATTTCACTGCACAGTTTAACTGAACATGTTTACAACAACTTTAAAAGAAATAATTAGGCTACAAGTAAATATTTTATTGACAATAGAACTATGCTAATATTAATTTAAGATAGGGTAAGATAAGATAAAATAGGGGGATTATATTGTTATTGTAACACTCGCACCACAGCAATGGACTGTATAGTGTTTAGCTCATTTGATCAGACATGCGGCTGTCGTGCGAGTTTCAATACACCACATCAGCATTTAGTTTGGGGTTGCTTGGGTTTTTTCCCCCCTTTTGTGAGAACATACAAAATACTGAATTGAATTGTTTTTATTGACAATATATGTTCGTGAATAAAATTAAAGCATCTGAGAGCAATTAAGTGATCAAATATACCACGCAAATCAATATATACCCAGCCCTAGTTCAAAGGTACTTGTCTGACTGTAATTTGATCTGTTAATCTTGGTTTACTTTGCTTTGATTTACTTTTAATAGGTTATTTTTTATGTTCATTTTCATGTTTTTTTGTGTTCATATTGTCAGCATTATTAATATTATTTTATTTCTCACTCCAACAGAAGGTACTATTGCTTTGTACGGAACAGTACAGGCCTAATTAGTACAGTACATACATTTAGAATATTAAAAACTACTCAAATCCAGAGATTAATGGTAAATTATACTTACTTTGTCCACAGCATGACCAGAGCAGATTAAGGTGGGCAGGTCTGAATATAAGACATAGTGAACCATTATTATTATTATTATTATTATATTCTTCATTCATACCGCTGAGTCAATTTTCTGTACTTTATTTATTTTGAATAGTATTTTTTCTTGTCTAAATCTGTTATTGACATATTATGTATTGCACAGCACAGATAGATTTGTAAAATATATGGAAAATAAATTAAATTGGTTACCGGGGCACAGCCGTTGGCGACGATGCACAGACTGACTTGGCAGTGCAGGTACATGTCAGTAGCAGTGACGCCGACATATTCAAAAACGTTAAAGGCAAAAACTGCATTTGTGGCCTCTCCGTTGGAAATGGTCTCCACAGTTCCATCATCAGGAACTGCACATCTGGAAAGGAAGAAATAGAATACAAAAATTAACACACTATTTATAAGCTCATGTCTTCTCACTGCAGAAGTGAAAAAAGCCCCACCGGACCTACAAACAAAAGGACCATGAAGCAATTTTATAATATATATTTTAATATTCCAATAGTAGTATAGTGTTATTCAACTAGATGTGTTCGTTATTTTGTTGAATACAAGACATTTTTGTGAAAAGACTAAATGGACATTGGCTTGTGTCTTACTTTGAGGCGATGAGGTCATATCTGTCGGCACCATTGGGGTCAGAGTCAGGGGTGGTAAAGCAATCCTCGATGACCAGCGCCAGAGTGTTTCCGTCCAGCTCAGTAGCCTGCAGACGCACAAACACCTTCTGGTCTAAGGCCAGTGCAGTGGTGGAGCTCACAGCGGCCGTGAAGTCTGAGTCGGTGAAGATTCCAATGGTCATGGAGAGGGAGAATTCTACTGTGGTGTAAGTCATAGTCACAGAGCTGCAATACAGACAAAGTGTATTACCGCAACAAAACATTTTACAACTTTAAGTGTACAATATACCACACTTTTAATATCAATATAGAGTACATGTAAATCATAGCCTAAGGTCAGTAGAGGTGGCATTATGGTGTTTTTCTACTCATGTGTTGACTTACCCGTCTTTGATCTTGAAGGAGGCAGTGCTGGGTGCGTCTGGTTGGTTGTAGGTGCAAGAAAAGTCAATGTCTAGCTGGCTTTCAAATGTGACAGTGGACCTTTGCGTGTTCTGGATCAAGTTTGTGAATTTGATTTGTGTGCCTGTTTCCTACAAAAGAGGGACAAGATCTTGTAGGTGATATGGAATTAGACTCCGTAAATTCATCCAATGTCGAATATACATTGGACACCTTAGTCTTAGGGTTAGCATGTAGAATGGAGATACATCAAAGCAAGATTAACTGAAAGGATAAAGTAAATAAACTGTTCAGTGGAGGTGAACATGATTTGAGCATGATAAAACAGTAAATTGTATGGAGTTTAAAATGTTTTTGCTCATATAATATTGTTTAAAACCTGAAAATAACCAGCAGGAAATATGTCCCTAAACAGACAGAAATGAAGTACCTGATAAGTTCCACCACAAATGTTGGATGTATTAAACCCAAAGGTAACCACACTGTGCTCAGAATCAACAGTTCCAGTGCAGGTCGGGTCATTCAGATGTAGACCTTTGTAGTTAATGCCCTTCTCCTCCAGTAAACAGCTGACCAGTGTCACCCCAGCCAACCCGCCTGTACAAGTGGCTGGGGGTCCTGGAAAGAAACCATCTTATAGCTTCCAGCTATAATTCCAAACTTCTCAGTTTCAATTTCTCAGTCATAAGTGTTAATATCTGTCTGCCAATCAACGCAGAGCTTAAGATTAAGGTATATTTTATAAATCCCTTGTGAGGGAAATATATTCACTGCATTTGACTCAGCGTACAGCTTGTCAGGAGCAGTGAGCAGCTGCAGTAGATCCCTGGTTCTATCCAGGCCAAGCAGGTACTAAACCAGAGGTCTCCAACCTTTTTCCAACCGATGAGCTACTTTTGCAAGAAACTGAGTATAACAGCGATGGAAAGCCTTGGGCCGCAATCACATGCCCATATTACATTAACTATTACCCATTACCTATTTCTATTAATGCAGTGTTTTTCAATCTTTTTTGAACCACAACACACTTTTATGGTTGACTAGATGTGCACACACCACCCAACAAAACATTATCAAATGACACCAATGATAAAAAAAAAGAAAAAAAATTGAACAAAAATTTGTATTTTGTATTGTATTGTATTTTTATAATAGTTGTTGCTAGTTTCCTTTCTGGTTTACAGGTTTGCTCTGGACACTTCAAAATGCCCAAATATTTCATAGAATGACACATTTTAATTTTGTCAAAGCAGTATGTTCCTTAGCACACAAGTTGGGCAAAGATATTAATGCCCAAAGTTGGGCATTGGATGTTTAAATGTAAAACTATAAGAGGCATGTGGTGCTGGTTTCTCAAATTTTATTAATTCAGTGTATGTTGAATTCCTAAAACCTATGGGGAGCTACTTGTAAGAGGGTGGAGAGCTACAGGTAGCTCTCGAGCTACAGGTTGGAGACCTGTGTACAAAACTGTTTATGCTGGCGGAATCCATGGTTATCATGGAGGTTCTATGGATATGGGTCTGTTGTGGACAATTTCCATGGATACTGTACCAGATTCTAAACAAATGTAACAAATGGAAATGCAACAAGGCCAAGTAGGGCAGAGTAAATAGGATCTACAGATCATGAGCTTGGCTTGGTTGGAACCACCTCTAGCTGAAGGATTTTTCTTATTGTGCATGCTTTGATGAAGAGAACCAGAGAGCCTGAAGGAAAGTCAATCAGAAACAGGGAGACTGTGCAACTGCAGAGAATGCTTGGATTAGTATGATCATCATACGCTTTTGATTAGTTTAGATGTGTTTATTTTTGATTAATTGAAATATTGCTGATTAGTTTCAGTACTGCTACTGAAGGCCAAGCCACTAGAATCTAGAAAGCAATCTTAAGAATGTTGAATGAAATAATATCACATGCAGTCAGACTCTAAACCTCCAAAGGCTAAATGTCTTGTACCATAAGTGCTGCCTCCTCTGAAGTTTTTAACGTTGGGGTCGTTACTTCTGCAGAAACAGGCAGCGTCTCCACTGGGGGCCACAGCACAGAACTCATGGCTCACACACTCATGGCTCACACAAACAGACACAGCTGAAAAAAACAACAACAAACATTTAAAACAACATTTAAATGATTTATCTCTGACTGGTTTACTAATAACTGGTGAAAAAAGGTTAGTATAGTTTTTTGAAAAGTTAGCTTTAAAATAAATCTTACGACAACTGGCGTGATCTCTCCAGCTGCTGAGCTTGGCGGTGCGGGCGTAGGCGTGCACAAAGTGGCAGTAGAGATCATCGACTTCAGGATAGGTACACATTAGGTTATCAGCGCAGAACGTGACGTAGGGAGCCGTGGCAACTGAACTCAAAGCCGCCACAGGGGCCAGTTTGTTAGTGCATCTGCGAAACAAGACACAACACCATGAACACAGAACACTCATGGTGACTGTCTCTTGTAAAGAAAACATGTGCTTAGGTGATTTGTTGATTGGCATAAGATGTTGTTGTTCTTTACATTGTAGAAAAAACTAAAGAAAAAAGTAGTTGACAGAGTTTGTTTCACCGTGTTTGTCTGTCGGAGCAGGTAATCCCCTCACCGCCAGAGTCTGGAGTCACAACGTCACAGCTACAGAAAGAAATCAACAATAAACTACAGGGGAAATAAAACCATTATTTAAACAGACTTTTTAATATGAAGTTAGAGAGTCTGGCTGAGAATGGTTGTGAATGTTTTGTCTCATCACTTCTATTTTTCTTGTTCAGATTTGGTCATGGCCTGCCGTTAAATTAGTCAGACTTGTACTCTTACCCTGGGGCAGACTCATCACTGTTCATGTAGGTATTGAACCCAACGGAGGCATTAGCACAGATGCCGACGTATTTAGATGCACCTGTTGGCACTGTGGAGTCAAGAGTAAGAAGTTAGAAACAACACCAATATTTTTATAATCTAATACAGCAATAATAATAACTTGAATTTATAAAGCAGTGAGTAAAAATCACATAAGAGGGACTACAAAACTGAACAGGCTTTTCCTGAATAGATTTGTCCTGCAAAAAGCTTTAGTTTCTTAAGACTTTCCTCCTAAGGGATTTCAGACTCACTATCGTATGCCACACTAGGTTTTGAAGAATCAATTAATAGTAATACAGAATACATGAATACATTAAAATGATTCTGTTTATGTTAGAAACAGAACATATAGATGTACAAATACTTAAGTAAATGCCATGTATTCGAGCTGAAATAAGATATACAGTTTAAAGAGATATAATAAATCAAATGGTCTCATAAGTAATAATAAACCAATTCAAAAAAACAAAATTATTGGCAGATGAATGGTGCACCTGTGTGAGTGACGTGCAGTAAGGTGCCGTCGAAGAAAAGTTTGGTGATGACACCGTAGCTGTCAGTGAAAGAGGCAGTGACTCCGTCGTCGTCTTTGTTCAGGTCCACTCCCATATAAGAGTTTGGAGTTGTGCTGAGGGTGACCTCGCCCACTCCATCAACCTGTGGAGTCAAGTGTGTACATTTAGTTACATTTACTATTTTAGAAATTGTACTTTAAAGTATACTTTTACGTCTACAAGAGGAGAGACAAGTGTATTTTTTTTGGTATTTCATGAAATAAATGTTACTTCAACTGGAGAAATTGTGTTCTAGCTTTGGGTTTAGCCACAGAGTAATGGTGTGGGATTATACAAATAAGACAGATATACATACCCTAACCACTCCCCCCTGGAGCAGATGAACATAAAATGAAGTTCGTGTGTTGATGATCACGGAGTCCAAGAAGGGCGCGTCAGTGAGGCGGCGCTCTCTGAACCTTCCAACCACCGTGAATTCAGAAAAATCTCCGAGTATGTTGTAGGCACAAAAATCAGGAGTAGCACCCGGTACGTCATTAAAATCCAGCACACTGGGGCCCACGATGGAGCAGAAGTGTTGATCCGCACATCTGAACGAGATCAAAGAAAAATGTAAACTCTCTCACAAACAATAGCATCTACATATTATTAGAGTTAAAGACATTCTTCTACAGCTATTTGGTCAAAACCAGAAAAACCTCATAAGAATAAGTCAAATCTTAAGTATAACAAGTAAATAACAAGTAAAGACAGATCCACGTGAAGTAGAAATTCCACGTGTATACTATTGAACTTAATTCACGTAGATAAAGCTGTGAATTAAACAATGAGTAACATGATATTCGGTTAGCGGAAGCGGTTAGAGCTCCTGCCTCCCAACAAGGAGACCGTGGATCCAAATCCCGGACCAGACCAACATCACGCGGTCCTCCCTGTGTTGCCCGTAGTAAATGAACGTGAGAGTGAATGGTTGTCCGTCTATGTCTATGTCTCTGTCTCTGTGTTAGCCCTGCGATGACCTGGCCACTGTCAAGCGTGTACCCCGCCTAAAACCCAAAGTCATACCCCTAACAAGAACAAGTGGTAGAAAATGAATGAATGAATAACATGATATTACCTGTTATAGCCAAGACAGACGTGTTCTGAGGCGCAGTTGTTGGTTGTTTCACGTAAACCGCTATTTTGACAAATTGTAGTGAGGCAAGTATCAGAGTCTATATATGTGTCACCCACAGACATGGTACCTCGCCCTAAAGAGAAAAACATTGTATTATGATAACAGTTACAATTGTAAAATTTGTGATAATCATGGTGTGAAGCAGTGAGGGCTGAATAATTGATTCAAAATTAAACTGGGTAAAAATGGCAATTCAATTAATGTATAGGGGAAAAAAAGACAATAAAACTAAGCAGCAGCATATAATCTTTGTTCATCAGGTCATGTAAACTGCACACAGACTTTCTTACTGTGCCAGAGTCACTGAGTGTCTGTGCATCCAAGATAATTCCACAGTAAGAAATCCACAATTGTTGAGCTCATCTTTGAAGTGGGACAGAAACACGTACCGACTCGACAGCGAGTGAGGTCCACAGTAGCAGTGTAAGGTCCAGGTGAGGATGCATATGATGTAATACGTGCCGCATCAAGGTACAGGAATATAAACGTCTACAGTGACCGCCGCAATAAGAGGAATCAGACACATTTGTCACATTAGACACATTGACCATCCATTGTGTTGTTGTTAGAGGTTACAATCGATTAAATTTAACTGACACGGTAAACAAAGGACAGCCTCGTTTTGTATCCACCACACAGTATTTGAGTTGGTTTAGATTTAGTTGTTGAAAAGCATGGCATTTCTTACTTGTTGTTATTAGCTTGTTGCTATTTTGGGGAATAAATACATATGATGTAAGTGCTGAATAAATCTAAAATAGGAAAAAAAAAAAAAAAGACAACTTCAAGTGAACCCATACTCACAGTTTCAGACCTATCTGAACTATAAAGTATGATTCTGGGAAATAATTTCAAGATCAAGCACAGTTTACTCACCTGGTTAGTCGCGACATCAGCATTGATGTATGCCCCTGCCTGTGACCCGTAGTTTAGGAGGTAGATGTCCTGAAAAAAGAAGGGGAATTGTACTCCTGAAACCGGATGAGTGTAGGCGGGACTAACCAGCTCCACTAAGTTAGCATTTTCTGTTTTTAACACTTTAATACATAAATAAACCAAATTATGCAATAGAAATTATAACTCCGTGTCCAAGAAAAGAAAAAAAAAAGAAAAAAAAAATACATACACATACATATATACACATATATATATATATATATATATATACACACACATACATATACACATATATATATATATATATATATATATGAACAGTACATAGAGTCCAGTCGAACAAAGTCCTGAAATGGACAAAGTGACTAAATAAATAAAACTAAGTATTCAAAACATATTTGATATTCTGAATTTAAGGGGAGACATGAGATCAACGTGCATCCATAGATCTCTATGGGTGGTCTCATCCATCTCTGAGCTCGGGTCCTTTACCAGAAGTCAGGGAGCTTCAGGATTAGCTATTCCTAGCACTGCATTTTTCTGGACTGAGATGTCAATTTTAAATGCTTATTTATTTAAGATTTGTTTTCCTATGAACCTCCTGGTCATGTTAATTCAAAATAACATTATCTTAATACTCACACTTGCTGCATTCAAAGTGATGCTGATTTTAACGGCACACGTTGCTGCAGATGCTTGAAGTCTACTGTGTGCTGCCTCAATGGCTGCTGCAGCTGCAGCAACAGTGGGATCTGCAGGTGTCAAAATCTCATAACCAAAACTGGTCGAAGAAGCAAATGGAAAGACAATGCAATCCAGCTTTGAAGTGTCAAAGCAGAAGGTGGGTTGGTTGTCTGTGTCAAAGGTCACCTGTGGAAAAGTAGGTGAAAAATAAGCCATCTACAACAGTCATTTATTGGTTTATTTGGTCAAGACAGTACATGTTAATGAACTTACAACTCTGGATTTAGCCATGGGCTAGTTTTTATGCATTGTCCTGCATTCACTCTCACAAACACTCTCATCCACACACCTATTGTACATGTTTTTAGTCGTATTGGAAACCAGAGAAACCTACGCAGACACGGGAAGAACATGCAAACTCCACACAGAAAGACCAGGGAACCCGGGACCTTCTTGCTGTGAAGCAAGAGCACTAACTGCTGTGCTATCGTGTTGCCAACAATAGAATGTGCGCACTTCTCTTATCCGTCTTAGTGAGTGGAAGACTAACCACTCTGCCACAGAGTAATGATCACACTCACTTTAAGAGAGCTGTATTGTTGGCCATAGTATGTGATGGGACAAGTTGTGAGGTCAAGAGTGGAAGCACCTGTCAGTGGAACAGGAGCAGCACCTGAAACACACAGACACCAAAAACAACCAATTAAAAATGCAACAATATAATCAAGAATTCACATCAAGGAGAAAACACTTTTGACTTTACTGCAGTGTGTGCATTACATGTTCCACTCACCGACCAGAAGGCCCAGAGCCGAGAGACAGAGCAGGAGGCGGAGCATGATGAAGGAGCTCGACCTGTGCAACTGAAACATGGAAATATACAGGATGCATTCAACTCATTCAATGAAAACTATATTGGACCAGTTTAGAAGCAAATGCACCTTTTTTTCTTTGTGAGAAGTAATTTTATAAGAATATGTTTGTAATATAGTGATAAATGTGTACAGTTACTTGTGGCAATGTTTGATAAAGAAGATTCAAATAAAATTCAAATAAAATACTAAGAGGAATAGTTCACCTTTCAGGCGTCCGGGATGAGGTTGAAGGTTCAAAGGCAGCTGTTCAAGAGACCTGGACAAGTCAGTGAAGATGTGTCTGAAGATGGTGTCTGACTTGATGGTGCTGTGCTGCCTCTTTTATTTTCATCCAAGTGTGGAGGGGGTGTGGCAAAGATACTGGGGAGAGTGTGGGGTGTGGGGCAATGTCAATGTCAAGGTGGGGCAATGTCAATGTCAAGGTGGGGCAATGTCAATGTCAAGGTGGGGCAATGTCAAGTTGTATGAACAAAATGTTTCATTTTAATTTTACGGACATGAACATTGTCATTGCTGTAAAAACGCCTTTAAAAAGTAGGCCAAACACACCTTTGATTAATTGCTTTTTGTTCTATCATAAAAAGGTGAGACACTGAAGATGTATAAATAGAATTAAAATACAGATTACAATAGGGAATAGGGAAACCAAGAATCCAAAGCACACTTATTAAAGTGTTATTAAAGTGAAAATTAAAGTCTCTTTATGACTAGTGGGACATGTCCACATGTTTGGACTGCATTTAACATTTAGTAAGTGAGAAAGTGGTTCAGGAGATAAGTAAAAATGAGAAAAGATACATTATAGAATTAATAATAAACATTTTAATCTCAATATTATAATATCTTGGTTAAACTAGAATTCCATTACTCTGAGTGGGTAAATTAACACAGTAGGATAATATCTTGGGAGCAGGTCAAAGTTACAAGACAGGTAATTTAACAATCCATGTGATCGCCGAGACTTTCCTTTTTTATTTTGCCTTGTGCCTTTTGTAAATACTTTTTTGAAGTGTAACCAGGTTAATGGCGTGGATATGTAAAATAAAATTAAGGATTAACAGAAACCACTAACACAAGTGAGACTGAGAAAATAAAGAACATTAAACAGAAGGACACATTTAAGTAAAGCTGGCTGAATGAGGCAGTGATCATCATCAAAACATCAGGATGTAATGATAATAAATCTGTGTACTGTGGTGCTCACTGCCCCAGCAGGTTTCCCCCGTGGCATGGGTCAAATGCGGAGGACAATGTTCCCTATAGGGACATTAAAGAGTACCTTAACCTTAGAGTGTTGTCACGCCCCAACAACAAGCTATTCCTCCGTGTCTGACTCATCCAGTTCCAGCTACAGCAAAGGACTCCAGTGGCTGCCTTGACCAACCCTTTCACCGGCTGCAGCAAGGACTGCTATAGGCCGAAATAACTCAGATAGGACACACCATAACAATAGGAACAAAAATAATATTTGGAAAAGTCAAATTCAGTAAATTGTTGTTCAATATTAACAAAACTAAATGTATTTTATGACATTCAAACAGAATCTGGGGGAGGTTTAATCAACAGATTACAATAATCTAGAGCAGGCATGTCCAAACTCAGGCCTGGGGGCCAAATGCGGACCTTAGACCAATTTTTCTTGGCCCTTAGGCGTCCTGGTGAACTGGCCCACATTGTCCTGATAAGTACTATTTACAGCACATTTCAGATTTTCTACAATTCCAACCTAAATAACTAACATTTTGGTGCAATAGAGATCTGATAATGTAGATGTGGTGCTGCTTAAAACATCAAATAAATGCAGCTTTTTTTAACATTTCGCGATTGATTTGTGGCCCTCCGCTTGGTCTATATTTCAATATGTGGCCCTTGATGGAAAAAGTTTGGACACCCCTGATCTAGAGTTATACTGCATCAAATCTAGATATTTTCTAAATATTCATTCAAATATTTCTTTTTTTCCCCCTTGAAGCTCTTCTAACTTTCTACTGGTCCTAATTTGAACCTTTATTATTTAATTAATGCAACATCATTTGGTGTAGCACTTATCCAAGAGATCTTGATAAACTCCAAATCTTACAAAAGAAAGCCATACGAGCAACATCTTGGGCCAAAAAACAAAACAAAACGTAAAAGAAGTCATTCGCAATCAGTGACTTCTGGATAGAAGTCGAAACGTCATGAGCTTTAAAATGCGTCCAGATGACAACCCCTGTAATCTTTTCTACGATGGAACACCTGGACGAATGAGGGATTACATTGACAAAAAACAAAGCGTAAGTACATTTATGAGGCATCTGTAAGGGATTAACTTCATAAAAAGATTGTTTTAACGTACCGACCATACGTTTTCTGAGTCTGTTCAAATTATGCATGGATCAAGGATTCAACATTACAAATTCCTTTTCCCCTTACATTTATAATTACAGAAAAGCAATATCTAAGGGATGTCTTTATTTTTCATTCATTCATTCATTCATTTTCTACCGCTTATTCCCGTTAGGGGTCGCGGGTGACTGGAGCCTATCCCAGTAACTTTGGGCCTTAGGCGGGGTACACCCTGGACAGTGGCCAACTCGTCGCAGGGCTGACACAGAGACATAGACAAGGACAGACAACCATTCACTCTCACATTCATTCACTAGGGACAATTTAGAGTTCTCAATTAACCTACACAGTCATGTGTTTGGACGGTGGGAGGAAGCCGGAGAACCCGGAGAGAACCCACGGTAACACGGGGAGGACATGCAGACTCCACCCAGAGAGATCGTGTGATGTTGGGGTGGTTCGGGATTCAAACCCACGATGTTGGGGTGGTCTGGGATTCGAACCCACGATCTCCTTATTGAGAGGCAGAAGCTTTAGCCGCTCTGCCACCGTGCACCCCATGTCTTTATTTTATTTATTTATTTATTTATTTATTTATTTATTTATTTATTTATTTATTTATTTATTTATTTATTTATTTATTTATTTATTTATTTATTTATTTATTTATTTATTTATTTATTTATTTATATATTTCTCCTCACCTGCACTGTCTAAGATTCAGTGGGCCTTTGGGCAAACCCTAAGATTTTTTTCTTCCTCTATTTATTGTTTTTGTTCTCCGGCTGAGAAAAAGAAACTATCAAGTTAGTGGAAAAGTTAAACATAAAAAGAAAGCTATAATCCTCTTATTTCCAGTGTAGTCAACATTTTGGGAGGAATCAGGGTTAGTTTAAACCCTAAAATAAAATAAATAAATAAAAAAAGTCTGGGATGACTTAGGTGTAGCTCAGTCCCACCAGTGTCTCTGAAGCTGATTTTACTCTAAACACCTCCAGTCCAGCCGCTAAACACCCCAAAGACAAGGAACATGGTGCTGATCACTTATTCGATAAAGGCAACGAAGAAAAGACTGACAGATTGTAACATCAGTGAAAAGGGTAAAGGGTACTGGTTTCCCAAGGGCCCTCAAGGGCTCTGTTTTTTTTTTTCCTTCAGATTTCTATGCTTTTAAATGCATCTGGTTGAGTAAAGTGCTTGTGAAACGAACGTTTTTCACTAAATACAATTATTTATTACATCTGAGAACATCCTGACCCCTTTAAAAAAGTTTGAAAAGTTTCAAATGGTTTGATCCACACACACGATAACAAAGATGTCAGGAAACAGCAAAGCCAGGAAAGTCTCTGGAAAATATATTTTGACAAAAAGGATCGATAGGTGAGCTTTACAGGCCTATATTTTGTTTGTGCAGTACAACAGACTTAATGCTTTCATCATATTTCAGCTCAAATAATAATTACATTATTAACACTGACTTAAGCCTATGGATATATTAAGCTTATGGATATAGCAAACTGCGTCTCGGTTTGTGTCTACTGCTAAGCAGGATTTGACTGTGACAACCACTTGGTGTCCCTCGCTCCTCTGCCCGCGGTGGCTCCAGGTGCTGCAGGAGCTGCCTGGGGAGCAGCAGGACGACAGAGAGGTAGATCTGCGAGTGGTGGAAGTTCTTACAGACATATCCCTACATAAAACAGCTTAGAAGTGCGTCCCTCTTTCAACTCTGCATGTAGAGACAGTATATGCCTCTGTGGTTCTAAAACGATCACAAAAGTGTTGTTTAGCATATTTTGACCCATTATTATGCAAATGAGCCACTCACATAAGTGTTGGCTCATTCATTATGAATGTGTGGCTTATATTATGTTGTTTCTCCTCTTTAAATGTCATTCATAATATAGGCCTATTGGGTTAATCCGCCTTGCCTATTGTTTTCAATGTTTTTGCCCTGTAATGCTTGACTCTGTGCATTTGGGCTCTATTTTAGCAAATCTTCACTTGCATGAACTTCATGGCCTTCTTCAGTTTAAGTCACAGCAGCATTAGCAGTAGGTCCCTTTACCATTCATCCCTTTTCTTCCGCTGATGTGGGGCTGAAGTCTGAGCAGGGAGGCACACACTTCCCTCTCCACGCACACTTCCTCCATCTCTGGGGATCCCAAGACATTACCAGACCAGCCGAGAGACATAGGCCCTCCAGCGTGTCCTGGGTCTTCCCCGGGGCCTTCTCCTGGTGGGACATTCCGAGAACAGATGTCCGACCCACCTCAGCTGGCTCCTCGCTGTGGAAGAGCAACGGCTCTACTCCGAGTTCCTCCTGGATGACTGACCTTCTCACCCGATCTCGGAATGTAGATTGAGTTTTGCCTTTTGACTCAGCTCCTTCTTCACCACAACAGTCCGATATAGCGACTGAATCACTGCAGACGCACTGTCCCTCTTGTCCAGATAAAAGAACAAGAGGATGTGACTCTGAGGAAAAGGTGAGTTACACTGGCAATCAGCTAAATCCAACTGCATAAACTACTTAAAGGTGCATGTTTTAAGGAGGTTTTCTCACAAAATAGTTTCTGCTTTCCCTGAAGGTTCCACAGTATGATATAAACTCATCTATCTTTCATTTATCCAGTTAAAGGAGTTTATATTGCACAAAAAGTACTTGGTTTACTGCTTGTCTCCATGAGTTTGTTTGGCTTCATTCCATCTCCAGGACAATAGAATGTTTCACACCCTCCACCAGTAAACTAGTGTCCTTTGTTTTCATTTACCAGGTAAGTTAATTGCCTACTGTATTTGTGCTTGTATTGTGATGAGAAAATAATACAAAAAATAATAATAATAAGAGGCAGATGTATTAGCGGCCCACTAAGAAAGTTTGTATCTAGGGCTCAGAATATGGTGCAACACTCCTGCATGCTCTGTACTTTTGAGTTGTTGATCTGACACATGGCCGTAGAACTGCAGTTGTGATCTTACTCCCATAATTTACAACAAAGCTGCATCCACTACTTGTTCTTTGTACAGTTACTATGTGTCTGGTTGCACGCAGTTGAAGGAGTGCTGACTATGGGAGAATGGGTGTGCAGTTAATTGGTTAAATAACAGACAAAGGCAGACGAGCGAGGTGGTTTGGTGAGGTGGTGTGTCTAGTTCTTGGAAAAGGTTGGTTCATCACATGTTTTTGGCATGAATTCTTTCGCTTTTCATTTTCTGTTCCTTGTCTTTGCAGTTCTCGTTTCTGTGTGTCGTGTTCAACCAGAGATTATCATAGCATTGGTCATTTAATAAGGGTAAGTTCAACACAATTAACACAATAGTAGCTGAAAAGTTACGAGTAGCATCCTTAAATGTTAACTGCTTGATAAACACTAATCAAATGTGATGAAGAATATTTTAGCTTCACAAATGTATGAAACATTATAATAACAATATTTAAGAGTGTTACACCAAAGGCTTATTTTGCAGTGTTTAAGCTTAAGTTTTAGATAAAGCAAAGGCCTGTAGAGTTATTATTTTGTTTACAAAGTTTCTTCTACTTTTACTTATTATAAAAAACTATTATGAAAAACTCAGTGCATGGAGGAAGTCACTAGAGCAACATGTGACTGGAGGCTCATTTAGGACAATACTGGAGTCTGTAACAAGTCTTGTAACAAATGCAACAGCAAAATACAGCTGTGAGGGACCTGTACCATGATAGTGAGATCATGGGGGTCAGTGAGTTCACACGTGGGTTCAAAGAATAATAATGAGCTTGGGAGGAGTAATGCCCTAAACCTAGGAAACTATAGGATAAGAGCCGAGCTATGGGGGGTAATGGTCCTGAACATTCAGAGCTATAAATTGGGCTGCATTCTCTTTGTCGGGGCTTCTGGAGGTTTTTTCTTCGTGTGAGGATCTCTGTGGGTTTGGAGCCATGATCTGGGACACTGGTTAGAGGAGCTTTTTGCGTGGCCTGCGAACCACCCTAGATCTTACATTTTACCAAGGATGAAGTTATTTTTTGGACAATAAAGACTCTATTGCATTGAATTTCGTCGAGTTTGTCTTCTTCATTGTGTCAAACATGCAAGCGTTATCCAGAAGAAATTATGACACAACAAATGGAATAAAACATAGACATCACATACTTACATTTTAATAACCTATAGAGCATCAAACTCAGTTTGGTCATAATAAACTGAACTATGCCTCATAGGTAAACACAAAAGGGGAATTACAATACTAGTTTCAAGCTGAATAGCTTTTGAACAGAAATTTGAACATTGGGATATAGAAGGTAGATTTACACTGGTTAAAGGAGCTTTTACTAAATGTGTGTGTTCACCAGGGGCTGATATCACTTTCTGTACAAATCTTGTAGACCTGATTGCAAACCACTCTGAGAGATCCGTAGTCTGTGGCGGCGATTGGAATCTTCATGTTCAACCCACACTAGAATGGAAGAGAATACACTACTTTTTAAAAATGTTCAATAAAGATGTGAACATAGGCACAAATAGATCATTTACATCACTGTACACTGAGAAGAAAAACAAAAAACACTGCCTTTCACCTTAATGACACCTTGTTTAAAAAAGAAAAAAAAAAAAAGTCAAATGACAGTAATGGCATGGGTTAAACTAAAATTGGAGGTTGAATACACCAAGAATAAGAATCCACAAATGCTGCAAGAAATTAAAAAGATAAGAGGTGAAATCAATGATCTAACCTCACTCGCTCTTTTTCATACAAACATTATGAAAGCATATCTAAAAGGTTACACGCTTGAAAACTTAAAAAAAAAAAATACACTAAATGTTCTTTTCTTTAATAATCCTAAAAAAACAAAACAAAAAAACAATGTAATTTTATCAAAACAAATCCAAATATCATCATTTGAATCATTTTAAGTAAATGAACAAAAATAATAGCAGGAGTTAAAGAAGATGAAATACAATCTTTTCTGGACAGTCTCCACGTCAGAAGATCAAAAATAATAACAAATTAGGAGCTGAAATGTCAGTGTTGGAAATACAGGGCTCTGTCAGAAGATTAAAGAACAAATAAAATCTTCACATCAGAGAGGTATAAAGTTTGAAAAGAAACACTCCTTTGCTTTTGTCAACTTTCAACTGGGCGCTTACAAAGAGAATGATCAACTTGACTGAGCCTCATATAGACCAGTCTCAACCCTGAATGTGGACTGAATAGTTGCTTTACTGTTGACGTCACCTCAATGATGTCTAACAAATACTCCCACATTTGATTACAATCATCAGACAGGATTTGTTAACATAACATTAGATGATCATTACACATAATGAATCATACACAAAAGCAGCAAAACAAAGCTGTGATAAGTCCTTTTAATACTGAGGAAGTTTTTGATTCTGTAAGCTGGCCTTATCTATTTAACGTGCTGAACTAGTTCTAATAGATTACTTAATAATAAAGGATACTGGGGCCTGAATATCCATGATTAAAATGAACGGTAATTTAACAGAGAAGAGGAGAAAACAGGGTTGTACTTGGTCTCTACTTTTGTTTGCTTTTTTACCTTGAACCATTGACCCAATATATTAGACAATCCAAAACAATCAGTGGATTACACTTGTAGGAATGGAACTTAAAGTTGAATGCTATGCCGATTACGATCTATTATTTTTTAACCAAACCTAACATTTCCATACCTACCTGTGATAGTTTCCTTCATAATATTAGCCCAATGCCTGGACACAAACTAAATGTATAAAAAAACTGAAATCCTCTCTTACTGGCAACCTCGCTTGACCTTTAGAAAGAAACACCACTTGAAATGGCACAGATTCTCTGATATATTTAAGAGTAGTTCTCCATAAAGACTTGTCCTCAGTTTTAGAGAAAAACTATACCCCTCTTTTTATCGATCGTCGATGTAAACCCTCATTCGTCCAGGTGTGGTCCATCGTAGAAAGGGGTTCAGAGGTTGTCATCCGGACGCCGTTTAAAGATCGAGATGTTTCGACTTTTATCCAAAAGTCATTGTCAATCAGAGAGCTGGTATGGGAACTCAGGCTTATATGCTACTCTGAGTACTGGGAGTCCTGCCCCCCCTCTTTTTATCATATGCAAGACCTTGAAAAATGGAATCTCATCCCGTGCCTACGTCTACAGTAAGTCAAAGGATTGAAACAGTTAAAAATCAACATTCTGCCAAGGTTTCTCTGTCTTAAAAAGTACTCAAATCAGAGCATTTCTGTACCGGTGTGACCCAGAGTAACACAAAGCTCAATGGGAAAAAAGATGCTTCCTGTACAGGCTTTACAGGCAGATGACAATCAATTCAGTCAATTGTATGAAGTGAAGAATCCCTGAGTAAAATGGGTACTTGCTGCCTGCTTACTAGAGCCTAGGCCGCTGACGCCGGGCGGCCTGCTGCTGTTACATGTGGCCAGTGTGATAATAGATGAGACACTAAAGTTCTCCAAGCTCTCAAATTTGTCATATAAGAGTGTGCACTCCACCTGGAGGACATTTCTGCTTACGTCTGTAAAGTATTCTACTTGATAATGACTTCAAGTAAATAATAATAACAATAAATCCGGTTGCTGATACTAGTGCACCACTTATTGATTCTATAGTTGGTATTATGTTATGTTTTATGTTTATGTTTTACATAGCCTGAAATATTTAAGTTCACTTTTATGTTGTTATTGTTATTTTTCTGTTTATATGAAGAAGGCTATTTTTCAACATCAGTATTACAAAATATAATATCAGAAATACATTCATACACCAACTATACAACCATATTTTATTTTTTCACCTGAAACAGTGGGCTGGTTTTGAGCTGAACCTCCCGGGCTGAAAAGTGGTCCCAGCTTGCCCCTGACCAAGAGTGACTACAGAGTGACCAGACTGATGTTGTTCTGTATGAAAATACAGAGCTATCCTCCAGAAGTATATTTAACCGAGAAAAGGCGGGATTTAAAATCTTTGAAGAGATTTTAATCAGATTAAATCAAACTTCGGAGGCCAAAACAACTTCTCAACTTCACAAAGAGTCCAGGCATTTTTATTTATTATTTTGCTCCAAAGAGTTTGGAAACAGAATTGGCTCAATGTAGTCAAGCGGTTGGAACAAATAAAGGTTTTAATCAGTATGTGAAGTACTTTTATTATTTGTTTTCCAGTGAAAAGAGAATGTTAATAGAAAATAAAATGTTCATAATAGAAAATAAATGTACAATTATATAAACACTTTGTCCATGTGTTGCAGTGCGCCTTTTTGTTGTGTTACCCTGGGTTACATCTTATTTTAATTTCTTTTTTTTAATAAATTGGATGAGTTTTAATGAGTTGGAATGTTCTTGGCTCTAATTCAGTGGCACTTGCATTACCATGAATCAGGTTCTCTTTCTAGGAACACATTCCTCCGAGGGTTGCTTTATTAGCTTGAACAATCACAATAATGACAGCCTACTTTGTTCATAGGCGCTAAGTTAATGACAGTGAAACTGTTACATAAAGCAGATGCATATTTGTAAATGTCTCTGACCAAGTTTATGTTTTATTTCTATTCAACAGTGTGAACATTGCTCCAAATCTGTTGGCATTCACTTCATCAACTTCACTTCTCCGGATCATCTGGAGCTCCCGACAGAGTTTTACTTTGTTTTTATTATTATTATTATTGTTTATTTGGTCCAGACAGTGCATGTTAATGGACATACGTCATATAAATGTAATGTAATGTCAGAGGCCCTTATCTTAAAATGTTTTTCTCTAGCCTCGGGATTTAAGGATCATCACTTAAAGTAGCTCCCACACACACCAACCTGTACAATGGGACTCAACAAGATCTTGACGAAACGCACCAAAGGATTTTTTTTATATCTAATTCTAAAACTAAACTGGTTCTAAACTGGTTTATTGAAATTTTAAGTTAAAAAAAAATATAATAATAGTCCTATCTAGTAAAACTAAATAAGAAATCCAAAATCCCCTTGGTTCATTTTGTACACATACAGTATTAGAAACAAAAATGTATAAAGAAATTAAAATCTGGTTCTGCACTTTTTTCAGGTTTATGTGTCCTGACATTTTTGGCCATTTTTACACGTACAACACCATATTTCTGCATGAAATCATGACAAGATGAAAAACTCGTAATGCATCGTTTTCTAAAGTAAACTACAGGAGACGTTAAAAATGAATATCTTTCAATATTAAGATTTTTTCCTATTCACTTATAGTATCTCACCATAAAGGCTTCTTCTGCAACTAATTTGTGCTGTTTTGTGCCTATCATTTCCATTCATTTTTCATCAGGAAAGATTATATTTGACTCTCATTTATAGCTTCCCGTTTTGGAAATACCTCCATATTGACATTAACGCATCAGCTCCCCGAGGCCCTAGCTTCATGTAGATGCCGAAATCTCTCATGTAGTCCGTCTCTGAATGAAACCTCATTTTATTTGCACAACAAGTCTTACCATGTGGTGCATCGTTTGTGTATTTTACAGTTAGGTGTTGTGTGGGAGGATCTGCCTTTAACTGTAAAGTACATGGTGTGCCAAATGGAGTACAGTAAGTCTTTGTGATTGTAATTGCTTCCAAAACAATGGGTGGAATGCTCCTGGCTCGCCTTCAGTCACATTTACACCACAGTTGCCTGACTCGACTTAATAATTGCCACACCCTTTTTCATTGTTGATGAAAAAAATAAAAATAAAAAGTTGTGATTGTACTTGACGTTCAAAATATGACGTTCTCTATTTTTTTCTGAGACATATGAGTGGGAACTTGAACATATCTGATCCCAGTTAACAATATGAAAAGAGCAGTCTACGTTGAGGTCATTTTTCAGGATTTATCAAACCATTTGTGGACGTGCTGTACAGTTTAGCTAAAGGTGAGACACTACAGGTGAATAAGAACAAATCTTCATTTTAAGGATATCAATTTGAAACTTCTCGTGTAGTTTTTCGCACATAACTATAGGAAGAAAAAAAGGACTACGGGGTTTTCATCATGTCATGTTTTCATGTAGGAATAAGGCATTTTATGTGTAAAAATGCACTTAATTGGGATTTATAAAACTGAAAAATGGACAGAACCAGGTTTAACTTTCTTGGTTCATTTTGTACAGAGAGAGAGAGAGCAACAGAGAGAGAGAGAGAGAGAAACAGAGCGAGAGCAACACAGAGAGAGAGCAACAGATAGAGAAAGAGAGAGGCCAGCAGAGAGAGAGAAAGAGCAATAGAGAGAGAGACAGATGGAGAGAGAGAGACAGAGCGAGAACAACAGAGAGAGACAGACAGAGAGAAAAAGAGAGAGAGAGTAACAGAGAGAGAGCAACAGAGAGAGAGCCAGAGCGTGACAGAGAGAGAGACAGACAGAGAGAAAAACTGAGATAGAGAGAGACAGAGAGAGCGCAACAGAGGGTGAGAGAGACAGCGAAAGAGCAACAGAGAGAGAGAGAGAGACAGAGAGAGAGAGACAGGAGCAACAGAGACAGACAGAGACAGAGAGCAACAGAGAGAGAACAAGAGAGAAACAGACTTAGAGAGAGGAACACAGAGAGAGAGACAGAGAGAAAGCAACAGAGAAAGAGAGACACACAGAGAGCAAAAGAAACAGAGAGACAGAGCGCAACAGAGAGAGAGCAAGAGAGAGACAGAAAGAGAGAGAGCAACAGAGAGAGAGCAAGAGAGAGAGAGAGAGAGCGTTACAGAGAGAGACAGAGAGCAACGGAGACAGAGCGCAACAGAGAGACAGCAAGAGAGAGACAGACAGAGAGAGAGCAACAGAGCGCAATAGCGGGAGATACAGAGAGACAGATGGAGAGAGAGAGAGACAGAGTGAGAACAACAGAGAGAGAGACAGACAGAGAGAAAAAGAGAGAGAGGTAAACAGAGAGAGCAACAGAGAGAGAGAGAGAGCCAGAGCATGACAGAGAGAGAGACAGAGAGAGAGAAAAACAGAGATAGAGACAGAGAGAGTGCAACAGGGAGTGAGAGAGACAGAGAGAGACAGAGAAAGAGCAACAGAGAGAGAGAGACAGAGAGAGAGCAACAGAGAAAGAGAGACAGAGAGCAACAGAGACAGACAGAGAGACAGAGCGCAACAGAGAGAGAACAAGAGAGAAACAGACTTAGAGAGAGCAACAGAGAGAGAGAGAGACAGAGAGAAAGCAACAGAGAAAGGGAGACAGACAGAGAGCAAAAGAGACAGACAGAGAGACAGAGCGCAACAGAGAGAGCAAGTGAGAGACAGAAAGAGAGAGAGCAACAGAGAGAGCAACAGAGAGAGAGAGACACGCAGAGAGAGAGCGTTACACAGAGAGAGAGAGAGAGAGCAACAGAGAGAGAAACAGAGAGAGAGAGAGTGAGTGAGTCCTATCTGTTTTGAAATGATACAGAACTAAAGGCAGCCTGTTTTTTTTTTTTTTGCAAAAGGAAACAGTGAGTTGTGTATGTGGATCCAGGCGGCCCGGTCGAGCCGGTGCCCCTCAGAGCACTTCAGGCCCCGCCCACTGCGCGTCATGTGCGGAACATACTGAGCATTAGAACATTATTTTACATTTTGTTCACTGAAATACTCCAACATTCATTTAACATGCAGCCATGACTTCCCTTTTTTTTAAAATTGCAGAATTGATTTTTATTTATGTTTATTATTTATGTTTTTTATGACCACGTAAGACTTTTGAACCCTGCATTTATCCTGTTTGAGTGATCGCAGGTTAATACAGAGCAGTGGATGGAGGTATGAGGTTTTTCAAAAGAAGAAATGTTCTACTGTTCTGAATTCTCATCTGTCTCGCTCTGACCTGGAGCAGTTCACAGAATCTGTCCCTCAAACAGATTTCAGGAGTTCATCCAATCTTTTAATGTCCTTAAACCCGCTGCGATCCTCTGTCCCAAACACATTTTTTTGGCAGTGCTGGTTAAAGCGAGACACTGCAGGTGAATAGGAAAAAATCTTAAATTTAAAGATATCAATTTGAAACTTCCCCATGTTTACTCACATAAACGTAAGGAAAAAAGATATCGCAAGCTTTTCATTATGTCATGTTTTCATGTAGAAATAAGGCATTTTATGTGTAAACCTGTCAAAAATACACATATTTAGGACATTTGAATCTGGAAAATGGACAGAACAAGGTTTAGATTTCTTCATTTTGTAACATATTAGTTACAAAAAAATGTACAGAGGGGATTTTGGATTTCTTATTTAGATATTAAGTAAACAATATTAGACTGAACATTGTTTGGTGTGTGTGTAGGAGCTTCTTTAAGTGGTGATCCTTATGTCCCAAGGGAGAAACATGCATTTTAAGAAAACGGCTTTGAAGTAAAAATGTCCCAAAGAAATGTATGGACAAAGTGGAATGGATGAAATAATAAAGCATCTTTAGGAGCAGATCGGACAAGTTTGTTGTTTCCACATGAAAGCCGAAATGTTGAGGGTTTTCCATCACATCCCTCCGTGTGCGCTATTCTGTTTATTTGGTGTCAATGAACATGCATGATATACATCCATTGTCCTGCATTTACTCTCAGAACACACTCTCATTCATGCACCAGAATACTATTGAACATGTTTTTAGTGGTAGAGGAACCCGAGGCACCCAGAGGCCCCGCCTGAGAGTCAAACCCTGGACCTTGTTGCTGTGAAGTGAGAGTCAAACATCAGCTCCTGGTTGACAGAACATTCTCCCAAAACTGCAGAACCTTACACCCCAACCTCTGCACTGCTTGGATTTATTGTCAGAAAACCACCAACCACCACAATCTACAGCACTGACATCGAGATGTAATTTGAACTTTAGACGTGTGATAGAGACAGAGAGACAGTGGGTAACACACACAGAAGGGATCACACCCCACAAGCAAACCTTGAATATACCTCCTACGATTAAGTGCTAGGAAGAACAAACCCAACCAGACACTATGATGACAGCCCTTGCATGTTTATGTTAACCGTGCCTAGTTTGAATGGATAGTATAGGACACTCACACCTACACCACACAGATGAGACACCCTTCAAAACTACAAATAAATGGTCGAGCATGTTGTTGGGGGAGAAACCTCCCAACAGACAGCACCTCCAAATCTGAGACCATGGTCCTCGACAGGTAAACGGTGCCTTGCCCTCCCTGGATGGAGAGACCTTGTCCCAAGTGGAGGAGCTCAAGTATCTCAGAATTCTCGAGTGAGGGAAGGATGGAGCTCGAGCTTGACAGGCAGAGATGTGCTCGCCGTTTGGACTCTTGTGGTTAAGAAGGAGCGGAGTCAAAACTGGTCAGTTACTGGTCAATCTACATTCCTACCCTCACCTATGGCCATGAACTTTGGGTAATGAACAAAAGGACCAGATTGCAGATAAGTCATAATGTGTTTCCTCCATAGGGTGACTGGGTGTTCCCTCAATATGGGATGGATATCAAAAGTAAAAACGCAACATGCTCCTTATTTTTAACTTTAAAAATGTGTTTCTCTGGCTCCTGGCATGCAGAGGAGCTCCAGTGCTTGGATGATAAACGCTCTTGGACAGTAGTTTGTTGTTGCTGGTTTCTAGTTCTGCAAACACTTCCTTGAATGACACAAATATTACATTGTAGACAGCAAGCCTTTGGATACTGATCAGGCGTTATAAATATACATTTGTATTTATTATTCTTATTTTTGCTCTGTTATAATGATATGCCTTACTGTAACACTGGTCATTGGATTTTTGGTTGTCCTTTAGTCCAATGCCTCCCTCTAGTGTGAGTTTTCAGACCTTCAGTATTTAAACACACCTGTTCTAATAATCCACGACAAACTGGAACAATGGTTTAGAACAGGTCTATTCAGCTTTCAGGACATTTCAGATGGTTTGTCCTTGGGGCCAGAAACACGTCCAACGAGCCAACACTTAATACAAAAAAACTGTAATACTAAAGGCTTTGACAACATCTGCAGAACTGAACCAGGACTAAACCAGGACTAAACCAGGACCAAACCAGAACTAAACCAGTTCTAAACCGGGACTAAACCAGGAGTAAACCGGGTCGAAACCAGGTCTAAACAATTTCTAAACCAGGACTAAACCAAGTCTAAATCAGGTCTAATCCATTTCTAAACCAGGACTGAACCAGGTCTAAACAATTTCTAAACCAGGACTAAACCAAGTCTAAATCAGGTCTAATCCATTTCTAAACCAGGACTGAACCAGGTCTAAACAATTTCTAAACCAGCTCTAAATTAGGTCTAAACCAGAACTAAACCAGGTCTAAACCAGGACTAAACAAAGTCTAAACCAGGTCTAAACCAGGGCTAAACTAGGTCTAAACCAGGTATAAACCAGCACTAAACCATTTCTAATCCAGATCTAAAACCAGGAATAAACCAGGTCTAAACCAGTACTAAACAATTTCTAAACCAGGTCTAAACCAGGACTAAACTAGGTCTAAACCAGGTCTAAACCAGGTCTAAACTAGGTCTAAACCAGGTCTAAACCAGCACTAAACAGGACTAAACCATTTCTAATCCAGATCTAAAACCAGGAATAAACCAAGTCTAAACCAGTACTTAACAATTTCTAAACCAGGTCTAAACCAGAATTAAACCAGGTCTAAACCGCGACTAAACCAGGACTAAACCAGAACTAAGTCAGGTCCAAACCAGGTCTAAACCGTTTCTAAACCAGGATTAAACCACTAAGAAGACATAAAATATTTTCTATATTTTCGGTAGATGGGTTGAGGGCCCAACCTCTTTCAACTTACTAATCACACAGTTAGACATTATTTCAGTGGTAGAAAGGGGTTCAGAGGTTGTCATCGATAGTTTAAAGATCGAGACGTTGACTTTTTATCCAAAAGTCATTGTCAATCAATCAATGACTTTTGGATAAAAGTCGAAACGTCTCGATCTTTAAACGACGTCCGGATGACAACCTCTGAACCCCTTTCTACGATGGACCACACCTGGACGAATGAGGGTTTACATCGACGAATTATTTCAGTGCTTAGCCAAAACCTGAACTATTTGACATTAAAGCAACCCTAACTGAACTGCATAAGGCCCTGAACACAATCAGAAGAAAATAAGAGTAAATTGCTGTACAGAGAATAAAAGACATGGACCCATGTGCTTGCGAATCTTTACTAAGTTTAGATCAGATGAAAGAAAGATGTAGTTGAAGAAAAAGTAAGCACAGCCAACCATGTTTTAAAAAGCAAAACAGAACAAAAAATTAAATGTATTCATGCACATTATTTTCACAAAATGGTTGCTTTGAAAATTAGCTCACCTGAAACCATGCAGTGTACTATGCAATTATGTCCAGTAACAGTCCATTATTATATCTCATTTATAACATTTACGCTAGAGAAAAATGATAAAAATGAACAGTGTTTCTCAAATGTGGTGCGGTTTCACGGTCTGCTCGTAGTTCTCCGGTTATTTTCTTTTGCAGAGAAATGTGTTTATGTTTTTGTGTTATTTATGCTTTTTTCCTCTTTGTGTTAATCCTCATTTACAACAAATGTAGCTACGGTTTAGTCCAGTTTAAGACCGGTTTAAGTGGTTTATTCTTGGTATCGATCTAGTTAGAGCGCACGGTATTTAGAATGCCAAATATTCTCTTTGTATAAAAACTTTGCAGACCACAGCAGTAGCCCATTTGTGAATCATTGTGTATTCAGCCTTCCACCATATTGTAACTATTCTAAAGAAAAATAAATGAAAAAAACATCTCACAATTTAAACAAACCAAAACAAGCCTAATACATATTGACACATATTCTGCTATAGTGACTTTTATGTAGCTTTTAACCATGTTCTAACAATGTTCCGTCATCAAAAACATACCTGGAGTTGCTTTCAGCTTCATTCACACTGTTTTGAGGAATGTTTATTAGAAAATCCTACATCCCTCTGAGCGTCAAACACACTTCCTGCTGAACTTCCTGGTTCTGGGACACATTTTCAGATTTCATGCGTCACTTATCTGAGAATCTTTTGCTGTTTTATGTCTTTAGAGGAAAAATATTATGCATTTTTCATATTGTTCTCAGCCTTTAAACATGCTCTTGAGTGCCTTAAATTTGCAATGTCATGTTTAAAAAAAAGCAAATGTTTCTTATTCATTCAATGACAGATTTTATCAACCCTGAATGAAATTACACTTACTGAGTGCATCCAGCGTTATATACAATCTAGTGAAGTTAGCGCTGAAAAGATGTTATGATGCGGTTTTGCTGGAGCAGTTATCGTGTTTAGACGACAGAAATGCTCAGAACGAGATTGGCAATGAATTACGGATTTAAAAACAGCAGAAGACTGTCGGATGAGTGACGTAGATGATCCGAATTCATGTCCAAAAATCCAGGAAGTTAAGCAGGAAGTGTATTTGACGCTCAGAGGGGAGAGGATTTTCCAATACATTTTCCTCAAAACAGTGTGAATGCAACTCCAGGTATGTTTTTGATGACGGAGCATTGTTAGAACATGGTTAAAAGCTCAAAATAGTCAATAGTCAAGCCGAATGTGTCCTTTTAAATCATCAGCAGACTCATTTCAGAGCATTTCTGTCTCTAAACATGTTCACTCCTGCCAAACTGCATCATAATGTCTGTTGACTGCTAGATTGTGTATAACACTGAGCACCATCTACTGGCAGGATGACTAAGTACGTGTCTTTTCACACAGGCTGAAAAATCCTGTCATTTAATCAATAATAAACTTTTTTTTTTTTAAACATGACACGGCAAATTTAAAGCCCTCAAGAGTCTGTTTAAAGGCTAATAACAATATGAAAAATGCTGATTTTTTTTTTTTTTTCATTTAGGGCAAGACTAAAATATGAATGCTATAAATTAAAAGGATAGACAATAAAGATAAATTTGTATGCTTAAGATTCTTTTATTATGCTCAGATCAGTACAGAAGAAGAGATAGTTGATCAAAAGTAATCACAAAAATCATCGCAAATGTTAAACAGCAACAACATACCTTTTAAGCGACACTTAACTTAATGTGGAATAAATTTTCTCAAAATATTCCAATTTCAAAATGATCTCTTGTCAAGCAGAAGTACAAGCGTTAATGTTGACAGACTGATTTCTCTTGATGGAATTAGAAATTTTATTATCTATATTCTAAAAGCAATACATTTTTCTGTTTGTTTTAACAGTAAAATGTGCACTTTTATTTTCCTTTTAAGATTTTTTTGTTTTTTAATCAAATTGATTTAAAGTTAAGTGTTGCTTCCCCAACTAAACACCATATTGATTTTCAAATGGTTAGATATTGATTATACAATATTTGATTTAAGTGAAGTAAAAAGAAGAAAATAAAATTGTTCAAAAAAAGTGATTGGCCCCAAAAATACAAATATTATTATTGCATAGACTATTATTTATTTAATTTTTTCTTTAGTATTGTGCAAATGTGTATTTTTATGGTTTATTTAATTTCAATTGCTGACATTTGTATTTTTAGAGGGCCAAAAAAACTCCATACAGGTGTAACTCAGGATGTGCAAAGGAACATTTGTATCTGCACACGTTGATGTTGGTGGAAATATGTTAGCATTACGTTAGCATTACATTAGCACATGTAACAGTTGTTTGTTTACGGCGCTGTGTATTTGCCACGTGATCTTAAAGTGGCAGACACAGGTTCTTTTACACCTTCAGGAGCATCACAATCCAGGTTCAAGAAATCAAAGTTCATGGCGAGGGTCTGAAGCCGGTTGGTCAATCTAGGTTGTCATGGTCACAACCTGTGGAGCACATAAAGATTTCAATCAAGGGATCAAGAAGCAGGTTCTGTTTTCAGTCTGTACCTGACTGTTTAGAATCGAAATCAGACCAGAATCAGAAAGGTTAAAACAAAAACAAAAGTTAAACAAAATTCACAAACTACTGTAAGAACTTGCTTGCTTGGCAGTACAGTGCAACATAAATCAATGAATAATAATAATAATAGTAAAACTTATAGACTATTCCAATCATAACATATATGTAGTTAAACACAGAGATAGCTGGTATTTTAACAATATTATTCACGTTATTTGATTTGATTGTTTCTCACTCCAATTTGAGGTGCTAAACAACTACTACAGGTACAATTATTATTATTATTTTGTTTTGTTTTCTAGTCAGTTTGCCTCTCTCAACCTGTTAGGTAAAAATAGATTTTCTTTTCTTTAATATGTGTACAAAAGCAAGACATTTAAACCTGTTCAATTTTTCAGATTTATATGTAACAGATATGTGCCATTTTGCTTGTTTTACACAGAAAATGCCTCATTTCTGTTCCTGTAATACTTTTTTTTTTTTTTTACATTTATGTGACTAGACAATAGAAGTTTCAGAATGATATATTTAAACGTAAGATTGCACCCTATTTACCTGCAGTGTCTCCCCTTAATGGTAAAAATAGACTTAGACGGAGGAAGGTGGGCAGGTCTGTAAATAAAACATAGAGCAACATTATTATTATTATTATGATTATCATACAGTACAGTAGATCTATGTGTCAGTTTCTTTTGATCACAGATATTCTTCGTCATTCATTCATTCATTCCATTGAACAATATTTTTTTGGAATAATTTATCTTGTGGATCAGTATATTTGGCTTAAGTCTCCCCTTGACTATTTTTTTTTTACGCCACGGCACATGCAGATTTGTAAAATGTAAATGGAAAATAAATTAAATTGGTTACCGGGGCACAGCCGTTGGCGACGATGCACAGACTGACTTGGCAGTGCAGGTACATGTCAGTAGCAGTGACGCCGACATATTCAAAAACGTTAAAGGCAAAAACTGCATCTTTGGCCTGTCCGTTGGAAATGGTCTCCACAGTTCCGTCATCAGGAACTGCACATCTGGAAAGGAAGAAAATATAATACAAAAATTAACACACCATTTATAAGCTCATGTCTTCTCACTGCAGAAGTGAAAAAAGCCCCACTGGACCTACAAACAAAAAGACCATGAAGCAATTTTATAATATATATTTTAATATTCCAATAGTAGCATAGTGTTATTCAACTAGATGTGTTTGTTATTTTGTTGAATACAAGACATTTTTGTGAAAAGACTAAATGGACATTGGCTTGTGTCTTACTTTGAGGCGATGAGGTCATATCTGTTGGCACCATTGGGGTCAGCGCCAGGGGTGGTAAAGCACTTGTCAATGACCAGCGCCAGAGTGTCTCCGTCCAGCTCAGTAGCCTGCAGATGCACAAACACCTTCTGGTCTAAGGCCAGTGCAGTGGTGGAGCTCACAGCGGCCGTCAAGTCTGAGTCGGTGAAGATTCCAATGGTCATGGAGAAGGAGAATTCTACTGTGGTGTAAGTCATAGTCACAGAGCTGCAACAGACACAAAGCACATGTGAGTATTAGTGATACAGCACAAATAATTGTAACATAAACAACAATAAAATATCACACTCTCAGTTCATCACATTACTGTCATTCAGAGGCAGAGTTTATAGCAGCACTTTCACCTGTAGTAATTCATTACTAACACCTTTACTCGGTAGAAACCTACATAACCTAATGTTACTAGTCAACTGACATTTGGTTATGTAGGTTTCTTCTACTTGAAATTTACAGTCTAGAGGAAAACATCCTCATGTGGTAACTTACCCGTCTTTGATCTTGAAGGAGGCAGTGCTGGGTGCGTCCGGTTGGTTGTAGGTGCAAGAAAAGTCAATTTCTAGCTGGTTTTCAAACGTGACAGTGGAGCTGTGTGTGTTCTGGATCAAGTTTGTGAACTTGACTTGTGTGCCTGTTTCCTACAAAAGAGGGACAAGATTTTGTAGATGATATGGAATTAGACTCTGTACTCATATTCATCCATTAAAGAATACATAATGTCCAATATACATTGGACACCATAGACTTTTTATTTCCCACTAACTTAAAAAAATAAATAAATACATTGACCTTAGAAATCCTTCAAAGGATTAGTTGGCATGCACCAACAGAGGGTGATACGGCTGTATAAACGGGATGAATCAAATTAATAAACCGTTCAATGGAGGGGAATGGTATTATCAAAAACAGTCTGTAAATAATGTTTTTGATCATGCAAAATATAGTTTTAAAACCTAAAAATAACCAGTTTAGCAATAATATTCCCTTTAACACGGGGACAGAAATGAAGTACCTCATAAGTTCCACCACAGACGCTGGATGTATCAAACCCAAAGGTAATCACATGGAACAAAGAATCAACAGTTCCAGTGCAGCTCGGATCATTCAGGTGTAGGCCTTTGTAGTTAAAACCCTTCTCCTCCAGTAAACAGCCGAACAGTGTCACCCCAGCCGAGCCATCTGTACAAGTGGCTGGGGGTCCTGGAAAGAAAAAAGGAATTAGGGTTAGGTTTCTTTTCAGTTTGGAGGTTAAATTGTATATGGCAGGCTTTTTTTTCTTTTTCTTTCTAATTATTACTTTGGTGGGATTTATATAGCCAAGTTGCAGTTTGTTAAGTTGAAAATGATTGGAAGTTCATAAACGAAATCACTCTACCTGTGTCATCAATAAGCAACATTACACCAAATATGCAGAGACAATTTGCTGACACTTATTCAATCATTTAACAAAATAAATGTATTATCATGTCACATTGTTACTATTGTATAAGTTAAACGTATGGTATTTACAATATACTTGCTTGGTAATAGTTACATCTACCTATGTCATATTTGCTGCCCATGACCAGGAAGTAAAATTATAAACTTCACCATTGCTTTTTAGATGTTTCCTATTGTTCATTTTTTGGGTTGATGGTTGATGAAACCGGACCCACTCAAGCATGGGAAGAACATGCAAACTTTGCACGGAAAGGCCGGGGCCATTCTGGAAGTCAAACCCCTTGATCCTCATTGTGTAAAATGTGAGAGATAGGATGTACAGTATTTCCTGTGCATTAGTATGGTATATCATATTTAAAAAATGTTTTAATTGAGTAATGACTAGTTAAGATGTATTTATTTTTAACATATTATTTTCAAGTATTGCTTACGGGGCTCAGTATTATTATTGAAGACATAATCCCTGACAACAGCCACTTGAAAGCTAAGGTTAAGAATATGGAATCAAATAATCACATCCAGCTACAAAAATGTGACTCTGGACCTCCAAAGGCTAAATGTCTTTGTTGAACTCGTACCATAAGTGTTGCCTGCTCTCAAGGCGTTAACATCGTTGTTACTTCTGCAGAAACAAGCAGAGTCTCCACTGGGGGCCACAGCACAGAACTCATGGCCCGCACAGTCATGGCTCACACAAACAGACACAGCTGAAAAACAACAACAATGGATTTAATGTAAACAGAGTGAAGGGTTTTATATTTTATACTTTTTATATTTGAAGACTTTTTATATTTTATAATTATAAAATAATGGTTTTATAGTTTTACTTATGTAAGATGAATTGCAGAAGTTTTGTTTGTTGTACAACATGTCAGTTGTTGAGTTTCAGGTAACATCCAAACTAGTTGTGAAGTTTCCATTTTCTGGCAGAGCAGGCCCAATCTCAGGAATGTGTAAGATAAACAAAACGGCTCTCCTCAAGACGCACCATATAAGGAGAACTTTACGTTAAACCCCTATCAGAAGACTTCAGGAAGGATGCCATCGCTTCTTCTTGCATATTCATGTATTATTCATGTGCAATGTCTTAAATACGGATGGACTGAGCCAGTGGTTACGTTCTGGGGAGATAGAGGCGAGAATAACCATTGTTAGGGCTCAGAACGTCCCGAGCTCGGTATAGATTATTTGTATTAGGGAAATAAATCTTTTGATTGTAACTCGTCGAATCCTGGCCATCATTATACTGGTATGTGTTATTAGTTATATAGTGTAGTAATTGTTGACTGCTAAACGCTCCACTCTTACAGCAAACGATCACGCTGGATTTGGCTGATAAATAATAAGAAATAGCCAAAGAATTCTTCAAGAGCCATTAAAATATATTGAATATACACACATTTGAATCATTTTTCTTGTCTAGTTTGGATTAAGATGTGTCTATTGTATTTCTTACCGGTTTCAATATACAAATTTTGCTTTGATAAAAAAAATAAAAATAAAATAAGAAGTTGTTTAATCTGTGTTGCCCCAGCACAGATATAATGTAAAAGCATCAATTTGGGTGAAAATGAGACCACAACTTTTACTCTGCATCTATTTATAAAAGATTTTATTCTACGACAAGCAGGAAGTGTGCCATTAGCATGCTAATGTTTGTTAACTTTACCCGTGAAGGTCTGTGACGCTCTGGGCTCAGAAACTTGTGAAAAGAGCTTATAAACTCATTGCGGTGAATATTTAGGATGCTGGGACTGCATTATGAAAGTGAGAAATACATGTGACTGATGTAAAGACTTTAACATGAACTAGTTCTGTTTTTCCGTTTCAAACCAGTAAAAATCAGGTACACGGCCTTTGAAGGGGCTGTACCTGATTTTTACTGTTTTGAAACGTGTAAAATTCGACATGTGCCTGTTTTTTTTTGCATGTAATAACGTTACTTGTACCCCAGTACAAGCATCCATTCGGGTGAAAATGAGACCACAACTTTTACTCTAAATCTATTTATAGAGCCTTTTATCTATGCTAATGTTTGTTAGCGTTACAAAGCTTTAGAAGCTCGTGACAAGTGCTTCAAAACTTCTCGTGGTGAATATTTAGGATGATGGGGTTGCATTAGATAAGTGAGTGATACATGTGACTGATGTAAAGACTTGAACATGAACTGGTTCTGTTTTTCACGTTTCAAAACAGTAATGATCAGATACAGGGCCTTTAAGTAATGTAATGTAGTGTAAATCTTACGACAGTTGGCTTGGTCTCTAAAGCTGCTGAGCTTGGCGGTCCGGGCGTAGGCGTGCACAAAGTGGCAGTAGAGATCATCGACTTCAGGATAGGTACACATTAGGTTATCAGCGCAGAACGTGACGTAGGGAGTCGAGTCAACTGAAGTCGAAGCCACAAGGGCCAGTTTGTTAGTGCATCTGCGAAACAAGACACAGCACCACAATGAAACACAAATGAGCTCAACAGTGCCTGCACTTCTCTGGTTCTGTAAGTACATTTACCATTTTTCCCCACTGACCTTTGACAATCAAATAAAGTTGAACAGAAGTTAAAAGACACTCAAGTTATGATAACTATTCTTAACTCAAAACGTTCTTTAAGTTGTGTTTCAGAAAAGAAGAAACATAACCAGATGTGCAGGTGATTGGGTGTTGTCCATTGCAAACAAAACATTTATAGATTGCTGTGTTTTATAATTACTGAATTCAGGCGAGACACTACAGGCAAAACTAATTTTTTCGTCAGTTTGCTCTCTCAACATAACGGCTTTCATGAGAAAACAACAAACTTGTCCAATCTGCTCCTAAAAATGTTTTATTCTTCCATTTAATCCATTTCATCCATAGAGTTCTATGGGTAAATAGAAATTGTAAATTCAAAGTTACGTTTTCTTAAAATGCAGTTTTCTCCCCTCGGGACGTAATGATCACCACTTAAAGTAGATCCCACACACCAAACTGTACAATCTTGGACTCAACAAGATTTTGACAAAACGTACAGAAGGATTTTTGTTATCTAATTCTAAAACTGATTTACTGAAGTTTAATGTAAAAAACATGAGGCAAAATTTAAATTTTTTGGACAATTTTCAGTCAAATCTAATTTAGATTTCCAAAATCCCCTCAGTATTTTTTTTTGTTACTAATATGTGTACAAAATTAACCAAGAAATTTAAACCCGGTTCTGTCCATTTTTCAGTTTTATATGTCCCAAATAAGTGTATTTTTGGCCATTTTTACACATAAAATGCCTTATTTCTACATGAAAACATGACATGATGAAAAACTTGTAATATTTTTTTTTCTTACATTTATGTGAGTATCAAATTGATATCTTTAAATTTAAGATTTTTTCCTATTCACCTGTAGTGTCTCACATTAAATTGTTGTGGTTCACATCAATAGAAAACAACAAAAAGTAGTTGACAGAGTTTGGCTCACTTTGTTTGTCTCTCGGAGCAGGTAATCCCATCACCAGCAGTGTCTGCAGTCACAGTGCCACACCTACGAGGAGAGAACAACAATTAATACACTATACAGGGCAAATTCAAACCATTGTGCAGTTAGAGACTTCATGTTCAGATGAGAACGTTTCTCAATGTTTTTTCTCATCACTTTTGTTTTACTTATTTAGTTGTTTGGTCATGGCCTGTCATATTCCTCTGACTCGTCGTCTTACCTTGCGTAAGAAGCAACAGTGTTCTTGTGATTAGTGAACGCAGCAGCAGAGGCATCAGTGCACATACCGGCTGAATATTTAGATGCAGACGGTGGCACTGTGGAGTCAAAAGTACAAAGTTACAAGTAATGTTTTTAGAATCTTCTCTATCGCTCACTGTGTCACTGTGTCTCACTATCTCTCTCTGTGTCTATCACTCTGTCTATGTCTATATCTAGTCCCGATAAAAAGTTTAAGACCAGTTGGTAATAATCAATGGATCTAAACAAGGTTCCAAGGAGGGCTTCACTATGCATAGCAATATAGCAGAAGGTAAAAATCACATTACAAAACTGAACTGACTTTTCCTGAATAGATTTGCCCTTAAAAAAGGTTTAGTTTTTGTTGTTAAAAACGGAACATAGAAGTACTAACGTAGATATCATGTGCTTGAGCTCAAATAAGGTACAGGGCATAAAGAGATACGAGAAATCATAAATAATATAAAACAATGTAGATCAACCTAAATATTGTCAGAGGAATGGTGCACCTGTGTGAGTGATGTGCAGTAAGGTGCCGTCAAAGAAAAGCTTGGTGATGACTCTGTTGCTGTCGGTGAAAGAGGCAGTGACTCCGTTGTCGTCTTTGGTCAGGCCCACTCCCATGTGTGTCACTGCAGTTGTGGTGAGGGTGACGACGCCCACTCCATCAACCTGTGGAGTCAGGTGTTACTTTTAATATTATTGGACCTTTTACTTTTAAGGCGAGACACTACAGGCAACACTCATTTTTTTCAATGTTTTGTTTTTTGGTCAGTTTGCTCTCTCAACATTTCGGCTTTCATGTGGAAACAGCAAACTTGTCCAGTCTGCTCCTAAAAATGTTTTATTCTTCCATCGAATCCCCTTCATCCATAGAGTTCTATGGGACATTGTAAATACAAAGGCCGTTTTCATAAAATGCGTTTTTTTTCCCTCGGGACATAAGGATCACCACTTAATGTAGCTCCTACACACAACTGTACAATCTGGAATTCAACAAGAATTTGACAAAATGTACAGAAGAATATTATATCTAATTCTAAAACGGATTTATTGAAGTTTTAAATAAGAAAAATTTGGCGAAAATTAGGCAAAATTTGAATTTTTAGTACAAATTGTAGTTTACATAAAAATTCTGGAATTTCCCCATTGTGGGACAATTAAAGGATCTCTCATTCTCATTCTCATTCTCATTAAATAAGAAATCCAAAGTCCCCTCTGAAAATGTTTGTGTAACAAATATGTACAAAATTAAATTTAAATCTGGTTCTGTCCAGATTTTTATGTCCCAAATATGTGTCTTTTTGGCCATTTTTACACATAAAGCACCTTATTTCTGAAAACGTGACGTGATGAAAAACTTTATATAGTTATAAACTACGGGAGAAGTTTCAAATTGATATCTTTAAATTTAAGATTTTTTCCTATTCACCTGTAGTGTCTCACCTTTGGTGTACTTTTACTTCTACTGTGCAATTTTTTGTTGTCATTTTTTATGTAAGTAATGTTATCCTTAATGAATACTGAAGGCCCACTTGATGAATTTAAAGTTGAATAGAAACCCTTCTCTAAAGAGCGTGAATTCTACATATCCAAGCAGCCCTTCATGTCATTTTCTTTTACCATAACAGTGGTTACTTTCTTTTTATAATACACTTTCGTCCTTTAGTTTTGGTTGCGTGTTTTCAAATATGGATTCTTTGCTCATACTAGAATGTGCATTTTGTCCTATTTATTTTACGTTGATCCGGTTACATCCACAATTCATCAATATTCAGTATATTTGGTAACTACGCCTTTATTTTTAGTAATTTACTAAATAAATGTGTTTTACTTCAACTGGTAAAATATTAGTTTCAAGTAACACTACTCTTAATTAAGAACAATACTAAGCTACTCTACTCACCTGCTGCTGACTGAATATCTTGTATCGCTATAATGGGCTTATTCACATCAAACAATCAAACAATAATAATTTTGACTGTATTCACTTAAATCACAGTCATGGTCAAAGTGATTTTGACCCGTGTGAGAGAATAGAACATGACATATACGTACTGTAACGTGTCCCCCCTGGTACAGATTAATAGCCTTTGTTGTTGATGTTGTGTAGATGGATACTGCGTCCAAAAAGGGCGTGTCAGTGAGGCGGCGCTCTTTGAAGTATCCAAGAGCAGTGAATCCAGAGGTCGCCTTGAGGATGTTGTAGGAACAAAAGTCAGGAGTAGCACCCGGTACGTTATTAAAATCCAGCACACTGGGGCCCACGATGGAGCAGAAGTGTTCGACCCCACATCTGAAAGAGATCAAAGAGAAAACGTAAACTCTGTCCCAAACATTAGCATCTACATATTATTAGTTAGTAAATACAAGTCCAAGTACAGTAGGAATTTCGTCTGAATACAACTGAAATTCATGTAAATAGAGCTGTAAATTTAAAAATGAATAACAGGATATTTACAGGCCATTGCCGACACAGGCTTGACCTGTGGTGCAGTCGGAGGCATCAGTAGTTGAACCAGTGGATAGACAGGTTGTAGTGACACAAGTATCACTGTTTCTATCTGTGCCACCCGGAACTAAGGTGACGGCACCTAAAGAGAAAAACATTGTATTATGATGACAGTTACTTAATTATGAAACTTGTTAATCCTGGTGAGGAGCAGTGAGGGCTGAACAATTGTAATTCTAATCGTAAATCAAACCAGGTAAGAATGGCTTCAATCAAGAAAACATCAAAGAATAAAAATAATAATGACAGCAGAATGTAATCTTTGTTCTTCGAGTCATGCAAACTGGAGGAGACTGCGCACAGAAAGAAGGCGGGATGTAACCCTGGACCTTCTTACTGTGAGGTGAGGGTGCTATGGTCACCATTGTGCATCCAAATGATTCCACAATAAGAAATCTACAATTATTGAGCTCATCTCTGAAGTAGGACTGAAGCATGTACCGAGCCGACAGCCAGTGAGGTCCACAGTAGCAGTGTAAGGTCCAGTTGTTGTTGCAGCTGATGTATGATCACCATTAAGGTATGTGAAAACAAACTCCTACAATGACAGCCACAAGAAGAGGAATCAGACAAACACATCGGTCACATCTTTAAAGACACACAGACTATACATCGTGTTGTTCTTAGAGGTTACGATCAATTCAATTCAACTGACACAGTAAACAAAGGACAGACTCATTTTGTCCACCACACAGTATTTGAGCAGGTTTAGATTTATTTGTTGAATGAACCACGACATTTCTTACTCGTTGCCTGCTATTTTGGGGAATCAATGCAATGTCATGCAACAAAAAACAAACAAACAACAACAATCAAGTCAACCCATGAACAAAATATAATAAAGTTGTCTGATATCTGGGATATCATTTCAAGATCAAGCACAGTTTACTCACATCGCCACTCGCGACATCACCATCGATGTATGCCCCTGCCTGTGTCCCGTAGTTTATGATGTAGATGTCCTGCATGCAAGAAAAAAAAAAATATTATTAAAGAGTCTGGGGAAAAAAAGGAAGGGAATTGTACTTCTGAAACCGGAGAGGTGTAGGCGGGACTAACCAGCTCCACTATGTTGTTGTTCTTTTCATTTTTTTTTACACTTAAATATATGATTAAATAAACAAACCAAATTACACATTAGAAATTATCATTATCAAGAGATGTTTTTTTTTTTTTTTAAACAGTACATTGAGTCCACATTGAGTTGGAAAATAAAAATACTTTTCTAAACATATTTGATATTTTGAATTTAAGGGGAGACACATGTGATTTCATTTAATCGATGGGCATCCACTGATTTCTATGGGACATTGTAACTTCAGAGGTCGTTTTTTTCTTATCTATGTACATATTTATCTAAAAGCCAACAAAGTGAAGCAATACATTCAAACCTGGCTCTCTCCATGTTTCAGACTGTCTTGAATATGTACTTTTGGATATTTTTACACATATAATGGCTTATTTATTTTACAAATATTTCCCTATGGACCTCCTGGTCATGTTACATTTACTAAATACTCACACTTGCTCCATTCAAATTGAGGCTGATTTTAACGGCACACGTTGCTGCAGATGCTGGAAGGCTACTGTGTGCTGCCTCAATGGCTGCTGCAGCTGTGGGATCTGCAGTTGTCAAAATCTCATAAACTAAATTGTTTGCAGAAGTGGCTGGCAACTCAATGCATTCCACCTGTGCACTGTCAAAGCAGAAGGTGGTCAGGTAGCCCAAGTTCACCTGTGGAAAAGTAGGTGAAAAATGAACCATCAATAACAGTAACTAGAGACTAACCACTCTGCCACAGAGTAATGATCATACTCACGTCAACAGAGGTATATTGTTGGCCATAGTAAGTGATGGGACAAGCTGTGAGGTCAACAGTGGTATCACTTGCCACTGGAACAGGAGCAGCACCTGAAACACACACAGACACCAAAAACAACCAATTAAAAATGCAAAAATATTATCAAGAATTCACATCAAGGAGAAAACACTTTTGACTTTACTGCTGTGTGTGCATTACATGTTCCACTCACCGACCAGAAGGCCCAGAGCCGAGAGACAGAGCAGGAGGCGGAGCATGATGAAGGAGCTCGACCTGTGCAACTGAAACATGGAAATACACAGGATGCATTCAACGAAAACTATATTGGACCAGTTTAGAAACAAATGCACTTGTTTTTCTTTGTGAGAAGTCATTTTATAAGAATATGTTAGTAATATATAAATAAATGTGTACAGTTACTTTAGGCAATGTTTGATAAAGAAGATTCAAATAAAATACAAATAAAATACTAAGAGGAATAGTTCACCTTTCAGGCGTCCGGGATGAGGTTGAAGGTTCAAAGGCAGCTGTTCAAGAGACCTGGACAAGTCAGTGAAGATTTGTCTGAAGATGGTGTCTGACTTGAGGGTGCTGTGCTGCCTCTTTTATGTTCATCCAGGTGTGGAGGGGGTGTGGCAAAGATACTGGGGAGAGTGTGGGGTGTGGTTATAAGCCTGCTAAAAAATGAGTTTTGCTTACATAATTGTTGAAAAACAGGTCATACATGTTTTGTAAAAAGAGGTTGAAGTAAGCCCTTGGTTACTTTCAAAGTTCAATTTGAAGCATGAAGTGAGCGATGTTAGACACACTAAAATAAATTGATTTTAATTCAATCTGAGTTGCCATGCCATTAGTATAAATTATCATTAGAATTAGTTGTTATGGATTATCTGACTGCGTTCACATCTTCTTTTAAGAAAATTATCTGCCAGGGAAATAGAAAAAAAGGCAACATAATTCTGATTAAAGAGTGAAATTCTAAAGAAAAAAAAAAGATTTATGACCTCAATTCTACTTTAAACTATACTTAGATGTATAGTTTTACTGTAAAACCCAAACATCCACACAAAGTAATCCCTCAATTCAACAGGGATGGAATAAATACTTCAATTTGAATTATTCCATCATTTTCAACATTTGTAAATGAAAAAGGACTGCCAGTGTTCCATAATGTAATGCTTGAGAGCTCCAAATGGCACATTCATACTGCAGGTTGAGCACATGAGTCCAATGTCCTTTAGAGTCTGTCTCACTTGTGACTTTTCAAAGATTGTTTGTGGATAGGTTGGAGTGGACACACCCATGATCTTACCGGTCAGCTTCATCAATACTGATCTGCGATTTATATTCTACAGCCACAATTCCAAAACGGTTGACCATTCCACACCTTAGCACAGAATTTTTGTTTCTTTAGTCGGTTTTCTCTCTCAAAATATTGGCTTTCTTGTGGAAAAAACAAACGTGTCCAATCTGCTCTTAAAGATGCTGTATTACGTCATATAATCCACTTCATCCATAGAGTTCGATGGGACATTGTAACGTCAAAAGCCGTTTTCTTAAGATGTGTAATTTTGGCCGTATTTACACCTAAAATGCCTCATTTCTACATGAAAACAATAAATGATGATACACTTAATAATACGTAATACTTTTTTTTTTCTTACATTTGCTATCAATTTAAGATTTTTTCCTATTCACCTGTAGTGTCTCACTTTAAGTTTTACAATATATATATATTTTACTTTCCACTTTTAAAAAAAGTGTGCGTGCGTAACTGCAATCCAAAGCAGGTGACATGTTTCACTGCCTCATTATAGTACCCTATAGAAAAAAGAAGAAACTGAAGTTGGAATGTTGGCTTGGATCCAGTTAAATATATGTAACAATAGGACTGTCAAGTTGTCATTTGAGGAAGCTCACACCCCAACATATAATTCAACTTGAAAAGTCATTTTGAAATCTTTATTGCGTGAGTTTATCGGTTGGTAACTCTCAAAATCATGGTACATTTGAGAGAGACCAAATGTTTTTGAAAGGTGACAATTGGGTCTTTTGTGAGTTTTACAGATATTTTTGACAAAAGTTACACCCCGGAGAGACTCAGACAGAAACAAAAAGAAACGTTTATTGAAGGTTATTATTTGATACCCCGGCAGAAGACAATGCGATGACGGGCAGGATTCGTTGGATGTAGTTTAGGAGATGGTTTCCCCTGGGGCCTGACACTGGTGGTGGAGGAAGACGCTGAGGAGAACTGGAGTCATCAAGGCCGGGACATAGTTTAACAAGAAAAGGGACATGTTTAAAAACAAAATATAAACTAAAAACCAAATGTACCTATTCAGTGAACATTTTGAGATCCAGTTGTTTTAGAGTGAGGCCATGCAAATCAGCAGCAACAGGAGGAGCCTGAGGTGTGACAGAACCAGCAGAGTCTAGTGCAAAATATGTGAAAGGAAAATTGACAAATCATTAGTTTAATAAAATAATGTGTGTATGTGAGTGTAAATGTGTGTATGTGTGCGTGTACATGTGTGTGTGTATGTATGTGTGTGCCTGTGTGTGTGCATATGTGTGTGCGTGCCTGTGTGTGTGTGTATGTATGTGTGTGTGTGCCTGTGTGTGTGTGCGTGCGTGTGTGTGTGTGCATGTGTGTGTGTGCGCCTGTGTGCGTGTAGGTGTGTGTGGATGGGTGCGTGTGTATGTATAGAGTCCAGAGGAACGTAAACCAGTCTTTGTTTACGTAGCAGAGAGGAAACAAATAATCCACAGTTTGTTATCTTCCAGAAACAACGTTCAAATCCAAATCCAAACGCAATAATCTGAATGTTGGATGTTCCCGCAGTATAAGTAAAAAAAGTTCTGTCCTACCACAGGTTCAGCTCACCATTCACAGGTGTGTGTTGACACTTCCTGAAGTTAATTCAGTCCATAATAAAAACCTGACCTAAAAAACAAAAATGAATATCACTTCTAAATTAACCTAGTCACATTAAGTAGCCATGTACAGTGTGCTTAACATACAAGCAGTCAACATGATTGAATATTATAATTAATAAATATTCATGAGATGATGATCTCATGATTTCAACCCTGCGGCTTATACAGCGATGCGGCTAATTGATGTATTTTTCGGGAACGGCCTCTAGGGGCGCTCTAGCAGGAAGAGCAAGAGTTGGACAGACCGGTGAAAGAGAGCGCGCACGGAGGAACACGTTAGTTTGATTGTGTTTTGAACAGTCAGTTTGGATTATGTGCATACCATCATCACGGAAAACACACCAAGAAATGCATATGACGCAGCTTTTAAGTTAAAAGTAATCGATGTGGAGTCAAAGAAGGAAATAAAGCTGTTGCACATGAGCTTGTCATCAATTAATCGATGGTGAGACGTCGGAGGCGGCCGAGTGAAGAATGGACTCAATGCACTGCCGTGTTACAGGTACCGTTTGGAAAAAGGCATGAGTTCAATTAAAACTCTGCGTGTTCCATCCTTTTGTGTAAATGTCTCATGTTACAACCTGGACACCTGCCGCCTATACTCAGGTGCGCTCAATAGTCGGCATTTTACGGTAAGTGCACTTCATAACTCAAATGATCTGAAAACAAACTTGCTCAAGCAGAGATCAGTTTTCAGTTCAAAAAGTGTACAAAAGTGTTCAAGACCAAATCACTTTGTGTACACGGAGTCCAATCCAGTCACGGTTTGGGACCCGCGCGGGTTGCTTGTAGATTGCCAGTTACACCAACTCCGGTTTACTGTGGTCCGTATCTGATGAAAGCCACGCAGATTCACGAGCCTGCTGCAGCGTCCAGCAAAAACAGCATTCTTGGGGATTCTTGCGACCGCAGTGCTCCGAGGTCCGTGTGACAGGGCGCATTGATTTTAAGCACTTTCTAAGTCTGGCGAGACCCACGCGGCTCCCAAACTCTACCCAGACCGGAGTCAGCCAGGGTCTATTCACACAGCTGGAGCACATGCACCCACAGGGCTAATGGACAACCATAGACCGTACATCAGTGGACTATGGGATTGTGACGTCACCCATAGCGTTTGGCTACAGCCAAATGAAGCCCATCGCGGCTAGCAATTATAGCGGCTAAAGCGGAGCCAGACTCCATATTTGGAAATCCGAGTGCGTATCGTAGCAACCACACGGACTAATCAGGAGCGCGGTTGCTAAAGGTATCCGGCCCTCGGTGAGAGAACACGGCGGCAACGTGCCGCGCTAGCTGTCAATCAAACCTGTTGCTAACACGAGCGAAAACGGCCCCTGGAAAAGGAAGCACCTGATTGGTCAGTTATTATTGCTAATAACTTGATTTATGAACAACCTAATGGAAAAAACAAACAAACACCCGATTCATGTAGTGTGTGTCAAAACAGACGTTTTAGTTCCAAGATGGTGAGTCTGACAGAAACAGTTACAGAGTAAAGGGCACCAGTGTCCCAATAGAAAGTGAATGGCAGCTCGGCTCTCTGGAGCCAGGAGCGCCTCCATAGCTGCTTCCTATTTGGAACGCGGCGGCTAGCATGCTAACATGGTCCACTGATATACAGTCTATGTGGACAACCACTGGAAACTACAAGTGGGACTGAAACAGGGAATCCAGTGCTCTGTTTGCAAAAATCTGTATTCATTGTATTTTAACATTCAAGATTTTTTTTTTTGCTCCAGATTGCTTTTATGTGTTTGAACTTCATATTAGCAAGAGATTAACATTTTATTTTAAATACACATTGAAAGATCAACAAAACAAACACCGCACCGAATGTTTGCTGTGGTGACTGCTTAAAGAAGACATAATATTAAAGGTGGAATGGAGGATTTCGGGCAACAAATCAGAATCTCATTTCCTCGTGGGTAGCACAAATAACTGGTCCGCTCAGGTGTCAATCATTCTGTGCGTGCTAGTGCACGCCGGCAGGCTCGTCCAGGGGAAACGCTCGCTCCCCTGGCCGCGCATGCGTGGTTGATATGCTAGTGTGTTTATGTAGCAGGTTAGCGGCGAGGTCCGTCATTCTAACTCTAAACGTTCATCCGCGAAGTACCGAAATGGCTGAGGGACGAAAGAGAAAGACTGTTTTCGAGCTTTCACAGAAGAGACTGCAGAGGAAAGAAACAAAACGCGTGTTATTCTGGGGGAATCGTTTACGGCTGGCGAGCATTGAAAGCGCAAAACAGGCTGATGCCTCCGCTGCAAACTTTCTGCTGGACAGGTAACTGTTTATCTGACTTTTTTTTTTAGCTTATTGTATGTGGAGTGTATTATTAAATCTTCTTCGCGGAGGTTGTCGTGAGAAAGCGACACCAATCGTCTCGTAAACAAATGCGCATGGGCAGTGCTGCTGGGCGTGCTCGTTCACGAGGTTTGGTAGGCGTTCAGTCAGGAGAAACGGGGCGGGAGGGAGGGGGAACCTGCACATGCGCTTTTTCAAAAAAAGGACTAACAGTCGCAGATTTTCAAATCGGCGAGAAATCCTCCATTCCACCTTTAAGCTTTTGTCCTCCAAATAGTTATAATCTTAAACACAGTCATTCTTTTATTTTTTACCAACTTTTGATTCATTTCCCGCCTGCTCCTCACTATAATGCACTGCTGGACCATGCTGCCGGGCTGACTTTTTTTCTACTTTCTTCTCCTTCTTTTGAGCCCAATTGGCTTTGTGACGCTGCTGAATCTTACGTATGTCTGATTAGGAAAGCAACATTGGAAAACAAAGTAAGTGAAAAGCACTGGGCGTGAGTGGGGGAAGGGAAAAAGGCATTTCTGAGATGATGTTTTCACAGAAGAATAAACACTACTCAAACATGCATGAATCCAGGCTCAGAGAGAATAGAAAACACACAACATAGATAAAAGTTCATTTTGCCCAATGTCTCCTTTAAAGTCATAAAAAAAGTTTCAGAGGTAGTCATCTGGACAATGTTTTACAAATCAAGACATGTTGACTTCCATCTGAAAGTCAAATAGCGCTTTTGTGCATATCTGTGACGTCTGCCTTAAACCACGCTCTTTGCCACACAGATCAATATCTCGCGAGGTATTGTCAGACAACCTGTGGTGCTAACTTATGTCCAGACATGAATGGCTTTGCTAAAGGTGATAATCAATCTGTGGTTTTGCATTTCCCTTCCTTCCTTCCTGTAGATGTCCCAATAAGCAAAAGGGAAAGCAATCGATTTTGAACTGAAGATTTACGTGCTCTTGCAAAGACAGCAATATACCTCATATTTTAAGACATGCATGTAAAACTGATATACGCTTTTGCTGAATGGGACTTGAGGGATTGGAATGTGACGTGACCAGAATCCAAATGAATCCATGTCAGCTTTCCGCATCTGTACATTAAAACGTAAATGCCCGCCCCAAAAGTGCTGTGCGATTCAAGGGATGTGGTGCAGATATATAGCCTGGATCAATCGCCCCGACCTCTGCTCGTATCAGACAAAAGGAGCTGTGGTACATTTCAGATCAAAGGACAGTAAGTAAATGTTGAGTTTTTGTACCGCAATCGGGGTAAGATTTAATCACTTACCTTGGAGGTCCAACGGCATGCAGCATATTATTAGTAAACTACTGATGAGGGTTAAAGTGCGCATGACGGATTTTTATGATGTTCAAATTTTGACTTTATTCAGTGTATTAATACCTCTTGTAAATATAAATTGTAGTTTTACACCAATCAGGTTACTTTTTATGGAGAAGTCGAAAAATCTGTTGAAAATTACAGGAACTAAACAGTGATGACATCACTCTAGAGAGACAAAGGTCATGCCTAATGTACACAAAATAAACAACATTTTTGACATTTTAAACATTGATTCAACAAAATAAAGGCGTTCACATGTATTTCTCTTTGTCAAAGGAACAAAATCTGTGACATTAGCTGAGTTTTGGCCAGTACACCGTGTGGTTGCTATGGTAATTTCCTAGAGTGATGTTTACAACCAGGAAGTAAAATTAAAAACCTGAAAAAATAGCTAAACTGGGGGAAAATTTGTGAAGATTCTAGCAGAAACTGAAATATATTTATCTTAACTGCATTTTTGTGAAATGAGTAGTTCAACCTGTCATACACACTTTAATCGGGTAATATGTCTCCTTTAGGTTAGACACAGCAGGTGAACAGGGGAAAAAAAAAATCTTACGGCGAAACACTACAGGTAAAACAAACTTTTTTTTCTTTCAACATATCGACTTTCATGTGGAAACAATCAAACAAACAACAAATCTGCTCTTAAAAATGTTTTATTCTTCCATTTAGTTCACTTGCATCCATTGATTTCAATGGGACATCATAAGTTCAAAGGCCGTTTTCTTAAAGTTCAGGATCACCACTTAAAGGTTGAATGGAGGATTTCGGGCAACAAATCAGAATCTCATTTCCTCGTGGGTAGCACAAATAACTGGTCCGCTCAGGTGTCAATCATTCTCTGCGTGCTAGTGCCCGCCCGCAGGCTCGTCCAGGGGAAACGCTCGCTCCCCTGGCCGCGCATGCGTGGTTGATATGCTAGTGTGTTTATGTAGCAGGAGGTTAGCGGCGATCGTTCCGTCATTGTAGGTCTAAACTTTCATCCGCGAAGTACCGAAATGGCTGAGGGACGAAAGAGAAAGACTGTTTTCGAGCTTTGACAGAAGAGACGAAAGTCTGCAGAGGAAAGAAACAAAACGCGTGTTATTCTGGGGGAATCGTTTACGCGCTGGCGAGCATTGAAAGCGTAAAAAACAGGCTTGAAACTGATGCCTCCGTTGCAAAGTTTCTGCTGGACAGGTAACTGTTTATCTGACTCTTTTTAAAAAAATCTTTATACATTTTGAAAGTTTTTAAATCTTCTTCGCGGAGGTTGTCGTGAGAAAGCAACACCAATCGTCTTGTAAACAAATGCGCATGGAGCAATGCTGCTGGGCGTGCTCGTACACGAGGTTTGGTAGGCGTTCACTCAGGAGAAAGCGGAGGGAGGGAGGGAGGGGGAACCTGCGCATGCGCTTTTTCAAAAAAAGGACTAAGAGTCGCAGATTTTCAAATCGGCGAGAAATCCTCCATTCAACTTTTAAAGTAGAACCCACACACACCAAACTGCACAATCTTGGACTCAACAAGATTTTGACGGAACATACTGTGGGATTTTTTTTTATATCTAATTGATATAAAACTGCTTTATTGAAATATAAAGTTTAAAAAAAAAAAGGTGAAATTTGAATTTTAGGACAATTTTCAATCCAGACTAGTTTACTTAAGAAACTAAATAAGAAATCCAAAATCCACTCTGTGCATCTTTTTGGTAACTAATGTGTGTACAAAATGAACCAAGAAATTTAAACCCAGTTCTGTCCATTTTTCTGATTACATTTTTACACATAAAATGTTTATTTCTATATGAAAATATGACCTTACGAAAAACTTGTAATACGTTAAATTGATATTTTTAAATTTAAGATGATTTCCTTTTCACCTACAGTGTCGCACCTTAAATTTGGAAATATCAATTTGAAACTTCCTTAGTTTACTGACATGTATGTAAGAGAAACAAATGAATTAATTGTCGGAAAACTTTTTACTGATGGTGGGGCTGTGTCAAGCTTTCCTCAAAATCTGCCCCTCCCACAGAGAGCAGTTTGTCCCCGTCATTGTTTACCTCAGTCTTTCAAGGACAGTCCACGAAACCGTGTGATGAAAGAAAATGTCGGAAGATAAAAGAGCAATGTTACAGTCACATTTAATGTGAATTATTATGTTTACATTAAGAAGTTCAATTTCCTTAACAGGTTCTCTGCTGCCTTTGTCTAACTATGGTCTCAGTGTTCTGGTCAAACCTCAATTTATTGTTGATTAAAGTGCCAAGATATTTGTCACGTTCAACAATTTCAATATCCTCTCACCGAAGACTGACCATGTGAAGCAGCACATCTAAAGTCTATTTTCATGTATTCGATTTTCAAAACATTTAAATCAAGATAATGGTCTTCACACCATTACAATACAAATGGTTAGCCTCAGATCCTGAAAAGGAGACGCCAGGACTATGTCATCAGAAAGTTAAGATGACTCTTTTGTCTTCTGATGTGACAGTACAGTATAAAAAGGAGATCTGTTGTTAGAAATGAAGAGACAAGACATTTGTCCATTAACACAATCAGAATCAGAAACTGTTTATTGCCATTGTCAGTGAAATTCACAAACGTAGGAACTTGCTTCGGCGTAGGTGCAACATAAAGCAAAGGATAAAATATAAAAAATATATAAAAAGGCATGCATAAAATTAAGAATAAAATAGACTAAGATAGACTATATACAGAATGTACAGTTGGCAGTGCAATGTGCAAATGAGTAGTGCAAATAGATTGTTCTTAAATAGTATTATTGTTGAAGTGACAGGTGTTACAAAGTGTTCATGAGTCCAACGGCAGAGGGAAAGAAACTGTTCTTGTGGCGGGAGGTTCTGGTCCGGATGGACCGTAGCCTCCTGCCCGAGTTGAGTCGCTCAAAAAGTCCATGTCCAGGGTGAGAATTGTCAGCTGTGATCAGACATGATCGTCCCCGAGTCCTGGAGACGTACAGGTCCTGGACAGATGGAAGGCTGCAGCCGATCACCTTCTCAGCAGAGCGCACAATGTGCTGTAGTCTCTGTTTGTCCCTGGCTGTGGCTCCAGCGTACCACACGGTGATGGAGGAGGTGAGGATGGACTCAATGATGGCCGTGTAGAACTGCACCATCATCTGCGCCGGCAGCTTGGCTTTCCTCAGCTGCCGCAGGAAATACATCCTCTGCTGGGCCTTCTTGATGATGGAGCTGATGGTCGGCTCCCACTTGAGGTCCTGAGTGATGGTGGTGCCAAGGAAGCGGAAAGAGTCCACGGTGGTGATGGGAGAGTCTGTCAGGGCAAGGGGGGGCAGGGGCTGAGACTTTCCTGAAGTCCACGATCATCTCCACTGTCTTCTGGGCGTTGAGCTCCAGGTTGTTGGTGCTGCACCAGGACACCAGCCGGTCCACCTCCCTCCTGTAGACAGACTCATCGCCGTCCGAGATGAGTCCGATGAGGGTGGTGTCGTCTGCAAACTTGATCAGTTTTACAGAGTCGTGGCTGGAGTTGCAGCAGTTGGTGTACAGGGAGAAGAGCAGAGGAGAAAGTACACAGCCCTGTGGAGTTCCTGTGTTGATAGTCCGAGTCTCTGAGACATTCTTCCCCAGCCGCACGCACTGCCTCCGGTCCGTCAGGAAGTCAGTGATCCACCTGCAGATGGAGTCAGGCACGTGGAGCTGAGAGAGCTTGTCCTGGAGCAGAGCAGGGATGATGGTGTTGAATGCAGAGCTGAAGTCCACAAACAGGATCCTGGCGTAGGTTCCCGGGGAGTCCAGATGCTTCAGGATGAAGTGGAGGGCCAGGTTGATGGCGTCGTCTACAGATCTGTTGGCTCTGTAGGCGAACTGCAGTGGGTCCAGGGCGGAGGAGGTGAAGGACTTGAGACGGGGCAGGACCAGGCGCTCAAAGGACTTCATGACGACAGGCGCCAGCGCCACAGGCCTGAAGTCATTAAGTCCAGTGATCCGGGGCTTCTTGGGAACAGGGACGATGATGGACGACTTGAAGCAGGCTGGGACATGGCATGACTCCAGGGAGGTGTTAAAAATGTCTGTGAAGACAGGAGTCAGCTCGTCTGCACAGTGTCTCAGGGTGGCGGGGGAGACACCGTCTGGTCCAGCAGCTTTCCGGGGGTTGGACTTCCGAAACTGTTTCCTTACATTGTCCCTGTGTAGTGAAAGGCCAGTGGGGGAGGTGGGGGGACCCGCGGTGTGATTGGCAGAAATGTCTATTGTAGTGAGATGGGTGGGGGAGGGGGTTGAGATTTCGAATCGTGAATAGAAGGAGGCGAGCTGTTCAGCGAGTTTCTGGTCGTCAGCAGCATGGGGGGCTTTGGGCTTGTAGTTGGTGATCTGCCTAAGTCCCCTCCAAACCGCCGAAGCGTTGTTAGCAGAGAAAGACTGCTTTAAGCGCGTGTTGTACAGAGATCTAGCTCTTGACACCTCCCTGCTAAATCTGTACTTAGCACCTTTGTAGCTCTCTCTGTCCCCTGCTCTGAAAGCTGCCTCCTTCTGCTGCCTGAGCTGCCTCAGTTTGGGTGTGAACCAGGGCTTGTCATTGTTATAAGTCACCCTGGTGCGTGTGGGAATGATACTGTCCTCACAGAATTGGATGTATGACGTCACAGTGTCCGTGTACTCATCCAAACCATCCGTGGCAGTTTCGAACACATCCCAGTCTGTAATGTCCAAACACGCGCGTAGCTCCTCCACTGCCTCGCTGGTCCACTTCTTAGAAGTCCTCACTACAGGTTTGGAGAGCTTCAGCCTCTGTCTGTAGGGATCAGGTGGATCATGGCGTGATCACACTGGAGTTGGTCAAGAAATTTTCAAATCAATAAAAGAAGCTTGTCTGTAAGATTAAAATCAGAAGCTAGTCTTTGGATCAGGATGTGGGGCTGCATCATTTAAAGGCAGAGGAAAAGTCTGAATAAAAGTCTCATGGGCCTCCGTGTTTTCTTGTAAACAGAGTTCAATAAATAAAGTTTTACATCACAGGTAGACAAATAGGTCAAATATGTTAAAAACTGTTCATGGCAAGTTGGAGCTTGGATGATACCCCTGCTGCCTCAGCCGCACACCCTCCTGCACCCTGCTCAGCTCTGATAGGCCGAGCTGAGCCTATCGCCTCTCAGTTGTTTCAAACTTACCCTTCCGCCTCGCCATTCAGCAGTTGGGCTCCCACAGCCCTCCTCCACCCCAGCACCACCTCTGCATCACAGTGAGAGTGTCTTATTTTCTTTCAGGTTTTATTCCTTTCATGTCTTGTTCTACACTTCCTGCACAACGTCTAAACGCCAAACCTAATGTCCATCTGTATATTATTATGTAACATGTATAAGTGAACAACCTGACTTTGTAAAAGGCTTCAGAGAATTCCAGCTGTCATAAGCTGGCCATGCTAGATGAATTCCTGTGATATTCATGAAGATTAGATGGTGTCCCACTATGGGTTTGAGCTGGCCGCTCTGTGCCGGACCAATCACTGTGCAGCCTTATGGTTTGGGCGGAAGTCAAATGGACGGGTATAAACAAAGATGGCAGCTGAGGTTAGGGTTAGGGGAAAAAAAGGCAGACTGACGTACTTCGGTCTATTTGTCTAAAAAGCATAATAATGATATTCATAATAATATTAGCACCATGCATAACACTTAACATGTATTTACACGATAGTATGGGTTACATGTTATTACATGGTGTTGCACTGTTGAAGTAGGTACACTAGATGAAGGGTATAAAAAGAGTGATGTCAACAAAAAAATCCTGCTTCCATTTCTGCGACTGTGGCTCTATGACTATGACTTATTTTCATACCGTCCTGCAAAATTGCCAAGAGAATAGGAGGATTTCCTCTTTCCCATTTACATTGTTCAGTTCCCCCATCCGCTAGTGGCCATTTTGCACCATAATCCTGTCATTTTGGCAGCTCTGCTTGAGCCTGATATTTTAATTTAGCCCTGTGTGGCTTTATTGGACCAGTGCAACTCACCACTCAGAGTCCTCCAGGTGAATGATGGGACGGCAGGGGGGCGCTTTAATTCTGATGGAAAGACTCATGAGGATGGTATGGTAAACAAATCAACCTACTTGATAGAACATTTTAGCGGCCAGACTCTTTCCTCGTTCGCCTGTTGTATGCGTTACGGTAAATTGGTCAATTACGTCCGCATTTGTGACTCCGTTAACTTATATTTGACATTTTTTAAGGTACACCGGGAAAAACCTCAAGGCACACTAGTGTTCCCTGCCACAGTTGAAAATCAAGGCATTGTATTGATCACTGATTAAGCAGAGTTTTTGATGCGTTTTAAATTGTATATTTTGCAAGTTTGTTTTTCAGCTTTTGGAATCCCTCCATTGTAGAATGTGGATATGCTCAACAGGAAGCTCCATTTTGAAACACTGGCTAAATAGGCTGGAGATGAGGTCGGCCCTTGATTCAGAAAACCACTGAAAGACATGCAGCTTGATTAAGAGAAATGGCAAGCAAACCAAACCCATATTAAAATGCTTGAATGTGTAAATGCCTTCAGGCCTGGTGAAATATTAATCATCAGTTTGCATCATTTCACAAACCCAAAGATCACTGCATATTAAGGAACATTTATGCAACGTCAATTCATGGCCTTTTAGCAACAGCATCACTAGATTATAATTTAAGATCTGGGGGCAAACGCCTCAAAATGAAATGAATTGTTTGGGTACTGGGAAAAATATCGTACAACATGATAAAGGGAAAGAAAGAAAAACAAAACAAAGGAACAAAGTATAGACATGATCGCGCTCTCCAAATTAAATACTACAAGAACATAAAACAGAACGCAAAGAGAAAGAGAGAAGGCTGGGCGTAACATAACGATGGACAATAAGGGCAATCACTGCAGCTGTATTTATTTTTGTGTTGTATTATTTATTTTTAAATTGAAGGGAGACATTTCGTCATTCTATTAAAGTGATCATTTTGAGTGCTACAAAAATTGAATTGAACATATTAGCTGGTTTATTGCTAATTGTCCAACTGCCTCAAATATTTTCCCAAAATGTTTTAGAAAATAGTGTTAATGACAGGCTTTAACTTTTATATTATGTCTTCTTGTTTGAGATTATTGTATTTAGACATTTCAAACTCAGTATTTATGTTATTAAAAAAAAAAAAAAAAAACAGAAGAGAAGAGAAAACAGATCTAACGATGCCTTTGCCAGAGTTTCTGTAAGTGGGTTTCTAGGATGACAGCATTTTTCTATTTCTTTCCAATCAAAAATTGAATAACCAAATGGATCTCAAAACCTCTGACATCCTGGATTTCCTCTTAATCACGTAGTCCAAGTAGGCTGTCTGACACTGTCTCACTATTCCACCTGGTGCTCCACTTGTGTCACCTTTAGGGAGAGCACTGAGCTGGCACCAAACACTGCAGTCACAGGGCCAGAAAACCGATCCGCCGCCAACTTTTGCGTTGCTGCCAAGACAGTTTCCTATTCTATTTCTTGATGATTATTATTATTTTCACACCTTCTTCCGTCCTCCCGCCACGTGCGCTGAAATCTGTTGTGAAGATTCTCACTCTGGTAGCTTGGGACAAGAGACTATGTACGTGTGAGAGTTTGTGGGTTTTGTGGGATGGACAGAATCCCCCCCCAAGAGTCATAGTTCTGAAGTGGATGACCATCTGGTGAGTGTTTCTGAATGTCTGCTGTTCCAACCCACACACGGACCCCATAGCAACAGGACCAAAGTTCAGTTTGAGTCCAGACCAAATGGAATAAATATCGCTTTACAGTAAACAGATGGACAAAAAAACAAAAAAAACATACTTGAAGGTAGATTGCGTTGTATGGCAATCCAGCAATGAGCGGTAGAACTTTAGTTAGTTTAGTCTGAAAGTGACACCTTGTAAGATTCACACGTTTCTAGCTCAGATAAAAATGGATAACATGGTGTATATATTCTACTTCTTCTGTCTTACAGCGCCACAAATGTGTAATTACCAAACGCCTTTTTGTGAATGGCTGAGACTGGTGGCACGAAAAAAAGTATAATTTAGGTATGATCTAGAGTTTAATTATTAAGAAAACATTCGTCCTTTTTGGGTGACGTCAGCTGCCCATGTAGTAGATTCTACAGCTAGGAAGTTGGGGGGCCTCAAGGTAAACATTAAGCACAGGCCCCACCTCATGTGATTTTCAATTATTTTTCTCTCATGTCTTCTGAAAAGTCTTTAAAATTCTTAAAAGGACTGTACCTGATTTTGAACCGTGAGACAGGAACATGTTTTGTTTGAACCGACAGCCCTGCCCACATAGTCCCTCCTTTTACTCAATATCACACCTTGACTCAGTATTTTTGATGTGTTTAAAAGTACACTGCACTACTTTACAGTGATATTGAGAGAATTGCAGCTGTGTGAGAACCTTGATCTATGATGTTATTGGAGCCCCTTTGGGCTGCCCAAGGCAGTGTGTTTATTATACTTAAAAGCATCACCAAAAGTATTGTCTGAAATGTATCTTTTATTTCATTTTTAATAATAATGATTTTCTTCTTTAGAGCCAGGTGAAATTAAAATGAAAATTGTACCACCATTCTTAAAGGCAAGGTAGACCGGAGGAAAAGCTGGTGAATTCTCTGAGAGTAGCTACTTATGTAGATATATGGAAACTTCAATGACTCAGCTCCAAGAGAGACGATTCAAATAAGAGCAAATATAGTGAAGACTTATGGAGAAGTTCAGAGGGAGAGAAATGTCTTTAGGGAGTGACGTCGAAGGTTTAGTCAATAATTGTGATCCAGTTATCTTAAATGGCCAACAATATGAACTAAGGAGGGTGGAATGAAAGACTAAATGCATGACAAAAAGCAAGGTGATTCTATGGAATGCTGCACATTCTACACAGTGAGTGGAACCACAGTAGTGACTGTTCTGTCTTTACATTATATTACAAGGGAAATACTTTGTAAAGTCAGCTTTTTATGAGCTTGAAAATATTACAATGATGTTCCCATATGAAGTTGTATCTTTATAGATTCATGCGTGTTTGAGTAATCCTGTTTTGTGCTGCATTTGAGGCTTGAGTGCTCAGATATTTTCAGTTTTCACCTACCTCATACCCCCGCCCACTACTCTGTATTTACTTATAATTCTGCAAAATCTAAAGCCATCCTTTCGCATGGATGTGAGCTTTCAGAAGATCTTCTAAGAAAGGCTTCAACACTATTGGATTTGTGTCAAACAAACAACAAGAGATGTCCATTAAAGGTCACTGGGTTGAGTTTTACCCTCAACCCCAGAAACGGCTGATCTCTGGAGTGGTACTAGAGAGTTCACACATTGGGTTATTTTAATCTATAAACAATCTGTGGTTGTGCACCTATTACCTGAACCCTGTAGAGAGCAGATTATCTCGCAATATTTATGGCTTGTCGGGCCCTCGTAAGGACCCATGATGGAAGACAGCCTTCTCTTGCGTCCAGTCGGACTTGAGGTTGGGTGAACTGGTCTGGCTTAGGGGTTTTCGATTAAAAAAATGAAAAACAAAGGAAGAGAATCCTACAAAAATTGTCTGTGCTTTTAAAGGTAAATCCAGTTTTTATTTTCTTAAATGTCTCTTTTTATTATGTACATGTTTTTATGATTTGTGTGCTGCTATAATTTTCACCTAGCCCGAGATCACTCTTGAAAAAAGGGCTCAAAACTGCCACAAACATTTTTCAACTGTAAAGACAAGTAAATGAAAATTCCTTCTATAATAATACAATAGTAATCTACATATGTGATAGTTACTGAAAAAAAAAACTAGTACTGAGTACCTCCATTTATCTACTTTCTTAAACACCGTCACTTTGTTGCTATAACATCCACACGAATATGAAATACCCACGAGTTGTTGGAAGATCGATCGAAAATAGATCCCAGTTTTAATTCTGCGATGAACTTCATATGCGGGCATTTAATTCAGAACATTAGCGCGGTCTTTTGTTAGGTCGCTCTTGGTAATGAGTTTGTAGAACCTCTGCCACCAACTGCAAATCTCCACTTCACAAAAGAAGTTGGGTAAGACTTTCCAAGGTAATCCGACTTAGTTTAAATAGTGGAGGACTTTGATTATGGAGAACAAAAGGGGTAAGGGACAAGTTGGGGGATACACCATTGTTGCGGCATCTAACGCAATTAGATTTTGCTGTAATTGAACCTCCAGGGAGTCGCTGATCGTGTGGCATTACCTCAAACCAGATTTAGTGGCAACACGATCCCTCTGACTGCCCTAGGTGAGACATTTAATTAAGTCCCATTGCTTTTTGCAGAGCAGCCACATAACTGAATTAACAGTGCAGGGAGGCCCACCAGGCGCACCATTCGCCGTCCCCCGTATACAGTGCAGTGGAGGCAATAACAATAGGATTTGCAAAAAGTATTTAGAAGGAGGTAGGAGCAATGACGTTGGAACTTTATTTTTTATGACAAGGCAAACAGAAAGTGAGTCATCAAGGATTGCATTTTTAAAGGCTGCCTTATCCATGTTTAATAATGTGTTATTAAGCACAACCAGCGCTATTATTTTAAGATATTAACTTGCATTTATAAATGGTTTTGCAGGATTTGCACCAAAACATTGTGCAAGTGACAAGGTTATGATTAAGCTTAAACTACACCTAACTGTCCACATAGATGTATTCTTTCTCTGCATTTGACCCATCCTTCAGTGCTGCTGGGGCAACTCGAGTAATGGAGAAGAGTAATGGTCGCCACACTGCTGTACTCAAGGACCCATCTCCAGATCTTGAGCTAAGCTTGGTCAGGACTCCCGTGGCTGGAATTTTTTTTAGAATTTTACTAATGTTGATGATGATGATGATATAATATATAGGTGGTCTAGTCTTCGCCCGGATAATGCTTCTCATGATAGAAAAGAGCACTGCATAATGCCTGCAGTGCCACAGGTCTGCACTCTCCTCGTGTTACGTTTATTCAGGGAGGACCATTGCACCTAATCACTGGCATAGTAAATAACTACCGGTTCTCCACTTTATTACTTTTTAGTGCCTCAAAAAAGGAAACAAACAAACAAAAGCATTCATCTCAGTGTAGCAGCAGACAACATCTGTCATAGTAGCCCCCAGGCTGACTCCGGCTGTGTGTGTAGGGTCAATAGATCTAAAGTGACCCAAATCTCGGAGGGCGGCCCAGGCATGCTGCGGCGGCGAGGAAGATAGAGGAGAGTAGGGAATGAGATTATTTTGGACCATTTCAGTCAAGGCCGCGGCCTCTGGCTCACTGGCCTCGCACACACTGATAGACAGGACAGACAAGAGTAACTGCAGGGGAGCAGTTTGCAACATGGATTACAGCTTCCAGGGAGTTTTGAATATCGCTTTAATGTGTCTGCTTTTATAAATGTAATAACAATGAAGATGGGGACCATTTTCTACTGAGATGATTGCTTTTTCATCTGTGTGTGAGTTTATTTTTAGGACATAAACCTAGATAGATTAATTTGTTAGGCCAACAAATAGAATTTAACATTGCTCTGATTCAGTCTGATTCAGGGTTGAGAGCCATTGGAAGGCAGTGAGTGCCTGGGCAGTCTAGTTATAATATAGCAAGTCCTTCATCTGTGTAACATATCAGTGGCCTCATACTTCCATCAATTTAATTCAAAACTTTTGTTTTTGAAAACAACTTTTGCAGAGTTACATGATTCGAGCACACACAAAAACTATATGAACGCAGTTGTACCAATGATCTGTTACTTTCCATTAATGCACTCTCACAGACACAGTAATCTCCACACTGAGGTTGTATGAGGGAAGCTGAGTCTGTCCACTTCTCACTCTCTCCTTCAAGGACATCTAGCCAGTTCTCAAGTGTAGACAGACCTCTTGTACCCCACACTGGATTACTTGTGCATTAAAATTCTATCCTTTAGATTTAACTAGAAACATAATGTTTTGAAAACTGCACTTTGCACATGCTCCTGCACATTGACCATTTTCTTGCACTGTAGAATGCTTCATTGAGAGTAGCCAAATGCACTGTAGCCTAATATTGACCGTTATGTAGATAAAACAGAAGTTGGCTCTGGGATGCTATATTGCATAATTTGTTATCTGTAGATTCCAATCTGCTCAGAAAAAATATTCAATTCAATTTTTTGATGCGAGTTAAAACACAATTCTCAAAGAGGAAATTCTTAAGCGGGTTTTCCTCAAATCTAATAAAATCCACACTACAAAGGAGAAATATGTTTGATGACCATGTCCAGATTCTCTCTCTGCCTCTCCGTGATGCTGCTGCAGCAGACCACACTGTACAGAGTCAAGATGTTGTGAGTCCAGTCCAGTTTGTGGTTCAGAAGAACATCCTGCTACTTGTATGGTTCGGCTCTGGATGTTCACCATCCATCATCCATCATCCATCCATGTACAGGTAATCTAAAACTTTTCAACAGAACTCACTACTCTCTATGTCAACCTAAATGTAAAAATGAATACTACCAGATTTTATGACCAGCAGAATTCAGTCCTGCTAATCTTATTCATACACCGTGGCAGCTTTATTCATATTCACAGCGTTGGTTCCTAGTTTGGAGAAACACCAGACAATTGCCCTTGAGTCTATCACTTGCATATAATTTATACAACTTCCAGCTATTAAGACATCTTCCCATTGGACAGGTGAGATTGTATCTAACCGTAATATATGTATTATTTATGAGCAGTCAATGCTTCAGAGTGGGCAATAAACAAGTGAGTGAGTGCAGAAGACAAAAGCCAAAGGGAGATGAACTACTGTACCGGTGCTGTGTCAAAAAACTCTCACAATGCCCTCTACGTAGCACCGACTCTATAAAGGTCTGATTAATCACATAATAACCCCATAGAATTATACCCAGAGCATTACTGCACACAGTTAAAAGTCAGGAAAAGGTTTAAAGGCACATTTGAGAAGCTACAACTCAACAGATAAACAAGTGTGGAAGGAAAGCAATGGTCTGTAATTACTGTTCAGATTATTGAAAGTAACATAATGCAACATTAAAGTATCTATTTTAAAATTTTATGAAATATTAAAAGCTCTTTTGATGAAAACAAAATGACTTTTATAAATATATATATATTTTGTTCCTACTCCTAACTGGATTCATAAGCTGTACAGTGCTTGATCGTTTGGTGTATCTCTTTCTCTAAATTTAAGGAGCCATGCGTATAATAGATGCCCCGAAGGTTAAAAACATACAGAAAATGACACTGAGCTCAGTGGCATGTGGGAAAACCGGTTCTACTGTAAGCGCGCTGCAATTTATCACTCAGCACTCCACTGATGTAAAAGAATGTTCCAGTCCCAGAATGAAACACCTGTATTTTCTGTATTTTTCAACACTTTTATCGGTCAACTAATACTTTAATAGGAAAAAAATCTTAAATTTAAAGATCAATTTGAAACTTCTCCTGTAGTTCACTCTCATAAGTGTATGAAAAAAATCTTGATCTTTAATAGGAAAAAAATCTCAAATTTAAAGTATTCGTTTTTCATCATCATAGAAATAAGGTATTTCATGTGTAAAAATGACCAAAAACACACATATCTGGGACATATAAACTTGAAAAATGGACAGAAACAGGTTTACATTTCTTGTACACAAATTAGTTCGAAAAAACAAAACAAAATTTACAGATGGAAATTTTTTTATTTAGTTTTAAAGTAAACTCGATTGGACTAAAATTTGTCCTAAAAATTCAAACTTCATCTAATTTTTTGAGACTTAAAACTTCAATAAATCAGTTTTAGAATTAGATATAAAAAAAAACTCCTTCTGTACGTTTCATCAAAATCTTGTTGAATCCAAGAGTGTACAGTTTGATGGGTGTAGGAGCTACTTTAAATCTGATTTCTACGTCCCTTGGAGAGAAAACTGCATTTTAAGAAAATGGCCTTTGAAATTACAACATCCCATTGAAATCAATGGATGCAAGTGGATTGAATGGAAGAATAAAAACATTTTTAAGAGCAGAAGCAGATTGGACAAGTATCTTGTTTCCACATGAAAGCTGACATGTTGAGGGAGCAAACTGACCAAAAAACAAAAAAAGAAGAAAAAAATTACTTTTTTCTGTAGTGTCCTGCCTAAAAAGGATTTATTTGCATGAAAGCAGACAGGAGAGGTCGTGGAATGAGTTTGAGATTTGGGAGTGAATTGTGAGTTTAATCTGCCCATTCACAAGCAAATACAATGTTCACTAGCGTTTTGTTGTGTAAATGTTTTTAATTGCGTGAACTCCTGTGATCTTTTGGTAGTGTCGATGCAGTTTGGGTCAGACGTTTTGCCACTAACACATGTCTGCACCTTTTGCATTTCTGTAGCAGCCGACTGAGAATTGCTGAAGACTGGACGGTCGTTTATATACAGCGCGTTGTGGTGTGCAACAAAGGGCGCATACATTGGTCTCAAGGGTTGGGAGCTTCGCGTGTCCCCCAAACGATCAAAAGCACATTTTCTCCGTAACAGGACGTGACGCGTTTGCCTTTAGCCTGTGAGCGAATCCATTCCAAAAAACATACACAAACTAAAAAGCCACGGCGAGAATCTAGATGTGGAGCCAAATATGTGGGAAGGAAAGGTAGCAAGGGCTTTACGGATCTTTTTACAGACAGTCTCACCTCCAGCGCTCCCCATCACCAGAGAGTCAAATGTAGTGTGTTCACTTTTTCACATTTGGGATTTTGAAGTTGAAACAGAGGTGCTTTAACTCTCTGGTACACTTGGTAGTACCGTATCTTCCAAATACTTTAGCTAGAGTATTTTTGATCCTGCTAAAACTATGCACGGGAATGTCAAATATCAGTTTTAGAACCATCCGTGAAATACACAGACAAGACTTGTAGCGCAGGAATTATACGGCAATTAAAACGATGTTGCCGCCAGTTGGAAGTTAATCAAGTTTCCTCCATAAAAGAGAAGGAGGAGAAATGAGAAAGAGGAGAAAAGAGAAGGAGAACAGAGGGAGAACAAAAGAGAGGGAGGAGAAAAGAGAAGGAAGGGAATGGAGAAGGAGAAGAAAAAAGAGGGAAAAGAAAAGAGCGAGGAGAAATGAGAAAGAGGAGAAAAGAGAAGGAGAATAGAGGAGGAGAAATGAGAAGGAGAAAAGAGGGGGGACAAAAGAGAGGGAGGAGAAAAGAGATGGAAGGGAATAGAGGAGAAGACGGAGAACAATAGAGGAGGAGGAGAAAAGAGAGGGAAAAGAAAAGAGGGAGGACAAAAGAGAAGGAGAAAAGGAGGAGAAATGAGAGGGAGAAGAAAAGAGGGAGAAAAGAGAAGGAAGAGAAAAGAGAGGGAGGAGAAAAGAAAAGGAGAGAAGAGAAGGAAGAGAAATGAGAAGGAGGAGAAAAGAGAAGAAAAGAGAGGGAGGAGAAAAGAAAAGGAGAGAAGAGAAGGAAGAGAAATGAGAAGGAGGAGAAAAGAGAAGAAGAAGAAAAGAGGGAGAAAAATAGAGGAGTAGAAAAGAGAAGGAGGAGAATAGAGAAGGAGGAGAAAAAAGAAGGAGGAGAATAGGGAAGGAGGAGAAAAGAGAACCCCTGTCTCTTGCCCCCTACAGACCCCCTCCCTGTCACCCACTCACTTCCTCCTAAACAATCCACACCTGCTCCCGCCCCGAGACTTCTGAGGGACTGGACGGAAATCACGGCCAACGGCGACGTCAGCACTCCGGCCCCGACCCGGACTCCACTCCATCCGGCCGCGGCAACCTTCGGCGCCCCCCGGCCCCCTCCCCGCCGCCGTTCTCCCCCCCTGGTCATAGCTGTGCGACGGTCATCCGCGTGTCACAAATGGGATAAAGCGCAGCAGTTTGGTGATGCGGTTCGCGAGGGAGAGGGGACGTGTTTTGTAATGGGTTTTGCGCACTGTGCGGTCTGAGTGGTTTGAAGTACACATGCATGAATCATTAGAAGGGGAGCCGGCTTCGAAAGTCCTTGTAAAAATGGGGTTTTATTTATGTAAACTGTAACGTGAATGAATGCAGATTGGAACTGTTTTTATTTCATTTCATTTCTAATTTCATCGCCTGCGTACATTAGTTTGCAGTTAAAGATGATACATTTCACATTTCTGTTTCTTTCTGTGTGTTTTTGCCATGCTTTGTGTTGTCAGGCTAAGGATAGGTGATATAAACAAATCATTTGCATTTTGAGATGGCGGCCTGTCAATTGTTTCAGTGTAATAATAAAACGTATGTAGGTTTATGTTTTGCCTAATGTCTAATGCTAAATAAACAAAAAAAAAAAACAAAGAAACTGAAAAATTTTCCATAGCATAAACAGCAGCACCATTGTTGTCACTGAATGAAAATACATTTTTATATATTCACTTTTTCAGGTCTGTCAAGTTTTCAGTTTTTTTTTTTTTTAGTTTAGAGAACCTTTTTTTTTTACACAAGTTAAATCCCTTTTACATTAAACATTGTTTGTTAGAAGCTACTTCATGTAAAGACATTGGGTTTGTAATGTATAATGTGTGCATGACATAAAATACTTTGTTAGGGAAGAACCGGTGCAGGCGCATTGTACACTATGAATCGTGGGAAAATAACAGCTTCACACATGTGATTCTCTGTCATGGTGCAGTTTCAAAAGTGCTAATAGCTAATTGTAAGGAGATTTAGAGAAACTATGCGGAAACAACTGCATAACACTATTCCAGACAGTCGTTTCTCAGTCGTCGTGCAATAATAAGTGACTATGTGGGCGGGGCTATCGGTTCAAACTAAAACATCTTTCTGTCTCACGGTTCAAAATCCTTTAAGTTTTCTTTTTTTTTTGTTGGTTTCTCTTAGTTTGCTTGATTTTTAAGTTTCTTCCATAGTTTCTGGTATCTTTTGCAGATCTTTCACCAAAATATTTCCGGGTTTGGGCACATGCATGTATTTACCGTACAGATACACATCACTGGTGAATCGCAGTAAGTTTTGAAGACTAACCCTGATGCCAAACGGCTACTGTACCCACCGCATCTGACGTAGTCCCGGGCTCCGGACTCTCTTGGCAGGTGGAGGGTGAACACTCTGCTCCAGGCCGCCGAAGCACATGGCGGAGCGGCAGGCGCGCCGGGTCACCATATTGACCTGGCACTGACTGACACATGTCGGGGAGAGGGAGGTGTGAAGGAGAGGGGCGGGGGGAGGTCACCGCGCTGCCCGCTTTCTGTCATCGAGCGCTCCCCCGGCGCCCCTTCAGATGGACAGGAAACATCTGCTGCGGTGCCCCCTTCCAACCCGGACCCCCCTCCCCCCCAGGCCCCCAGAGAGGGCATGGCCAGCTTGGATGGCTGCCACCGCTGCACACGGCACAGACCGGCCAGAGCACAGAGTCGCCGCGTAAACGGACAGTGGTGACCTCGGAACCGGTACGTTGCCGGTGGGAATGTAGACAGGAACAAACAGGCTTTACTAACATTACCTGCGGATCTGTTACGACTGTTTGTTGGGTCGCAGCTCCGATACCTAAAAATGTAAGAATCTATCGTGTTGGCGGGTTGGAAACTGAATAGAAAATGGAGTCTGTTTTGAGAGGTTTTTGTCCCCTGTGCTTATGAACATTATAAACGCAGGGCGCCACAGAAATGAACTGATGTTTTATAAAGTACTTTTATTTCTATGGCTATGCTACTGCTTCTGTTTATGTTGCATTGTGCCATTTTATTCCTTGTATTTATTGCTTTGTCAGTGGTGCAGTGGATAGTTTTGCCATTGCAGTGTCGTGGGTTCAAGTCTAGTCTTTTGACATTTCGACGGTCTTTTCCCTTTCTCTTCCCCCTTCCAAGCTACAACTGCCTTGTCAATAAAGATAAAGAAAAAAGAAGTATGCATCCAAGAAAGTGTGCAGTTACATATAGCTAGACATATATTTAACTGCAAGGATTACTGTCAGATTTGTACTTGAGTATTTGTACAAACGTGCTAGAAAAATAGCAATTCTAGCACTTTACATAACTCCATTTACATTATAGTATTTCACACTGTAAATGAATCATTCCTTAAACTGCAAAATAATTCTAAATTTCCACTGCTCCTCAAATAATGTGTCTGAGGTTATCTTGCGCTGTAAAGTATTTAAAGTATTCAAAAACCATGATTGTGAACACTGATAGATGAAAATATATCAAGGACCTTTTCAGACCACTGCACCGTCCTTGGATCATTTCAAACGTAACAAATTACAAGTTAGAATTATTCTCAATTGCAAGCACATGAACATGTTTAATCCACTCAAAATTGTACAACTAAAAATTCTACTCATTTACAAAAACACGAGTATTAATTATTGGTTCGTTCGCATCTCTTAGCAATGAATACATATGGAATTAAGTTTTAAAAATGTTTTCAGATAAGAATTGTATGTATAGTAATGCCCAAAAAATTAACATCTTTTACCGTTTTGAATCTGAATATTGAACCGAGCCAGGTTTAATGTCTTGGTTCAGTGGATTAAAAATGTGTTTTTTGTGTATAAACCAAGCTAAGGATTAGATATGAACAAATCCTTTGGAGCAAACCTGTAACTCTTTATCAGAAATGCGTTTTGAGAACATGACTTTGAAGTTAACGTGTGTTTATCTCGATGAAAGTTGCTTCTGTGAAACTATAAAACACATTTAGGCTTATTCTGTTTTATCATTTTCATTGTATGCGTCAGTATGTCTGATGTTCAGGTGTCGCGTGTGAGTGAAACATCATGAGTTGTGTGCCTTTCCCTTGTTAGTGCCCTATAGAGAAGCATACCGACTTAAATGCATTGAAAACAATTGTTGAAATGTCCTTGATGTGACATGATGGATGAGCATAGAAATGAAAAATACCACTGTACCTGTGACACTATACCTGTGACACATGTTCTTGACATGCACCGTTTATGCAAATGTTAGTCAGCAGAAACCCAAGACTTTTTTAGTGCATTAAATGTGCTGAAGCTCAATGACTAGAAGCTTTGCACGTTGTACACTGCAGTTCTTGACTTTCTTATCAATATATTTTGTGTGTTCGTTTCAGTTCAGACACCTGTTTCAGCAAAAGACCACAAAAGTGTCACGTTTAAAGATAACCTGAACACATTGGGTGCAGTGTCGCTGTCTCTCAGGTGAGTGCGAGAGAAATAATTGTTGCCAAAATGGCGTTGTGTCGTCTGCACTTCTTCAACCTGCAAAAGATTTCAAAATCCTACAGTAGAATTGCATACCCTTTACGCAAAATTTAACAAAAAAATCTTATGCAAATATTCCACCTTTATTTCTCATAAAGATCTGGATAAACCATGTCAGCGGTTTAGACCAATAGTTTAGTTAGACCAATAGTTTAGTTAGACCTAGTTTAGACCAATAGTTTAGTTAGACCTAGTTTAGACCAATAGTTTAGTTAGACCTAGTTTAGACTAATAGTTTATTTAGACCTAGTTTAGACCAATAGTTTAGTTAGACCTAGTTTAGACCAATAGTTTAGTTAGACCTAGTTTAGACCAATAGTTTAGTTAGACCTAGTTTAGACCAATAGTTTAGTTAGACCTAGTTTAGACCAATAGTTTAATTAGACCTAGTTTAGACCAATAGTTTAGTTAGACCTAGTTTAGACCAATAGTTTAGTTAGACCTAGTTTAGACCAATAGTTTAGTTAGACCTAGTTTAGACCAATAGTTTAATTAGACCTAGTTTAGACCAATAGTTTAGTTAGACCTAGTTTAGACCAATAGTTTAGTTAGACCTAGTTTAGACCAATAGTTTAATTAGACCTAGTTTAGACCAATAGTTTAGTTAGACCTAGTTTAGACCAATAGTTTAATTAGACCTAGTTTAGACCAATAGTTTAATTAGACCTAGTTTAGTTAGACCTAGTTTAGACCAATAGTTTAATTAGACCTAGTTTAGACCAATAGTTTAATTAGACCTAGTTTAGACCAATAGTTTAGTTAGACCTAATTTAGACCAATAGTTTAATTAGACCTAGTTTAGACCAATAGTTTAGTTAGACCTAGTTTAGACCAATAGTTTAGTTAGACCTAGTTTAGACCAATAGTTTAATTAGACCTAGTTTAGACCAATAGTTTAGTTAGACCTAGTTTAGACCAATAGTTTAATTAGACCTAGTTTAGACCAATAGTTTAATTAGACCTAGTTTAGACCAATAGTTTAATTAGACCTAGTTTAGACCTAGTTTAGACCAATAGTTTAATTAGACCTAGTTTAGACCAATAGTTTAATTAGACCTAGTTTAGACCAATAGTTTAGTTAGACCTAGTTTAGACCAATAGTTTAATTAGACCTAGTTTAGACCAATAGTTTAATTAGACCTAGTTTAGACCAATAGTTTAGTTAGACCTAGTTTAGACCAATACTTTATTTAGACCTAGTTTAGACCAATACTTTATTTAGACCTAGTTTAGACCAATAGTTTAATTAGACCTAGTTTAGACCAATAGTTTAATTAGACCTAGTTTAGACCAATAGTTTAGTTAGACCTAGTTTAGACCAATAGTTTAGTTAGACCTAGTTTAGACCAATAGTTTAGTTAGACCTAGTTTAGACCAATAGTTTAGTTAGACCTAGTTTAGACCATTAGTTTAGTTAGACCTAGTTTAGACATGTTTTCCTCAGCGGCCAACATGTAAATGCATTAGTGTGCAGAGGGCCAACCATAATTTAGTGTTACATTTACCATCTATTTTCAAAGATATGATGATTAAATTGTCGTATCAACACGTTTTAGGGGAACAGACTATATTTGGTCTCTTTTGCGACTGCTGACAGTCTTTTTGCACAAAAATCACAATGAAATAGATACTCCTAACAAATCTCTGCACACCTTCACGAGCCAAATTAGACCCTCTACAGGGCCGGTTTTGGCCCACGGGCCCCACTTTGGGCACCCCTAGTTTCGATCTAGTTTAGGCCTATAATTTAGTTAGACCTAGTTTAGAACAAGTCTAGTTCTAGTTTAGACCAAAACTTTAGTTAGACCTAGCTTAGAATTAATTTAGGTCAAGTTTAGACCAATAGTTTAGTTAGACCTAATTTAGGCCTATAATTTAGTTATAGTTTAGACCCAGTTTAGTTCTATAGTTTAGTCAAACCTAGTTTTAGCAAGACTTAGACTTAGTTTAGACCGAGCCTAGGCCTATAGTTTACTTAGATCTTGTTTAGACCTTGTTTAGGCCTATATTTTAGTTAGACCAAGTATTATAGTCCTGTTATAGACCTGGTTGAGTTCTCTATGAGCTCAGAAGGCTAAATAGGTGGTTGTTGTTATGAAAAGTTTGAAAACCACTGAGCTTTGTGTGTTTCCTGATACTATCTATAGAGAGACATGTCATTGTAAAGTGTTCGTCACACAATTGTTGAATAATTATTCTTGCACGATATGTCAGGCATCAGATTTTTGCCCCAGGCTAGAAAATCCATCTTGATTTCATAGTCTCACATAGCAATGCAAAAAAAACAAAACAAAAAACATTCTTAATGTTGATGCACTCCTGATGAATAGGAAAAAGTGGTGTTGAGCAATAAATACAGATGTATAGGTAATCCATTTTGTTTTAAAATGTTGTTATGCAAACATTCTTCTCCAACCAGACACACTATTGTATCATAAGGGATTAAAAAAAAAAGTGTTCATAATGGTAATGGAAATGCTGTAGAACAAAAATAATTTGAAATAATTCATCTGTTATTCCTTCATTATATGATTCAGGAAGTCTACTTTGGATCTAAATTTTAGTAACCTCCCCCATGTGAACCTTTGGACATCCCAATTTTCTGTAACACTTTTAATTTCCATGGCTGCTTTTAAGTGTCAAATGTGTCTGAGGTTAGTGATCTTACACTGTAAATATGATTGTAAAAAGTCATGGATGAAAATATCTTAAAGAACTTTTCAGACTGCCCTGCACTGTCCTGAGTAACTCCTGTGATTTGAAATGTAACAAATGAGAAGTAATTATTTAATATTCTACTCAAACACAAGAACATGTTTAATCCACTCAAAATGGTACAATTACGAAAAAGTTTTTATATTTATTATTGGTTACTTTGTATATCTTGGCACTAAATAAGTACACATATGGAATTCAATTAAAAAAAAAAAAAAAAAAAAAATATATATATATATATATATATATATATATATATAAATAATTGTTAATAATGCCCAAAAATGCATATCTTTTTGAATCTGAAAATTAGACAGAGGTTGTTTTAAATGTCTTGGTTCATTGGGACAAAAATGGATGATGTCAGACCTTTGTGTATAAACCAGGATAGGGATTAGATATGAGCCAATACCTTAGTGCAGCGGTTCCCACAGTGGGGGTCGGGACCCCGGGAGTCGCGAGGGATGAGCTGGGGGTCGCGAGATGATTTCCAGATCTAATTTATAACATATATATATATATAAAATATAATATGACACTGTATTTGCTATATTTTTCAAATTCAAAACAATATCTTTTAGTGAAATAGGGTCATTAAGACAGTAAACAATTCAAATAACCAATATTAAACCTGATTTAACAAGCTTTGACATTTAAAATTATTTTTAATTTCGCTTTGGGGGTCCCGAGTCGATTGCATGGCTATTTTGCGGGTCCCAGCCAGAAAAGTTTGGGAACCCCTGCCTTAGAGCAAAGTCTTTATCAGAAATGCGTTTTGAGAACATGACCTTGAAGGTAAAATGTGTTTATCTCGTTGAAAGTTGTCTCAGTGAAACTATAAAACACATTTAGGCTTATTCTGTTTTATCATTTTCATTGTATGCGTCAGTATGTCTGATGTTCAGGTGTCGCGTGTGAGTGAAACATCATGAGTTGTGTGCCTTTCCCTTGTTAGTGCCCTATAGAGAAGCATACCGACTTAAATGCATTGAAAACAATTGTTGAAATGTCCTTGATGTGACATGATGGATGAGCATAGAAATGAAAATTACCACTGAACCTGTAACACATGTTCTTGACATGCACGGTTTATGCAAATGTTAGTTAGTCAAAACTTTAGTTAGACCTAGTTTAGGACTAATTTAGGCCTAGTTTAGAGCAATGGTTTAGTTCGACCTAGTTTAGACTTCGTTTAGTTCGACCTAGTTTTAGCAAGACTTAGACCTAGTTTACACCAAGCTTAGGCCTATATTTTAGTTAGACCTAGTTTAGACCTAGTACAGTTCTATATTTTAGTTAGACCTAGTTTAGGCCTATAGTTTAGTTAGATCTAGTTTAGACCTTGTTTAGGCCTATATTTAATTAGACCTAGTTTAGACCTAGTTTAGCTCTATATTTTAGTTAGACCTAGTTTAGACCTAGTTTAGACCTAGTTTAGGCCTAAGCTTTGCATGTTTCCTGATACTATCTATAGAGAGACATGTCATTGTAAAGTGTTCGTCACACACATTTGTCAGGCATCAGATTTTTGCCCCAGGTTTGAAAATACCCCAGGTTTAAAAATACCTCATGGTTTTAAATACCTCATGGTTTCACAGTCTCACATAGCAATGCATTTTATCTAGTCAAACTTCTGTTTTTAACACATCTGATTGTCTGTCTTTACCGGAGGAAACACTGGACAGTTTTGTCTTGGTTAATGCTGAGAGTCTTGATAAAGTTTTCTCCTCAGTGAGACCCACCACATGTCTTTTAGATCCAGTTCTTACAAGGTTTTTTTAAGTCATTTTATGGATCTTTTAGAGACGAGCTTTTAAACATGATGAATCACTCTCTTCAGACAGGCGTCTTTCCCACTTCCTTTAAAGCAGCGGTGGTGAGGCCCCTGCTGAAGAAGAGCAATTTAGATTTGAATGATTTTAACAACTACAGACCAGTATCTAACTTACCATCTTTAAGTAAAATTTTAGAAAAACTTCTTTTTACTCAGCTTAATTGTTTTTTAAACTCACACAACATTTTTGGGAAATATCAGTCTGGTTTTAGGGTAAACCAGATTTTAAATGATTTTAGACTAAGTTATGATTTTAAACAGGTGACAGTGTTGGTTCTACTGCATCTAAGCACTGCCTTGGTTAAAGTAGACCACACTATTCTTTTAAACAAACTGAAGCACCTGGTGGGCCTCTCTGGTACTGTACATAAATGGTTTACATCAATCAATCAATCAATCAAAATTTATTTGTATAGCACAATTCATACAAAAGTAACACAAAGTGCTTTACAGTCATAAAAACAAATTAAAACTAACAATACAATTACAATAAGAGCATAACTAGATAAATTAAAAAGTACATAAACAATAAAATGCGTATCAAATTCCCTTAATCATATGCACATCTAAACAAAACAGTTTTAAGCCTAGATTTAAAAACTGGCAGTGTGGGGGCCTGTCTTACATTTTCGGGGAGACTGTTCCAGATTTTAGCTCCATAAAACTGGAATGCCGATTCCCCATGTTTAGTTCTGACTCTGGGCACCACCAGGAGGCCGGTCCCTGAGGTCCTCAGAGTACGAGATGGTTCGTATGGTACTAACAGTTCAGAGATGTACTTTGGTGCTTGGCCATGGAAGGACTTAAATACAATCAGAGCTGCTTTAAAGTCGATTCTCTGAGCCACAGGAAGCCAGTGCAGAGACCTGAGCACAGGACTAATGTGATCGTACTTCCTGGTTCTAGTCAGGACTCGAGCAGCAGCGTTCTGGATGTACTGCAGCTGTTTTACAGCCCATCTGGAGAGGCCAGTGAACAGGCCGTTACAGTAGTCTAACCTACTGGAGACAAATGCATGGATAAGTCTCTCCAAGTCTGGGTTAGACACTATATTTTTTATTTTGGCAATGTTCTTTAGATGGTAAAAAGCTGCTGATATTATGGATTTGATGTGGCTGTCAAAATTCAAGTCTGAGTCCATTATTACACCTACATTTCTCACTTGATTTGAAGGTTTTAAGGAGAGAGACTGGAGGTGACTGCTGACACTTTCTCTCTGTTTCTGCGGGCCAAACACAATGATTTCTGTTTTGTCTGAATTTAGCTGGAGGAAGTTGTTTTGCATCCACAAGCTGATTTGTTGGATGCAGTAGCAAAGTGAATCCACTGGTTCATTGTCACCAGCTGTCAGTGAGACATAAATCTGAGTGTCATCTGCATAGTTGTGGTAGGACACTCCACTGTTGTGAATCAATGAACCTAATGGTAGCATATACAGGTTGAACAGGAGGGGTCCCAGGACTGACCCTTGGGGCACCCCACAGGTCAAGGACATGCGGTCTGAGACACAGTGACCAATCTCAACAAAATACTCTGTTTTCCAAATAGGACCTGAACCAATTTAGAGCATTGCCCGTAACGCCCACCCAATCCTCAAGTCTCTGTAAGAGAATCTTGTGATCGACAGTGTCGAAGGCAGCACTGAGATCCAACAAGACCAAGATAGAGACTTTGCCTGCATCAGTGCTAAGACGGATGTCATTTGTTACTTTTATAAGAGCTGTTTCAGTGCTGTGGTGTGATCTGAAGCCTGACTGGAAAACATCAATAATGTCATTCATTACAAGATAATTATTAAGCTGTTGGTAAACAACGTTTTCAATAACTTTTCCCAAAAAAGGTAAATTTGAAATTGGCCGGTAATTATTCAGTACTGTCGCATCAAGACTACTCTTTTTTAAGAGAGGCTTAATGACTGCAGTTTTTAAGGCCCTTGGGAATATCCCAGATTGAAGTGACATATTGACTATTTGAGTGAGTTGAGTTAACAAACTGTTTAGCACAGACTTTAAAAATATTGTGGGTAACACATCAAGGCAGCATGAAGAAGAACTTAGACTGGTTATGGTCTCTTGGACAGTTTTGTCATTCACGATTGCAAAGTGAGATAGCTCCACGTGTTTAACTGGCTGATTGGTTGTTATTAGCATTGAGGTGTTACTTGTATTTTTAATGTTCTGAATCCTATCTCACAGACAGAAAATTCATGGTAAGTTTAGATATCTGCTCCTCCAAGGGTCCATCAAATCACATGTGGGGTGCCCCAGGGTACGATTTTAGGTCCTGCACTTTTTAACCTATTCGACTGGGGCATACAACGTCAAATAGAGGGAAAGAGCAGGGAGGAATTTTCGCAAATTGCAGGAGCCGGGAATTTATCTCACCACGCCGAGGCTTCAGCGAGCCTGTCATAAGTGCTGCAGCGTAGACCACTCAGCCACCAGGGAGCGCTGAAGACGAGTGGACAGAATGCATTTCAGTCACTCATAAAGCTCATGATTATCATTCAGGATGTTTCCACGTGCACATGTTGGCATTACCTTTAGGACAAAGTGTGCAAATAGCTCTTAATTTCAACCACTAGAACCTTTAAAAAAAAAGAAAATCTCTCTGCTTTGAGCGGGTCTATTATTTATGTGACTGCCTGACTCGCTGTACCTTTGGCTGCGAGGTCTGACTCTGTCTGACCAGTGATAGCTCCTGTTCTACCAGCAGCTCTTGATCAGACTGAAGCCCGGACACTTGCCTCGGGCCTGATCCACTCATGAAAGATGTTTTATTAAGATAGCTGCCCTGACATAGACCTATAATGGAGAAGGTTCACATTCAAGACGTTAGCAGAATAGAGAGTTTAAAAATAAAATAAAATACCATAGTTGCAGGCAGATTGCCATGCTGCCAAAACCAGGGCATAATTGTGGTGTAATTGGTTGCAGATATTTTTATTTAAAAATCTGTTGGAAAATAATTTTGGCTGCCATGAATCTGATTTACTTTTTGCTACCTCAGAAAACCTGTTAAAAACAAAACAAACAAAAAATATATGTACTGTTTTGATTCATTCTGATTTATGTGATAAATAAAACATTTTATTTTTGGTCTCATCTAAATTTCAGACAGAACCTTCATCTCTCCATCAATCATTATACCATTGCAACTATTTTCAGAATGGCTTGATGAAAACGTTGTCTCCTTACAACAAAATGTCCCTGTGAGCTGAGTGATGACAGGAGAGAAAAAAGTTGAACAAAAGTATGTAAATCCATCAGTGGCTCACCTGATCAAGTGCAGACAACATCAACATGAGATCAATTCATGCAATGCTTCATGCCATCCCTCATGACAAAATACATATAATTATACATTTCGCGATACTGTACCTATTGACCCCCATCAGTGTCATTCGGGGATGTATTTCCTCTGGCACTCACGTCTCACTTTGTTGTCTGAGTGTGTTCTAGTTGAGGTACAGAAGTCAGCATTGTACTTTTCTGCAAATTAATGGTACGCATAATATATTTCAAATATTACTTATACATGGCTTAGTATCATATAGTACAAATATTACATGACATAAAGAGGTTTTTAAATGTATGAACCAACAGTGATCCAGCCGTATGGCAAATTAATCGAATAATGCTCTAAGGTCTCATGTGACTCTATATAAGGGCTGTATGTCTTCCCTTTTCTTAAGCCCTGCAAGTATTTTCTAACATGCAAACAATTTGGCAAACAGGTGACCAAAAACAGGCAAAATAAACAATTAAAATAATAACAATTTCCGTTATGCCATGCTATTTCAATTCCCCTCCATAAATGGGTTATGTGGGAATAATTATTGAGGCAAATAGTCCTGCTGATATATGAAAAATAATTGGCTTTTTCGCACATGGTGGTTGCAGTTGTATATAGTGGCAACAATGACAGGGAGAAATAATTATGAACGGAAGCAATGTTAGAGCCAAGAAGCCAATTTGTAAATGTCTGCTGGTGGGCAATGTTGTGCACATTACTGATGCATTCTGGGAGGCTGAGGCACGTGTGGCTGTTTACAAGTGGCCACAGTTCATGGTGATGCTGGCATGACTCACCTCTGTTTGACCTGCAGTGGCAAAGCTAAAGTATTAAAATTCCCGCCTTATTTTAACTTTGCATGTTCTGCTTGGACTGGTGAAAGGGGAGGTGTCACTGTCAGTATCTGCAACACTCTGGCCATCAATCTCATTTTATTTACTGTATACACAAGTTTTGAATATCACACAATTGCGTTTAGTGACCTTATGCATATGCATAACAGTTTACAGAACACACAAAAAAGTGCAGTCTATTCTATTAAATAGTCTCACATCTAAGCGCACTCTCTGGTGCTGTGCACAAATGGTTTATTGTCCTCCCTCTCAGACAGAACATTTATGTGAAGTTGAGACACTATTTCCAAGGTCCGTAAAACAGTGGTCAGGACAGTGCATGTTAATGAACAAACATGATATAGATGCTGTGATCAAGGCAGACTGTAGCCATAGGCTAATTTCCATCTGTTGTCACCAGTGTATATTTGAACACTGAAGGCAAGGGTGGGTGAAGTGTCTTGCCCAATTACACAACAATAGTTTGCACTACAACCGCTGCTGCCCCACTGTAGCACCTGGTATTCCCAGCAGTCTGTACATGCCCCCCATGTGGGGCGTTATCATTGCATTTTAGGTATCAAATCCTGGATTACTCTATTTATTTATCTATTATTATTGTTTTAGTTTTATTTCCATCCTTTTATCACTTTTGACAAATTGGAAAAACAAACATTACTGTCTCATTATATAAGCTGCTAGCTAATGTCTATAAATCAGCAAGTTATTGTCAGCTGTATGTAGAAAACATAGTGTGTATTTAAGTGAGTGAAAAATAACAACAAAACACAAATAAATCAATCATATACGTATGTATTAGGGGCCCACAGAGAAGGTTTGTACCTGGGGCCCAGAATTTGGTGCTACTTTCCTGTCTGTATCTCTAAAACTGACAGTAATCCAAGTTAACCAAAACCCATGCATTTCCCGCCATGCAGCTGTAAAATGTGGTCATTTTTATGATCCGTGCTTCTTAGGGTTTGAGGTGTCGCCGTGCAGGAGCAGCTGACAGTGTTGCACCTGTCAATCCTGCCACATCACCACAACCACAGGCCATTCTCTCATACCACAACAGATACTGCCTTCAAAACACCTACAAAAAAACCCGTTGAACCAAGACATTTGACTTGAAAAGCACTGGATATAGTGCACTGAGCTGAAATAGAAGAAGGCTTGCGTAGGGGGGATGAGAAAATGAATATGTATGTGCATATTTATCCGGAAAATGATTACTTGCTGAAGCGTCCCATTAATTGTCTTTTCATAATTCATTCTCGGCATATTCTTCTTTTTTATTTAATTTAAACAAACCCATTAACAGGGATTAACTTCACAGAATGAGACTTTGGTTCTCGTCCCAAGTGCCTCCAAAAGGGGCCCTTGTTCTATCAAGTGGAATTAGTTGCAATCTCTTTGGGAAAGCATTACGGAGCTCGAGGGTATACCGCGTTGTCCCTCCCTCCGCACATTTGTTAATTCCAAAACAGAAATTAATCGCTTTTTGATGTCAGATTACAATACGAGTTAGCAGAAGGCCTTTCATACAAATTCAGTGTCGCGTTATTGTCAGAGGTGAGCATATCTCTGTTATCATTCTTTAATATATTTGAGTCATATTTTTGTTGAACTAACAGAACTGAGTAAAAGTTTTGATAAATGTAGAAGTCTGCAAGTGAACAAAGCTTTAATATCAATGTGATGTATTACATAAAGGAATTGAATGTTACGTAAATGTTGTCATACAATTCTTACTTACTCAAGTACTTTGCCCAAATCCTTTTTTACTCTTACTGAGTCATTTCTTGGACCACTTCTTTGTAATTCTATTTTCATTTCAGTAATATTATTTTGAAGGATCGTTCTATTACATGAGTGCATTTTTTTGGCTACTCCACTCACATCAATATAACATAATTGTCCATTTGCTACAGTTTAGTGCTACATTATTTTCCCTTATTACCCTGGGCCAGTAGTTCAAATCTTTTGTTTTAACTCAACCCCGTTTTGGTTGCAGGATTCCCAAAAGCCCTCAAAAGTCTCTGACAGAACTGTGTGAGTGAGTAAAAAGTATTGCTTCTGTCACATACAGTGTCAAAGAGTTATTTGAAGCAAAGAATACGGACATGATGAGGAATATAGCAATATAACACAATAACTTATCATGCTTATCAGTTTCCAATTATTGACATTCTCATGGACAAACCCTCTTCACAAACAGCTACATTGTGACTCCACGGCACGGCATTACGATTTCATATGTAAATAGAAAACGTGCCCAATTTATTCGCTTCAAATCAAGCCCAAGGTGAGTTCTGTATCTCAAACGGTTCACATGCTGTAGCAGAATTAATAGTCGATACTCCCAAACTGACACATTATGTTGGAAGGGGGAAATAAAGCAAGGCAACGCAAGTTATAGACACTATTCCTTTGATTTTGGCAATGTTTTTTTGGTTTTTAAAAGGCATTCTAAAAATGTTATTGATTTGATGTGGCAGTCAAAACTCAAGTCAGAGTCCATAATTACCACTGGATTTCCATCTTGATTTGCAGGTTTTAGATCCAGTGACGGGAGGTGACTGCTGACACTTTCCCTTTGTTTCGACGATTATTTCAGTTTTGTCTGAGTTCAGCGGGAGAAAGTTGATCTAAACACAGACTCCAAGACATTCTAGATTAGAATTAGGTTAGATTTCAAACTCAATTTCGACACAAAGGGACAGGCGTGATACCGATTTGATATTTAAACACATAAAAATAGAACTTACTTTATGTTGTAGTCGTTTACTAGTTCTGACTAAAGCTCAAGATCACTCTAAAGCTGCCCAGTAACTGTAACTATCGAATGTTTACCTTTTGTTCTTTGTAAATTAGCATCCGTTCAAGAGAGCACATTTCCCCCCGTTTTATTCCTACGCATCCTTACATTTCGCGTCCTCTTGCACCTCCCTGCGTCCTTTACACCAGCATTCCACCCTGTTGTTTCAAGTAAGTGCTAATTTGTGTTGGCGATCATACCATCTCCCACACGGTGCTTGTCAAGTCATTTCCTCGTTCTTTTGTTGCTGCTTATTACGTGGCACTAATTACCGCCCGCAGAGAATCACTGTTCTGGACCCTGACCTCTTTCTCTGACTCCCGGCCACGCGGAGCAGCAAAAAGCGGGCCAGCGAATGAATGAAAGCGCTCGAAATGGGAGTATAAGCTTTTGTAGCTGATTAACCACGAGGCATACATTAATGATAATTGGATGAGAGGATCTGAGTGCAGCCCCCAAAGCAAAAAATGCACTCCAGACTTTTTTTTTTTTTTTTTTACATCCGCCCTTTATGTTGTGCTCATAACTCTCCGAAGAATTAAGGAGAGCCAACAAAGAGCGCCATTGAGTCTGGGTGGAGGATGAGAGAACCTTGAGGGAGTAAAAAGACAAGAGAACTGCTTTATGTTGCAATGCGTAATGCTGGCCTAGATCTGTAATTACGCAAGCTCGCTACTTAGGATGTTGGAGATTTTTTTTTTTCTTTTTTACATACAGTATACACAATGTGTTCGATGGAACATAATATTTGTTGTTGGGTAAAAGAAAGTTGCGTTTAAATTGTCAAAGACCTTGTTGTATACTGTATGTAGCATTGTTTTTGCCTGCAATGAAACCTCTCTCGATTTTAATACATATTGATATCAGTCCGGTCACTCCGCAATCTCTACGAGTTCAGATGGGCGTGATTGACAGGTGGATTAACCAATAAGGGGCCACAGCGAAGCAAACATGGCCACTTAAGAGGAGAAAAGAGAAAAATCACAGGGGCTGAAAAATATTGCATACTTCTGCAGAATCACCGAACGAAGCACAAAACAATGTCAGTCTAAGGTGAGAGAAGTTTGATTTTGGAACTGAGAGTTTGATGACCAATAAAATCGTTTGTTTCACACGCGTCACAGAAATAAACAAATCTGATTGCACGGCACAGTTTGGAATTGACTCGAGGCACGACCAACGGAGTAGTGACCAAACTCACTCTTTGTAAAGAACTGAAGAAGAGTCTATTCTGGATCCCAGGCAACATTGCTTTACTTGACGAACCCCGACAAGATCATTTTGCTGATATTGGTTGATTGGTAAATTATATTGGTTGAATATTTTGTCTGAAATTACCAGTAACTAGGGATATTTAATCTTTTTGGAGAAATCAGCCAAATATCCATGACATTGCATATTATTTATTTATTAGTAACTACTTAAGGTTTGGTTAGGGTTAGGATTTAGGGTTAGAGTATTAGTTAAGGCGAGACACTGCAGGCAAATTTTTGTTTTTTAGTCAATTTGCTCTCTCAACATATCAGCTTTCATGCGGAAATGACAAACTATATCCAAACTGCTCCTAAATTTTTCATCTCTTAATTTAATCCACTTCATCCATAGATTTCTATGGGACATTGTAGCTTCAAAGGCCGTTTTCTTAAAATGCATTTTTCTCCCCTCGGGACATAAATATCACCACTTAAAGTAGATCCAACACCAAATTGTACAATCTTGGACTCAACAAGAATTTGAGGAACATACCAAAGTATCTTTTTTATTTATTTATTGAAGTTTTAAGTAAAACAACATTGAAATTTGAAAAAGCAAAATTTGAATTTTTTGGACAATTTTCAGTCCAATATAGTTTAGTCAAAAACTAAAGAAGAAATCCAAAATCCCCTCTGTAAATAGTTTTTATAACTAATATATGTACACAATGAATCAGCAAATTTAAACCTGTCTCTGGCCATAATTCATATGGCCCAAATGTGTCTATTTTTGCCCATTTACACTTTAAATGCCTTATTTCTACATGAAAACATGACATGATGAAAAACGTGTAATACACTTTCTTCTTACATTTATGTGAGCAAACTACAGGAGAACTTTCAAATTTATATCTTTAAATGTGTTTTTTCCCCATTCACCTGCAGCATCTCACCTTAAAAAGTTTCTAAGCCTAAATCAGTCTTAGTTTATGCTTTATTAAGGCAGAAATAAGTGTAGTTACCATAAAGTGTTATTTTTGGGGAATGATGGCTAAATTGTGGAATCATGTACCATAGAGCCAGATGTCCTTGAAGCAAACAGTACAAAGCATCTGCTGTTTTACTACTCATTTATACAAAAATATCTGGCCAAAATACTCTAGTAACTGCAAAAAATATCTATAAAAACATCACCCAATTATGCGCAGACTCCGACAGAAGATATTCAAAGACTAATTGCCGCCCAAGACCGGAAAGTATCAAGTGTATCTCTTTGGCCAACAGCTTTATTACTGCGATCGCGGGTCTCCCAAGCAGGTGCATGTGCAGTCTCAAAGCCCAAATGAGCTCGCCAATAAAAAAAAAAGAAAAAAACGCTTTGCCGCCACACCACCGCCACCGCCGCCACATCACTGCGCTGCTTATTCACACGTGCAACAACAAGCTCATAGTCCAATGTGCACACGCCTCCGTGAGCACGCGCGAGCACTCACACGCACGCACTTTGAATGCTCAGTCATGGATTCCGCTTCAAAGTATTTACCGATTGTGTACCAGATGAGATTTGCTTGGCCCATTGGCACGGGCTCCGGAACGACACGTAAACGGTGCCAGCCGAGGCAATTAGCTTTGATTCCGACATGAGACAGGAGGGCCAAATATCACAGAGGAGAAATGGGTGTGAAGACGACAATTTCAGATGTTGGCCCGGCGAGGGATGGGACGATGTTTGTTATAAAGGTATATCATGGCAGAAAAATCCGATATTGATGCAAAATTGTATCTATATCGGAAGAATGGATGTCCTGGCGATATTGACAGAACATTTATGTCAATGGGTCTATGGAAAAATTGGTTCCTGCCTGACAAGTGACCTGTACGCCAACCGCAGCCATCTTGATTGTGGTCGCTAACGTGAACGAAACAAGTTAATCTCCATGAACTGCTCAAATATCAGAAGAGTCCAACAGTCCAAGGTCTTACAATGAATTACAAATGACAATGTTACATCGTACAAACGCAAATGTGGCTTTGTTGTTGTGAGTTATGTCAAAAATGCTAATACGTGATCAGCATTGGTGATTAGCATACACGTCAAACACAATGGACTCCAAGAAAACCTTTAACAACGGAAATATGGCTTAGAACAGTGTCTCTCAAACTGCGGTACGCAAAGTTCTTCTGGTATTTATATATTATTTTTTTGCTCTTCCTTTAGTAAATTTCTCGTTAAAACTCCTGCGAGAATGGTGTGTTCCTACTTAAGACCTGGTTTATCCCTAATTTTGAAATAGGCCTCTTATAGACCCAATTTAGATTTGGTGGTACTCTGAGCCAAATGTTTTCTTTGGTGGTACTTGGGGTAAGAAGTTTGAGCACCACTGGCTTACAACCTGTGTGCGGTAATAGTGCCGGACTAAACATTAATTCCGTTTTTGCGTGATTTTGAAGTTTTAGTGCACACTTTGATGAAGGTCTTCGGCAGTTAAAAGTCAGTGTAAAGACGTGAAAAAGCCGTTCCGAAGCTCTATCTTCGCTGTCTGCTCGGTGAGATGTTAATTCGCGAAACCCAACACCTTTCAGTGAACATTTGTGACCCAATTTTGCGTTTATAAAAAGGAAATGTACAAAAGCAAACATTTGTCGCTTCCCGTAGAAACGTCTCCGACCAGCCGCAATTTTACTGTTTTACTAACCTCTTCTTGATGTGTGAAGTATGTTGACATGAACTGATGAGCCTTGAGTTAATAGATTATTTTTGGTCATCATGTACAGCAAACATGCCATAAATAATGTAAACAACCAAAGAGGAGTCTAAAGTCTGTCTCAGTCCTAGTAAAGCCACTGTAGGCTGCTTGTTTTCCGTGATCATTTCTCAGCACTACCTCAAATATCTTCCCAGCAGAGTAAGAAATAACCAAATAGCAAATAGAAAATTTGCTATTCCATGTCACATTATTATATTTTTGGTCACAGTTACCATACAGTACCATACCTAGGTCCAACTAACGACAAAGCTGATATGTACGGCATTGTCACACATCAATGAAAGATTTTGATTTGGGATTTGATCATTTCAACACATTTCAAGTAACAAACTGGCGTCCACTAGCAGAGCAGAAAAAAATGTCATGCGACTGAAATTCATGCTTTAAGATGTCAGAATATAACATGGATGTATTAAAATGGATAACACCACTGACTACATATCTTTGCAATCTTTTGTTTTGCACAATCACACACGGATGCAGCTATTTATAATTTACGTCATATAACGTGTCTCACAAAACACACAAAAAAGGCATATAGCTGACAACCTGCTGTCTCACCCATTCCTCCATCACTCTGCTCTTCACCTCTTTCCTCCCTTCCCTCCAGAGTCTCGCGGTAGAAAAAAAAAAGTCAAATGATCACGCTTCTGTGAGCACCATCTGGCAGCGCGCACTATTAGCACCCAGCACTTCTCCACTTCCCCAAGTATGGATACAGCCTTTCCGTACTCTTAACCCTTTGAACAATTGCATACAAGTTAATAGGATCATGGCAACTTCTGGAGCTAGTGAAGCGGGCAGACAATGCAAACACACGGCTGCTGTTGATGAGAGAAAAACATGGATGTGTCATGGGTGTGCGGTGGGAATGCCCAGAGGGTCAGAGAATGCTGAAGGGATATAGACAATGGAAATGTATCAACATTAGCATTGAAAGGTGCACCATGTTGCATTGGGTGTGCCACCTTTTTGTCTCCATGGAGATGTTATTCTATCTTCATGAAGACAAGAAAAAAATGCCAGCAGGCCAAGTAGAAGAGATCTATGGAGAGGTGACACCGCTCACAGTAAGAATACATCCTAGAGAAGTTTAATACTATAGAACCTTCCAGTTTTTGAAAACGAAAAGCTGCATTGCATTGGCCCGCTTTAATCAGGAGTTCACGTGTGCATTTTCAATGGGAGAGTTAGTGTTAGCCTCCAAACATGGCAAACTATGAAAAACCAGGGCTGTTTTGGCGACCGATGACCACTCGACCACACGTGAGGAACACCAGAACCTCGTTAGAAAATACTGTGTAGAAATGTTTGCTGATGAACATTTCTTAATTCTACCATTATTCGGGACAATAATGGATCAAAAAGTGGTAGCAGGTGACAACACTTTGGCAGGAAAATGTTGTTTTCTTTTATCAAGCACCACAAATCCTACAGTAATAAGTGATTTGTCAAACTAGAAGTTGAAGTTAGTAATATGGTTAAGTTCCTCGGTCTAGTCACTAATTGAAATTACCAGGTTGAAATGTTGTCAATTTGTGAACATTTTGAAAACGTTATGCCAATACAAGCAATACAATTTTATTTATATATATATATATATATATATATATATTTTTTATTTTTTTTTTTTTTTTTTTTTTTTGCTGCTCCGTTTAAATTAATTAATAGAATGTAAAGACAAGTACCAGGTTGCGCATCCCGGTACTTGCGTCATTCCGGGGTCTATACTGATGGCGTGCTCCTGGCAGAAATGTGATATAGTGTACATTTGAGGAAAAATACTGGACAAAATATATACCTTCAGATGTAATATACAAACATAGGATTCACTTTCATGTATTATATTGTATTCCAATTCAAAAATATAACTATTAGTGGTCAGCTGCTAGTTGTTTTGCCAAATAGCCACAGTAGCTTCCATTCAAGTGAAAATCCATAATGGCCTACAAAATAAATCAGAGGAATTTGTAATTATTGCAAATTTTAAGTCTGACTGTTCTCATATTTTTTCTAATTATGATTTAGTAGTTGAGGTATGGCAACTATTTATCATTTGTCATCAACATGTGAAATGCCTTTGAAAATACAGGGATAACAACATGCAACTGACACAATTTTCTGACCGTTTATAGAAAATAAAAGTAAGGCATTAAGATTTGTAAATCATAACTAGCCCGTAACAGTTATGAAATTACCTCTATTTGCTGGCAATGTCCAACCAGGAAGTACACTTATTAATGTCTCTAAAATGTTTAATACCCTCTCAATCGCTATGTTTTAGTCTAACCTGTCATTTCTCAAAATCAATACAGAGTTGAGTAATAGAAGTTTGTCACCAAATAAAAGAAACACAATGAAAAGTCAATATTAACTGTATTTGCAGTTGTTGTTTTTTCTTTGAAGGGCAAAAGAAGAACGTAACGGCTGCCTAGGGACAGTCCACATTTTTCTTACGTCAAGAAGAATTTGGTTCAAAAATCCATTGCAGTGCACGGTTTCGCTTAACGGTAACATCTAGGCTAACCCAAAAAAGACAATCAAGGCCACTATTAATGTCTTCAAATCGAATACATGAAGCTGATCCACATTGTCACAGCACTTTTTGCTCACTCCAGCAACAAATCCACAAATAGAAATAAATAAAGGGCTTTTGCATCAGTTGGCAAGCGTTAAATGTCTCATGAGCTTGAATTAACATTTGGAATATAAAGCTTTTGAATTTGACATATTGACCATAATGAACTGCAAATCAAGGATGGATCCACTTTAAGTTAGTATCTTCCATCATTTTGTTGTCCATTTGAATCCTGGATACACATACTTTTAACTGCATTGTCCATTTTAGTATGCAGTAGGTCTATTTCTATTAATTCCCCCTTGATAAGAAAAACACTGATCTGTCATTTCATCCACTGAAAAAAAATGGGATTGGGATTTTTACTCAGTCCATTTTCCTGATAAAGTCTATTTGGGATTCACTACAATACCTTGAATGGGTTTTCTCTTCAGCTTGGATGTATTATGAGCCTACTGCAAGAAAGATATAATGCATTTAAATTTGCCTTGCTTTATGAATTATCAGTTTAGTCGCCAAGAGCTGTTTGGAACATATATTTATTGTAAGAGTATTATTCTCAAGTCAGTCGGGTAAATGTGCATTTCTGTATATAATACCTAAAGAATTAATTGTCATTAATACAACATCGATATTATTCACATACACAAATCATATTTATCTTCTGGTCCAGCTTTTTGCTTGGAGCTAATGCTGTTCCACTGAATCTTTGTCTTGTTTTTGCTAACACAAGCTAGTAAATAACATCTGGCAGTTAAGTTTGAAAGTTGTCATTAAGACACTTACTGAATCGTCAAAAGAAAACAGACAAAAGCACTATTTGAAGAAATGTAATGAGGCGTAGCTGGCACATCTGACATAGCAGCGCCCTATTAGGGATATTAGCGGTAAACTTCTGCAAGTGCCGTGCACAACACACCGCACCACGCGCATAGTTTTGAGTCATTGGAAATTATTCGGAGACCTTATTTCCACCCTTGCCTAGGCCGAATAAAGTCTTTTTTTTTTTGCATTGGTGGTGGTGCAGTGAGACTTAAATATGATAAGTGAATAAGTGCTTGAATTAAGCAGTATTTATCTTGATTTGAAGATATTCTGACATCATAAAATAAGATTTGCCAAAAGCATATTGTCACTTGAAATGAGCAAATATACAGCAATGAATTCATTTTCTACCACATGTTCCCGTTAGGGGTCGCGGGTGACTGGAGCCTATCCCAGTGACTTTAGGCCTTAGGCGGGGTACACCCTGGACAGTGGCCAACTCGTCGCAGGGTTAACACAGACACACAAACATTGACACACATCCATTCAGTCTCACATTCATTCACACTGAGCAATTTAGAGTTGCCAGTTAACCTACACATGCATGTCTTTAGACGGTGGGAGGAAGCCAGAAAACCCAGAGAGAACCCACGGTTTATACCCCTGTATTAAATGCAGGCTCCACCCAGAGAGATCATGTTATGTTGGTCTGGTCCGGGATTCGAGAGCTTTTGCCGCTCTGCCACATGCACCCTACACAGAAACGAAGATGCATATCACGTAATCCAAGCACTTATTACCATATTATCTTATTAAATTTATCCAGTTCATACTGAAAATATAGTCTTCAGAGAAAATATCTTCAGTCATCTACCATGCTGCAGTTTTAACAGCAAGAATGTATGTTTCAAGGTATTATTAGAAAATGAATGAAAGAATAGATAAATAAATACATAAATAAATATTTTAGTAAATATTAATTAATAAATATTTTTCTAGTTCAGTGCCATAAAGACAGACACCCCACTGCAAATGTTGCATAGTGCAGTGTTTTTAAACCTGTTTTGAGGTGTGGCACAAAACCTACACTAAAACATAACCAAAGCAAACCTTTCAGTGAAAAAAAAAAAAAAAAAAATAGCATATGATGTGGCAAATAATGTTCGTGCAGCTATCTGTTTCTTTAAAGTTGGCAACGGGGATAGTTTTGCTTTCCACTTTGGTATAGAAATACATTACGTTCAGGACACTCCAAAGTGGTAAATTGTTCCGTTAAAGCCATTTGCGAATCCAAATTGGACATTTTCTCAAGGCACACCTGGCAACACTTGAAGGCAAACTAGTGTTCCCGGCACACTGGTTGAAAATCAAGGGCATAGTGCATAATTTCCGGTATGTTCGCCTCTCCGCGGTAAATAGCTACAATTATTAATCATCAGCTGTTAGATGAAATACATATTTGCCCGTGCCAAGATTGTTTGTAAGGCCTCTGTTGCACATGTCTCTTAAGTCCGTGTAGTTAGCCTGTGACGCCGACAGCACACATGTTCGTGACTGATGCACCCTTGTTTATGTTTGCCTTCTCTCTTTGCAGTTTGCCGACTGGCGACACAGACAAGCCGACCGGAGATTTTTCTGCCTTCTGAAGCCAAGTGGAACGTTTGTTTGTCTGGGACCGCCGCCAATCCTTCCATTAGTCCTTTTGGCCCAGGTGAATGGTAATTAAACGGGACTTCGCTGACTCGGCATCCAACATCGCCACTGTCTGCAAAGCGTTGCTGTATTTTGTCGGTGTAGTTTTTTTTTTTGTTTTTTTTTTGCACATCGCCATATGCCTCATCCAGCCCATATGCTGCGTTAGAGCTGGTCATAAAGATAAAAAAACCAAAAAAAAATAATGATAGATAATGTATCAAGGACAGAGCTGGCCAACATCCATCAAGGCGGCCATGTTTAATAACTACAAATATTTCCACTCAAGGCAGAAAAATGGGGACTAATGCAGTGAAGAGAGTACGATAAAGATGGGAAAATAATTTAGTTTGCTATGTGGCCATTTTGCCCGGGAGAGCACTTGAGAGAATAATCAGTAAAAAAAAAAAAAAAAAAAAAATTACGTCCGTGTGAGTTCATGCTGCACAAATACAGCTTCACATTTTAGTTTCTGGCCCTAATTCTGAAATGCACTTAGCAAAAGTATATTTTTTAAAGTAGATAAACTAGTACTGCATGTGTTCATTCTGTCACTTCTAATACTTTCCTTCTCATAATGCTACTGTGTCCTTTACTACAATTCACTGGATGCAGGGAATAATGGATGTTAGGGAAAAAGTAGGCCATCGACTAGCCAGTGATTTTTTTTTCTCGATTAGTCAAACGATTATTTCTGTTATATATTTAGACTTTTTAAATAAGTTATAGGCCAAATAAAGGTTGATATATTGTCACTGAAGTCTTTGAGATAGAGAAGATGCATGAATAAAGTGTATTGTTGGTGAAGATCAGGAATAATCTATTCTTTTTTGACATTTTGATGTAATAATGTCACCTTATTTGTGATAAAAAGGTCTTTTTATGTGTTAAAGTCTCCAGTTAACAATTACGATTATCACTCATCTGATTATTTTTCACAGTTAGATCAGTGTTTTTAACCTTTTTTGAAAAGGAAAATTTCACACCACCATCACATCAAGGCCGGATTTTGTGGCAGTCTTTGCCTATTTCAGATCATCAACTTTTTCCCGTTCAAAATCCTTGAAAAGTCTTAAAAACAGCTTGTAATTTTTACGTTTGACTCGCTCTGTTTTGCTCTGCTCAGCTCAAGCAGCTCTGATTGAGGGCGGCAGTAGCTCAGTCGGCAGAGAGATTGTCTTCTGATCCGAAGGTCAGCCGTACGAATCCCGCTCCCGACATGAACATCCTCGGTTGAGCGGTCAGATCCACTGACCCACAGGTTGGCGGTGCAATTGCTCCCACAGGTGAATACTGCCGTTGTGTCCTTGGGCAAGACACTTAACCCATCTCGCCCCCGGTGTCTGCGTACTCTAGTTTGTGAATGTGTGACTGAATGGGTGAATGGTTCCTTGATGTAAAGCACTTTGAGTGCCTTGAAGGTGGAAAAGCACTATATAAATATGTGACCATTTACCATTGGTCAGAACGATCACGTTGTACATAAGCACACATCACTTGATACCTCTGGGTTGCCACTAAAGGCTAAACAGGCGACATGCTATTCTACATATGACTCAATAACAGATACTCCTTACTACAAGTGGCTCCCTTCAGAGATACACAATGTTCTGACTTACCAATTCTCTGTCAGATGAACTCAAGAAGCAACTGGGAGTGGCCAAACATATTCACTCTTAAAACCTTTATCCAGTTCACAAAAGTGAACCTACTTGCCAAGTGCGGGTCTACGCAGACGTCGCATATTATCCTGCAAAAGAAATGGAGTACGGTGGAGAAAGCAAGAACAAGTAACACCAACAAAGCACAAACGAGGAAAGAATATAAAGAGTAATCACAAAGACAGAGACAAAGAAGAGGAGAGGAGAGGCAGGCAGTAGAGAGACCTGGAGACGTACTGCTGAGGCTGCATCGGAGGGGATAACTGTACGGCAAAGACCTCCACCATTTTGTGTTTCCATGCACAGCCTTGAGCCCGCTGTGCTTTGATCAGTCAGGGGGATCACACTGGAGAAGAGAGAATAACCACAACGTTGCTGCCTCTACTTCTACTGCCGGAAATATACAATATATTTATGGATGGGATTTGACAGTTCTTGGTGATTAAAAGACTATTCACCACAAATGTATTATCCCAGTCTTTGAGGTCACTTATTTGAGGTCGCTATTTTGGTGAGGTGAAAAGGAACGAACTCTGCCTACCTTAGTGTGACAAACTTACGAAAATAAATTCTTCTTTAGCTAGAGGGTCTTCTCATTTTGGTCTAACACAACAGTTTTCCAATTGGGATAAAATGAAAGGTTGTACTGATAAAAAACACAGATTTTTGATGAAAGAGATGAACGATGAAAGGAGAAAGTAAATTGTTTATCTAGTTCCTATCTCTCAATAAGGCCTTTGGCACATTCAAAAAAACACTCAAATGCATTTATATTTGGGCGTGTGCATGAAACCGCTTTAGAATAGCTTTTCTCAGATGGCTCGGAAGTAAAACAGGATCTGACTGCCAAAGTGCAGCTAATACTTTGTTGCTAACACGTTATTATTAGATGCAGCCAGTGCAGTGCAGTTCCTCAAACAGCTTTTACAGTTCTCTCTAAGGGGTAAAGAAATAAAAACAAAATGCACTAATTTACAAGAAAAAAGTCGGGAACCCTACCTTTAACGATCACGATTTGAATCCACTTTTGCCTGTTTCACTTTGGTTGTTTTGGTACTCCGTTGTTTGGCAAAGAACGAGGCAAAAGTCTGCTAAAACATGCACATATAGTCAATCGATTCATTTAAAAAGTGCAATGTTCATGTGCACCATCAAGTCAAAACTGCGTGGCTTGGTAATGGGGTCGAACGTGTTTGCCATCTATTGAGATCGGCAGTGACGCAAATGACGCAAGCAGAACGAAGGGGACAGATAATGGTGGCAACTTCCGGAATAAGATGAATAGGAGTACTTAGTTGAAAGCGGATTGGACAAACTGGAAAACGCAGAGAAAAAAAATATAGAAAACGGGAGCACGTGCCCATTCTGCACAAAAATGTCCTTCAGTTTCAGGATTCAAACATGTTACCTTCCCATTACCAAAGTTAACCTCGCTTAGTCAACGCCCTTCATCCAGTTCCCTATTATTAGACGCAAACAACTGTACCACACCATAATATCTCATAGAGGCCGTCTCGATTATAAAGTGAATTGTCAGTGAACTAAAAACACGGCTTAGTCTGCGCTCGGCGACTCGTGTGCACATTTGCAAAAGCTCAGGTGTGATTTTAGTCGCCCGTCTGTGTGCAGCGTGCAGATGCGGAGCTTGTTGGACGATGGCGGCTCATGAGGCCGGTTTATTTCGGTTTGGTAACGCGAGTAACAAGTTAAGCATGAAGTCTAAAAGCTGGAAAATGGAGCTAGCGTGATGAGAATTACAATTGGGGCCAAGTTTTACGGCGTTCCGTCAGACAAAAACAAAACAGTTTTTCTTGCATTCAAATTGAACAGCTGTTGACTGCGCTTTGGGTGGAACTACTACTAATACTGACATCATAATGACTGCAACAACTCTCCTTTTCTTTAGCTTTCTATTTCTACTATGCTTGATACGGATACCAATTTGCACTATCACCTCTGCTTTCATTTCTACTATGATATCTCATCCAGTTTAGTCTTTAGTAGAATGGTTTTGTTGTGTCTTCCGCCTTGGTCAAAAATGTTGCACAATTGTTGGCGTGACATGTCTTAAGAGCTGTCGCCCTTAGGCGTGGTCAACCTGACGCAATAACTAAAACGAAATATGGAGGGGGTAATACACGAATCAATGACAAAGATTCCAATAAATACAAACGCTGGAGCGAAGAAGGAATTGAGGCCCTTGCACAATGAAGCGAAAGAGAGAACGAAGGAGCTTTCCAAAGCTTTCTGACGAAGACGGAAGTTACGGTTAAAGGTAATTCCATCAACGCTCAACAAAACTATTCTGCAACGTTGAGCACGACTACACACACGGTGGCAGGGGTGAGGCGTCGAGTCAAAAGCCAGGTGCCAAATCAACGGCACTCAAGTCCATGTCAAGTCTAAGTCCTTTCAAGTCATTTCAAGTCGTTGTGCCAAGTGACAGAAAACGACTCATTATGCTGCAATTTATATGCGTTTAGTTAAAACCATTCCCAATTATTTTCTCCAAAATGTCTGACTCAACCCTTTGGAGCACAAACTTTGGGCTGGACTCTTTGTGAAGCTGTGACTCTGTAGTTTTGGCCTCCGGTGTCTGATTTACTCTACTCTACTCTACTCTACTTTATAAGTGTGATCAAGCTCTGCTTTCCACCAAGATTTTGTTTGTTAAATATGTGAATAAGTAAAGCTGGTGTCTATAAGAAGGGCCTGATTGACACCAGATTGGGCATTTGTTGGGTTTTGTCAATTTCTCTATCAAAAAAATTGTTTTAGACACTTGTAAAAAAGTCCAGGCAGAATCCATGTAAACGTCCTATTATTTCTATCTGAATTTTAGTTTAGTTTTTATTTGTAGGTTTGCAGTACAAACTGTCCCAGATTCATCCCAGATTTTTTTTTAATTTGACTGAAACTGAGTGGGTTACACCGCTTTCATTTCATGTATAACATTCCCAGCAGCTTGATTGTTTCCTTTTATCAGATGGTGGACAGGAAGGAATAAAAGGACAAAGACAGAGGCCCTCGGAAACTTAAAGTGCCTATGACAGGTTGGACTACTCATTTAAGTTAAATGCACTTAAGATAAATAGATTTTAAATTATTATTATTTTTTTAACTTCCGGCTTGTAAATTATGACGTCACACTAGGATATTACCAAGAAACCATCCCGTACAGTGCACCAAAACTCCTCTAATGTCACAGATTTTTTTTTTCATTTCACAAAGAAAAATACACATTTATTTTGTTGAATCAATGTTTAAAGTTTCAAAAAAGTAGTTTCTCTTGTGTAAATCATGCATAACCTTTGTCTCCCTAGTGTGATGTCATCAGTGTGTTTACTTCCTGTAATTTTCAACATATATTTCGACTTTTCTCCACAAACAGCGACCTGATTGGGGTAAAACTAAACTTACAAGAGGTATTAATACGTCTAGTCTAAATTAGAAAATCATACAAACCTGTCATACGCACTTTAAGGAATTCTTAGAAAAAAAACAAAAAAAAAACTTGGTCACACAACTAAGGAGATAAGGATTTTTAGAAATATAGTCATTTGTTTTTTTCTCTCTCTCAAATTAAAGGCCTTCAAGTCGAGTCCCAAGTCTTTGTCTGTTTTATGAAGTCAAGTCTTAAGTTATCAAAATAATACTCAAGTACACTGCACACTGCCACTAAATACACGGAAAAAAATATTACAACTCGACTGTAAACGGCATGTTTTTCTTCGCATGCATCATTTACAGTAACCAGTAATTATCCGCGCATTGTCGCAGTGTGCCGTCCTCGTGGTCGGGGGGTATGGGAGAGGCCACATGAGCGTTTAAGTACAGCTGCGTGGGCTGCACATGGATCACGTACGCGCGATTAAACCGGGAGCGCTCCTCACGCTCCCAGCCTCTCGGGGTGCGTGGGTGGAGTGAAGCGAAGTCATTTAGAGCGCAGGGGAGTTTTACTGCTTCCCAACGTGAAAGCGAGAGGACGTTTGTATCAGAACTACCTGTGAGAAAGAGTCGACGGAGAGAACAGATGCCGCTATAGCCACAGCAGCCCCAGGGTAGACTGGGAGGAGACATGGCTGCCAGTTTTCAGTAATGGCCTCAATAAAACTGGGGTAATTTTATAGGTTGTGTCAGGCCCGGTTCCAGACCAAACTGACTGAGGGTGCACCCGAGTTTTAAAGGGGTGCGAAGACAATACTCTTCCATTAAGTGTCGTTATTTTACAAGCCTCAAATGAGGGCGCAAACACTTCTGAATGAGAGTGCGTTGTGTTCACGTGACATCACAACATTCCTAAAGTTAAACTCTGAGCTGGAGTCTGAATTCTATGGTGGAATTTGCCGTTTAACTGTCAGACTGTAGATTTGTTGACCTGGTTTATGGTTCATAGCTCTATAATTATTGTGCCAATCCAGATGAAACAAAAACTGGCAGAAAAAGCAAATGAAAGAAAGTGAAATAATTTTTCACAACAGAATCAGTGTGTTGCTTGTTATTATTTTGATTACATTTTATCGTCATGTGCGTTGACTAGAACTGTAGACACACAAGTCTATTGTATTTTACTGTTGTTTATAACTCAGAGCCTTGATTTTCAACCAATGTGCAAACCAACCACATTTTCAACACTAGTGTGCCTTAAAGCGCCTATGACAGGTTTTTATCATTATCTAATTTTGACTTTATTTGGTGTATTTATACCTGTTGCAAATATGAATTATAGTTTTACACCAATCAAGTTGCCGTTTGTGGAGGAAAATAGAAAAACCTATAGAAAGTTACAGGAAGTGAACAAAGTGATGACATCACACAAGGGAGACAAAGGTTACGTCCAATTTATGCAAAAGAAACAACTTTTTTTGACCCTTTGAACATTAATTTCAACAAAATAACGATGTTCTCATGTATTTGTATTTGACTAATAAAAAAATCGGTGACATTAGGAGTTTTTGCCCAGTGCACAGTGTTATTGCTATGGTAATTTCCTATTGTGATGTCATCGTTTACAACCAGTAAACCTAAAAAATTGCAAAGCAGGGTAAAATTTGTAAAGTAGTTTAGCACACTTTGAAATATATTTATCTACACTGCGTTTTAGTGAAGTGAGTAGTCCAACCTGTCAGAGGCACTTTAAGGTAGTGCCAAGTGTGCCTTGGAAATAGGACAAAAAGATAAGACAAAAGAAAGACAGTGCTAATAGTAACTCATAAACAACCACCATTACAAAATTTAAAGAACTAAACACACTTGATAGGATGTTAGGATGTCAGATTGGAGATTAATAAATCATATTTTTTGCTAAAAATGTCATATATTTTCTTACTTTCTGGTCACAAGTTTGCAGACGATTTTTAGGCATCAGACCAGCAATATATGGACACTTTTCGAGGTTCATATCGTGATCATGTCTCCGATTCCACCTTTACAACAAGCCTGGAGCAGAGCTAAAATCCCTCCAAACGCGGGGCTGCTGTCAAGAGATGCTGTGATACGAAATGACTGAAGTGTTCCAGTCACTAGCCAAGATTACTGCTTTGGAGATGATAGCGAGATTTAATAGACCTCAAAGGCACAAGGCAATTTGCCCTCAGAGGGAGCGAGAGAGCCCTTTTGGCCCCTCCCACTGACCCCGAGATGACCTGCCGCCGACCTTTCGACCTTCCATCCGGATTTGTCTCTGTTGCGCGCGCGGACAAATACCCCGGAAATCCTGTCTCAGAGCTTTTCAAATTTAATCTAAGACGTCAAAAATCAATCAAATACCCCAACACCGGTGACCCTCGTAACCTTTGACCTACAAATACGATGTCTTTCACCTCCCAAGCCGACCACAGCCCCTGCAACTCTTTCCTAACCCTATTAAACCACAGGATAACATAAAAAAGCGACAAACAAACAAATTCATAAAAGCATGTTTCGCAAACCTATCCATTCAGAAGATCCACTGCAAGAAGAAACTCAAGCGTATCCGTGAGAGACTGAAGTGGCACGTCAAACCAAATTAACAGTGCGCTGGGCAAGAAGCCGCAAAGATAACCGGCGTAGTTTTAAGGTATTGGTTTGTCTGCGTGGTCGGCGCGTGACATTTCAGGTATGGAAATGCGATGACATTTTGGAACTCTTACGGCGTCTCATGAAACGTAATTGGTTCGGGGTCAATGAGAAGTGTGCGCAGGAAGCCAACGGAGTTCTAGAATCGGAAAATGGATTTAAACCACAGCAACAGTTTGAATTGGAAACAACAGAGAGTTTAGGATTGTGACATCACACTTCATGTTTAAACCAATGGAGATTTGAATGTGCTAAAAACTAAAATATTCTGTCACTATAGATTGATTAATTTGTTGACCAGTTGTGACCCAGTTGACTTTTTATATTGTTTGACTAACGCATCTCTCTGGATGTTTAGTACACCTGCAAAAAAACTTATGTATGTATCTTAAAATTACTTGAATTTATACTTTTTATCTGGTTTCAAGTCATGATGGCGCGATAACTTAGCTTCAAATAAGAAAATACATTTGCCAGTGGGGTAAGTAAAATGATCTTAACCCACTGACAGATAACTGAGCTTGAAGTAATACATTGAAACAAGTCAGAAACAGTTTGAAACAAGTAAAATAATCCAGTTCCGTCAAATAAATCGTCTTAACTAATCTTAACTGGTCAAAACGTATGACATTAAGACATGTGAAGTAACCTTTTTTGCAGCGGCGGATTCCCACGGTAACGGACATTTCTCCAAGCTCTGTTGAAAGTTGAAAATACGTTGATATGCAAAAAAATTAAACAACTCGCCTCTTCATAGATCAGCCCTGTAACTTTGCCTGATGGACCTTCCTGTTTTAATCTGTGGGAAAAGACATGTTTATTTCACACTGTAGGTAAAAAGAAAAATAATAAAGATAATCTGCAGATTCCAGATAATCCATTTCTATCACTTAATATAGAAAATTTACGAAACAATGAATACAATATATCGCCATAAACACCGGCAAATAGTTAAAACCAGTCAACGTCCACAGCTCACGCTAATGTAAAGACTAACACACACGATTTATTTCCCTAATCAGATTATACTTCCAACATTCAAAGGCGTCCATGTCCTCTGGGCGACCGAGATAGCGAAGAAAACATGTACAGGCAAGTATCAACAAAATGGAACAAATAAGTTTAGACTTGTGGGCAAAACATGCAGTCACAATACAACTGCAACGCTATCGTGTTGGTTAATTAACTCTATTGATGTGGACTCATAGGAGAAGCCAGACATTTTGTAAATTGTCCAAAATGGCAAGGGTGTGATATCTTATTAATTAATCTCAACATTACCAAACAGCCTCCAGCCGAATGAATTAAAAAGTGAATAGGTGGTGTCGCTGATAAATTAGTTAACCCATTAGGTGAATTGTCTTTGCCACCGAACAGTTTGATGTTATTCCGTACACTTTTGTTGACCAAAACAAATAAGACCTCATGTGCGTAAACTATCAAGGCCTCGGAGAAATTCATGGAAATCAACAGCAAAGGAATCTTAACGTGCCACGCAAACCGCACTGTCGCCTTTGTTCATTTGCTGCAAAAATAAATAAATTTTAAAAGGCCAGGGCAGCGCGGTAATTAGTCAAATCTTTCGCCTGAAGCTACTGTAAACAAATCATTGTGAATCTGATGGTGACCTTGTCGAATTTCAATTAACCAACATGAAAAGCATGCATTCATTAAAGAAATGTAGTCGAGGGGTAATAGAGTATTTACAAGGACATCTTTGAAGCAAACGATTCACTCACAAATAAAATAAATATTGCTTTCATGCATAGTTCATGTTGGTGTAACCTGCAGACACACACCCTGGCAATGCTATGTTTGACCCAAATTTCAGATATTTATGTCTATACACATTGGAATTGATAAGTCTTTGATGTATGGGGTTTCATCCACAGCAGTGTTTACCAAACTAATACTAGTGCAATCTAGAGACAAAAACAAAATTATTTATTAATTTACATCTTAAGTCACATGCTTGCTGAACTTATGAAAAAAAGTTTGAGTTTAAAGTTTGATAATTTGTTTTTACTAGAGTGTTCCAACAGCAAAGATTATTCAGCACCAAGGACAGCTCCTGACATTGCGATCACATAATTGGAGTCATAAAGCTAACTGTGATTGTGTGTTTGGTTAAAATGTATTTTTTAGGAGGAATAAGATTTTGCAATTTGCTTCTCTTTCATTAAAAAAAAAAACAAAAAAACATTCATATTGTTCCAGCATTGTTCCAGTGTGTGTGTGTATGTGTGTGTGTGCGCGCGCGTGCCGATGTGTGTGAACAAATAAAGCATCAAATTAAGATATTACAAATAATAAGAACAGCACAAAAAACAAACAAACAAACCAACCAACCCAAAGGATAAAAGCACTTTAACAGAGCCACTCAGTTTGTTCTCACCAACTCAAACGCTCCAACTTTTTCCATCAAGGTATTTCACAAATGGAATTCATATTTTTTTCAAACAAATAATGTACCTGTACATGTGGCTACGTTATTTTTGTGGCTACATAAAAAATTATATGCAGCACCATGGACAGCTCCGGGTGTTCTCTATATTTAACCAGTGTTTTGGCAAAGTAGACCTGCGCATTTGATATACATTTGATATAGTTTGTTTTCACTTGAGTATCCCTATCACAAAGCTGATATAAATAAAAGAAATAGCATGAACCATGCTATGCATGTCCCTGTAACCTGCAGACATGCTCCCTGACAATGCTACGTTTGACCCAGATTTCAGGTATTTATGCTATACATATTAGAATTAATAGTTTTCAATATATGGGGTTTCACCTACAGCAATGTTTAGGCTTAATTTGATGGACTTTGTTGTTACTTGAGTGTTCCAATAGCAAAACTGATTCAGCACCATGGACAGCTCAGGGCACTGGGATCACATACTTTAGAGTTATAAAGCTAATTGTGATTGTGTTTGGTTAAAATGTGGTTATTAGGATCTGTAAGATTTTCCAGTTTTCTTTTTTTGTTGTTTTGTTTTAAACATTCATATTTTCCAGCCTAATTTCTTCTCACCCAGGCTCAACTCAATCGCTCTAAACTTTGCCAAGGTATTTCACAAATGGAACACAGATTTCAAACAAATGTACAAATGTATTAATGTATTTAATGTATTCTTGAGGTCTGCATGAGTAATATTAATATGGCCAACATTATTTTTTTGGCTCCACTAGAAATCAAAGTGTTCAGCACCATGGACAGCTCTTGACATAGTCTCTATCTCACAAGAGTTTTGGCAAAGTAGGTGTACAAGTTTTTGTTAGTATTATTGACTGGTACCAAAAATACATAAAACAAAGTGCTCTTTCCATCTTCAGACCCACAACAGAACCGTTCAAAGCCGTTCAAAAGGCCATTGCTCTGACAAGAAACCATACTTGCACAATGTACTGTTGACATTTACTGTTCACAAGAACAAACACATCAGTCGTGGGCCAATCTCGATATCATTTAGATGTTTTTTTTTGTTTTTTTTTATGTGTCTGAGAGTTGCCCCAAAGCGATGGCTGGCCCATTTTGCTGACAAATAACCCACATGGAGTCAACGTGGGCCAAAAGTGAGCTGCAGAGTCTAAGTGTGGAAATGTCAGGGATAGGTCACCACTTGAAGTTGGATAGATTACACAGCATTTTGTTTGTTGACAGGTAACTGCTGAATTGAACTGTCGAAGCTTAAATGTTGCCCATTCGCTTCCATGGCTTCATCAGAAAAACATAGCTCAGCTGCAGCAGTCGGACAAGGCCATACACATTCTCACCTTTAAAGAGCTTAAGATGATACTTTTTAGAACACATTTTTAATTAGGGCGGCACTTTAAGCAGTAGTTGTAGTATAGTAGCAATAAAAGAAGCAACATTAGTAGTATTTTAAACATTCTGGGATGAATCAGGGTTAATTTGAACTCCAAACACAACCACACACAAATAAAGTAAAACTTTTTTTTTTTTTTTTTTACATATAATAATAGGCCTTTATATTGGGATTCTGGCAAAACTTGTTGACTTTATTGTCAGGCCCTAAATCAGATTTTTTGTTAAATTTAGATTTGAAAAACAAATTGTCAAGACCCAATTATCAAACAGCAGATATACTCCTCTTCATATTTACCAAGGAAAATATAGACAAGATTCAAACTCGAATTTTCCTCATGTTCCCATTTATAATTAGAGTAAATTTGACTGCAAAGCACAGACTTTGCAGTTTTGGCTTTTGCTAAGAGTCCAGCCAATGGCTTGTACTCCAAATGTTTCAGGTACAGCTTCAGTTTGAATTGCAGGACATTTTAGTGAAGCGTTTAAGAAAATCAGCCTGATTTTCAAACCACTAAAGGACAAAGTATCCATCTAACTCATCCCCAGCGCTCACAAACATTCACGAGAATTAATTATCAACCGAGTTCACAACTTTAGAACAGCTTTATCAGACGGTGAGGAGAAGCTGAGGTGGATCATCCAAGCGCAGCCAATCAGAGCAATGCTTTTGACCTTTACTTCCTGGTTGACAGTAAAAAAAAAAAAATATCAGATGCAAACAGCAGGGAGCAATGATTTCATATTTTGCCTCAAATGCTGATTTACACAACACACAATTTTACTCATTTAACAAAAAACAAAAAAACAGTCCGGCACCTACATTTGATTTACTAGTAATCCATCTGCTTTGTCTAGAATGTCTCATAGTACTGCATTATCTGTCACCATGGAGACAAGTAGGTCCTAGTCCAGATTAAAGGTTAGGAGAAGCAAGCCCAGTTACATTTGACGCAAAAAATGAATTAAAAAATTGCAATTGAATGAATGCAAACGTTAAATACGGTGCCCCATGCCCCGCCCACACTCAAAAGTTATACATAGTGCACCTTTAAATCCCCCTTTAAATCCGAGGTTTACCAACAGGGGCAGTGCTTGAGAAACGTGTGCAGTTGTGATGCAGTCTGTCCTTTTCTGGCAGGTCAAACATGGCAAATAAATACGCACACGGTAACGTTTGAATACTGTACTGTTGCGAATGTGACTTTTATACGTACTTTGACTACAAACTGCTTGATAGATGGGAGGGACATCCAGCCATAATCACTCTCATCACGGGCCGTAATGGAACGGGGCTGAAATATGAATCCGTGTGCTCTTGTGTGATGCGTGCCTCTCGTCCCCGTTCACCTGGGAGAAATTAATGAAGTCAAATTGAAGCGCGACAACGAACGAGCTTTTTCGTGTTAAAAAAAAGTTCCCACATCCGGGGCACCTTCGATTGATATTAAAAAGGGCTGTGGACCATGCAGTTTCAATTACCTCGAATCAAAACACGAAAAGGCTGTAAATTGATTTTTTTGCATACATTCCCACAGCGCGCGAGTAAAATAGAGGCCGGGACCTTCCAACACGGTGTCGTTATATCGCGCGATTCTGTTAATTTGTTGTTTCGTCTGGGGGTGCTGCGGTATTACATATTTCAAAACTCTGAGGGCGCTGAGAGTTCTTGCCTCGCAGTTGCCAAATTATTGTTTTAATATGCCGTACCATCTTCCCGTGTTTCCCGTTTTCAAACCAGCGCATTTTTCAGTCACTATACATATTCCTGTCAGTCGGTAGAAGATATGAGAACTGTAAACACACTTTGCGGCCATAGAATCTTGAGAATACCTCCTCTGATCTGATCTCGGAAGCTAAGATGAGAGAACCTTTATCTGTCCCACAATGGGGGATTTCCAGTGTTGCAACTCACAGTTCAAGGATTTCAGGAGAATAGAAACATGCAATAACACAAACTCTGCAGGTAGAGCAAGAAAAGAAAAGAAAAAGAAAGACACACAATAAGTGGTTATGACTCGATGGTCGTGTCCGGTGCAGAATATGCAGTGAGAATAAATAAGCAGCTGAATGACTTATTTATAATTATATTGAATTAATGAATGTATTTATTTGTGCATTCATGTGTAAAACATAAATGAAAGCATCATTGTGGGATGTTCGTTCTGTCAACTGTTTCTGTATTGTACAACTATTTCTTTTTGTTTGTTCTTTTTGTTTTGCTTCGCACATTCCGGTGACACTGCAGCGCTAACGCCCCCTACTGTATGATGTGGATAGATATACAGACCCTTTAAGAGTGTGTAAACAAAAGCTAATGCTGAAAGAAAAATACATCTAAATAGAGAAAAAAAAAAGCGAAGTAACGTTTCAATGAAGAAACTGAGATCAACCTCTAAGACAAGATATGAAAATATGAAAAAATAAGTGAGGTTTGGGCACATGAAAACCACAGACACATGTGAAGGACGTCCGAGCCTGGTTTAAACACATTTACAATTGGATTTTACATTATTTGGAGACATTTTGTGTTTATGATGAAAGCTAAATCCTGATTTTTAGTTTTTAAGAGACAAATACTTCTGTCACAATCGTTTCTCCCCCTCATTTTAGCTACAGATGTATTACACACTTAGTATTGTCTTATTGTAGAAAAGCAAAGTAACAGACATTTTTACCATGAACATGCAAAATTGTTGCTTTTTTTGTTATAAAGACATCTAATGCATGACAAATATTGGATGGTCAGTCAAAAATTTAAATTGCATTTGGGTTTAATTCCCTTTGCCTCCATCCATTTGAATTGATATATTATTTTTATATCTGGTATACTATAAAGCCTGAAAAAGACTCTGTTCTAATGTGTAAGGGAGCACATACACATTCAAAGCACATTTTCACCATCAAAATTCTTCACAAACAACAATACCATTCCAAGCATTCAGAACTATTTTCAAAGGATGTTTAGTGGAGTAATGTGTATAAATTGGCCATCTGTCTCTACTTCATTCTCTGACTCTTCAAATACTCATCACACTTATGGATGTGAAACATGTGTCTTGGGTTCTTGATTCTCTGGAGATACCGTAAAAAATATGTATACGTATTTTCATTTATTCACTTGCAGCTACATGCTCCGCAGCTCTCTCGCATATGTTTTCAATCAGACTAAAGACTCAGACGCCATGATGCAAGTGGCGCATTTGTGTTTTGCTTTGCCTTTTAAATGCTCTCCGTTCACGTGGCCCGTTCAGAGATTCCTCCAGCATGTCTCCAGTGCACGCACAGACACGGAGTCAGTCATTTGCCATAAGGTGGAGCACAGATAATAGATTTAGGCGACTGTAAGCAGATTTGGGCGTGCGCCTTACTTAGAGGCAGATCATTCGGCGCGGCTGTAAACAGGCTTTGGAGAAATCAAACCGTTAAATGGAAAATACATTTATTAATTCAATCCGCTTAGTTCAGGTTCAGCTCCTTTGCCTCAAATTAAGTTTGTTGGATTTCACAGGATATTAACAGGCGAGGGGGAGGGAGAAGAAAGAGGGGCATCGTGATGGCTGGCTCCGTCACAAGGCACATAGTCGTCATATTGTTTTCGCTACCAAGTGTTTAGGCCGCGAGCAGAGCTGGGGTGTAAATACACAGACATTGTAATTGCTGTATTGTTCAATGATCAGATAAAAGAGGGAAGTTTCTTTCCTTCTATTTTTTGTACTGTGACTTTCACTGTGTCATCGGTGTTCAAATACTTTGAATTGGTTCTCTTGATCTGTCCGTGTGATGGCATATTCATACATCTGCCCTCAAACAGACACATGGGTTACACGTTATGAAGACGTTTTGAACCAAAATCAAAACTACAGAAGAAAAAAAAAAATGAAATTAAAGTGACACACTGCAGGTGAATAGGAAAAAATCTTAAATTTAAAGATATCAATTTCAAACTTCTCCTGTAATTTACTCACATAAATGTAATTATGTATTGTTTTCATTTAGAAATAAGGCCCTTCATGTGTAACAATTGCCAAAAATGCACATATTTGGAACAGAACCAGGTTTAAATTTCTTGGTTCATTTTTACACATATTAGTTACAAAAAAATTTACAGAGAACATTTTGGATTTCTTATTTTGGAAATTGTCCTATAATTTTCCTAAAACTGTCCTAAAAATTCAAATTTTGCCTTCTTTTTATGAATTAAAACTGTCTCTGTGGGAGAAAAATGGCCTTTGAAGTTACAATGACCCAGAAAAATATATGGATGAAGTGGATTAAATTGGAAGAATAAATTTTTTTTAAAGGTCCCATAACATGCAAAATCGACTTTTCAGAGGTTTTAACCTTCCTACAGTGCTATTTGGCCCTCGTATGTGTGCCCAAAGTGTTTTTTTGATTGATTCCCGCATGCTTTCGCTAGAGAACTGTCTTTTTTGTCCCCCTCGGCTGAGCAGGCAGACGGGGGCTCATCCCATGGATGACGCGGCTTCCCATGGATGATGCGGTGTTTAAGCCACGCCTCCGGGAAGCGCGCAGCCGCAGAATAAAAACAGCTAATGCTAATGCTACACAGTAATTACACGATGGATACGACAGATCGAAGAGTTAGCTTGTTATTTACCAAACGGCAACGTCCGTCGTCGAGGTACTGGAGCACGTCAAACTCCAGGTCAGATCCAGGACGTAGGACTCAGCACGACGCACCGTCAGGACGGATAAAATGTTTATTCCCGTGTTTGTGTATCGCTGTTTACCGGAGCAAACGGCGCATGCGCACCATCTCCGCTCTAGGCTTCAGCACGAGTTGGGCGGGGGAGGCGCGCGAGTTGGGCGGGGGAGGCAGCCTGCTCTCTGTTCGGGGGGGTCAGATCTCAGAGTGAGCCGTTTGCTTTTACAAGGAGGGGGGCCAGTCCAAGAAATGGGTGTTTTTTGGAAACTGTTATGTTATGGATATTGCACAACGCAAAATTTAATCAACAAAGCCCTTAGAATAGACTGTGTAAAGGGGAAAATAGCAGAATATGGGACCTTTAAATACCAGACTGGACAAGTTTGTTGTTTCCACACGAAAGCCGATATGTTGAGAGAGCAAACTGACCAAAAAACAAAAAATGGGAAAAATATTAGTCTTGTCTGTTCATGTTTGGCACTTCTTTTCTATCTTCAGTACATTCTAATTCAAAATAATTGTGAAGCACATTTTTCTTCATTATATATTACCATGACAATATAATTATAAACTATAAGTAGATTTGTTAATTTGATTGAACCAATAGCCTTCCTTTTGCTGCCGTCCTTTTGTAACCTGTCACAAAGTCTAAAAATGTTGTACAAGAAAACGTTTCAAAAGAAGTAATCTGGACAAAGCATGATGACGCCCTCTAACCTGCCTTTGTTTACCTCCACCTTGGTCAAGTGAAAAATCAAGCTAATCAAATGCTAATCAGGTGCTTAACGGCGTTGAAGACCGCAGATTGCAATAGGATGCAATGACTTCTGGGTGAAAGTCAAAACATCTTGATTTTTCAACGTTGGATAACTCCCAAACGACTGAGGGTTCACACCGATCTATTTTTACTGGAACACAATCCAGGATTATGAAACCTGACGCTGAAAGTTTTATCTGCGCTATCTTCCTCTCCCGGTTAGAACTTGAAGGCCTCACCAAACACGGAGGTCATCCCGCGCCTCTGCATCTCATTTTCACTCCTGCTGTAACTCTTTTCACCAACGCTCTGTTCTCCGACCTTCTCCCGCCGAACACTCCTGATTCATACTGTTCAGACAACACATCTGGAGCTAAACAGGAGACGATTTTGCCTTTTTACAATATTTTATTTGTTTGGAGCATTTCAATAAAGCGGCATGTCCGTTTCGAAAGTATGGCACACGAATAAATCGCTGTACTTTAATCTTGCAATGGAAAAAATATCCCCAGATTTGACTATTTTACAGCAACCGAGGAGCTTTACAGTACACCCTTACGTATACTTCAGATTATATAATGCAATATTCCCTGTGATATAAATTAGATCTCAAAATGATTTATGACATTGAGTGTGTTGACCATGTAAAATGCATGCATTACTTAGCCCGGGCACAGCTAATCGCTAGCCTAATGGAATATGTGGAGGCTATATTGATTGGCTGCATAGCAATCACTCACACAACCCTTCAGAGAGCCCAGTGAATAAACACATAATCAGGCCTCTGCACCTGCCCAGAACTCGATAATCTCACCAAGAAAAACTCTATTTCCCCCAAATCAAATTCAAAATATCTGGAAAGCGACTGTTTTGTTTCAGCTTTTAAATTCAACTGTCAAAATAGCATTGATGGATGCTTGCAAAATATTAGGTTTTGTCTGGCTGTGGTGGCTGGTATTGTTATCAAAACTGGAAACAAATTGGTTGCCAGAACTGCCTCTATTCACAGTTATTATCAGTAATAATTGTTGTTTTTGGTTAAAGCGGCTCTTAGCTCATGATCGCCTGCCTAAGTTGAGCGTTTGGGCGACAGATACTTGCGCTTGAATAGTGAAAAAGCCTGGAAAATATCCGGCGCTTTTGTAGATGTGAAATCTCATATCTCTCAGAGTCTGTTTGATCTATTTAAAAACTAATTAAAATCTAAATAGCGAAGGCAAACGGAAAAGGAGAAAAAATAAAAACAGTATTCCTCTCAGGCTCAGCCCTCAGTGCCCTGCTATTAGCAATGAAACAGTTTCATCTGCCGCGCCGTAATTGGGACAGGAACAAGAATGTGAGAATGTTATGTTATTTCATGTATATATGGTGCTTTTAAGTGTCTTTTGCAAATTGTAACTCAAGAAATTACACCAGTCACGGCACCTGTTGGAATATAAAAACAGTTTCGCAAAAAAATTGAAAGTAGTGCTTTCCAATCTGACACGATACATTTTGGACAACCAACAGTAATAAAGCATCACCGTGTAACATTTCTGCCTGACTCTATGGAGATAAATATGTTTTATGCTAAACTCTGAATTCTAAATTCTTTTGTTTATTTATTTATTTACCCCTGTAAATGAGGTCCATTTGGTTGTTTGATCATTTATTTGAAACGTTCTGTTTTCAGACCAGAGATATGTTTGTTTGCCTTTGTTTGACATTTTGACTTCTCACTCACAGTCTTCTTCAGAGTGTCACGTGATGTTTCTAATGTGTCTTGTCAGCTGATTTTCACGGGTTTGTCGCTCTCTTCCTATCGGTAGAGGCAGGACGAGAGAAAGCATCATCGGGACAGAGAAAAACAAACGTCGTTGGATTAAGAAGGTAATTGAAATCGGAAACGTGCCCACAGGATGATAACTCTGGACGAGGGGGACTATTTACTCTCTCACACTTGCCCTGTGGAAGTCAGACTGCAAATGGCGCTGTCGTCCTGCTTCAACAGGTAGGAAGATAACACCAAAAACTGTCTAAATCAGCTGACACGACACATTACAGCAACATCAAGTGACATTCTCAAGAAGACTGCCAGAGAGTAGTCAAAATTGTCAGGTAAACAAACCAAACCCTGGTCTGAAATGAACCTTTTAAATAAAGTTTCCCATGTAATTTATTACACAAATAGGCTACACAACATAAATTTGGTGTATTTATGTCATTATTGACATGAAAGACGGAATATATTCTAAACTAAACAATGTGATTTCCATGAAGACAAGTCACAAGTTACGAGTGACTAGAATGATCTAGTCAAGCTTGGATGTTATGTTTTATCTATTTTTTTGGCTGAGCTTTTTTAATTTTTTCATCTTTGTTTGACGATGCTTACAGACTCATACCACAAGGTAACTCTGCATGGTGTACATACTGTGTGGTAAGTCAAGACTGTGACAGAGAGCTGCAGTGAATGTAGCTGTAAGTGCATATATTCTTCCAAAATTTTGATTTAATCCTAAACTTAAATCAAGACAGACATCAATAGCCATTACACAGGAAATAGTCGCATTTGCTTCTGTGGCATCAGATCACTTAATAGGTTGCGTTCATGTAACATCACCACATTCTAGAACTCCTATTGTTACAGGACTCCGAACCGAACTGATAGTTTGCGGAGCCAGCCCCCAACAAATAATGAGAAGGGTCAATGTTTGTGGATCAGAAATTTGGAGAAATCTTTCAAAAACAATAAACTCTAGAATGTGAACGGAACCTTTTGATGAAGGCACTAAAAAAAAAAAAACTCAACACTCAACATATTGGTCTTAAATTGGTAGAACATGGCAATCCTTTCGTGAGGATTTGATTTGGGTTGAAGGGCGTTTTGAACATAGGGGCAAATTATCTTGTTTATATTTTTAGTTTTCAGTGGTCAGGAGGCGTTCAATTTAAAAGAATGTGCTCAATCCCCCACAGGTTCTTCATAAAGAGGGATTGACAGTCTCGGTCTGTTCCACGAGCGATCCAAACTGCTGGCTAAGTTTATATTGGTCATGTGTATTGGAAAGTTTGTTCAATGAATTGGGTCCGGGTAGAATACCAGTAATTGAAACACAGACTGACAGAAGAAGTAGAATGGCAGTTGGTGCTCTCACTGTTTCGAACTTGTTTTGCCACTGGCCAAGAAGACACTCCACTCATAGAACCATCTGGCAAACAAATTTAATAAATGAACTTTGGAGATTTCAGACATAAGGGGAGTCACTGTGCAATCTGGTTATTGTGCGGCGTATTTCTCCGCGAATCTGTCTCCTACCAAATTCAAATGTCTCCAGAAATGACCAGCAAAACAACTCTTGAACGACTGTTGATGTCCGTGTCATTTCAGAAGTCGTTCCCATTTAACCTTTTCAAAGTAAATTGAGGCTCACTTAGCGCCAAAGCGTCTGTTAGATTATTATAGAAATTACTGGTTCATTATCATTTGTAATGCCCTTTCCCGTCTCTCTCTGTCTGCAGTGGTCTTTAGAAAAACCCGTAAGAGCCGTTCAGTAGCGTAATGTCAAGATAACACGCGAATCAACAAGCACAACAATGTAGCGAGGCAGGTTTAAGGGCCGAGCGGCTAACGACTCTCCGGTGGTTCGGGTGGGCCCCGGAGAAAGGCGATTACGACAACTCGCCATTCACAAAGCAGCCTCCAGGGGGTCCGCGTGTCCTCCCACTGCAACACAGCACATTATTAGCCCCAGCGGTGTACGTTCAGATGACTATCCACATACATACGGTAAATGGCGCACACACAGCCGGGCCATTATGCAGCAAGAATTTAAAGATACTTGGCAGCCGCAGTCTTTTTGTGGTGAATACAAATGGCCTGCTTAACAAGGCTAAATGAATAACTCTCAGGGAAAATTGGTAAATGCAGAAAAGTGGTTTTGAGAGCCACAGTAGAATGATTCTATTATGTAAATCTTCAAGCTGGTACCTTGAATTGGATGTGATATATAATGTATAGATATGTAGATGTATAAAATAAGAACACATTACTGACAAATATAATTGAACTGATACAATTGAAATTACTTTGGTCAGGTGAAGAGAATAGTAACAATCATGCACCCTTTAAATGTAAAAAAAAAAAAAAAAAAAAAAAAGAACTAATTAAGGTTATTCTATATGCTACGCAGTCATATTTGATTTTCAAACTGAGAGTTTCCTATAATTCAGAGAGTGTTCCAGTTGTCATCGGAGATAGGCAGGAATACAGCATTATTGTCCCTGAAGGGAACTTCAATGAAGACATTTGGATTAACCACAGAATATGATGAAATATGAAAAATCAAGGGGGTTTGGACAATAATCAAAAGACGTTTGATGAAGAAAAGAGTTTTTGGTTTTACTGGATGGATACTATTACAGAAGTTTACCCCTCAATAGTTAGTTAATAGTTGTTTACTACAGATTAATCGCATACTTTGCCAGAACTGATGTTACTACCCTGGAAATTCAAAAAGTAGTTTTTCTGTTATTCATACTGAAAACCATCTACATTTTGATCCAATATTAGTCAATCCCTGAACATATTTCGATCTCAGACTCTACAGTCTTCAATTCTGGAATTCTGAATAAACTACTGACAAAGAATGTTAAACGGTGCTAGCCTTGGCCTTAGTGGTGACCTGGCTGCTTATCTGTTTTGGTGTGGCTCAATTTATTCCATATACAATTTGCAAACAAACAAAAAAAAAAAAAACCCAGAAAAAGTAAAATAAAAAATCAAAACGTATAAGATCAATGATTTTGTACAAAACATTTCGCACCATCTTCTTCCTGTCCGTGATGTTTCCGCGTTTGGTCCTCAAAGACCCGCCGCAGGTTGACGAAGGTTAGTTTCCCAAATAGCAAGCCTAATTAAAACTCATCTTGCGTTGCACATGACAAGTGTTACGGGAGAATTGCAGTTGTGGATTTCTTTAAAACAAGTTAAACAATAAAAATGCAGAGAGAATGAGTCTGATCAATGAGTTGTTTATTCACTGGTACCAGAGTGAATAACGTCTGTCCCTTTACAGAGTAATCTCTCCCTGCACGACGCGTACAACACATTCAGAGTATAAGCGCTTTATACTCAGAGATAACACATCATGAGGACACAACATACAATAATAGTCAAAGCATAGTACATGAGAACAAGGAGGAAGGTTAACTTATGACATAGATGACATTTATCTAAATAAGCGAACTGGGTCAGATGGGCTCCGGCCAGGCGGAACAAACACCAGATACGACTAAGTTAAAGTTAAAGTTAACCTTAGCAATGTAGAATGAGTGAAACCCCAATTTCGGCTATTACAGTCCACCCCATGTCACAGATAAAAGCATTTTACTGTTACACCCAAAAATCTGTAATAGAATACATCATTAGAATAACATATCTTTATTTATTCATGTGTCAACCAATCAAGTTAATCAACCTGTAGTCAAAACTAAAAAACACCTAAATGTAAAGATGCCTTCGAACAAACATGTTGAAAACAACCCAAGCCTCATAGTCCAGTTCTGTCCAAGTCCAGGTCAAATTCACTAGACAAGTCCCAGTTAACTGTCAGGCTCATGGCCTCTGCTCGGTTCTGCAGAAACAAAAACTGGGAAGAAACTAGATTATTCACCATTCTAAGAATGCAGGGAACAAGACAGGAAACTAAGATAAAGAAGAGTGCAATATTTATCAACAACTCCTTCCAGGATGAGAGAAACCAATCGAGAGTGAACAGCGAATAGCCCTTCGCAGTCTCACCCTCCATCAGGTCTCGTAATTTAGTGAGATTAGCTATGCCCGTGCTATCGCCACCCCCTTTATCATTAGCAGGTCTGTAGGTCCAACAGGTGCTCCCCAAGGTCTGACAGACCCCCCCTTGGCTAGTGGTTATCTGATCTAACACCAGGCGATTTTGAGGAGCCACAGAGCGTAAGGCATGTTAACTCCTCCCTCGTAGAGGCTAAAACAGAGAGAGTGTTATTAACAAATGATGAGAACACTTAACTGAGAGTTTAAACCCTTAACATTAACTTGCCTATCCCCCATGCTGGGGAATAGGGCCAGCATGACCTTTTGATCTGAAGTCCAGAGGTTGTGGTCGTCTGGCACAACAGATCCCCAAATCGGGTCATGTGGTTGTTTCGTGAGCGTTGGGTCCATGTGCCCCCTCGGCTGTCCCACAGCGATGTCGGGTGTCAATCAGCGTCGCCTCCTATGTTCAAACCCAGGTCTAGCTCCAGCTCTGCAGCTTCAGCCGTGTTTTGACCTGTACAGAAACAAAAACAAAGTGCACTCCCCCCTTTTTTCCTGTGAGTGCCGCTAGTTAAATTTGCCCTCCCTTTCCCAAAAGGAGAAAATAATATAAAACAAAGGAATGAACAGAAAGGTGGACCTGATGGGCCGGCCAAAAAGAACAAACAGATGATGTGACACCGGGCCAACCCTGTACAGGGCCGTAGGAGCCAGTGCCAACACCACTACCAACCTAAGGACAAACCCATCCCCAGCTAAACCTGAGCAAAAGAAAAGCGAAAACGTGACTACCGTCCCACCAGGTCAAACAAAAGCTAAGTTGGCCGGAGTGTGGCTGAGCAGAGCCATAAGTGCACCCGCTACAGGCGACTTAATTAAAGGCTCAGAGCAGACAAACTAAACACAAAACTTAATTCATATCAATAGACCAAATATGGAAAATGTGCGTTAAAAAAACCTTCTCTTGTCTAATTTTCTCTTTTCCTATTACTATTCTTTTAACAATATTTTATTTTAAATATTAATTGCCACACTCATACCTTAGTATTATAATTCGATTTATATATATATTATTTCAATGGGCCTTTTCCGAATCAAATTCAAATCAAAGATCACATATGAATGTCTTTAATATCTTTAATGAAAATATATATTCTGATATTTCGTCTAATTATATCATAGCCTTTTAAAAAACAAAAAAACAAAACATACATTTTCATCTTCTGCCAAGATACCTGTGGAGGAATAATTTCATGCATTACAATCAACCAGCTTCGACTGGTTTATCTTCTTGGTCCTAAGTTGTTTCTGGTAAATAGGAAACATCACAAATAACACACAGACTGTTACACCAGCCCCTGTTTGGGCTCAGGTCCTCCGTGCATAAATGCCACCTGTACTGTGTCAGTCTCCGCAAAAAAAATTATCATTACCAACCTGAGAAGAAAAATAATCAAATTAGACACACATTTAAAGTATTACTTTATAATTGTTTGTTCCACTGTACACACAGATCCACTCTGGATCTATGTGCTCCTTTGGGTCATCTGCTGAAACCTGTAAATTTGAGATTAAAATAACCTTTGTCTTAGTTATGCCAAAAGAAATCTATAAAAACTTCAGAAAATGCGTAAGTCCATAATCAAAGCAAAGTAGAAAGTGGTTAATTCATTCATACACATTCACACAAACAGACGTTAGTGAAGCTTCTTTAGTCCAAGAGCTTTACTCGTCAAGTCCAAAAATGTCACATGTTCATAGTTTGAGTTGTGCACAACCTTTAAAATGACGTCATATTAAAACACATTTTTGTGACTGTGTGGGTACAGGAAGTGTCCTGTCTGTGATCACATTCCCCAGAACATAGACCATGTTTCAATAAAATGTGTTATTTCTCTCTTGTTGCAACAAGTGTAATAAATCCTTTAGACTTGATGACTTTTCATCAACCCTACTCTCAATCTGTAATAATCTAAGGAGCTCTCCAAAATTGAGTTTACACCAGCTGAGTTTTCCTAGCATGTTATCATTTTGATATTGCTTTTTGTTATAGACACGCTGTTGAGTTGATGGGTTCATTTTTCCCTATTTGCATGTCCCCCAATTATTTATTTTTTTAAAATTCAACACCACCAATGTCCACATCTATAACTGACCTGTGTATGTTTTTTACGTCACCTGGTTTTGGGTGATACTCCTTGCAGTTTTCAATTGTGTCCTTTGCGTCAGCCGAACCGTTCGCGATGTCCTCCCGCTGCTCCTTGACCTCCTCATCCCCTCCGTCTGCCCCGCCCTCTGAGCCGCTGTGACCTGGACCTTCTCCATCCACATTTGATCTCTGTCGCCGTGTGGCACCTCAGTTTTCTCTGCAAAAGTCTCAGAAGGAACACAAAAATCACCATCATGCACTAAAGCACCAACCACACAGAAAACACTTTGGGATCTGCAATCTTAGTTTGAACTAAATAAATATATGAAATAACCTGGAGGGCCTGGTAGACGATGCCATTTAATGTTTTATTTTTGCAAACAATTTTTGAAAGAGGGTGTTCCTGCCTCTTTTACAAGTTATAGATTGACTTTTAACAAACAAAGTAAAGACATTAATTTATTTGGGATGTCTTATTTTAAAACCATGTCCTCATCTTTGTTTCTTATTCAGCATTTGGCAGATCTCAATTTCTTTTATTTATTTATTTGTTTTAATTAATTAAGCTATTTAATCATCTAAAATGTTAAATTTGCTCATGTGAAATATATTCCAAGAGCTTGCATGAATTTTGTAAAATAGTTCAACTTAAAACGACTCTAGAACATGTAATAAGTTTAAATACTATTTAGGTAAACCAGCTCCATGGCTGGCCGTACTTAAGATTAAGCTTTAAATAATCAGTACTTCCCGTTGTGGCCTCAGCTGGGTCCAGTCGATGGTCAGAGAGCGGAGGCAGAGCAGGCGGTGAAAAGGAACGGGGTCAAGGATCGACAGCAGGAGCCTGTACAGGAAATAAGAGCGCTCACACAAGAAAATATTAGTTGTGCATGCAATGGTAACATAATTGTAAATTTGCTATGTCTCTTTTTTCAATACTTTAAATACTCCAATGTCAGTATTGTGTTTGAATCTGCTGTGATGACCTCTCTCACAGCTGCCACCTTTATCTCTGTTTTGTCTGTGGCCTGTGAGGAGTCAAGTTTTTTCTAGTTCACAGGCACATGACTAAAACTGGCCGGGACCTCTGAGTCCCGTGAAGGAAAAAAAAAAAAAAGAGAAAACAGTATCAACCTGATCCTTGCAATCAAAATGTTATGTTAGACAATTTGGAACCTCCAAGATGTGAATTTGGGGAGGTTTTAACTCTTTCGAAAACATCAAATCCATTAAAATTTCCATAAAACCACTGTTTGTTACAGGGAAAAAAAAGATGAGCTCATTTCAACCAAAAATCCAAAATCGAAAAACAGGAGCAAAACCAGATCCTATCAAAGTCCTGCAGGGTTTCCGCCTAAACTTGTTGTAAAAACAAAATGTGCGCAAAAAAATCTTGGCCATAAAAAAAAAAACCATACTCAAACAAACCAAACAATATTCAGTTGCAAAACAAAGCTCTATATTTCTCTTTTAATATAGCTATTTATTTCTTCTTAGATGTAGCTCTATATTCATTATGTCACTCAGTCTAAGCTGTAAGCAGGTTTGAACTGTGTTTATACGGAGACCAAAAACTTTTACGATAAGACGATCAGACATATCAAAATGCATCGTGTGCTATTCTTAAAGTGAATCAGTGCAAAGCATTTCTTCGTTGCGAGAGCATGTGCTGTGTATGTGCTGCTGATGACGTGACTGATTTTCAGGAAATGCATTCTCCATTAAAAAAGGCTTTTAAAGTTCTAATGCTGTGTGATGTTACCTCTCCTTTTCGTCTGTCTGCTGCACGGCCGGGCTCTGCTCCACCACTGCTGCTGTCAGAGGGTCACGCTGAAGGCCCAGACTCTGCTCAGTGTCCTCTTCACTGCCTTTAAGCAGTAGCTTCAGATGTTCATCTTCTCCCACGTCCATGCCCTGCAGGAGCATCTCCACAGTTAGGTCCATATTGTGTGAAATTTCGCAAAGTACGAATCAAAACTCCATAGTGGTTTTGTTTTGGCCGATTCTCCTTTGCCAGCTTTGTTTTCTTTGGGTCCTGATAGTGGCTTTGTAAACAATGTCTCTCAGATGTAACTTTCAGCAACTTTCTTTGCAACATCAGTCATTGTCTTTGAACTAAATCTTCTTTGAGGTGGCACTCATCCACCCGTGTTAGCTTTATTGTCCAATATGCAATGATTTGTTTGGGCGATGTCATTGAGATAATGGCAGTCCGTTTCATTTGTGCCCAGCTTAGTGCAGCTTGTAGCACAAGAGGGCATCCGGTCGTTGGTGGAGGAATGGTGTGGCAATGGTGTGGGTCTTATTAAGCTTGATCTTCTCCAGAGTCCGGTCCACAGGGTCTGGTCCACAAGGCTGGACAGAGCGTGTTGACCCTCGTGCAGTGGTTTGGAGCCCGGCGCTCGCAGCAGTCAGAGGGAGGTTGTAACAGAAAGAAAAACAAAGATAATGAGTGACGTGTGGGTGCAAATGTGTGCAGAGTAATTCTTTACTGTTGCTTAATTTCTATTCCTTCAATTAAAAAAAAAAAAATAAATTATTATTATTATTTTCTCTTTTCAGGTCTCCTTCTTTAACGTTATCAATGTTTACGTTATAATAAGTCTTTAACTTTAATTTGCTTTAATTTTTCTTAGAAATCAGTGCTCAGTGATCCTTCTTCAGGAAAGCTATATTTCTTGGACCACACAGTTAATACTTAAATCCATTCCTTGCCGTGGTTTGTCTGTCATGGCCTGGATTAAAGGGCTTGTAGGGCCTCCTCCACCACTGACTGGTTTGATCCCATTTTATCTCCCAGATATTTTATCTCCCAGATATTTAATATCTCCCAGATTTCTTATCTCCCAGATAAAATGGTAGTGCGCACCTTTCACCGCTTTACGCACGTCTGCGTAGCGTGTATCTTTAAGACGTTTTACCACTACGTCCCGGGAAGCTCCCAAGAGTTCCCTTCACTTTTCCTAAGCTGGGTTCCTTTAAATTCCCAGGTTAATGTGTCACTTAATAACAATATTAGTGTATTCAATTCAATAAATTAAGTACTCTGAGGTATTTTTAGCCCGCTTTAGCTAAAAACTCTTTTAAAGGTTCCCCAAAGAGATCTATGCTCACTTACCTTCCCTTTAAAGGGCAAAGGTCTTGCAATAGATTTATACTCTTAACCCAACCTCTCGTTTTCTTTAAGATGTGACACAAACTTAAACAGAGCTCACTCTTAAATCAAGATTTCTTGCTCAGTTAAGTGGAAAAAGTGAGCCAGACTCCTTTCAGCTGCCTGACTTCCCGACAGCCTGACCCCCAAGAAGGTCTACCTGTCCAGTCTGGTCCAAGGAGGATTCCTACCCCTTCAGATATTTAAACAAATATATTTAGCAGAGCTATATCAAGCAATCGGCAGACAAACAGAAGGAATGCTTTAGTAACTATTTAGTATTACTCCTAGAAGTTTTCAAGTTGCAATTAATTTAAAAATCAAACTAAATTTCTTTACTTTTATTAGATTGTAATAGGACAATTTTAGGGCTCTAAACGCCTATACAACTAATAAAAACTTAAAGATGCAGACTCACTCACCACAACAAAGTAGGAGGTTTGGTTCGAAAACCTTGCGCCGGTGGTCCTCGTCCCCGTGAGACAGCCCTCAGTCTCAGAAAGCAGATGAGGTTAGAGGCTGGAAGATCCAGGTGGCCTGACGCTGACTCACGCCGGGAGAGAACCCAGACCGGGCGAAGGCCGCTGTTCGTTGATGCCAACTGTTACGGGAGAATTGCAGTTGTGGATTTCTTTAAAACAAGTTAAACAATAAAAATGCAGAGAGAATGAGTCTGATCAATGAGTTGTTTATTCACTGGTACCAGAGTGAATAACGTCTGTCCCTTTACAGAGTAATCTCTCCCTGCACGACGCGTACAACACATTCAGAGTATAAGCGCTTTATACTCAGAGATAACACATCATGAGGACACAACATACAATAATAGTCAAAGCATAGTACATGAGAACAAGGAGGAAGGTTAACTTATGACATAGATGACATTTATCTAAATAAGCGAACTGGGTCAGATGGGCTCCGGCCAGGCGGAACAAACACCAGATACGACTAAGTTAAAGTTAAAGTTAACCTTAGCAATGTAGAATGAGTGAAACCCCAATTTCGGCTATTACACAAGTGATCAGAGAGCCTTTGGGGTAATTATCGTCAGTCTTTGAGATGTTTTCCTGCTTGTCTCGTCTCACTTTCGCTACACTCTTCCACCATTCTGATCTCCTTCCTAATTGGCCTTTCTTGGTTTTCTGACACATCTCTCCTGAGCTCTTTGCTGTTTCCGTTTGACCCTTAGAAGTAAAAATTGTTCATCTGTCAGATTTAGTTTGCAGTACCACTTTTTGCTGAGACTTTTAGCATCACCGTTTTACTTTTCAGCATGCCCAACGAGACATTGTTTCTGATTGATGTTCGCCACAACAACTATTTTTTCTACATCGTATCGTATAGTTCTCCGTAGAAATATGTGTTGTGCAAGTTTTCTTTCATTCTTTAGTATGTCTCGAGACCGCTGCAAACATATTTGAATTCAGTCCTCCATCTCCACCTTCTGCTTCTCGAGTTATTTCGTTTTCCCAATAAAGTTGCTGGAAGGTTTTACCAAAACAGCAATCTGTCCAGGCCATAGGTTGGAATTTGCCATCTGGTGTTCAATTAAATTAGTTGAAGCTGTGAATGGCACATTGTTTTGGGTTTTTGCCTCTGATCTGTATGAGCTTTTCTTTCACATGAGACAGGACGGGCACTGAGCAGAAGTGGGTGTAGAAGCGTAAGAATTTTACTTTGGAAGAATGAGTAACAGTAACACTCAAGCAGAAAAGTCACAAATACGAGAATGGGAATGAAGTCGTGAATAACAAATAACAAAAGTAAATTGTCTTTGTATCCTTAGACAAGAGACATCACCTAAAGTACCCTCTTACTGCGAGGGCACTAGTTTCCCTGGCAACGCTGATTAAATAAAAGGATGTCGAGAGATTTTAGAGTCCACTTATTTGACACGAATCTCTCGTCATTAAACACATTTGACTGGATTGTTCATGTGGAAAACGCAAGCAATTCTTTTTTTAAATTATTTGCTTATCTTGCTAGTTAAATAAGTATTGGAGTCCACCGCTTTTCAAGATGTTGGAAATGTTGCCTGGGCTTCTTTTCAGTCTCTCGACATCCAAAAAACACTCCAAAATGGCACGATATATGATACCCAATATATAGAATATAGGTATGATTTAGGCATTTGGACAGTTTAATCAAAAACAGTCACCCAAAATCACCCCAATAACTCCAACTTATTTTTGTCAACCTCTGGCGTGTAAAAACGAAGGGTGCCAGAGAGGACAGGCAAGGAGATGCACCCTGGATGCCAACCAGAGTTCACTTCACGTTTGTGTGTCAAGTTAGTTGGCATCTTTCGGCCATTTTTCACTGGCAACTATGACACCGACACACACCTCTGCATGCTCCTATTCCTGCCTCATTTTGTCCCCATTATGAGACCTTGGCTGGACAGTGCAGTTCCTCTCCGCAAATGCCACAGGATAGGAGAGTTCGAAAGGTGTCCTCTGCCAGAACTGAAGCTTCAGGGTGAATTCGTGCCCTGTACATTTTGTTCATCAGTTGGAGGCAGCAGCGGGGAGAGAGAGAGAAAGCAGCGGTGAGTGAGAGACAGTGTCGTACCCCAAGGCCATGTCTGATACAGGACAGGTCCATTGCTCAAACCACATACTTATTCCTTTCCAGCATCCAAAAATGCTCGCTTTATTCAAGTTCTGCGCGCACGTATTCGAGGAAGGCCAGAGATGGAATTACCAATCTCTAAGAACTATAAATGTTGCAGTGTAAGAGTTGTTTTACACTCAGAATAAGCGAAAATCAAATATATTTCTTGGGACTACTACTGCCAACAGAAAATGCAGGGTGTAAAAACTGGATGTGAAAGAATAAAAGTTTGGTTTGAAATTAGATTTTTTTTTAATCACTTTGATTGGAAAAAACTCTGATCGTCAATTTCTAAAGAACGTACGCGAAATAGCAACTAACCCAAAAAGGCTGCTGAAGGCATGGAAACAGTGTTCGGTTTCTAATTCACCTTTTGCAATCGAAACATGTGCGTACAGTCTTCTCATTGCACACAATAAATTGATTACAATGCAAAAACCACTCTGACCTTGAAAGTCCAATCAGGTAATCCTTAAATTACTGAGAAATCACTGAGAAAAAAAACAAATAAAAAATTCCATCAGCCTCTTTCCGAGATACTGTGTTCTCATGGAAGAGGTCACCATAAGGTCAGCACAGTGTTGACCTTTAACTCCACACAATCCCGCTCATCACTGAGCGAAGGGATTTTCCAACAAATGCAATCTAAAAACAGCCATGGTTCCCTCCGTGTTTGTTTTTCTAGATACACTCTTCCGTTTTGGTCCATTTCCGGACTGACTTTGAGCACCCTCTGGTCATTTGCCAGACCACAGTATTGACATTAGAAAGTTTGAAATATAAATTAAGTTATGGTAACCACACTCTGGATGCAGGGAACTGTATGAAAATGGATAATAAATTAGCCTAAAAGGAAAAAATATTGTATGGTTATTAGCCTTTAAACATGCTCTTGAGTACCTTAAATTCTCCTGGAAAAAAATATGGACTAAATTAACATGTTTCTCTGCAGTTTGCCCTGGCACTTGAATGTGAATATATGCAGCCAGTAGATGGCGCCAAGCATGATACACACTTTAGTTATGTTATCACTTTAAGGGACTGCGTGACATGCGATGATCTAGCTAGTAGTAGCAATAATCTTATTTAGATGGCAGAAACGCTCTGAAGGAGTTTGCTGATAATTTAAGGACTTAAAACAGCAGAAGATTCTCGTCTAAAATTGGAAAAAACACCATTGATCGAGGGAAAGATCAAAAGGTTGGAGGGGAGAGTATTTTCTAACCAGCATTCCTCAAAATAGCTTGAATGCAGCTAAATGCAACTCCAGGTATGTTTTTGATGATGGAGCATTGTCAAAACATGGTTAAAAGCTAAAAAAAAGTCACTATAGCACAATATGTGTCCTTTAAGCGTAAATAGAAAAGTTAAAACACAATACCTATGGACGCAATCATATGGGTACTACTGACTTTCATATGATTCATAGCGAGAACCAGTTTGCCAGAATCCAAAATGAACACAAAATTGTCTTCAACCCGCAACACAACACACCCCTCCAAGTAATTTTTCTTGAGCGACTGCCCAAACAACCTTTTTGACATTGCAGAAAAGTCGTTTGGAAGACAATGTCATCATAATCGTACTGTGCTTGTGATCTCGCCTCCTCATCTCATTCCGAACAGATGTGTAATGTTCTTCACCTGCTAAATGACGGGGAAACTGGTCCGTGTGAAATGGACTGACCAAATGGAGCGCTTGGACCTCTCCCGGTCTGTCCAGCCAATTAGCGAGCAGATTAGCCCGAGCGCGGCGTTTGCTAATAGACCAACATCTCAGCTGCAGCTTAATGATGATGGTGAATATATTGGGGACTTGTATTTGGATGCTTATGTTCTGGAAGTATACGCTCCGTGAATGTAATTACGGGGCGATGTTGAATGGAAGGCGAGGAGGAGAAGAGAGCGAGATGCTAACACAGGCATATATGCAAAAGGCACACACGCGCCAGACCGACCCCTTTGCTGACATCTGGACAGCGGTAATAACACAGTGGAAAATGCCATACTGGAGAAAGTGCATATTAGCGCGCGACTAGTGGCATGCTAATGGTAGTTATCACAGCGGTTTGCGTCAGCTGGCCAACCGACAGGGCAGCGGAGGAACAGAGCGGGGATACTAAATTACTCAATCACTTCAGCGCAGGGAAATTTACACGTTTTATTACGGATGTTTACATGCAGGTAGAGAGACTGGTTTAGTCTCTAAATGTTATTTATTCAAGGGTAATTATTTGAAAGTATGGGTAACGCGTCTGGTCAGGATACTGTGATTGTCTATTTTTTCTGTTGGTTAAATCCAGTGATGGAAGAAGTACTCGATGTTGTTACTTAAGTAAAAAGTTTATTTATTGTTTATCTATTGTTTATTTAAATGGATCCATTAGCTGAAAGCGAAGCAATCAGCTAGTCTTCCTGGGTCCATTGCAATCATATCAAAACATACAACAAACACAATAATAAATTATCAGTACAATATTAACATTTACTTACAATGCATAAAACTTCATTACACAAATTATTTCACATTTTTCAATGGAGGACAAAGTACGAATACAAATAACATTTCTGTCCATAAAAGTAAGTTGGTGCAGATCTTGAACTGTTTCATTGTTGAAAAAGTTTCATGGTCAAGTCATCTGGGCAGAAATAGACACCAAATGGAGCACAAAATACAGATACAGGAGCAAAAGTATTGAAGTACATGCTTAATCTTTTACTTTTAGAGTAAAAATTAAAATTATTTTGTGCAGATTTTGATAATTATCAAAGAGTGATCTTGATAAAGAATTGTACAGACTTTATTTCTTCGTGTTCATACACTAGTTATTTGTACATTTTCTTTTTGCTCAAAGCCAAGTCTAAAACTTAAGGTAGACTTTCACCTTGAATGTACTAAAAAAAATACCCCGTCAAACAAAACAAAAAGTAGCAAATAGTGAACATTACCATGCTGATATAAAACTTACAATTGAAAAAAATCACCTTTTCGACACATTGTCAAAACGCGTTGGCTCGGACTTCTTTGACCACCTTTTAACGTTTTTCAATTGTAAGTTTTATATCAGCCTGGTCATGTTCACTACTTACTAAGTTTAAGAAGCCTTGTCCTTGATGAGCACCTGTTTTCATGTCTTTTACCAAAGATTATCCTCTGAAGCACCCACTTTTTCTTGTTCTTAAACAAAAAGTACTTCTTACTTTTGAGTCCTTCTCAAAGAAATGAAGTGGAGTAGAGAGTACAGATACTTGGTCTCCAGTGTAGTGTAGTAAAATGTCCACTGCAATATAATGCTTCACACTTGTAATATGCTTTGACAGACTTTTGACATTATTCTTCCACTCCACGCCACTTATGTAGCCTTGGGGCAGACTGACTGAAGAGAGGCTGCCAATCTGCCCACCACCAGGTAATGTGGGGACAATGATGTTTCCTCCAGAATGCCACTGTGGCCTCCCATCCATGTTCTAACCACGCCCGATTTGCTTTGCTTCCAAGATTTGACGAAATTGGGCACTGAAGCAAGTACGGCTATCATGTACAGCAGCAACACATGCACCATCAAATACACTGGGCCGCGTGTGTTCCCCAAGGAGTCAATATCCAATGGGAAATAAACTGTCTACCTTCTGGTTAGAGGACGGACAACAGTTAGTCAACTGGGCCGGTCAAGTGTGATGACAAGCACCGCAGTGGCCGCTAACAGTGCATGTGTGTATTCTTATTCTATTGTATTAATGTTGCCTTGTGCTTCAGTGAGCTAAACCACTTTACCATAAATCAGTCCATGGGTCAGTGCACAATGGGAATGTGACTGTTACGTGGGTCTGTGGTTTACCGCTGCGTTAAAGATTTCACGCTAGCCTTAATCGGGCACTTTATTACGGGAGTGCCACCACGCGCCTGCCAGTTCAAAAAGATCGAACAAATAAAGTTACTCAAAGAACTCCGCCAGTAATTTGACAATTTTCTTTCAAACGCTGTACCAAATAAATTAGAACATGGGAATTATGACAATCAAAAAGTAAAGCTCTCCCCAGGCGCTATCAAAAAGAAACAGAGGAAGTTAACTTTCTATTTTCTTACCGTCTTTGAAATCATCTTTCAAATCCCGCTTGTTTGTATTTGGAGGATTTAGCCTTTGAACAGCATTTTTTCCCCTACACTTCAAAAAGTCCTCTGTCGAGTTTTATCAGCAGAAGGGAAGCAAGAACAAAGCAAGGCAAAAAAAAAACCAAAAAAACCTCGCTGCATGTTGATTAAAATCGTTGTTTATAAAATGCATGCCTTAAGATGTGAGCGCACCTGTTTTTGCTTGAATTGCTGTGTAAATGATACAGCCAAGTGCTTTGTGGAGGCACGCCATCTTCGCGTAGTAAGAGAATAGTAACCGGCCTCCAAGTCGACATGGGGTAAATAAATAGCAGTCCAAACACACTGTTGCAGACAAAGCAGACCAGCGGGAAGCCACGTACGCTAACGGCGCACCCGCCTCGTGTACGTCGGGCTCATCTGTCATCGGAGCCGGGGACGGGACGGAGGGGAGCGTCGGGTTGCCGGTGGAATTGTCACACGTGCGATCAGGCAATTATAAAAGAGCAAAGTCTGCATGTGTGATTAAAGGCAGTAGATGCTCTCTCGCCCACAGGACTGGAGGGCAAACAGATAAAGTAAGTAATCAGGATTGGTGGCATTGACGCAGCAGTCCACGTTTTCTTTTTTCCCATACGGCATTTGTCTGTGTGACGTTTTGTTACCTAAAGGGGCACTATGTCAAGTCAAGTTACAGGAGAGGTCTGTGTAGAGGCGACCGCCGTTTACAGTATATTAAGATTTTCAAGGGACTAAAAACAAACATATTGAACAACCCCAAGATAAAGTTGGATTGAATGAAATTTATTTGCATTATTCGTATCATATTTTACAAGCAAGATAGTTTCAAAAGTGCTGCATGTAAGGGCAATCTAAAACAAACATCTAGATCTAAAAGTCAACATCTAAGTCCATTTGGGCCATTAATGTCATACCGTGGAACATTCCAAGCAAAGTAATAGTAACTGCATGAAGACAGGTGTTGGGTCTGTCTAAAAATGTAGGTTTGTTAGTTTGTTGTTAAGTTTAATTTTAATAAAACGCCCAGGCAAAAGAGCTATTGGGACATTGTTTACACATGTGATGTAGAGTTGTCACGATACAAAAATATCAAACTTGATTTTGACAATAAAATACTTATAGTCTTATAACCAACCAACAACTCAATGATAAAAAAAAGACAAAATATTAGTCCTTTATTTCAGGCCTGCACAATATGAAAAAAAAAAAGCTATATTTTTTGTGTTTTATATAGCAATATTATGAAATACTTGTTGATACAATAGGTTCACTTTAAGTATTCTTTAATTTATTAGTCGCGTAATAAAAAAAAAAAAATCAATTAGTATCGGATTTTTGATACTTTTGACAACAATAATTTGATATAGTCGATATTTTTAGCTAGGTTGATTCATGCCTTTATGATAACATGGGCCCAAAGCAACAAATTCAACTCCTAACTTTTCAGTCATTTCCCCTCTGACCAGAACCGTACCTGAAAATTGACGTGTCACCAACATAAAACCCAATACACACCTTTAGGTTATTTCTGCATCTCATTTTTCCCAAATCCTTTTCATATTCATCCATATTCATAGACACTCCATCCCCAAAGGTCCACATGGACATTACAATCAGAGACTTGTCATGTTCCATTTTCAAAGCGATTTGTCCCAATTGCCATCTCTCCATTTCCCGCTCATTTCATTCAGTTATATGTCGCTGCGATCACGGGCGCTCACCTTAGTTTGAAAGCGGCCAAAGAAGGGAACAGGTATTTACACTGGCGCTCCCCAAAGGCTCTGCTGACAGGCTTATATCAGCAAGGATACAGCCCAACAGGAGACCAGCATTTTCAGATTGCTAGGTCTGAATGAGAATCCTTAGTTATGGATGTAGCAACAAAGGATTAGTTTTAATTATTGGAAACCTGGGCTATTTGGACCTGATTCGGGCATAGTTTTACGACAGTATAACTTTCCAGATGTATCTTTCTCCGTTTCTACACTTAGGCTATACGTAGCACCACTGAACTTTGTGCAACCATCTGGGATCTGCTTCTATCAAAGGACGTGCTGATTCAGAAAGGAGTGTAACATCTATGCTCCAAAATCTGGAATGGAAAAGTTGGTACCACTTTATAATAACTACACCTTTTTTGCCTGAACAGAACATTGCAAAGACTTCATTCATACAGAAAATATAGTTTTTTTAAGCATGATTCAGGATTAGAAACTACTTAATTAAGGTTAACATTAGGTTTGGGTTAGGAATAAGGGTTAGAGTGTTAGTTAAATAGTTAAGCCTGAATTATTCATGCTTGATTAAGGCGTGTTTAAGTGTTGTTATTATAAAGTGTTACTGAAAAGTCTGGACAAGCGTCGAAAACATCAAAAACTTGTATTAACGTGTAAAAAATGTACAAGAATCGGACCTTAAATGACACGACTCAGTATAAAAACTCTCCGAATTTAGCATTTAAAGGACACATTCTGCTACAGTGACTTTTTTTCTGAGCTTTTAACCATGTTCCAACAATGTTCTGTCATCAAAAACATTCCTGAAGTTGCGCTCAGCTGCATTCACGCCGTTTTGAGGAATGTTCATTCGAAAATCCTCCATCCTCCGAATGTCAAACACTCTTCCTGCTGAACTTCCTGGATTTTTGGACGTATTTTCAGATAAAACTGCGGGAGATTCTCGGGTAAGTGACGAAGATTAAGTCCTTAAATCATCGGCAGACTCGTTCTGAGCATCTGTGCCGCCTAAACACGATAACTGCTGCTGCTAGCTTGATAATTGCCTTATAGAGATAATATAGCAAAGCACTTGACGCCATCTACTAGGCTGGAGGCACTAAGTGTCTTTCCAGACTCCTGAGGAAAACATCAATCATTTAATAATAAACCTTTTTTTTTTTGTTTAGAGCATGATTAAAGGCTAAAAACAACACAAAAAATGCAAAATATTTTTCCTTCGACTTTTAACTAAAGTATTGATAAGCCAAACTTTGGAGAGTTTAAAAAGTTAATTGTTAAAACTATAACATTAGCACTTTTTCAGCTTTGATCACTGTGAAACCCATTTGGAGCTTGTGACAATCTTGGTTCTGGTTGCTTTATTGGAAAAGAGTGAATCGTAATCTCACGTCCTTGTTCTTTTGGTTTGTATGTTGTACTATAATGTGTTTACTTGTTGTAGCATTCCGCACACTTTGAGAAAATGCGTTTGCACTTTCTATCTTGACAGTAAAAACACAACACCACCACCACCACCACACATTTGAGACAGACCGCGTTTGACATGCTTGCGATCATATAGCTGACGCAGACAAAAGGTCAAAACATGCTAACGCTTGAGACGCCCGGAGGCCCAACCTATGGCCGCGCTGATGTCATGCACAAAAAAGGTCATGAACTGCGATTACAGGCGTCTGGTGCAGAACTGAAAGCATAGCTGTGCCCACATCTTTTCTGGTCATCGATTTTTAAAAAAAGAAAAGGAAAAAAGAAATCAGGCTGCTATATTATTGTTAAAGCAGTTTCTCTTAGGAGTTCAAAACAGAAAGTGGTTGAACCGAAGGCCTTGACAGTCTGTTGGAAAAAAAACAAAAAATCCTTCTATACAAAGTGAAGGCATTCGTAAGTCATTGCTCAGTGACCTTGTTAGGAGATGTACACCGATCTCCCTGTTCTTCTCAATATGAACCATGACAAGCGGAACTGCGCCGGCTGCAATTGCACTTCATTTTCTGTCATTTTAACAAAATTGCGGCGGTCATTGTAATGGCCCTGCCCTCTTAAACTAATCTTCCTAAACAAGATTCACTTCAAATCGGCCAATGGACTATTTGATTTGTATTTTTGTTGTCAGTGCAAATATCTGGGATCCACTGTGCATCTATAACTGCTGTACTAATGTCCCAGGATGCATTCATGACCTGTTAGTGATAGCAATGATATACCTGCATGTGTGCGTTTGTTGGGCCACATAAAATCCCATTTGTTTGTTCCGTGTTGGTTCATTCCTTCATCTTCCTCGACTTATTTACTTTTGGTTTGTGTGAGACCTGGGCCGTTCCCAACAACTATGGGCCTTCAAATGGGATCATAAATTTTAGTCGCCATGCCAACACAGGAACATTAGATTCATCAGTGGTTGTGCCTTTTTTCATTATGTATGCTTTGGATGATTGAATCCAAAACACTAACCACTTTGCCAACGTTTATAAAAATATAACTCATATTCATGTACACAAAATGGTAAGTAACAGTTCACTTTGAGGTTGCAAAGTGCAGTTTTACTTGCCTGACCAGCCCGTTCCTCCAACATGATGTTCCAGTGCAGAAGGGTCTGGAAGCAAACCATAAAGGGGCATGCAAAAAAACTCTCCTAACTTTGGGCCAGTCCAGACACAGCCGCTAATTTGTATCACGTTTCTCTCAAACGTGGAAGACATCTCTTGAATATTCTATCATACAAATCTATATGACAGGTTCTCATGATATTCTAAGTATGAATCCGTTTGGTGGGAGGGCACCTGTGGTAAATATTTAGCATAGTTTTACATTTGAGAAGACATTTTTAAAAATAAAGGTTCAAAATTACAGGAAGTAGAGGCGGAATCCCTCTGTGACGTCATCAAAAAGCAAAATGTGACTACGGAGACAATTTACGCACTACTCACACATTTTTCTGACAGTTTAAACAGTCATTCAACAAAATAAAGGCTTTATCAGGTATTATTCTTCATCAAATCATAACTATTGTGTAATTTACATGGATTTCGGCCCTTGTTTTCAAAATAATCGCTCATGAATGGTTGTGGAATTACCCCTACTTATGTCATATTCGCTGAACCTGCACTAAAATGTGTAGTCTGTCCTGTCATATAGAGTTTCAGAACAAAATGCATAACTTCATACACCTATATAAGAGTTGCTTGTGGATTCTGCAGAAATCCTCTCCTTTTCTCAATCCTGCCTGTTATTTTTATACACTCAGGCTGGCATGGTTGTTTAGACACAAACGGACCATGATCTGTTTTCATATTGGTTAATCTGCCTGTCAGTCATGCCTAGTGGATATCGGGGATACAGGATGTGATTCCTAAACTATGTCTGGTCAAAGCATATTCTTGGCAGGTCATGAAACATTTTTATGGTTGACCACTGCTTCAGAATAAACGAGAGTCCCAAATGGCTGCTCTTTTTCTACAATTCCCAGTAGATATCTGTACATAAACAAGCTTGAAAAACATTAGATGCACACTGATGCATGCTAATTTACTTATGCTGATAATAATTGCACGGCAAACAGCAGAAAGCAAACATTGGCTGAAAAATGAGGCAAAGCAAAGAATGAATCATTAATGAGGCTGTGACAGGAGTGCTTATTTTGTGTGCAGTTTGTCGGGTAGTCTCTCATTAAAACAGGTTTTAACACACCACTTAGTAAGCCTTTTTTTCTCATTTCAAGCCCTGGCATTTCAGCACTTGAATGTTGACTCAATCAGAATGTTTTTTTGGAAAATAAATTTGCTGGCCCAGATGGTTAAATAGGCAGCGCTGCCAGAGAGTCACACGATTTCCGTTATTAGTGACAGATGAGTGGTTTATTGTTTCAAATATTTATAAAATTGTAAAAGTAAGTTTTTATTTTTGTGGCGCAGTGGTGGGTCGTATTTCTGCCAGCAAGAATGTTCCAGGTTCGATTACTGGGTGGGGCGGGGCCAGTCTAAGCAAGGGTATATCTTTGGTCAAGAGGAGGATGCAAAGTTAGATAAAAATAAGTGAAAACTGAAAGAGAAAAACAAAATTAAAATATTGTGTAATTTTCAAATAAAACTGCCCAATTTTATTAAAACTTTCAATGAGAAAAATGTGTTTATGATTACTGGCAAGTGCAGAAACAATTTAAATGCAGAAATTCTGAGGTTTGGATGAAAATATCTCTTCTTTATGACAGTTCCCATTAGTGACCATGTGAACCTGCATTAACCACATGTGCAAAGCAATTAGGCCTTGTCATACAACGGAGAGCCCGAGGACCAGCTGCTTGCATTGATAAGCAGGAAATCAGGTAACGGTTTCCAATTAGGAGAGCCCAATACTGCAATATGTGTTTGTGGACTAATAATTAGCCTTATATGGGACGCTATTATCTGCCACGGACAGTCAGCATTTAAAGAGAACTGTTAAAAGATATAATTTTGTGCGACAGTGAGTCTTTGTATGCAGTTTGAGTCAGAATGGAGGGCACGGAATAATTGCTAGAGCTATCTACGGTTGTTTTGCTGGAAAAAAAAAGAATAAAAAAATAGGAATTTGACATGCCGAGAAAATAAAACAGAGTTGGCACTAAGAAATGTGATGCACCGAGGCATGTCCTGGCAGGTGTATTAGCTGCACCTTTTATTGTTTGTTTGGCTCATTCTGTCCACCAAGGCCAGCGCCTAATTGGAAACAGAATTCTAATGAAAAAGTGATGAGAAGGGCTCAAGCCAAAGACACGGCGAACACTCAGCAGAACGGCACTTTATTCATGCAAAATATACTCGCCAGGAGAAACTGGGTAAATGTCACTATTCGACGGGTCACTGGTTGGACTAATTATTACAAGAGCAGAGAAAGTCAGCTGTAGCAAGTGCAATGTAAGTTTTAGCGGGATTTCGGAAAATACTATGGCGGGGTTACACATATTGCTAAGCTCTACGGTTCGTGTTTCTGTCAAATGTATCTTGTTATAATGAAAAACACTGCTATTATATCGAGAACAGTGTTTTTACTTGCATTTGAACGTATGCTTTTACAATACAATACAATATTTTGGTGTGGAATTGTATCCTGTTTCCCCGATTTCGAATGATCGTGATTGACAGGCAGAGAAATGCATGCTCCATCCGTGTCTACTGTAGCAATGAATTATTTATTTAACGTCCCCTTAATGGTCAACTTCCACACCCTTCCACATTGGAACAGAATGTCGGAAGGACTAGGTTTTGTTAAGCTCAGAAAACAATCCTGTCCCAATTCTGTTCCCTGGCTCCTCGACTTGATTCCTTCGCTGTCAGTCACATCTGCTGAGACCAAGAGAACCATTTGGGCGGGGTTTAAAAAATGAGAATCAAGAGTCAAGGAGTGGTCTATCGTAGAAAGAAACGTCCCGCGATAAGGTTTGTTGGAACGTTTTGGTAGCGCTAATACGATCCATGAGAGTTTGAAACGCCAGTGTGCAAGACCTTCACAAGAATGCCGTTTCTTTACATCGTCGTATTGCCCCGAGTGAAGTCTCAGGCAGCACTTCATCTCGGATCACTCGTCTCTTCCAAACAAAATGCCACAACACTAACTCAGGCAGATCTCAATGCAACTAGCGACCAACAAACACAGCTGCCATTTTTCCCTGGAGCGCTTCTTCTTGACACCCTCAGCCCCGGAGAAAGCCAGAGAAATAAAGAGGCAGACTGTGTAACAGGAGTTGACACGCCATTCTTGGAGGCACCCTTGGGTGAGTTTTCCCCCTCTTTCAGAAGAGTGCACTAATGAGGAGAAAACATGCATTTGTTTGTTGGCGTGTTTCGTCGTCGTCGGAGGGATTTGGACTGGCTGCTGGTGGGCCGTGTCGGAAGCATAAAGCTGGAGCATCTCGGCACTTGCCCATCCCCAAAATACTACTACTTCAACAAGCTATTATTGCGTTGAAACTGTTGAAGTGTTGAAAGAGGAACACTAATTTAAGTAAGCAGCTACATATACTTACAAAGAAACACATTGTTACTTACTTCTTTTTTTTCCTGCCTCTTGAACACAATGTTTAATGAAAATTGCGTGGGATGCATTTAACACTTGTCGGCTGAACCATAATTATATACAATTTTACACAGATACATTTACACCTCATTTTGTGCATTGTTTTTTATTATGTAGAGCAGTATCAAAGACTGGCTTGCATTAAACAAACAAACAAACATATATATAGTGTGTGTAATACCATTATTGAGTATTATTAATTATTCTATTTACCAAAATAATATACTGTAACAATCATTTTAAGTCAGCTATGAGAAGCTACAAACTTGGAAATTTCAAAGTGAGATTTACACATCCATGCCCATTATGAGTCGTACATTTACATTTCAATGCTCATAATTTTGCCTTTGATAGCACTGAATTATACTAAATGTATATAATAGCTTAGAGAGCAAGACAGTACTGTAACTCCTTTCTTCCAGCTTCTGATGTCTTGATTCTATTCAAAGTCACCTAATTACATATACTCTAGACTCTCCAAAGTGTGCGGTGGACAGTCCATCTATTAATTAGCCTCCTACTGTGCTGAGCTGAAAGTAGCACAAATGTACAATGGAGATGTTCAATACTGGGAATTAGGCACTTCAAAGCCTCTCAAAGTTCTGTATTCTCAGTGTACTTATTATATCTCCTATTATGATGGTACTTCTGCGTGTACTTTCCCCGAAGGTTCAGCGTAATTATGACTTTTGTACATTCTACGTCACAGAAATTACTGAAAAGTATCAGAACTCAGCACCTAGTGGAAGTAGTTGTGTTAGAAGTAGCTGGATAAAGGTCCCAAGCGCACACAAATCCTCTGCAGTATTGTTAGTATTTTTATGCATACATATTGGGGCGTGTGCTCAGCTTTTTCATATGGGGAAGTGAACTGGGGCTAAAGTACAGTCCATCCCAGCATGCTTTTCCAGTGTAAGGTTTGGTAGAGAATGTCCTACATATTATTTTAAAGCGCAGATGAAGAATTGGCGATGGTCAAACACCAAGTAGCTCTTGTTTATGGTGGCAATTTGGATTTTAATTTAACTTTCAGTACTGCATGGGCTGAAAGTGAATGGGATGTGAGTGTAAAATGTACATTATTTGATTAGATTGTGCCATAATGGATGCAATAAGAGGTTTGTGCAATAATATGGACTGTGCAATGCGTGGACTGCAATGTGTGGATTGGGAAATAATGTGGATGATGCAATGTGTTCGATTGTGCAATAATATGGACTGTGCAATGCGTGGACTGCAATGTGTGGATTGGGAAATAATGTGGATGATGCAATGTGTTCGATTGTGCAATAATATGGACTGTGCAATGTGAGGACTGCATTGTGTGGCTTGTGCAATAATGTGGACAGTGCAATGTGTGGATTGTGCAATAATATGGACTGTGCAATGTGAGGACTGCATTGTGTGGATTGTGAAATAATGTGGATGATGCAATGTGTTCGATTGTGCAATAATATGGACTGTGCAATGTGAGGACTGCATTGTGTGGCTTGTGCAATAATGTGGACAGTGCAATGTGTGGATTGTGCAATAATATGGACTGTGCAATGTGAGGACTGCATTGTGTGGCTTGTGCAATAATATGGACAGCGCAATGTGTGAATTTTGCAATAATGTGCACTGTGCAGTGTGTGGAATGTGCAATGTGTGCAAGCGCTATAATGTTGACTGTGCAATGAGTGGATTTTGCAATAATTGATAAACTAGGTGGATTATGAGGTGTGAAGGCTGTGCAATGAGTGAACTGTGCAATGACGTGGATTGTTTAATGTCAGGGCTGCACAATGAGTGGATTGTGCCATACTGTGGATTGGGAAATATGGATTGTGCAATGATGTGGATTGCGCAGCGATGTGGATTGCGCAATAACGTGCATGATGCAATGTGAGGATTGTGCAGTAATGTGGCTTGTGTGATAATGTGGCTGTGCAAAGTAGTATTTGTATATATGAAATTCATTTTGTTTTTACCTCCTTTCCAGTCTGTTTACATTCATGTTGTGTAACGTCTGTCCAATAGCATGCACTGTCCCAATAAATTAAATAAAAAATAAATAAAAACAGGTCTTTCCTTCCTGCTGCTGTTAGACTTTACAATGAACACTGTTAGCCCTGAACATGTGTCATTCACCTGTGATAATCATGTGCAATATAATTTAACATACTATTAATACACTTTTACCTCACTATAGTCACTTACTGTATATAACAATACACTTAAGCCACTTTATTTGCCATTTTTACTATTTATTCCCAGACAGCCACCTACTGTAAATAAGACTGTGCACTTTATACTTTATATTGTATTTTTATTACCATGTTTAGTAATTATTTATCCCATTTTTATTGCATGCGCCTATTTCATTCATTCCTGTTCTAAACTGTGTGTTGCAACATTAGAATTTCCCCATTGTGGGACAAATAAAGGATCTCTTATCTTATTTACACTCACATTTATTTTGCCCAGTTCCTGATCTAATTCTGTATATATTCTACTCTGTAAGGAGAGAACACATACTTATGATGCCAGCTAGTTGCATTAAAGTACCTGGCAACTACATTTTGAAATAATCTAACTTTCCTTGAGATTTGAAGCATATTTTCACGTCACATATACTCAGCGTAGCCTTTACTGTAATGCGCGTTCATTCATACCACTTGTCATGTACAGCCAACACTGTCAAACCTGACATATTCCATTTGACCTCAGGATTTTCTCAGGCCATCACAATCTGTCAAAACAGTGTCTTCATCCCCTGTCGTGCCAACATCGCCCGACCAGACACCCCCACCCTGCTCTCCCTTGGTCCCCTGAGGTCCCGCTCGGCTATCAGACAACCAGACTTGTGTTTTCTGATGTACATGACACAGCAGCATCACAAGAGGGAAGGAAATAGACTCAGTAATGGGACGGAAATGGTCTGCGTGCTAGAAAATGAGTGAAAATGACTAACAATTTATTCAGTGGAATTCAGTGCACAGAATTGCAGAATGTGTACAGTAGGGAAGGGTTGAAATAAGGTCATGGCGCATAAATCACATAAACCTATTGACTGGATGTCTTGCACTCTGGAGGTTTCAAAATCTGAGAAAGCGATTCCAGTAAACAAACACTGCTTTTGTTCTGATTCACCAGGACTTGAAATTCTCTGTTGAATGAGAACAATAGTATGAATATGAACTGCATGAAATTATTTTGAGGCCAAACAGCAACACAAGGAAAGCAAAGTTACAAGGTGAAAAGTGACTTGCTCAAGAAAACTTTTTAGCTCCAATTTTGGATGCCATATTAATTGCTGTAAGTGAATCCTAGTGATTTTTTTTGTTGGCCCTCAGGCTTCCTGCTGAATTGGCCTAAATGGTCATTGTCAGTACTTTTTTTTTTTTTTACTGCACATTTAAATAGTTACATTTAGCTTCTTTCACACTAGTTCAATAAATCCTCAATAAGTCCTCTCCCCTCAAAAACACTCCACTCTGAACTGTCCAGTACAACATCATTGTAGAGATCTGAGTCGCCATTTTTAAGCCATAAATGTCAAAGCAGAGGTTCTCAAGAGCCTGTTAAAATCCCAATAACAATGCTAAAAATGCATACTGTTTGTTTTTTAACGTTCCAAGCCTTATCAAAGGTGTAGTGGCTCTGTCATCTATGTGAAACGCACCTATCGGATCGACCGATCTGTGGTGCTCCTGTGTGTTTCAATGTTTATGTGAAAAAAGTTTGGACACTCCAGCTATGGTTGTTCAGTGACATTTGTACATTTGTTGGGGCACAGATTCAGTGGTCAGCGTATTTGTCCACCAGCCCTATGGGTCGGACCAGTGGACACATCATCCACCTGCCTATTGTATGTGTACATGTGGAGTTAGAGACATTAGTGGACGGAGTAGACTGGCAGGCGCTCGTCTGCTGTGATTGGAGAAGGGTTTGTAACAGTCCAGCGTGGAGTGAATGAAAAGTGTGTTGCACATTGAGACTCTTGTCAAGCTTCTGAAACACAATGCTGTTCTGAATCTCAAAATATGAATAGATTTATCAGTTGTCAGATGGAGCGAAATCTGGCACATTTACACGTGATCATGTTGATTGATACTGTCCCATTTCAAATAAATAACATAATATTGCCTATCACACACCGAGGGCTTATTGAAGCTGTAGGACCGCTTTATATAATACATTATATATTTCACCAGAAATACTAATCATTACCTTATTCCTCTATTTGGACCATATTTGACACACCACTGTGTAAGATTCCCAGTAGTGAGCACGCCTGTATGTCTCCATAGAGATTTAAAATGAAACTGTGGAACAAAGAACAAAAAATTACAAGTCAGGTCTGTGGAGAAACAAGCCCCTGTACAGTAAAGTTGCATGTTTTCCAAGTTTTTTAATGGACTAAAAAAAAAAACTGTAATGAACTACGTGTTTTTTTTCCTGCCATTTATTTTTCCTGGGGCTTTAATTAAGCTAACTTCGCTACTTTAATTATTTTGACTGTTATTACCATTTATCTTTTTTCTTTTTGTTTTTATATTGTCATTTGTGGGCTATTGTGGTAAAGTCATTTCCCTTGTGGATCAATAAAGTTTGTCTAAGTCTAACCAGTAATAAAGTGTTACCAGACTAATTATTAAAGAGCTCGATATCATTCAGCGCATCTCTTCCCCTACTTTGAATCATCGTCGAGATCAAACCGGAAAAACAACAACAGCTACAAGGCATTAAACTGGCAGAGCGTAATTGAAAAACGGCATGGTGCATTGTCTGTTATGTCTTGTGCAGCTGGGCAATCTTGTATTTTTATTATTATTTTTATGTTACTCGTCTCTTTTTTCACCGTTAATGGCAACATTTCAACACCGACTAATTTGAATAACAAGACTTCTCTGATAATATTTTCTGTCTTTGCAAAGTAAACTTTTTTGAACGTCTCATGTAGCCAATTAGAGAGCTGCGGTGGAGTTTGCCATTTTATCTCCTGAGGGAACGTTGAATACGGAGATGAAGAGACGTGAGGTAAACTTAGGGCAACAATATCTCATTTGGTTTTCGATCATTTAACAAAAGTAGGTTGTAAAACAGCAACACTCTGCAGATTGTATAAATAAATAAAAGTGCGCTCCAGGCTGTAAATGCGTCGACTAGATCTGATTGAAGGTATATTATACATAAACAAAATAAAAGTGTGCAGATGTGGCTGAGATTCAAGTTAATGTAGAAGATAACAGTTTCAGCGACTTGTATCTATGCTATGAAAGTAACAATTTGTTGTTGTGTTAATACTGTTAAAAGACAAATATTAGGCATGATTTGTATTGTGTTTGGCCTTTAAACTAGGGCTGTAAACCTTACAGTTGTTTAGTCGATTAATCGCTCGATGGTGTCTTGGTTGACCAATATTTTTATAAGTCGACTAATTTGTTTATTAAGATTTAAAAGGATTTATATGTCAAAAACAGCAAAACAAGATATGGAGTGAGTTTGCTGAAGATTTTGGAGTCCAACATATAGACCCTTTAAAATGTGATGTCATCAAAATTCCAAAATGGAAGCAATTGGAGGAAAAATGATGTTTTGGTTTTGTAAATGTTTCAGTGATTATCTCACATTCGATCTAAATTCTACTGGTTTTAAGTGTTTGTGTCAGGGGAAAAAGCAACACATTTGAATTTCCAGGGTAGAAATGTCAATTAGTTTGTTTTTCTTTAACAAACAATGAACAAAATACAATTTAATAATATTTTCTAGCCTTAAAAATTTAATATTAGCTACAAAAGAATTTAATTTATGATATCGTCTCTCATATCTTTTGAGTATTTTTCCAGCAAAACCCATAAATCTGGATTGTTCCTTCATCCAAAATGCAAAAAAGTTGATCATAATTTCCTAAAACATAACATAAAATAGAATAATAAATGTGTTTGAAGCAGCTCTGATGTCAGTCACATGTGTCTGAGTGCTTTAATTTTCCAAAATCATCTCAGTTTTTCATATTTTGTGATATTCTGAGATTAATCCCAGTTTCTCCAGTGAAATCACATTATGTTGCACTTCACTTTTGCCCCCATTCTGGAACTTAGAATGTTTTTGTTTACAAACTTTTAAAGGGTCTATACACAGTTTTCTAGTACTTATCTGTAAAAATAGATGGTTTTACATGAAATTCTGTGCAGTTTTGATCTTTTGAGTGCAGTTTGGGTTAAACACATGGAAATACTTCATATCTTTTTACCACACCCCGTTTTAGTCGCCTAAATGATCGATATGGCTGGTCTTTAGTCGACGAAAAATTTCTTTAGTCAACAGAGCGCTACTTTAAACATGCTTTTGAGTACAACAACAACAAAAACAGTTTACTTAAAACACAATTAATAATATCACTCTGGTGTTTCCCGTGACAAGAATTAACTTTTAGCTCCATCTACTGGCAGCAGAAATAATTACATACGTGGAGAAAACAAACCTGGACACGCTAATGCAGGCATGCAGCTGCAATATTGGAGTGGACGGCAGAAATGATCAGAACAAGTCTGGGGATGATTTATAGACTTAAAAACGGCGCAGAAGTAATCGGAGCGCCATGTTTGACATCTGGGAAATTCAGAATGGAGTGTTTTCTGATGCTCGGAGGGTAGAGGACTTTCGAAACAGAATGAATCAAACTAGTGAATGAAGCTAGATACAACTCTGTCTTTTTTGATGAGGGAACAATGTTATAAATAGTACATTTTGCATAATGTGTGTCCATTAATACATTTTGTGTACTGTTACAGCTATATTTTAATCGTAAAAGCTTTCTTCTCCAGCTAATCCACTTTCTCCATCTTTCTCAGGCGTCAGGATTGCTTTTCTTCCATCTCTTCATGGGATTGCGATCTTCTACCGGGAATGCTGCCAACTGGAGAACTGATCATTCTATCCACCGCAACTCCTGTGCATCTCATAAACCACATGAATTTGTCTGCCTCTCCGGCGCGAATTCGAGCGACGGTGCTCTATTATTCCCTCATCTGATCTCCCCCCGCCGCACTCAGCCCCTCTTCTGCTAATCCCGCTTTTCATCAGGCGCGCCGGGACCTTTCAGACGATAGCGCGATATCAATCAGCGGGGCACACACTGTGGATATACACGTGCAGGAGATGGTCAACAAGGCGGTGTGGACAGAAGGGCGCTATCTCTATATGGGGATCCAGCAGTGACATTGCAAACACGGTCACATTTACTTCAGCGGCGAGCATTGTTAATTCATTCAAAATCGGTGTCGCGTCAACCTTTTTGAGAGAGTTTTGATGGTACCTTCACAATGGGTGGACGAGTGGGTTTGCGGATCATCAAGTAGATCCGAGGAACCTTGTCGGAGTTGCGCGCTTCTGTTTGACTGCGTGCAAATTTGGAGATTAATGTGGCCACTTTACAAGCTAGAATGTTTGCATTAAGGCAGTGTTTTTCAATATTTTTTGAGTCATGGCACACTTTTGTGGTGGGAAATATTCTGTGGCACAGCACCAACTAAAACATAGTGTTATTTACGTTGCAAATATTGTCTAGAGTATGTCATTGTGTCTGGTTCGTTAAATTTGGCAATGGTGCCTTTCAGTTTTTTTGTGAAGAAGTTGCTCAAAACACACTAAAATTGTCAATTATTCATGTAAATCATTGAATATGATTTTTTTCAAGGCACACCTGGGAAAACCTCAAGGTACGCTAGTGTTCCCCGGCACACTGGTTCAAAATCAAGGCATTAAGGTATCCTGAAATCATTAAATATGAAGAACTTTTAATGTAATAGTATTTTTTCCTTCTCATTTGTCCATTTGAAGTCATATTCATAAATATTTACGAAATCTTAATTTTCCCATTCACGCCCACTGCACGGTACTTAAAAAAAAAAAAAAAAGATGAGTACAGAATTCTGCAAAAAAAAAAAAAAAAGTTGATGCTATTGTGAATTGTGAAATGGAAATAACTGCCACAAATTTCAACCAGATGTCAGAAGACTTGCAATTATAAAAGTCCAAAGTATAAAATAATAAGCTACGACAAACAAAAGCGTGTGTCTTTTTTAAATAGTAGATTATTATCACTTTATACTCTAGGACAAAGTTAATGCCGCTGCAGTTGCATTTTAATCAAAAGTTTTAGTAGAAGCTTGTGAAAAAAACAACATCTGAATGAATTGAACTCTCAGGAACATTTTGAAACTCTTTCAAATCTGTCCCATAAACAGCTGCAGGTTGCGTTTCTCTGTGGCATCCGGGATTCCCGCCTGCTGGGATTGTTTACAATCACAAATAATTCAATATTCAGCAGTTTGAATATTCTCTGAGATCAGCGGCGTTACATGGACTGCCGTTGAGAGAGGATTTTCACTTCAAATGGAGCATTTGTCATTTTGTAGTCCTTTACTCTTGGGCTCTCCGCGTGCGTCTCCAGATGGTATTTTTCCCCATTATTAGCATTCCTCCCACTTCCAAACAAATAGCATTTCTGTGTGGCCATTTAGAATTCTCTTTTATGTAAGCTACAAACTGAGCAGTTATAAAGCGTTATGGGCAACATGGCTACAAAAGCTTGTCCTGTCATGTTGCATCAGGGCATTGTATCACTGGTAAAGGCTAACAAGGGTGAGCGCTGCGAGCGTACACAGCCATATCCCGGGCCTCTGTGCGCTGGCGTGCTGACGACTCCAGCCTTCACATGGCATAAGTGTCATAAAGACGCTGCCTGGAATTGAAAGGTTTATCCTGTAGACACGGAGAAACAGACAGGAGCAGAAAATATCGCTCCGCAGTGAGCAAAGCAGAGGGGATTCTGGGGAAGGCAGACAGTGATACTATAGTCAAGGTGTGGGTTTACAGCATTTATTTTTGAATTGCGTTTGAATTTGCAATAAAACCTTTTCTCATATCAAGTTGTCTGGAGTTCAATTCGCCTGAGCAATGCTGCGTGCAAACAAAATGGGTTTCAGAATAACTTTTCTTACATTAGTGCTACATGTGATGCACACACCATCCCTGAATGTAGTTTTGTATTTATTCATTAGATTAGACACAAAAAATGATGATGTAGGTTCAAGACAAGAGCCTGTGCATGTAATAAAGTACAATCTGTTTTGCCCCTGTAGCATCTATTTAGGGGAAAATGAGACTACATCACTTTTTTACACATCTTTTAAAAAGCGTTTTATTCTACGAGAAGCAGGAAGTGCGTAGTCAGAATGCTAATGTTTAGCAAAGCTCACTCTGGGCTTAGAGAGTTGTGAAAGGTGTTTTTAAACTCATCGCAGTGAATATTTAGAATGTTCGGAATGCATCGAGAAAGTGAGCGATGAATGCAGACTATTGGAAAGATATTAAAATAAACTAGTTCTGTTTTAAGACAGTCAACATCACGCCCAGAGCCTTTGTCTAATATTTGGCGAATGCTTATAATAATCAACAAAATGAGATGTATATCAGTTACCAGTTTTTGCCGGAAATGATTTCTATCTGCAGCCCCAATCTCGAGTGAACCAGAATCAGTTAAAATGCATGTTTAATCCAACTATGATACAACCACATGTAAACATCCCCCAAAAGATGTCCACCATTTCCGCTTCTCTGATCCACTGAACGCTGGATCAAAGCTCAAAGCCTCAAACATACAATTATGTACCAGCACATGCTAATTCCTCTGGACCGCACACACACACACACACACACTTCACCATCTCCCCCGTGCAGGCCTGGCACTGCGGCTGGCAAAACAGACTGTGCACAATACAGTTGATCTATTTGCGGCTTGGATGTGGGACGTAACCTAAACAAATGCACTTTTGGCATGGGTAAAAACACAAAGGTGGGCCTCTGACAGATGTGTAATTGAATCAACACGGTGTTCGGATCAGCGGTAGCGAGTGAACACGCAGGATTATAGGGTTTGAATGTTGCAGGCTGTCATGTGGACCGGCCCCTATGCAACTGTAACAAGGCCAACTTGGAATGGCATTCAAAGAGTTGGATTCTCTCCCTTTAGAGGTTTAGACTGGGCAGTGAAGTGTCTTTAACCCCTTTTCATCTAGCATTTTCCGTCACCAGTTCGTGTGTTTAAAGTTATTGTGAGACGTTGTGATTTCAAGGACAAAAGCAAAAACTGAGCTTTCATCCCAGTGACACTGAAGGAAAGGCCAACTAGGACTCATTTCCTTCTATAGAGAATAAAGTATACCTCACCTCCAAAAAACAAAAAAACACACACAAAAAAAAACTCCTTGATTTGCCTTAATTCACAATGAACATATCGTTTATTAAGCATGATTCAGGCTTAGTAACTACTTAAGGTTAGGGTTATGGTTCGGAATTAGGGTTAGATTATCAGTTGAATAGTTAAGCCTGAATCTTTCTTAATAAACAATGTTGTTCACTATGAATTATGTATCTGTTCCTGTGTTATTAAGGCAGAAATAAAGGTTACCGCATCATCTCGCGAAATACAAGCTCATACTATGTAGCATACCCCCCCCGAATGAAGGTTGACGCTTTACTGATGTTTTTTCTGATTTAATAGGAATAAATCAATCACACCGTAAGAGCTGGGGAAACACAAAAAATACATCGTGTAAATGATCAAATCCATGCTCTTACACCTTAGCAAAAACGTTAGTTTTCTAATTATACATCAATTAACGTATTTTACAAATCAATATAACTTCGCTTTAAAAACTCAAACATTACTACTGTGCTTATTTGCAACTTAAAACATACCTTGTGCCTCTTCAGAGGGGCAGCTAATACAAAAAAAAAACACGTTAATTTAGCTCCGTCTTAACTTTTCTGCCGTTGCCTTTTTACCGTCTTTTTCTACGTAAAGCTAATGCTGCGTTAAAACAAACAGGAAGTTGCTCTACAAAATAAAAGTGTTCTCTCAAAACAGGAAGTTAACTTTTACTTCGTGAATATTGTCAAGGTATGAAACAAATTACAACTACAGTTTTTAACAATGGAAAAATACACTGTTGGTTCTTTACACTCCCACCAAAATTATGAGTATTCATTTACAACAAATAATTTTCTCAAACAGAAATAATACTTAACAACTGATTACCTTAAGAACTTTCTAACACCAACACAAGTTTTTGCACAGGACGTTCGACAACTGAAAGCTTACTGGTACGCTGACCCTTGTTATCTAGTCCTTTATCTCCAAGTGAGATTTTCACTCTTCGCACAAAGCCATCCTTCCCATTGACAGTCTCTAGTACTCTTGCAAGTCTCCACTCTCCTCGGGGTGCATGGCCATCAAGATCCAACACAATATCACCTATTTTAAGATTCCGTTTGGGTGAATGCCATTTTTTTCTTGATATGATGTTGTGAACATATTCTCTTCTCCAACGACTCCAGAATTGCTCTGCTAGAAACTGTACCCGGCGCCATCTCTTCTTGCCATATACGTCCTCCTTTGTAAACGTGCCAGGTGGGGGCAGTGCTGCGTTGGATTTCATGTGAAGTAAATGATTAGGAGTAAGTGGCTGTAAGCTGTCAGGGCTGTTTAAGTTATCAACCGTTAGGGGTCTGCTGTTGACTATAGCCATAACCTCATAGAATAATGTTCGCAGTGAAGAATCATTGAGTCTGTTATGAGCAAGTGACAGAGTAGTATTCAGTACACCTCTGACAGTCCTTATTTGGCGCTCCCACACTCCCCCTGCATGACTGGAGTGTGGTGCATTCATCACAAAATCGCACTGCTTTTGGGACAAATAGATAATTAGTCTCTGAGTGTCAAGTTCTCTTAGAGATGCTTTAAACTCATTTTGAGCACCAACAAAGTTTGTTCCTTGGTCGCATTGTATTTGCCTTACCGAACCTCTGATTGAAATGAAACATCTTAATGCGTTAATAAATGAATCAGTAGACAAATCATCTAACAGCTCTATGTGAATAGCACGGGAACAAAAGCATGTGAATAAAAGTCCATACCGCTTGTGTTGTTTTCTTCCTTCTGTTGTTACAAAGGGACCAAAGCAGTCCATGCCACAGTATGTGAAAGGAGGAGAAGGCTCTAGTCGTTCTGCAGGTAGGTCACTCATCCTCTGACCTTCAGGAGCTCTGCGAAGTCTGCGACAGATTACACACTGACGAATGAATGAGGCAACAGTTCTACTCATTCCTGTGATCCAGTAACCATAGGACCTGATTTCATTAATAGTAAATCCCTTTCCTTGGTGTTTTACCTTGTTGTGACAGTGTGATATTATCAGCTTGGTGATGTGATGGTCCTTTTGGATCACAATTGGATGTTTGAAAGAATCGCCTATAGGTGCATGTTTAAGTCTCCCTCCCACCTTGAGGAGGCCATCTTTGTCAATGAAAACATCTAGCTCAAATAGCTTGCTATGACGTTGAAGTTGGTTTCCTTTGTTCAACAGTTTTATTTCCTGTCCATACATTTGACTCTGCACGTCACAAATGATTATACGTTCAGCATTTTCCAGTTCACTGACTGTAGCTGGGGCATTTGACTTTATTTGTTTTGCTCTTCTGATAAGATGTGCAACAGCTTTGAGGGCCCTTGACCATGTTGAGAACTTACTTAATCTTTCAGCAAGACTAACGCTTGTAACCTCTGTCAACAATGTCTGTACTTTTCTGACTTCGGGATCTCCTAAACACAGCTCTTGTTCAACTGTTTGTGGTGTGGGTAGTTCCTTGTCCCACAGAAAGGTGGGGCCATTGAACCAGTCAGAAGTGATTAACTCATCGATAGTTGCACCCCTAGATGCACAATCGGCTGGGTTCACTTCTGATGGGACATAAAACCATTGTTGCGGACTTGTACTTTGTCTGATTTTTTGGATTCTATTTGCAACAAAGGTATGGAAACGACGTGCATCATTGTGTATGTAGCCCAATACCACCTTTGAATCAGTCCAGAAATACTCTTTCCCTGTGTAACACAATTCCTCTCTTAACATGTTACTGACTGAAACCGAAACTACAGCTGCTGTTAGTTCAAGTCTGGGTATAGTAGTCATTTTAGTTGGTGAAACACGAGCCTTTGCCATTACTAGAGAGCAGTGAATTTCATCATTAACATTTTTGGCTCTCAGGTAGCTACATTGCCCATAACCACTTGAGCTTGCATCTGAAAAGTGATGCAACTCCATCTTCTCAGGTTTACCAAAGGAAACAGGTAAATAACAACGAGCTATATTTAGCTTGTCTAGATTCACAAAGTCATTTTGCCAACTCTCCCACCTTGGTTTTAGTGAGTCAGAAAGGGGGTCATCCCAACCACTACCATGAAGGCACAGTTCTTGCAGAATTTTCTTTCCCTTGAGTACATATGGCGCTAAAAATCCAAGCGGGTCATAAATTGATGCCACAGTGGATAGGATTCCACGACGTGTTGCTGGTTGGTCTTTCAGTGAGTTATCAAATCTGAAACTGTCTTTATCTATACTCCATTGAATGCCTAATGCCCTTTCCTGCGGCATGTCTTTGAATGTCAAGTTTTTTGTGTTTGGGTACACAGCGCATTCAGATGGAGGGATAGTTTGCAAGACAGCAGGGTTGTTAGAAATGAATTTGTGTAAGCGCAGGTTACCTTTGCAGCAGATTTCTCTGGCTTCGTGTGCCAACTGTATTGCTCCTTCCACGGTGCTAGTGCTTGTAACACCGTCATCAACATAAAAGTCTTTCTCCATGAACTTTGAGCCTGCTGTGTGTGAGTTGCAGTGCTCCTGGGCTAAGTATTTCAGTCCATAATTTGCACAGCCTGGAGATGATGCCGCCCCGAAAAGGTGCACTTTCATTCTGTACGTTTGTGGCTGTGTTCTTGTATCACCATTTTTCCACCAGAGGAAACGTAGGTAGTCTCTGTCTCTTTCATTAACGTGAAACTGGTGAAACATCTTTTCCACATCACACATAAGAGCAATAGGGTGTTGCCTAAACCTTAGGAGAATGCCAGTTAGATTGTTGGTTAGGTCTGGGCCTTGGAGGAGATGATCATTGAGACTAGTTCCATTATGTTTGGCTGAACAGTCAAATACGACGCGCAGATTTGTGGGCTTTTTGGGGTGATAGATCCCGTGATGGGGAATGTACCATTGTTCACCTTCTTTTCCTTGGTTTTGTACCTCCTCAGCATATCCTCTTTGTATTATATTGTTCATGTACTCTATATAGTCCTTTTTGTATTTCTCGTCCTTGTTAAACTTACGTTTTAGATGTTCTAGTCGGATTTCTGCAAGCCTTTTATTGTCTGGTAAGTGTGGCCGTTTTTTGAATGGCAAAGGCATCTCACAATGTCCTTGTTCGTTTTTCCTTATTCCTTCCTTGAGTTGATCCAGAAAAAGTAAATCATCTTGTGAGACTGTCTTGTCGCTTGTTTTTGTGTCCTTGAAATCCGACTCAAGAATGTTAATCACATCGATAGGTGTTACAGGAGGAAGTTCTCTTACTATAACTCTGTGGCACAGACCTGTTTGCCTTTCAATTGGACCCAACGTGGAGCCACCAACAATACTCCACCCAAGATCTGTCTGGATTGCAAACGGCTCGTTATCCTTTCCAAGTAGAACTTGCTTTGGAGCTAATGTTCTGGGACAGTTAAATCCAATGAGTAAGCCAACATCACAGTTCAGGAGCGGTGGCATCTTGTCAATAAGTTCTGACAAATGGGGCCACTGTTTTGCTGTTTCTTTTGTGGGTATGTTGTCATAGTTAAAAGGAATATAATCCTTTGTGTAAGAGGTAGGTAAATCAATGTGAATGTCTGAGTTATAACCTCTTACACGCAGTCCAGACACTCTATGACTTTTTACAGTCATGTGAACTCCCAACATTGTGGTCAGTTTTAGCTTTACTGGAGAGGAGTCTGCCAGTAGCTGGTTGCTTACTTCTTCACAAACAAAAGTGTTATCACTTTGTGTATCTAATAGCGCATACACTAACTGCTCTTTAGATGGACTATTGACAGAGGATACCCACACAGGAACAATCATAGAGGTGCTAGATGATTGACCCACCTTTGTGATATTGAGGGCGGTGGCTGCTGAAGTTTCGTTTACCGTAGTTGATTCTGTGTTTGTAGGACTTTGATTCCTTTCACTTGCTTTGTGGTTTTCATTGTGCAAGCATGTGGGGTGCCTTCTCTTGCAAGTGTCGCAAGTGTGGCGGTTACGACAGTCTTTGGCATTATGACCCACCTTAAGACAACCATAGCACAGTCTATTGTCTTTAACAAATGTTCTCTTGTCATCTAGTGACTTTTCTGAGAAGATTGAGCACTTTGACAAGTGATGCCTGTCATCCTTGCAGAAGATGCAGGGTGTCTTTAATTTTAAGTTACTCAACTTGGTCTTGTCCATGTGTACAGAAGCTTGTGTGGTAAAAACTTGAGTTGCAGATTTGTTTGGTTTAGCTTCTTTCATATGTCTTTTCTCTGTGGCTAAACCGCAAGAATGGAGTGCATATGAAGAGGTCACGGGGTTACATGCAATCTCAGCCTCAACTGCCACAAACTCTGCAAAATCTCTGAACGAGGGGAAATCTTTACCGTCCATAAGTGCGACTGTAACTTGACGGTTCCAACGAGTTGCCAGCCATTCCGGTACCTTTTGCAATAACTTTTGGTTTTCCTCGCAATCACTTAATATGTCCAGGCCCTTTATATGAGGCATTGCTTGAAGACAGGCCATTAGAAAATCTGAAAATGTCCTCAAACCTTCTGCATCCTTTGGGTGAATCTTAGGCCACTTTGACAGTTTGTCTCGGAATGCCCTTTGGACAATGAAGGGCTGACCGTAGCGCTGGTCAAGCCTTTTCCATGCATCTTTGTATGCCTCTTCATCACTGCGATAAAACGTGCCCTCAAGACATTTGAGAGCGGGACCAGTGATGTACCTTTTCAACAAATGCAGTTTGTCAGCGGGAGCAATACCTTTGCTGTCCACCAATGAGACGAAGGATGCCTTCCATTCGATGTAGGTGATTGGGTCTCCACTGAACACGATGGGCATTGGCACTGGGATTCTGTTTATGGCTATGCTGTCTTGAATTGCTTGGGCCAACAGTGTAATGTCCGTAGGAGGTGGTGAAGCACTAACATGGGGATATGGTTGGTGCACAGGATTGCTCATAGGAATGAACGCATTGTTTTGTAGCACAGGTGGGTGGTATGAATGTGTAGAAATTGCTACAGCTGGTTGTGCAAAGCTGTGGTTAACAGGAGAAGCCATATGATTTAGTAACTTTAGCTGACTGTCCATTTCATCTTTAATTTCATTGTTGTAAATCTGTAATTTTGCGTGTGCAGCTTGCATTTCCTTTTCTGCTTGTAACCGTTCCAATTCAGATTTTTGTGCATCTAATTCCCTCCTGTGTTTCTCTTCCATGTCTCTGATTTTTTCTTTTTGTTTGATTTCTTCTTGTGTCATTTTGTACTGAGCTTCTTTTGCAGCAAATTCTGCAGCTGCATCAACTCGCTTGACTGCAATACTTTCATCTGAGTTATGACTTGGCTGTGATACTGATGCCGTGCCAAATATGGACTTAGCATGTTCAAAAGCTAAAAGACAATGAAGGCGCTGCTTTTCCTTCTCTGCCTCGTAGTCATCAATGGCAGCTAACCGGTCAGAAATGATTTTCATAATGTCCTTTGTTACAGAGTCACAAGAGTCCATTTTGCGCCTTATGACAGGGGATGGTGCGATACGCTCTCTTAGTTCACTGTATGCCTTTGCCATATCATTTATTGTTTGTTCAAGATCATCAGCCATGTCTGCTAGACGAGCATCTGATAGCTCACTCTTTAGCTCCTCTCTATATTTTCTGACATGTCCTTTCCATTTGTTATATGTGCTTAGCACCTTTTTCTCTTTTATTATCTCGTCATGTTGATATGATAGCATTTGTTCTGTAGGAACACTTGTCCTTTCTGTTCGACGTGGTAATACCATACTTTGCAGTTCAGCTAGTTCGTCCTCGTTCCCTTTAAATCATCCTTTAGTTCTTGTCTTATCATGCTTTCTGTACTACTTTCTTGATGTAATAAAGCTTTCTTTATTGTATTTGGCGTTTGCAGTTTGTTTATCTGTTCTTCTATGTTCTCCATTTTGAGTTTATTTGCTTGTCACCATATCCTGAACCTTTGCCTCATCTTTACTGCTCTGTGCCTTTGCCGTGCCGCCTTTGGAATCACAAGGCAGCCTCGATGTGAAGCGTGGTGAAGCGTTAGCTTTTCCGGGCAGGAGCTCGCCCTGGGCGGAGGTTAGCTCTTGGTATTCCCGAGGTGAAGCTCTTACTGTAGCATACCCTCGAATGAAGGTTGACGCTTTACTGATGCCTTTTCTGATTTAATAGGAATAAATCAATCACACCGTAAGAGCTGGGGAAACACAAAAAATACATCGTGTAAATGATCAAATCCATGCTCTTACACCTTAGCAAAAACGTTAGTTTTCTAATTATACATCAATTAACGTATTTTACAAATCAATATAACTTCGCTTTAAAAACTCAAACATTACTACTGTGCTTATTTGCAACTTAAAACATACCTTGTGCCTCTTCAGAGGGGCAGCTAATACAAAAAAAAAACACGTTAATTTAGCTCCGTCTTAACTTTTTCTGCTGCCTTTACCGCCTTTTCTACGTAAGCTAATGCTAATGCTGCGTTAAAACAAACAGGAAGTTGCTCTACAAAATAAAAGTGTTCTCTCAAAACAGGAAGTTAACTTTTACTTCATGAATATTGTCAAGGTATGAAACAAATTACAACTACAGTTTTTAACAATGGAAAAATACACTGTTGGTTCTTTACATACTACATGATTGCATTTGGTTCGTATTATCGAGTTCAACATGTCCCTGAATTCCATTTGCCTTGTGCGTCAAAAGCAAACAAGCAAAGAAATGAACTGAACGACAAAAACAGAAAAATAAAGTACGTCTTTTTATCTCTGCGCTCACTGCCGTCATTGGCGTTTGGACCCATGCGGGGTAATCCAGCGGCTAAGGAGGCGTACGTTACTTGTTTTGGAGGGGAATCGGGAAAAGGTCAGTCATTTTCTACAGTCAGTCTGTCCTAATGAAGTCCCCCGCTGGTGCCGTGAGGACTGTAATTATCTCAGAGCCTCTGGTAAACGCACAAGTTCATTATATTCCAATATGAGGCTGTAATGGCTCAAATTAAGAGTAACATCTTTTCAGCTTTAGACTTGATTATGGCGGGGACATTGCGACTTTCGGCATAGTTTGTTGATGAGGAATTAGACCAAGCAAACATTCCATTAGCGCTGATATGAATCGCACGCAGGAGCAGGCCAACGCAAGCTACGAGTCTGTTCTGAGCCGGCGCCGTCGTCAAAGTTAAACACCAGAATAGATTTTATTAAGCAGTTCATTTATGTGAGAAAATGCATTAAGTGACTGCATGCATTTGAAAGTGTCACTTCTGTTCCTCGCTTTTCTGTGGAGCAGCTGGCAGCGCATATTGAACGCACACAATGAAACACATTTATTATATCTATACAATGCAACAATAGCTGAGAAAGACCTTGTTTCACTGCGTGTGTGTGACGGAGAAATGCCATATGGAATGTGTTGATTGATGGGAAGAAATGCATATGGTTTTATGCATATGTGTGTATTTTTAGTATTGAGTGTTAAAAAATAAAGAGGATGATAATATTAAATTGACTTTTTTCCTGATGGGCCTTGTGGCTTCTCTTTATTTTCCTTATTGGTCTTTGGACTACGAATATAAGCGCTGTGCTGACATGAAACTATGGCCTAATTTACTATATATTTTAGGTTGTACGTTTGACGCAGCAGTGGCGTTGTTACCTGGGATCCAGAATACATACTTAAATTCTTTACAAAGAGTGAGTTTGGCCCCTCTGCCCTCCATCACACCTTGAGTCAATTCCAAACCACACCATGCAATCAAATGCGTTTATTTCTGATGTACATAAACAAACAAGGTTATTGGTCATTATCGTTTAGAACAAAAATCAAACTTCAGACTTTTGTGCCTCGCTCTTTAATTCTGCAAAAATCCGCAACGTTTTTTCCGTCTCTGTGATATTTTTGGCATTTCTTTTTTCCTCATAAGCAGCCATGTTTGTTTTGATATGGACATACTGTGCGTGTCCCTGATTGGCTGATCCATCACGCTCATATGAACTATGACGATGACGGATATATAGAAATACAGAGATATTGTTCTAGATTTTCCAGGCAGATTTTCCTGGCGATGCATGTGTTAAGGCCAAAATCGGGCCAAAATCCTCAAGTGTCTAGGAAGTTCGAAAACACAGACATGCAAAACTGTAGGAAAAAGAAGCAGGACGGATTAAGGTGAATATTTATTTCCTCGTTTTATCAATGTGTCATGCTAATTCATGTGAACTGCGCAGCACTCAAAATGGCGATAGCTAGCCTTTGGACGTGACAATGTAGGCATGTCACTAAACCCAAACCCTAACCAGTGCTATAGTTTTACTTGCATTACAATTTGATGATTTGTCTACTTTCTTGTTTCACCTTTTCAAACATCATTAAAGGTCCCATATTCTGCTATTTTGCCCTTTACACAGTCTATTCTAAGGGCTTTGTTGATAAAATTTTGCGTTGTGCAATATCCATAACATAACAGTTTCCAAAAAACACCCATTTCTTGGACTGGCCCCCCTCCTTGCAAAAGCAAACGGCTCACTCTGCGATCTGACCCCCCCGAACAGAGAGCAGGCTGCCTCCCCCGCCCAACTCGCGCGCCTCCCCCGCCCAACTCGTGCCGAAGCCTAGAGCGGAGATAGTGCGCATGCGCCGTGTGCTCCGGTAAACAGCGATACACAAACACGGGAATAAACCTTTTATCCGTCCTGACGGTGCGTCGTGCTGAGTCCTACGTCCTGGATCTGACCTGGAGTTTGACGTGCTCCAGTACCTCGACGACGGACGTTGCCGTTTGGTAAATAACAAGCTAACTCTTCGATCTGTCGTATCCATCGTGTAATTACTGTGTAGCATTAGCATTAGCTGTTTTTATTCTGCGGCTGCGCGCTTCCCGGAGGCATGGCTTAAACACCGCGTCATCCATGGGATGAGCCCCCGTCTGCCTGCTCAGCCGAGGGGGACAAAAAAGACAGTTCTCTAGCGAAAGCATGCGGGAATCAATCAAAAAACCACTTTGGGCACATATACGAGGGCCAAATAGCACTGTAGGAAGGTTAAAACCTCTGAAAAGTCGATTTTGCATGTTATGGGACCTTTAAACTGGCTAAAAGACAAACGTATCTGCAGAGTCTTTGATGTAAGTGAGAAGATCGTTCCCATCGCGGCAAATGTCACAACATGCAACTTTTTAAATCACAAATCTCATAACTTTCTGACTCACCTTGTATTTTCATATCGGCTCATATATAGTAACTTGAACTGACAGCGACTTGGTGAACTAAAAATAATTATTCCTGCAAATATGACTTGTGACATTCGGCTTATAGAGCATAATCCCATTGCTCTGTGGTGGCCGTCACAAAACCGCAACTAAGCATTCGAGGAATAGAAGACATCTTTAGAAAACCCTGCCTGCAAGGTTATAATCCTTAACATAGGGCTGACACACATTTTCTGACAATCATTTTCCGCACTGCAAAAATCCACACATCTTTGCACCTTTGCTCTTAAACTCACCCTCCCTCCGTCACATTCAGAGTGAGGCTTTTGTGCAGACGAAATCAAGAAGGCAGCGGTTAATTAAAAATATGAATGGTCTGAAATGTATGTCTGTTAACGGTACAAAAGCCCACTAATTAAAATTTGAAATGGATCCTAGCGCCACTCATTTGACGGCGCCGAGAAATGAAGAGCGATCCGAATGAAAGCAATAATGCGGCTGTATGACACTGTATTTTCAAAGTGCTCGAGCTCAAGTGCAGTCGGGTATCAACAGTTCAGTGCTGTGCGGCGGAGCAGGTGACTTCTTAAAAAGGAAATATAAAACAACACAAAACACTTAAGTGATGAATGCAATTCGACTGGAGAGTTGATATTTTCCCGTCCTTACATTCTGAAACAACGATTAGCTCTTCAACGCGCTGTTTATGTGTTTTAATTAGGGGCCGGTCAATGTATCAACACAAGAACATTCTAAAGGCCACTGCTTCAAAAGACTGGTACTCTCGAGCTTAAATGTCAAGTTGAAACAAAAAAAGAGCCTTTCTTTTTGTACAATACCGTAGTTGCAGTTGCTCAGTCGAACCCTTAGACTGGAGGAATGTTCTATTGCTACAAGTTTGCAAACCGTAAATTCTTTCTTGAACACATCTTTTAATTCTTGCCTTGAACTAAAGGGAAGCTCTGATATGGATATTTTCATTCGATGCTTGACATACTGTTAACGAATATTTGCCGTTTCCATAGCATATCTATAGCAACTCAAATTAACTTTAAGAAATTAGCGATGACAGAATGTATTTTCTTGAATATACTTTGTTTTAATGATGATTGTGTTAAGCTTCATTGCACATCTATTTACTTTTTTCCCTCCAAACTTTAAATTTTAAAACACATAAAACACAAAACAGGACCAGAGAGCAGAAAACTACTCAAAATTGAAATAAAATAATGTAACAAAAGAAGAAAGAAAACCTACAGCACAGCTAAATTTACATAAAAGTACCATTTAGTCCAACATCTACCAAACTGGTCCCTTTTTAAATTAAGTCCAAAGTAAATTTTTTAAATTTTTTCAACGTCAGTGACAATGTCAGTCCAGTCCTTGATTATTGGTTTTGTTTGAGTCATCCATTTCTTCGTAACTCTTTCCTGCCGCCAACAGTACACTCCAAAGATATCCATTTATTGTGTTCATGGCAGGAGTTATAAGGCCCAAATACATAGTTCTAACCTCGAGTGGGATGGTAATGCCAAAAACAGTTTGGACTGCTTTGTTAGGACAGTCCCAAAACACATGGAGGTAATGGGCCACTCGCCAGCCACAGTTTCTCCAGAAATGTATGTTTCCATGTGAATAATGGACACTTTGACGTGTAATTAAAACATTCTTCCATCCGAAATCCCTCCAAATATATGATTTTGTTGTCCTCCATTGTTTTTTCCCCAACAATCTGTTTTGTCCTAACAATCTTTAGGAAGTATTGGCCTAACATTACAGGAAAATTCCGCAATAGTGACATTCAAAAACAAGCACCAAAACGTTATTAGCACCATATATTGTCCATCACTACTGTTTTAACCCACCTCTCAATGTCTGCAACTCTCAGGTCTCTAATGAATGACACCGCCTCCACAAGGTGTTCAAATGTCCGAGCTTCTGGCCACTTCCTGTCAACTTCCCACTCCCGGCTGTGGACTGTGCGGAGCTCGTGGCAGAGACCAAACAAAACAACTCACAACTAAATGAATCACCGAACTGACCGTTGAGTGAACGTGGGTTACACTACGGTTTTGAATAGCAGGTACATGCTTTCCCCCAATAAACTGTCTTTCTCATTCTTTTCTCATCACAAATACAGCAAGTGACCTTTCAATAAGTTACAAGAAGTGCTTTCAGGGATTTCATAAAGGATGACAATTGCGCCACTACATATGGAACATGCAAGACTCCAGTATATTTTATTAGATTTACTTCATTGTACGACATGGTGAAATTCAGATTGAATCCACGCTAATAGCACTGTTACTGCAATACCGCTGCGCCTCTACAAACACCATTGAACCTTATTACATGTTCTCCCATCTGCCGCTTTATGTGCGAGACGTTTGGCAGAGGAGAAGGCTCATGCTACTCCTCATATTTACAAATCCGTTTCATTGAATCAATATTGAACACTGCGAGCGCTGCTAAGAGCCCCATTTAGCGTAAACATCCCATTTCCTCCGGATCCGAGAGCTTGGAATTGGCGTTCCGTGCGCCTGGAGCTCGTCGCTATAGCTCGGCAGTTCGGGCCCATCCGCGGATCATAATGTCTTCTCCACACTGGCAGCGGTGCGTTCAGGTGTGCTCGGGAGCGGAGCAGGTGTCATTACGCTCACAAGATTGGACTGTAAAGAGGCAGCGGCTGGCACATTTCAGAACAGGGTTGTCACAAGAGGATGGAGATGAGACAAGTCTGCAGGATCGCATAAGCCACATCATTACAACAGGATAAACCGCTGTTGCAAGATTGACAAAATACGGCATAAAAAGTGAATTAGTACGCAACAAAACGTGTCATTAAAATCCCCTCCTGTTAGAACAATTTATACACCAGAATTTATGCACCAACAGTACATTAAAGAAGACCTATTCTGCAAAATCTGCATACCTGTATTTTGATTGAATCCTGTATGTTTGAGTAATACTAAATCCTGCAACCGAGGCTCGAGTGCGCATGAAAATTCCTGTTTTCACCTACCACCTATCCCTGCCCCCACATCCCTGTTCCAAGCTGCAATCCTTTAAAGAAAAAAAAAAACAAATAGGACTTTGAATGAGTGAATAGACTCGCTTCAGTCAAGCCATTTTAGATTACTATTGTCGTTTACAGTGATCAAAATGCAAAATGATGTATAAAAAAAAATTAGTTTAAATAGTTTATTACTAAGTACATGTCTCCTAAGTAAGCAAGTAATTAAAGATGTAACTTTTGTGTCTGTCTTTTTCTAGAAAGATGTTAGTGCCTGGATTGTTCAACATGGCATCCATATTTTTATTGCACAAAAACACCTTAAACGACACCTTGTGCTACAGTGACTTTTTTGAGCTTTTAACCATGTTCTTACTATGTTCCATCATCCAAAACATACCTGGAGTTGCTTTCAGCTGCATTTTCGATGTTTTGAAGAATGTTTATTAGAAAACCCTACCCCCTTTGAACATCAAACACACGTCCTGCTGAACTTCCTGGTTCTGAGATGTGTTTTCAGATTTCATATGTCACTTATCTGAGAATCTTCTGTTTCTGTTTTTAGTCCTTAAATCATCGCTAGACTCGTTCTGAGCATTTCTGCTCTCTAAACATGATAACTGCTGCTCCTCACCCGCAGCGTAATGTTTGTTGATGACTAACTTCACTAATTGTGTGAGCGCTAAGGCGCCATCTAGTGCCTGGATGTACTTAGTGTCATTTCAAAGAGGCTGATAAATAAGTCATGTAGTGAATAATAAACTTTTTTTTGTTTTGTTTCAAAACATGGGATGTGCAAATTTAAGGTACTCAAGAGCATGTTTAAAGGCTAATAATCATCTGTAACTTGGACTGCTTTGTTCCATGGAGATATAGCCAGACCCTCCACCAGAAAAGTCCCACCGTGCACCTTTGTAAAATAAAGAGTATTCATTCATTCATTTTCTACCGCTTATTCCCGTTCTCTGGGTCGCGGGTGACTGGAGCCTATCCCAGTGACTTTGGGCCTTAGGTGGGGTACACCCTGGACAGTGGCAAACTCTTAGCAGAGAGAGACAGACATTGACAGACAACCATTCACTCTCACATTCATACACTATGGGCAATTTAGACTTACCAATTAACCTACACATGCATGTCTTTGAACAGTGGAGACATGCAGAGTGTGATGTTGGGGTGGTCTGGGATTCAAACCCACAATCTCCTTATTGGGAGGCAGAAGCTCTAGCCGCTCTGCCACCATGCACCTCCTAAAAACTAAAGAGTATGTTCATGTCAAAAACTTAGATATAGCAAGGAAAATGTCAAAAACAAAAATAAAAACAAAGTAATATTTCGAACATGTATTTGCTTTGTTTGTTGTTGCATGCTCAAAGAAACATCACACAGATTCTCTTACGGTATGGACAAAAGTTGGGACTGATTTTGCGCTATAGTACAACAGTGAGACTTCCCTTTGCAAATGTCTGTTTTGTCTCTGAATAAAGACGGTCATGGAAGAACACAAAAGCAGGGATCTCTCCGAGTGATATCCCTTAGATTGTCTGAAATGCGTTTCAAAGGAGTCACGCATACATTCAATAAAAGAATGGTAATCCGCACATATACGGCTATCAAAGCAGATCTGTAGGCATCTTTCACATCCTTTGAACATTTCCAAGAACGGGGCTTTGCAGAAAACCGTCAGACACTTGCAAATATTCATTGACAATAACCCATGATGCCACCGCCTGCACATAGCGTATCGTAGCATCATGCATTTCAAATGGATTGCTGTCCTTCAGTGTATCTTGTTGTTTACCATGCACACGGTGTCAGCATAGCATTAATCATTCCATAATTTCAACTAAGAATTATGAGAACGCTGCAGCGCCTTTGAAATACAAAGAAGGCGTTGGTGTCGGATTCATTAATGACCCCATCTTACTTTTTATTCATTTATTCACTTTTAATTAGGCTGCTTTGATTTATTTCTCGTCACATTAAGCCTGCTATTGTTTAAGAGGGTAGGGACCGTGTTAAATCAAAGTGGGATGCAGGAGCAATATTTAGCAGAAAATGCACTTGCTTGTTGGTTGTTACAAAGTGGAAGAAAAATGTGAGGGGAAGAAAAATATGTGAAATTAAAGTACTTACTGTAATAGAAAAAAAACAAAGCATTTCTCCACATCTTGGACTGAAAACGTATTGCACTCAATGTTATATTAGAGAGTGACAGCCCACAAATAAAACTGTACATCAGAGTTTTTAATACAGCTTGTAAAGCATAATTGTAAGCCACTTGCAGTCTTTGCAAACTGGCATTTCTCTGATTAGTCTAGAGTACGTGTACAATGGTGCACTGCAGGGTTATTCAACTGTATTTGACCGAGGGCCAGATTTTGTGGATGGTTTTGTCCTCCGGGTCGGAAACGTGCCCAACGTGCCCAACGCACCAACGCTTTTGAAATATGAAAATGTAGTATGAAAGACTTTAACATCTGCAGAACTGAAGCAGGTCTAAACCAGGACTAAACCAGGATTAAACCAGGTCTAAACCAGGACTAAACCAGGTCTAAACCAGGACTAAACGCTAACCCTAACACTGCTATGCCCTTCATGCTACTGCTAGGACTGATACTGTTAATTAAATGCGTCCTTATTGTCCTCATGTTTACACAGAGGGTATTTATAGGGGGTTTATTGGTTGGGGTCTTGCACCTTTAAGGTTGCACTTTACATCCAAACTATGCAGTGAGAAAATGTTGTTTTCTTCGACAATAACAATAAAACCCCTTGAAACAAATGCCCTTGACCACCAACAGTGACTTACAAAGTGTCAATGAGCGTATGTTTGTTAGTGGTTGTCGACGACATATCCCCAAAATGACAATCCAGTTGCTTAAAGCTCCAACTAAAATCCAGTACACAACGTGGAGAGTGAGATCTTCTCAGTACACTTTAGGATGATCAAGCCTTTAGGGTGTCACTGCAGGTCAAACTTGGAGTAATTAATGGTGACCGATAACTCAATAGCGCTGGCGGAGAGAGGCTTGTCCGTACAGAAACTTCAGATTAGAGACCTATCGATTTCTCTCCGGTCCAACTCCGGTTTCCATGGCGATGAGGGAAAGATGCTCAGTGTCTTTAATTGCTTGATTAGTCTTTGAAAGGCCAGCGATAACAGCGTGATGCGACGTTATCAACACATGACTGAGCTGCCAAGAACACAACCGATAATAGCGACGCGGGCCATCTCGGCGCTAATCTTTGACTTGAGGCTCGATGGCAGCCCACCAATTTACTTGCCATGTACTGTATCTGCGTCGGTTTGATTCCGTCAGGCGTGTGCAAATGTTCATTGAACTAATTTTCAGCAAGATTGTGGACTTCAGCGAGTGTGGTGAACTGTACTGACACTACCTGCGTGGAAAGTACGGAAGATGTTTGAATGTACTTTGCAGGCGGGGGAAAGGATGGATGATGTTCTGCAGTGACGCCTATCCTCAAATGACTGCGAAAAGTTTATCGCAGGTTTGAATTTGCTTAGTTCGTGCTCAGTAAATTCACCGCTATGGTTATTTAATGTGCATAGAAGCGATCATTGAATTTGAGGCGTCGTCAAACAAGGTATTGTCTATTGAACCACCTAAAAAACACCTGTCAAGCGCGATGGCAAACTGCGTGGGAACAAGATATCCACTCAAATAATGGAATGCTACTGAACAGAGCCGGCTTTTCATGGGTTTCAGCGACCAGTTCAATTAAAGCGATAATCAAAGCGAAATCGTAATTTTAATGGACGCAATTGGCAAAACACGAAGGCTGCAATTTAACTTTTGATTTCCTCCACCAACAACAAAATGTCCTGCGTAAAAACTGTTGGCTAGATTTGTTCAAACATGATCTGAAACACGTGATTCTTTTATTAGTTTGTCAGTTCATTGGCTTATTACCGTAGAATGGTCAATTCTCCTGGATGCCGGACAAAGGCACAGGCCCACACACTCACCAACTTGTTATTTTCCAGATGATTGCGGAAACAGTAACATGCTGGTACTTTTCATCCTAATTTATAATAAAGCATAGGAATCGTTGCTGTTGTATCATTAGTGTCATCATGTACTGTATGGATTTATCTTTTTTTTTTCCACAGCTGCAGTTTAAGGCGGGACACTACAGGCATTTTTCATATTTTTTGTTTGTTTTTTGGTCAGTTTGCTCTCTCAGCACATAGGCTTTCATGTGGAAACAACAAACTTGTTCAATCTGCTGCTTAATATATTTTATTGTTTCATTCAATCCAATTCATCCATAGAAATCTTTGTAATTGTAATTTCAAAGGCCGTTTTGCATTTTTCTCCCCTCGGGACATAAGGCTCACCACTTAAAGTAGCTCCCACACACATCAAACTTTACAATCTTCAACAAGATTTTGACGAAACGTACAGAAGGATGTTTTGTTATCTGGATTTATTGAAGTTTTAAGTCAAAAAAATTAGGCGAAATTTGAATTTTAGGACAATTTTCAGTCCAATCTAGTTTACTTAAAAACTAAAGAAGATATCCAAAATCCCCTCAGTAATTTTGTTTGTAACTAATATGTATACAAAATGAACCAAGACATTTAAACCTGGTTCTGTCCATTTTTCAGTTTTATATGTCCCAAATATGTGTATTTTTGGCACATAAAATACTTTATTTCTACATGAAAACACACATGAAAAACTTCTAATATATTTTTTCCTTACATTTACGTGAGTAAACGACAGGAGAAGTTTCAAATGAATATCTTTAAATGTAAGATTTTTTTTCCTATTCACCTGTGTCTCACCTTCATATCGAGAATCATGGACGACGTCAGGATGGTTTTCAAAGTGATGACTCATTCCATGCCACGCAAAAAACATTTTGCGTCAGGTCCTCCCTCACTAAGTCTGAAAAAAACGCCAGAGCTGCTCCCGAGCTCCGCGGACAAACCTGAAGTGACGACGCCCCCCTCATAGCCCCGCCCCCCCCGCCCTGCTGCCCATGTGTCGGAACGGCTCACGTCCCCCGCGTCGCTCACATCCCTTCCCTGGCTGCTGCCTCGTCCTGTGAGCCTCACGCAGCCCCCCCCCCCCCTTCTCCCGTCACCCCCGCGTACACCTCCGACTCGCGCCGATTTTCTGCTGGCTGGATATGCAGGCCGGAGTGACACGCTATTGTAATAATATCTCTCCGCGTGAAGGGAAAAAAAAAAAGGAAGCAAGACAAAAGACCAGAGCGAGAGATTTGTCTATTTCAGAGATGCAGCGCGGCGGGGACACAATGGAGGCAAAAGTGTGACGTCAGTAAGCATTCACTGCTCCAGTTACTGTACAAAGCGTCCGCGGTTCATTGTCTTGCTCTCAAAAGGTGGAATTAATGCACTCGGAAGGCGATCGGGTTAAAAGAAAACACAATAGTCAGAATTCAGAAGCAATAAAAGTCAATGTACGCACACAAACTGACTTTACATCAATTCATTATGTCTTTGTGTGGCACTTATGGGTTTCGAATTTCTGTTTGTTAATGTGTTTTCGCTTTCGGTTTTATGCAAATGTTTAGAACTTTTTTCCATGCAAAAGATGGTTTGAAAATTGTTCGTTAAAGTGGAAATGGTCCTAATTTCTCACTATTCTGAAACCCGTTGATAAGTACAATTGTGAGGATATTTTAAGAAGGATATTTAAAAAAAATGAAGAGATCAAAGCAAGTTTAAGTGTAAAAGTTTGAGGACATTGAATCAAACAAACAATAACTGATACTTTTGTGTATATTATTCTCTGTTTTATACTGTATGGAATTACATCCTTGACTTTGTTTAGTGCTTTTGAGAGAAAAAAAAAAAATCTATAATTTTATGTAGAGATTGTAATATTGATAAAAGTAAAAGTGGGGTAAGAAAAATAGGTTATACTTCTCATTCACTCCCCTGCAAATATGGGAAAGAGAAACAATACATTTTTGTTTTTTGATGGTTCTATGTTTTGCGTATTTGAAATCAAATGATAAAAACATAATAACAATTCAAAAACACAGTATCTTTTTCAACTGCTATAGCAACAGGGCTAGCAACAGAGCTTTTCTGAGATGGATTCAAATATAGTTTATATTATTTGAATGTATACATTTAAATTAATTTCTTTTCAACATAATTAATTTACAATATCAACATACAATAACTAAATGATATATTTTTGTTTAAAGTTGATCTCCCAAGCCTGGATATATATAACAAATAAGGCAAGAGCTTTATGGGTTTTATAGGCTTCCTCAAACAAGGACAATAAAAAACAAACTATATTTAATAAACCCTTGTTACAGTATGGAAAACCAAAGCTCTTGTTGTGAGTGAAGGCACATCTGTGTTAGCTGTGTCTCATGCAGAAGTCAGCGGTGCGTTCTACAGTGGAATGGGGTCAGTGCGATGCGAGCTGGCAGACTCATGACTCGTGAGCTTTTCGTTTGCAGATGACCACGACGCACACTGTGGACACAAAAGGCACGGAGGTGGAAGTTACTGTCAACACAAACATGGCATAATTGGCTTTTTAGATCGTCTGAAATGTTGTCGTTTTTACACTGTCATTTAAGGTAAAGGTTTCAACATTAGCAGGATGTTGTTGACTGGAAAAAAAAGGTTATGTTACAAATTAGATGCTTTATCTTACATTTAAGTTTTATCTTAAATCAAACATAAGTAATTCTGCTGAAAAATATATCTGGAATGAATAAAAAAGAGGACTGTAATAGTAAAAGGTTAGATCAGGTATTTTCAACTTTTCAAATACGAAAAAGATGTAACATGAAAGGCTTTGACAAAATCTACAGAACTGAACCAGGATTTACTAAACCAAGTCTAAACCAGGCCTAAACCAGAACTAAAATAGGTCTAAACCAGTACTAAATCAGGATAAAACCGGGACTAAATATTGGTTTGTATTTAGTATTTTCTAATGTTACAGTAAATTAACTAAAAGCCAAAATACAGACTAAAGCAAAGCATGTTTTTTTGTTTCATTCATTTGGTTTCATTGCACTCAAAATATATCCACAAACCTGACTCGTACTTCTCCTGCTCGTTTCCATTCAAATGTTGTTCCTTTTGCTATAATATTCCGCAGAAGGCATCAAATTTCAAATGCACGAAAGAGGATGACTTTCCACCTCCAGAAAGTGACACTCTGATTGTAATATTGCATTAGAATAACACTAAAATATACGTTTATTCACTGATATTCCCTCCCAATATTGTCACGATTTACACTAGTTCACAAAAGCATAATTTTAATCTAACTTTGCACACGGAAACAGCAAGCAAACGCAGCTACTGTCAATTATTCCATCGAGAACACTGAGAGATAGCCTTCAGTGGTTCAACATGGCACACTGTACTCCGTGTGATGCATCCTGTGTGCGTCCCCCCGGAGAACGTGCTCCACACTGTCCTCTTTTGGCCGCTGCGTATACTGCACGGTGCACATCTTGGCCCCGTGCACACGAGTGGGAGAAAATAAAGCAGCAGAGCGAGATGGACAGCGTTGATATATAGGCAGCCAAACAAACAACGGCGCACATTCGCTCTTATAGATTTACCGAGATACCGCCTCACTGCCATGTCAGCACGTTTATTCGCCTTTGACTATCAACATCAAATCAATTTTTCCCGAACCTCTCTCTTTGTCTCTCTCGCGCAGGATATAAAAAGGATTGTTTGTGCAAGCTCTGCCGTCAGCACTAAAGTCAAAGATTTTTTCTTTTTTCCCCTTCTCCCTCTCTTTTTTTATTGACGGCGCGGAGTACAGTGCGCGGATTCCGCCTCCTCCCGGCGTCGGTTTGAAGTGATCTAACCAGGATGTCACGACCCGAAGATTAGCGCAGAGCCACCCGCGCGACGGCCGCTGTGTCTCCGCTGAGTGATAATCAGGGCAAGTTGTGTTGGAGGCAAAAGCTTCCTATCGGGAGTTGGACCTCTACCTGGCAGCGTAAGACCCGGCAGCGTTGGCAGTTTGATAAATGACCCGGCTGGGAATAAAAAAGGAAGGAAAAAAAAGTCACTAGCAAATTCTACAAAGACAGGGCTGCTGGACTGGTCTTTCTGCACCGTGGGACTCAACGTTTTTGCATTTTCTTACATCAGAATGTACTTATTTGAATGCAGAGGAAGTTGTGGTTTTCTAAAGGTCATGTGTAGAAACGGGAGAAGTACTCAAAATGTGTACGTTTGTATGTTTATTCAAAAAAGCAAAGTTGCATTTAAAGGAGACATAATATGCTTTTTTTTTCTAGTACTGAGTAATAAAATATAACAGTCATAGATTTTTTTCTCTATTTGTGTACAATGTAAACAGCAGAATTGATCTAAAACGGCTTAGTAATAGAACTATTGACTTCCTGTTAAAAATGCAGAATTGATAAGCCCCCGTAGCAAGCAGTGGATTTTTACTTACGTTGTTTTACCTGAAGCTTACATGAACCTTACGTGTAGAATCTGGAGTCTAACTTTTTCAATAAATGCCTGTTTTCACCTACCCCTTAACCCCGCCCACATCCCTGTACTAAGCAATCAAGCCTCAGATGCAGGACGGCACAGGATTATTCAAACACGCACAAGTGAGTCTAAAAAGAACTGAGTGCACTAATGAGAAGACAGACATAAACTTTACTCAAACTTCAATTATTGTCGAAAAAAAGTGGCACCAGTGTGAGTTACATCTGGTATACTACGTCACTCTTGTAAAAAATGAGTACCTTTACTGATACCATCTAATACAACAATAAAATATGGAGCTCTACTTTCTCTTTTTCTCTATTTTCTTTTATTGGTTGTTTTAATTTATACAATACAAACAGAAGCAAATAATAATTAACAGAAAAAAACACAGAGCAAGTAGACCAAAACAAAGAGTAGTGTGTAGAAAGTCAGTCTGAGATATGTTCCCTTTTGTCCCATTTGTTTAAATAGTTTTCCCATTTAATACTAATGTCCAAAGTTATTTCAGTCCTGTGCTAATGCTAAATGTATATATGTGTGGTTCAACACATATGAACATGTATTAGGTATAACCCTTCTGGGAATGATTGCTGAGATTATGTTGAATAAGGAGGTCACCTTTTGTTATTTCTATTTAAATTTCTTCACTGACTTTGGGCTGGGTTAAAATAGTCTACCATTTCGAGCATCAGTGTTTCATTTCAGATTATTTAAGACAATCTTGGACCTGTACAGATTGTATTTCCTTCTGTACCACCCTATGTTGTTTTTGTTACTTAAGGCATACAGCTGGAAGTAAATAAATAAAAAAAATTAAATAAATAATGGTGGTGCACAGTGGCAGAGCGGCTAGAGCTTCTGCCTCTGAATAAGGAGATCGAGGGTTCGAATCCCAGACCACCCCAACATCGTGGTTTCGAATTCCGAACCACCCTAACATCACATGATCTCTCTGGGTGGAGTCTGCATGTCCTCCCCGTGTTACCGTGGGTTCTCTCCGGGTTCTCCGGCTTCCTCCCACCGTCCAAAGACATGACTGTGTAGGTTCATTGACAACTCTAAATTGTCCCTAGTGAATGAATGTGAGAGTGAATGGTTGTCTGTCGCTGTCTGTGTCTCTCTGTGTCAGCCCTGTGACGAGTTGGCCACTGTCCAGGGTGTACCCCGCCTAAGGCCCAAAGTCACTGGGATAGGCTCCAGTCACCCGCGACCCCTAACGGGAATAAGCGGTAGAAAATGAATGAATGAATGAATAAATAAATAAATCATCTAAGTCCAGTCCTTGATAGTCAGCTCTGTCTCGGTCATCCATCTTCTTAATATATATATTTTTATTATTATTTTTTTTTTGCATCTGCAGCCAGAAGATTATTATACAGGTATCCATCTATTGTTTCCATAGTTGGAGTTTTAGATCCTAGACACTTTTTTTGAAGTCAAATGGAAAGTTGTTGTTGAAGTCTGCAGTGCATCATTAATCTCATACTTTAAAGCTCTTCCATGGGCAACTACTTTGTCTATTAACACATCTGTAAAAAATGACTCATGTTCTTTGGAATGTTGCGTCTTTTAAACTTTCTGCAGCAGACAAACGTTTACTTTTTATGCTTTTATTTAGTGTAAAGTACTCAACCAATCCTACAAATTTAGTTAGAAAATAATGAATGAAACAAATACCTCCCGGTAAACAAGCAAACCTGTTTCGGGATCTTTACACTGCCTGGCGAGCTCCGTGTCCACGTGCCCCTGGCTGCTAATAACCTTTAGCTAATTACTCTTTCTCCACATCTTAGCATCAGATCATAAAGCCACGCAGCGCTCATTAGGGGGAGAGGGCGAGATGATATCCAATTAGGGCCTTGTCTCGTCTCCGAACACGTCGGCTGACCCAATTCCTGTTCACCTTGCGTGCTCCCTGGCCGAGCTACGCCGAGGTCAATGTGTTACAGCAGAGTTGAGAGCTTTTAACACGGCAGCAAAACAGGAAGTCGCATGCATAATAAGGGAGTTAACATTTAAAATATTTACCAAAACCTTCTGCGCCAATAGTGTTTAACAAATAATCCAACACGTCCCGCCGGGCAGTTAAGAGTCACGCCATAATTAGTTGGTGCGTCCCAAAAATGGCCAATTTAAATTTGACGATGATCAGCAACCTAACCAAGTCATTTAATTCAAAGGATTCGCTAAGCTGACCATCACGTTTAATTCTCTATGGTCTTTGAGCATCCTAATACCAAACTAATTACTTCAAATACTTAGAACTTTCTTTTTAATGAGGCAAACGGACATTCAGAAAGATAAAAACTAAAAGCCCAGTTCCAAAAAAGTTTGAAGTTAAGTTGATTAAAACAGACAGCAGAGAGAGAAAATTTCGCGAAACTAAATATTGTAGAAATCTGGTGTTTTGAATTTGCTTTTGTTTTAGTTAAAGCAAATTATTTTGGTCTTCACTGCACAAAACCCTTTCTCACTCCAACAAGTCTTTTGTTTTAAAGATAATTACAACTTGGATTTAGGTACATTTTATTCGCCGACGTTGCCGCGGCGCACCGACAGCAGCAGGCATTCTCGGTTTGAGCGCCTGTGAAGCTGAAAGTTATGCATTTCACCAGATTTTTTATTTTTCTCAAATACCTGCAAGTCACGGCAGACTGCACTGGCCCGGCTGGTCATTTCCACTTTTGGGAGCGAAGTGGACTTTTAAAGACTGGAATCAGATTAGTGTCAGGGGGCCAGCTGCTGAATGGGAGCTCTGGCGGTGGGTGTCATGGAGGTGCACCCACGGGCGCCTGGTGTCATTTTCAGCCTGATGGCCTCATCCCTGCGGACATCAGAGAGGGGCTCCTGTAATCTGCAGTCATTCAGCGTTGACCCGGCGAAATGGAAACCAGCAGTGATCAGAAGAGAAGAAGAGAGAGAGGTGCTGGACAGATCTGGTATTGGTCGTGTTATTTATCGACCTGACGCTAAACGCTGCCAGTTCTGCAAGGTTTGGTCTCCTGCAGCATGTCAATAGAAACAATAAAGATTTAAAACGTCTGCGCAATCGTCATAAAAGCATACGTACAACTGTCTCCGTTATTTTAGGTGCATGAAATGATCAGGAGTACATAATTGAAGCTGGGCTGGGCGATATGGAAAAAAAAAAGATCACCATTTTCTTGGGACTAGATCATGATTTTGAGTTTTTAAACATTATTTTGTCGTGTTTTTGTCACGTTCGGTTGTGCTTGCCATATTTAAACGCATCTTTTATCTCCTTCTCACTTTTAGTCGCGTCTGTGTCACGTTTGAGTCGTGTTTGTTGTTTTGGACGTGTTTTTGTCGCTTTTGAACGCATTTTGATCGCTTTTGGTCGTGCGTCCATTGCTAATTGCATCCATTAAATTCGTGATTTTGTCTCGATTTGGTTGAATTGTGTAGCCATGGTCTTTAAGAGGTAAATAAAATCATCCGTTCAGAGGCTTCAGAGGCAAGTGTGCTTGATCAGACAGCTGCATTAAAGAGACAAACAGTGAATCACGATTTAACGAAAAACAGCAGATTGTCACAGGGACGAGCTCACGATCAGACTTATCACCATATCGTCCAGCTCTAATTGATGCTCTTCATTTTAATAACTACTAGCGTTTATTGTTGCTGTATTTTAATTGTCAGTCTGTTTTGAGGTTCTGTCCATCAGGGCCAGGTTAGTCGGCGAGTATATAAGGGCCAACTTCCTACGTGGAGCCCTCTCTCAGACTCCAAACCTCGAGCCACGCCATGCCACTCGTCTTTTGTTTTGCTGTGCACACCCGCGCCCCTCGACACATACATTTCGTCACACAGGTTATCAAAGTGCACTGACAACAGGAATATACGCACTTCAGCACCAACGAACACGCAAGGTTTTCAAACTGACTTTCATGCACACCTGTACGCACACATGCGCCGCAGCACACCTACATTTACACTGACAGCAGAAACATACTTACTCTCGCTTTAAAAATGTTGCAGTTGTGTCGTCCCCCTTCTTTTTGTTGCGGTGTAAGAGCCAGTAACAGCATTGGAAAAACTGCAGTATTTGCTTAAGGTGCGGTCTTGTATAAATGATGTAGTTGCTGTCTTGTCCTTTGAATGTTGTGAAAAGCACTTATAAACTCATTCCTATGAATAAGTTGGATGCGAGAGTGTTGGGATACCCAATTTTCACAAAGCAAAACCGGAAGTAGGGATTAAAATGTGTCCCCAACTCTCACAAACCCTTTGACACATTGTTAATATCCACAAACATAGATTGTTGGGCGCGTTTATGGCTTTAGAACATGTTTTTTTTAGACCATGACGTGAAACTCGTGCAGACCTTCCAAGCACGGCCAATCAGAACGCTGCTTTTGGGTTGATGAGAAATAAAATATTTCATTATTAATTGCAGCGCACAACGGTCTGATTGCACTGCTTTGCGAAATACTTTTTGGGGGGAAAACATAAAATTTACTCTAAGCCAGCTTTAAGAAATGTATATATTTTAAGTTATATTTTAAGTAAAAATCAGGTACAGCACCTTTAAGTTTATGGGTAACAAAGGTTATTATCAAGTTACAATTTGCAAGCTTCCATACATTGCAAACTTAAGCAGGTGAACACACATCAAGGGAAAATCACTTGTACCACTCACTCATTTAGCAAAGAAAGTCTGCTAATTGAAACAGCAAAATGCATACAAAATGCTAGCTCTTCAATCAAACACCTTACACTCGAACCTGAAGTGCTCGAATTATTTATCTAAAAGGGTCTATTCAGCACATTCAAAAGTATTCAGACATATGGATATTTCATTGAAGGAATCATTGGCATTGGCTCAAACTGCTGTGCAAACACTTGCGCTTGTGGTTAATAGTTAAAATGTCTTTAGCCTTCTCCCGATTGGACTCATAATGAACTCATTTGAATCTATTTCTAGTCTGGTAATTATAAACTAATTAGAACTGATAGATCACACGGGTGCAGCTCACATGAAACATTGATTACAACAGTCGACCGCGTAAGCAATTCTACATCGGGGCACGCATTGTAGAAATGTAGAAGCGTGTGGTAGGATCTCGCAAATTCACAACTACATTAGCTTTTCCTGTGCAAAACCTCAGCCAAACGTCAAGGACGATGGAAGAAATATTCACTAACTTAATATGTAAACTCGAAATGGATGCATGGTAAGCAGCGAGAGGAGCTTCAAAGCATGAATGGCCTCCTGCTTTGCCCTTCTAAACAACATATGGTGAAAAACATGTCTCATCTCGTCACGTATTAATGTATTCAACCGCATTTTATTATTAGAACAAACATTACCATAATTCTCACTTGGCGGCTGTCCAGTCATCTCCCTGATCGAGGCCGATGGCGACTTGGCCTGGCTCGCTGTCCGGCCCTGACACGCATTCTCAATGGCCTCCCAAAGCAGCGGTTCTTAAAAGTTTTCAGCACTTCATTTGGCTCTCGAAAGCTTCGTTGCATTAGCCGAAGCGTAGATAAATAAATAAAGACTGTACGAGTGTACTGAATGAAAACAAACTTTTCAAAGGGAGTCAACTAGATCTAGACAAGTTCAAACCAGGTCAAAGATCTAAGAAAGGAAAGGCTTAGAACTAATAAAAATACTTGGTTCTTGCTTGCCTGGATGGCACCCCAGTCTTGTGATGCTTACAGGTCAAGTTACACGCCATATCTGTGCATTTTGAGCAATACAAAACAAAAAGAAAACTGTATAAATGCTAAATAAATTAAACACCATACAGTGAAATATTCCAGGCGAAGAACTAACACTTTCACTGAGACAAGCAGCGGTGGTCAAGTTACAAAATGCATCTTTGGGGTCTAAATCTAGGACTGTCAGAGCTATCCCAAGTCCAAACAAAGTCTGAACCAGGTGAAGACTATGGCCAACACAAGGCCAATGAAGAATAACCCATAGAAATGCATCATCAGCGGTAAAGAAGATGAGACAGTAGCCAAAATGATTGACATTTAGATCTCTTTTTCAGGGGAGTCCTGGCCCCAAAGGGAAGGAGCCTATTGAACATGTTTTTAGTGGTAGCACCCTGCGGAAACCTATACACGTGGAGAACATGCAAACTTCACGTAGAAAGGCCCTGTGCCGCCTGGGAGCTGAACCCATGCAGGATCTTGGACAAACATGGACAACACTGCTTGGATCATTAATCAATCAATCTCAAGAAATACTTCTGGATCAAACTCTAATCCATCTTAGGCCCAAATGTTGGAGTATTACTTTTTTTTCTGAGCATGACAGCACAGTTTGAGAAACATACAACAAAACGTTTGCCTCTAACATTCAGAATATCCATGCAAGTACCATAGATCCTTTTTAGTTTAACAAAAACTTTCTAAATTCCTGGTATATACGCGGGAGTGCAGTATGTGACTTCAATGGCGAAACTGAGATTTAAGTTAAAATATCACCAAAGATGAAAAATCAATGTGGTTTTGGCGTTTGGGTTTGTCAGAGCGTGGTTTCAAGACATTCCCTATTGCATTTTTTGTTTATTTAAAACGAGATTGTGGCAGTCACTTGATGAAGGCAAAATCCAGATGTTTAGGTCTGACTGGACAAATGCTTACAGAAATGTTGACCCCCATATATATTTTTTTCTTTTCATTTTATCCACAGATACATTACATACAATTTATACTTTCTGTGAAGCTCTGAGTAGAATACAGTAATAATTTCCCTCCCATCTTTTGTAATAGACAAGCAAACTAACTAACATTTCTTTTTTGATTTTCTGTTACAAAGACTTAAGGGTTTAGATCTTCATTTCGCCTCCAGTCACCTCCATTCCTCAACACTGATGACATAACATTTTAAACGGCCTATAATACGTTGATACTTGGTTGCACTTTGTCGACGCTAAGATGCTAATTGTCCAGCTCCCACGCAGGGTCAGATAGTGCCTCCCTCACATATGTCTTGACTTGCAGACATCGCTTTACCTCTTTGCCATGCCGCTTTGCCATGATTGGTGTCGGCGAACTCGGCTTTAATTCTGCTTAATCACTTTCGGGAAACATAGCGGAATCAATACGGCCGTGCTTTGTCCATTGGCTACCGCACACGGGGGCAGCCAGTCGCTCCGGGGCGAACTTTATTGTTTAACCGCTACATATGGGAGAGCAGTTGTCGAGATCGGGCAGCGTGGCATGGACATTGTTGTAAGTGGTCGATGCTTTTGTAATCGGCCTGTTCGCAGTGTCCTAATGGGTTCTCTACAGACGTGTTGTGTATTGAATGAGGGGGAAACCAGGTCAGAGTTAAGGCAAGCATAAAGGCACTCCTCCAGTGTGTAAATGTATGAATATATTGACTGAGCAGAGTTTAAGATAAGATAAGAGATCCTTTATTTCTCCCACAATGGGGTAATTCCAATGTTGCAACACACAGTTTAGAACAGTATGACATTTAACGTATTCATTGCGTTTGTTCAGTTACAAGTGCGTGAAATGTTATTGCTAAAAAATATACTTGCATATTTTATTCGGTCTTTTGCTATCTGATCTTGCTTTGTTTTCGGCGTTCTGTTCTGTTTTCTGTTTAAAAATTGAAGAAGAAAACAGATCAGTTTAGGGGTGCAGCTTCCTGTTATTTTGAGGATCTTTTCCCCATCCAAAAAAAAATATTACTTCACTTTAGATTGTTTATCACTATGGCAACAGTGCTAATTCTGAAAATGATTGATGGGTTGTGTCCGTGTGAAATAACATTTTAGATTGCGTATAGTTTAATATTGAGCGGGAGGTATTTGCTGTTTAAAGGCACTGTATCTTATGTTACAGTTTTGATTCGTGAAAAGCAGAAGTGAATAGCTACTCGTGTTCCCGATTTGTTTTCATGTGATAAAGTAAAATCTGTTTTAATTATAAAAGTATATATTCAAATGAAATCGTGAGAAGCAGGAAGTTAACCATTACCGCGCTAATGTTTGTTAGCATTACTTATGAAAGGGTAAACACATGGCGGTGAATATTTAGGATGCTGGGACTGCATTAGGAAAGTGAATGATACATGTGACTGATGTAAATACTTTAACATGAAGTTTACAGGTACAGCGCAATTAACTGCCAGATTGTAGATTTATCGACTTGATTAATGGTTCATATCTCTATAAATATTGGACCTATTCACGTGAAATAAAACGGGCAAAAAGTTAAATGTTTTGTCAGTATAAATAAACAAAAGTGAGAAAGTGGTGCCATTATTCAACTCCAAAGGTGTGGTCGTTGTCAGCCTATTGCAATGTTTGTAGCGCCAACCTCTAACAAATAATGATAAAATTCGATGTTTGTGGATTTCTTATTTGGATATTTCTTCCAAAACTGTACATCTCCCAAAGAGTTTCATAAGTCATTGCCCACCATCTGAAATCACAAGATCATCAGTTTCTAGAGCGTGAATGCAACCTATTGCCAACACTGAAACATTCCAGACAAAGCAATAATAATGTCAGTGGAGACAAGTAGGTGGCGCTATCAGGCAAAGCTAAATGTCAGATCTGTGATGAGGCAAGCCATTCATAGTAAGAAAACATTCAGGGTATTTCTGAGCAATAAAAACACTAAGAAAAGAAATGTTAGATACAAAAATATAACTGAAGTTTGTCGTAGGCATGGGGCGATATTGAAATTTTAGGTCACGATTATCATGGCCAAAATAATTGTGATTAACAATAATATCGTGACAGTTATTAAAATTGCTGACAGTTTGAAAATGTAATATATAAAGACATTACTTTCTCATTATAAATAACTTTTGACATATTTGTACTTTATTAAAAGTGAAAACAAAAACGATCTAGAAGAGAACATGGGGTAAGTTGCTTTTTTTCTGCACAATCTGGTGACAAAATGGCGATTATCTTGGCGATTATCACGATTATTATACAAAATATAGCACAAGCGATTATTGTCTTCCCTTTTTATCACGATAAACGATATTATTGTTTATTGCCCCATCCCTAGTTTGTCGTTGCAGCTCAAAATATATTTCGCATTGTATAACAAAAATGGTCCGGTTCTTTCGAGTCCATTTCATCCGATTCATTGGCGGCTAACGCTATCACTCTGCTGTTTACGTTTTACTTGTACATCATGTTTCACAGTGCGACCACACAGGCGCGCAACAGACCGTCCCGTGATTCACTCGGGTGTCCAACCAAGGACTACAGCGCGTCGCATTTTAATCCGTCAACGTGTCAGCTGCAGAGGAGGAGGAGAAACGAGATGGAGGCCGGGCGGGGGTGACGTTTTGAGGGACACACAGAGATGACACCCGGCAGTAGGTGTGTGTTTACCTGTCCGAGTGGGTGCACCTGGGCCAAGCGCCCCACAAAGGGAGTGTCAATCCATCACTGTCCAGTTGAGGGACTCCACTGCTGGCCTCTCTATCCCGGCTGACACCCCGACACGGCTCATTGGATCGGACAGCTGTGCTCCGAGGACAAGTCAAAAAGGACTCCCGCATACTGTACTTCAGAGTTCGGCAGCGTTTGAGCGTGTTTTGTGTGTGCCGAGTCAAACAATCGAAGTAGCACAATCTATATGTGTATTTTATGGTATGATGCATCAATATAATCAGAATTCTGTGATGGCTTGTGTTAAAAGCATTAGCTAAAGTCTTTGGAATATGCATTATTTGAGAGAGTGACCAAGTTATTATCACTTAACAGTATAATAACAGCATAATTACAGCTCAAATACTATTTATGTGCAGCTAACAACAGTGTATGATACAGTAATAATGTTAGTACTGTGTAATTACGTCATAGTCACGAGTTAATTACAATATGGTCAAGCATGGCAGATGTAATTACAATGTTAACATGGCATAAATCCCTAAAATGATAAGCTAATCACATTGTAAGTACCACGTAACAACAGTGCAATTAAAAAGTAAAAACCTCTTAAAAGGTGATGGGCCTTTTTCTTTATTTATTCCTTTCTGTCCACTATCTGAGAGAAGATAACTATGACGCTCAGAGGGATTTAAGATGGAAAAAGAGCGCTGTAACCCACTTATTTCCAGTCAAATCAACCAGTCTGGGATGAATCGGGATCCGTTTGCTCTCTAAAGTCACATGAAAAGCCTCAATTTCAGAAAATGTCCTTTTATTTGGATTCTTTGGGCTTTTAAAAACGTCATAAGTCTCTAAATCTCAGTTTTTGTGAAATAGGCTTCAGTTTTGAAAGAGGAATAAATAATAATAAATGCTCAATCTATTGTCAATCAGACCGTACAGTACCTCCAGACACCAACTTTAGTCCTCCTTGTATTTACACAAAAAGGTTGGATTTGAAATCTGATATTCCTCTGAGCAGAGCTTGTTACCACTTTGAAGGTAAATCAGATATCAGAGTCACATCTTCACACTCCAAGGGTTCAGAAGCTTCAGTTTGAATTGGGGGTCATTTTAGTCAGAGGTTTCACGAAAAATAGGCCTTTGGAAATGAAATGGATGGATAGAGGTAAACGCTGGGTTACCTGACTTTTTTCTGTACATTTTTTTTTATTTTTATTCAAATAGTGTATTGTAAGAGTCTCACTTTCTGACAAAAATGAGATCACTGTGTGGTGTTTGAATCTAATAATGAAGTATTTAATATGTCTCGTCAAACAGGAAATAAGAGCTGAAGGTAGCGCTCTGATTGGTTGTGCTTGGGGCGGTCGCAAACCTTTCAATTTGCTGTCTGAAAAAAGTGGTCAGAAATCTGAAATGGCATCTAAAAATGAATGCTATTGGATATAAACAATGTGTGAAAGGGTTTGTGAGAAAAAAGAACCATTTAAATACCTACTTCCGGTTTTCTGGTGTGAAAAATAGATACTCTAGCTTTAAACAAAACAACCTTTCAACATTTCAATTTTCTTTACATAAGAATTTACACTTTATAACAACTCTATTTTGGTATCAATCCGCCGATCAAGCAAGTAAAGAGTGACTGCAATACTCTACTTTTACACTTGCATCTTTGAAATACATCGTTTGCATGTAAATAATCTGCGCATCGTAGAAGAGGTTTCAGGGGTAGTCATCTGGACACCGTTCTTGAAAATCAAAATGTTTCGACTTCCATCTGAATGTCATTCCCAATCTGCGAAACAGGTCTGAGAACTCTGAACCTCTTTCGCAGTTTGAGAATGACTTACGGGTGGAAGTTGAAACATCTTGGTTTTCAAAAACAGTGTCCAGATACCCCTGAAACCTTTACAATGAAACCCTCCTGGACGAATTATGGATTACACCAATCCATATCTGCAGCTACGTTTCATTTTTCAGATCAGTTCGAGTTGGGATGGAACAAAACTCATTGCTATCGGCTAAACATCTCAATACTTTCTATAGTATCTTGGTTTCGGATCCAAACAAAAATCACTGGTACTGCACACCATCGCTCGCTTGTGCCCAAAACCATCATAAAAAGATTGTGTCAGTAGATTTTCCTTAAACTGAGTTCCTTTCAACATTTGGTCGAGGCGGCAGCAGAAACGACGGTCTCTCTCCGCTGGGTCGCCCTCATCTATAACGTACAAAGCCGATTAAGTTGGAACAGCATCTGGGAGCACCCCGAATAGACAGACGAGTTGAGTGGAGAGGCGCAGATAAGAACGAATGCAAATATACAGAAAAAGTGACAGATTAACCTTGTACAAGGGCGCGCATTAACGGCGCGGACAGGCGGGGAGCGTTCTGCGGAGGTAAAAAGCACTCAAAGACAAAGCTCGGCGCGCGCAGACTTTAAACAGAAGAACGTGGAGCCTCATACGATTAGACAGGCAACACTTATAGACACGCCGTTGTGCATTTACAAGCGCAGACCACTGACGATTCATTATTCATCAGCCAGTGTTTAAATTGCAAGAACCGCAAGAGTCCCTTTAAACTGTCTCGAAGCAGTTAGAATAGCTGGGAAACCGATAAACTTTGCAAAACGCTGCGAAATGAAGCTCGTCTGCTGTTTTTAGAAACGAATCAGCGCTGAACTATGTCCGTTACAGCGACGCCTGGCAGTGCAAAGGGTCGGCGATTGCATCTCAAGTCGTGGGAGGACAGAATATGGAAAAAGGTCTCAGACGGAGTGACACTTACTGGAGGAATATTGCACGACTTTTGGAGACACGGCTACAGGATATTAGGAGTGTCCACGCAGTTAATCTTCTTTGCGGACAATAGGGAACATGTCTGACACTTTCTAATCTCATAATGCAGGACTCGAGCAAAGTCATTTTAGCTTTTCGGTATCGTTTACTCCTCGATCATAATTGCACATTTGAATAGACGCCGTCGGGATTTACGGAAGCATGTTCAGACTTTAGACAGTTTAATCGTTCGAGTTATAATTGTCATGCCTGTGCGAATCACAACATTGGGAGGCAGCTCATTTGTTGGAAAAAGGACAGACGGAGAAAAAAAAGATTTGAGATCATTTAAGGACCGCTTCTGTCAACCACATGCAGTACTATCTATATGCATCAATTCATGAAAATGAATAAACGTGTTCACTTTGGCAGCTCTATTCAAAAAAACAAACCTAAAAACCCTCTGGTAACACTTTTACACTACACTTTTTAAGTTCATAATAAAGCATGAACAAATACGTCATTCATAGTGAGTTTATTGTGAATGATTCAGACTAATTCTGTAGCACTAATTCTTAACCCTAACCTCAGAGCCTAAGCCTGAACCACGCTTTACAAACTATATTTTAATTGTTATTTAAGTCTTTGTTCATGTGTTGATGAAGGCAAATTCATGTGTACTTATTATAAAGTGATACTGACTCATTGTTGCCTTCGAAGTTATTATTTGTGTTGGCGTTTTCATTTTTAATCGTCATTTATCATGGGTTTACATTTTGGTCAAGAACCTTTTGAGTTGATCTCTGTGAAGTTATGTTATATGTGCAATTATCATCTTTTAGTTTGACGATTTGTGGTGAATATGTTGCCAGTAATTGGAAATGAAAGGAGGTTGCGTCGTCCGTTCTCAGACCAAATACCGGCATTGACGCTTCCATTAAAACCTTGGGCAAAACTCTCAAACTGCTTTACTTTATGAATGGTTTAGCGTTTTAATGTGTATCTGGTGATGGAGAGGATGTGTAGAATGTCTTTTTTAAGTGCTGTGACCATACTATTCGTCCCGGAAATACGATTCGTCCGGAAGTCCAATAGCAAGCATGCGCAGTACGAAATAAAGTATAAAATATTTTTTTACGGTGGTGTTCTTTTTATATTATGTAAAGTTCAATCTTTGTATTTATTCTATACAAGGAAATACCGTTTTTATATTTATTTATCACTTTTGAAGTGTTAAACGCTGGCGTTAAGCTACGCAGTTGTGTAGTGACGCATTCAAGGAAATGGAAAGATTTACGAATATAAAAAATGATTTTGATTGTTCAGATTTGTTTAGATACCTTAAGGAAAAATATTAGAAAAATGTATTAAGATAAGGACCACGTTTTTCTGCTCTATTTATATGGAATAAGATTTATATAACGACCTGTAATGAAGAGCTGCAGCTCTGAGCATGTGCATCCATAACGTCAAAGTCAGAGGGAGATTTACATTTTAAATCGCCTCTGATTTTGTTTCGCACAGGTCGTTATATAAATCTTATTCCATATAAATAGAGCAGAAAAACGTGGTCCTTATCTTAATACATTTTTCTTTAAAGTATCTAAACAAATCTGAACAATCAGAATCATTTTTTTATATTCGTATATCTTTCCATTTCCTTGAATGCGTCACTACACAACTGCGTAGCGAACACCTGCGGTTTAACGCTTCAAAAGTGATAAATAAATATAAAAATGGTATTTCCTTGTATAGAATAAATACAAAGATTGGAACTTTACATAATATAAAAAGAACACCACCGTAAAAAAATATTTTATACTTTATTTCGTACTGCGCATGCTTGCTATTGGACTTCCGGACGAATCGTATTTCCGGGACGAATAGTGTGGTCACAAGTGCCAAAGCCAAGCCAAGAGTCAAAGCCAGTTGATATATAAACTTCAATAATGTAAAAGTCAGAAGCAGCACCAAAATTATGGCGTTATTCGGTTGTAAAATAAAATCGACACCCAGATGCTAATCAATCCTTAAATTAAAATAAAAACTAGACAGTATAGATCACACAAATAGGACGTTTGCTTTTTCCTGAATAGTTAGAATTGCCTTAAACATAGGCTATATTTGAGTTAAAGTCTATATGACAGGTTAGACGACGCATTTGACTATTAACATTTTACTGTTTTCGCAATGTTTAAAATGTTACTTCCTGGTTGGACATGAGCAGCAAACATGACATAGGTAATTCCACAACTGTTACCTAGCAACCATGCTGTAAAACAAGGGCCAAAGTCCATATAAATTACACAATAGTCATGATTTTACAAAAAATAATACCTGATGACGCCTGTATTTTGTTGAATGAGCATTTAAAATGTCAAAAAACGTGTTAGTAATCTGTAAACTGTTTCTCTATTTTCAATGCTACGTCTTTTTCAGAACTCCGCACTACTTCCTGTAATTTGAAACTTTAATTTGTCAAAATTTCCTTCACATACTGCAACCTCACAGATGTAAAACTATAATGAATAATTACCACAGGTGCTACCCCATCAAACTTAGTCATACTTTTATATACATTTCAGTTATTTATGTTGAAATGAATTACTTATTTCTATTCACCAGCTGTCCCTGAACTGTGCAGTTTAATGCTGTTTTTCCTTCTTTGTGGGACGAATAAAGGTTCTCTTACCTTATATAACACAGAACTAGTTTAAGACGATATTCTTAAAGTAACTATTTTTTTATGTGTGTTGACAGTGACATTATATTGACTAAAAAACATTCACTCTCATCATTATGTATCAAAATTGGTACCAGTCCTTTCCCTTAGTGTCAAAATCATGTTAAAAACGTCAGACTGCGACAGCGCCATAATGTTGTCAGTTAAACAAATACATTCCATGAACAGTGACATCTAACAGCGTCGCGTATTAACACATCGCCTTTTAGACCCGAGGAACCCGCGCATTTTTGCCCCTCTGTTCTTCCATCAGTCCCATTAGCAAACTGTGCTCTTAACAAGGAACACGGCGCTTCTCCCCTGCCTTTTTATAATGAGTCAAGTCGAAACAGCATGCGGCGTGTCTTTTAGCAAGACCCTGCTATATTACACACTGATTACTTGGCCGGGCAGATGACAGCCAGGGAACGAGCCAGCCAGCACCGTCGATGAACGATAAGGGCTTGTGCCTGTACCCGCGGTCTTGACGTCACTTGCCGGGAGACGGTATCTAGGAGGCAGGTAAAAATAGTGCGCCATGGAGACATCAGGTTGAGATGTGCTGAGCAGATGGAGAGGGGGGGAGAAAAAAAAAAAAAGGAAAATCAGTGAATAGCAATGAAGCCGGCGGATTTGGCCCGGGTGGCTCTGCACTGTACTGGATTTGTCATGTCGCTTGCCTGCTTCGAGGGCCTTGGAATACGAAAAAAAACGTGTGTCGCTGCCTCGGCTGCTATAGGGGAAAAAGAGCAACGGGAGGAGACGGTGGGATCTGCTGAAACAACTCTTTAGGGGTTTTTTTGCAGCTAAATACGTGTGGCTTTGGTTTATATGTACAGTAAATGATCAGAAGCTCATTAGTGTTCCATTGTCAGTGTACAAAACAAGGGGTGACCGAGCATTTGAATCGGTTGCTCCTTGATTTAAGGCGAGACACTACTGGCAAAACTCATTTTTAATTTTTTTTTGTTTTTTGGTCAGTTTGCTCTTATATCGGCTTTCGTGTGGAAACAACAAACGTGTCCAATCTGCTCCTAAAGTTAAAAAAAAAAACTGAATCCACTTCATCCATAGATTTCTCTGGGCCAGTGTAACTTCAAAGGCTGTTTTCTTCAAATGCATTTTTCTCCCTCGGGACATAAGGATCACTACTTAAAGTAGATCCCACACACACCAAACTCTACAATCTTGGACTCAACAAGATTTTGACAAAACGTACAGAAGGATTTTTTGATATCTAATTCTTAAACTGATTTACTGAAGTTTTAAGTCAAAAGAAAGAGGCGATATTTGAATATTTAGGACCATTTTCAGTCCGATCTAGTTTAAAACTAAACAAGAAATCCCAAATCCCCTAAAAATGTACAAAATGAACCAAGAAATTTAAAACTGGTTCTGTCTATTTTTCAGATTTGAATGTCCCAAATGTGTATTTCTGTCCATTTTTACTTGCCTTATTTCCACATTAAATATACTGTAAGTGCAATGCAAGAAACATGAGTGACACAATAATATATCACATTCCATATCAACGTGTTTTAATGTGCAGAAATCTATAGGTATGGACTCAATGCCATTTGAGATATAAAGTTCGCGAATGTAAAAGCCTGAGAAAAAGTCAGAATCAGCACCAAGGACAGCCGCCACAAGAGCTAAGGAGAGCGATAAAGTCTACTCTGAGAGGAAACCATTTTGAAATGAAACTTGTCATTTAAATCTGTTGCATATGCCGTCCTTCTAACCACAAAACATGCTTCAGATATTATGTAGACAGGAAAAAACATTCGACACTCCGCCTTGATGAAGCTGTCAGACCTCATCCTTCACATGCGGCACTTCAAAAACTAACACGCCATTAGCCATCCGAGCGTGTTTTCTCTGAGTCAGGCCTTTTCGCGCCAGGCCCACCGTGCAGACCCTTAGAACCAATTAGCGCACATTCCTCCGCATGCACTTCTTAGATCACTCGGCTCCAATTTGCTTTGAATAGACACCAGCCTAATGGGCCATAATGAAGGAAAACACATTTTTCCTGTGATTCGCCGCACAGCTTAAAGATCCGCCTTAGTGCAGATAAGGAGCGAGCTGTACGTGGAACTCATGATAAAAGCCGGCGCAAAAAAAAACAAAACGCGCAGGGAACAGAAACGCTTTATAATAACCACGCCTTATTTTTTCCTTAACAAACCATGAACAAAGACTTAATTCATAATGAGCACATAGTTTATTAAGCATGATTCAGGATTAGTAACTACTTAGTTAAATCGTTACTAACCTGAACCATTCATAATAAACTATTTGTTCATTTTTAAAGTGCATATGACAGGTTTTCACAATGTTCTAATTTTGATTTTATTTGGTGTATTAATTCCTATTATATGTAAAAAATCTAGTTTTACAACAATCGAGTAACAGTTTATGGAGAAAAGTTGAAAAATCTGTTGAAAATTACAGGAAGTAAAAAACTGATGACATCACACTTGGGAGACTCATTCCATCCATAGGTTATGCATAATTGACCCAAAATAAACAACTTTTTTGTATGCTTAAAATGTTAATTCAACAAAATAAGGCTGTTCACATATATTTTTATTTGTCAAATTAAAAAATCTGTGACATTAGCTGAGTTTTAGCCCAATGTACAAAGTAATTTCCTAGTGTGATGTTATCAGTTTCAACCAGGAAGTGAAATTACTAAAGTTAAAAAAAATTGCTAAATCGTGATTAAATATATAATTTCTTTTAGTAAAACTTTAAATATATTTATGTTACCTGTATTTTAGTTCCATGAGCGGTCCAACCTGTCATAGGCCCTTTAAGTCTTTGTTCATGCTTTATTAAAGTGCCAATGACAGGTTGGACTACTCATGTAACTAAAAGATAAAATATATTTAAAGTTTTGCTAATCTAATAATGTTGTTGTTTTTTTTTTACATTTTATCACCATTTAGCAATTTTTTTGTTTTGTTTTGTTAATATCACTTCCTGGTTGTAAATGATGACATCACACTAGGAAATGACTTTGTACACTGGGCTAAAACTCACTCACTCTTATGTCAGAGATATTCTACGCTGACGAATCAAAAAATATGTGAACACCTCTGTTTTGATTAATTCATATTTTAAGGATTAAAAAAAGTAGTTTATTTTAGGTAAATTATGCATAAGCTTCGGATGGAATGAGTCTCCCTAGTGTGATGTCATCTGTTTTTTACTTCCTGTACAATAAAAACGGATTTTTCTCCACAAATTACCTCTTGATTGGAGTAAAACTAGATTTTTTGATGTGTAATAGATATTAATACACCAAATAAAATCAAAATGAAAAAAATGTTAAACTTGTCATGCGCACTTTAAGGCATGAATAAGTGTAGTTGTTATAAAGTGTTTCCAACATTTCTCCGCTCTCTGCCATACAATCAAAAAAGAACATCGTAATGTTAGTTTTTGAATGTGTAATTTTTCAGAGCTCTAGCTAGCTTTATAGTAGCTTTGTACTTTGTAGTAGCTTTGGAGTGGGACCCCAACTGGGATCAATTATATCATCCATTGCTTCTAGTAGAAAACTATGACACATGTGGATTATTATGTAATATTTTAAATAGCGAAGTTGATCTAAAATGACTTCAATAAACACAAATCAAGAGAATTCCAGGTTAAAAAAGTATTTAGCCTTTTGCTCTGATTTAAAGTGACAGGTTGAAACACACATTTAACTAAAATGCAGGTAAGATATTAAAATTTCTACTAAAATCTTTACAAATTTAACCCCAGTTAAGCTGTTTTTTAGGTTTTACATTTTACCCCCGGTTGTAAAGTACGACATCACGCTAGGAAATTACCATAGCAACCACACTGTAAAGTGGCCAAAACTCAGCTAATGTCAAAGATTTTGTTCATTTGACAAAGAGAAATACATGTGAGCGCCTTTATTTTGTTGAATCAAGGTGTAAGGGTCAAAAAAGTTGTTTATTTTGTATCAAATATGCATGACCTTTGTCTCCCCAGCGTGATGTCATCAGTTTGTTTACTTCCTGTGATTGTCAACAGATTTTTCAACTTTTCTCCACAAATAGCAACTTGATTGGTGTAAAACTATCATTTGTCTTTGCACAAGGTATTAACGCACTGAATGAAGTAAAAATTAGAAAATCACAAAAACCCGTCATACGCACTTTAACCGAGCCCTTTGTGATACGTCGCCCTATGGAGAGCCGCAGTTTCCGATCGTGAGCCGAGCATTTTTTATTTGTGCCAAAACTGTTACGCAACGCTGTCGAATCGAATCGTGTCGCTGTTTAAGAAAATGAAACGGCGAGACAAATAAGTAATCATCGGTGGAGAATCTCGGGAAGACCTGGACTGACTGAATAATGTCTTGTCTGCAGGAGATTAAAAGTTACTCAAATACGCACGAATCAGGTTAAAGTGCGTATGACAGGTTTTAACGATTTTCTAATTTTGATTTGATTTGGTGTATTAATACGTATTGTACATACAAACTTTAGTTTTACACCAATCAAGTCACGGTTTGTAGAGAAAAGTTGAAAAATCTGTTTAAAATTACAGGAAGTAAAAAACGGATGACATCACACTAGGGAGACTCACTCCATCCAAAGGTTTTGCATAATTTACCAAAAATAAACAGCTTGAATTACGCTTAAAACATTATTTCAACAAAATGAAGGCGTTTACATATATTTTCATTTGTCGGACAAAAAAATCTGTGACATTAGCAGAGTTTTAGCCAAGTGTGCAGAGTAATTTCCTAGCGTGATGTCCTCAGGGCCGCAGAGAACGTTCAGGTTTTTAAGAGCAGGCTGAAGACCCACCTTTTTAGTTTAGCTTTTGACTAATATTTATTTATTTTATTATTTATTTATTTATTATTTACATCGGTATTTTAAATAATTTATTATTTTATTGAGGCTACTTTTTATGTATTTTACATTCAACCTTAGGTCCTAGTTTTTACTTTACTATATATTTTATCTTTATCCTCCTTTATCTGAATCCCTTTATTCATTTTAGACTCTCCAGTGTTTCCTCTGAGGGGCCCTCTGTACTGGGAGCGGTGGTCGTCTGTGGCCCCTGGGCACTGGCTCATGGGCCTGTGGGGGAGGTTTGGTCTGTGCCTGGTCTCTCCTCTGGGTTTTGAGTCTGTGTCCTTTGGCTGCAGGCGACTCTCTGCTCCTGGTGCAGACGGCTCCTCTGATGGTGCTCTCACAACTGGTTCACCTGCATTCAGCCTCATACCCATTATCTTATTGCATGTATGTGTGCGTGAATGTGTGCGTGAATGTGTGCATGTGTGTGTGTGCGTATGTGTATGTGTTTGCATGGAAGTTTTAATATATGGATGGTTGGGCCGGGGCGGGGGTGGGTTTGGGGAATTGTTTTTAATATGTAAATTGGAAAGCACTTTGTGTTACAATTATTGTATGAAAAGCGCTTTATAAATAAAGTTTGATTTGATTTGATCATTTACAACCAGGAAGTGATATTTCAAAACTAAAAAAATAGCTAAAAATGATAGAATTTATAATTCATTTTAGCAAAACTTTAAATATATTTATCTTACCTGTATTTTAGTTACATGAGTGGTCCAATCTGTCATAGGCACTTTAAGGACACAATGGCCGTGTTATGTGGAGAGGTCTTAAATCAAACCTTCAATCCTCAACCTGACACGGCCCCAGTGCGTACAGGTGTCTGAAAGCACTGGAGTAAAGCTGTGTTAGCCGACTTCTTTAAGAGGATTCCACTTACTCTTAAAAAGAGCGAGAATTCATTGAACATTTCCCATGCTTTTAGATTTAGTCTCAATGGGTCTATTTAAATTGCTAATTCTCCCATTCCGAACAAAAGTGGCGGTGTAAGAACATATACATTTGCATAGAACAGCAACTCCAGCCCTGCAGAATATGCTGTAAACAACAGAACGAAAAAGAAAAAAATCATAAATCATAATTGGGATGACAAGGACTGAGCGGTACAAACAACCAACCTGCCCGCTTTAATGGATGCGAACGACGATAAGAAGCTTTCGCACAGAGCCGCTAATGGATAAACAAGACGGGATGATTAATATATTAATACTTCAAATCTAAATTGTGTGGCGTCTGCTCCAGAGACGGGGATCGGCTAAAAGGTACTTCCTGCTGCTTGGTTGCCGTGGGGCTTACGTCATGTCAATTGGAGCCCGAGGCGATGGCAGCCGCTCTGAAAAGTCAACACTGAGAACTGATGACAAGCAATTATTTACTGCTAGAGGGACTGGAGCTGTTGGAATAGTGCCACCGAGGCGAGCTTTTCACACAGGCATCCACAGCACTTTGCATTTGGACTTAAAGAACAGATGTAAATGTTCACTACATGTAAGTTTGTAAATGTGGGAGAGTTAATAAAACAGTAATGGAAATATGATGAATTTTGTAGCTCTGTTTCACTTTCATCATAAAAATGACCAAATGTGATTCAGGGGGACTTTCTAAAACTCGACTAAACACCAGTTTCTATTGTGAGCTGGTTGTGTTATGTATTGACCTTATTCTGCCCCGCCCACTTTTGCCGTTTTTTGCACTTTTGTTGTAAACGCACTTCCGTTTGACGAGAACTCCGTTAAAGCTAATGACGAACGAGGGAAAAGTCTTGCCGCTAAAATGTTACATAAAGTAGGTTGATTTGTGTAAAATGTTTAATGAACACGAGCAACAACAAGTCAACAACGCAACGATTTCCTGGTCAGTCTGAAAACGGCTTTTTAGTCCATGTGGAACTTATTTTCTGTTGAGCTCGTCTGCTCCATGTAAACTAATACAACAGAAACAAGACGGCGGCGCGTACGGCAACTTCCGGAATAAGGTGAATATTGTTAAGCAAGTAAACAGTAAATGAATATTGTGAAAATATGTGAAAACACAAATGCTATTATGGTTACTTTGGCATAAGGAGAGGAAAGTGTGTTAATTTCACACTATTAAACTTGATTGCCTAGATTTTTTGAAGAAATAGATGTAAATTATGTCAACAATATTGAGTATTTTAGTTCAGATCTGTGGTCTGTTCGTGTTCTTTTCTCGTCTCATCTGGGGAGCGCTGCTGCTGCTCCAGTGATGTCTGTGTCTCAGGTGCCTCAAAGCCCACATGTGGACCTTGAGGCCCCCTCTCCCTTCTGCCCCCTCTCCCTTCTCGGCCTCTCCCTTCGACACTTCTCTCTCGGTTCTTTCCCTTCTCCCTTCCTTCTTTTACAGTCTCATTGTTGATTTTCAATATTTGGGAAGCCCTCCATGACAACTGCTGCAGTGATTTTGGGATACATAATGATTTGATTTGATTTGTAGCAGTAAGTTTGTAACTACAGGAGGGAGATTTTGTGGTTATTACTGCTCAATTTAAAAATGCAACAGGAAAATGTGCATTTTGCAGCCCTGAAAAGTACCAAATTGATAAAATGTTCATATTATTATAAGGCCTATAACGAAAATGAATTGAATTGAAAAGTCAATTGCTGTATTAGACACATTTTAAACTATTTGTTACCATACTATTACCAGGCTATTTTCATTCACATACCAGTGTATTTTCTTCTTGGTTTCCCAGAAATTTTATAGATATTAAACACAATCATGATATATAAAATATAATTTCTTATTTTACTTCCTATGGAGTCTATTGTAATTGTATGGAAATTGCTTCGTGATTACGCTTGAATTGTATTCGGCAGTTGTATTTAGAGTAGAATAATCATCCTCTCTAGGGTACTTGCCTAGAGATGACCTTGGTAAGAAGACATTATTAAACTGGTGATAATATGTATAATATTACAAAATAGCAAATTTGTCATGATAGTATTACTGTCATATTACCATCTCATTACCTTTGTCTGTATCAAACATAACATTTTGACTAGACTGGAGATAGAAGTAGATAGAAGTCGAACATTGATTTTTATGTGCCAAGACATGTAATACTAACCAGAGTTGGACTATCAACAAGGGCAAGCAGATGCGTTTTTTGCAGAGTGTTTTCAGCACCACGGACAGCGACAGAAAGCCAGTGCAGTTCTATTGACATTGAGCATTTCTAAAGCTGATTTTTGTTACTTGTTGTATCACATCTTGTAGTGCAGCGAAGGCCTGTGTACAAAACACAAACACAGCACATCTCCACACAGATGACTACTTCTTTGTCAGGTCTAATTATTTTCAAGCTGCAGCCTCTGTATGAATCATTGTACATTTTGTAAACAGCATTTTACCACCATTTTAGGAAGAAGGACTTAAGCTATAGGGACAATTTCACTCATGGAAACTACTAAATTGAATTATTCTTTGATGCCAAAATTGTCGTCTTGCTTAAAATGACGTGACGTATAGTTTAGAAAACTTTTTTTTTTTTTGGGAACAAGATTTATGATTGAAATTATATTTCGTATTTGTACTTTAATTATCGGATTCTGTTGAAAGTTCACATTTCAAAAGTTGAAAGTAAGGAAAGAAATATGAATTGACAAACTGTGTTTGTTTGTATAAATCAAACTTTATTTATAAAGCGCTTTTCATACAAAAATTGTAACACAAAGTGCTTTCCAATTTACATATTAAAAACAATGCCCCGAACCCACCCATTTACATATTAAAAACGATAGCCCAAAACCATTCAAATTAAGATTATTATTCTTACTTAAAATAATTTCATCTTAATCTATTTTATACAGCGTTTGTCTCATTGTCTCTGAGTTTAGACTCAGAGCTGTTTGTTTAGACTTTATTGCACCTGTAATGACATTTGGCCAAGGTTTTTTCAGGTGCACTCATGCTGCGTTCCAGTTGCCCTCGGAGGTTTGATTTTCAGACCTTTAAAATCACACTCTCACATCTCCAATTCCTACTCAACAACAACATTTCAGAACCCTGTGTTTACAGAGTTGGAAAATCCAACATGGCTACACCCTGCGTTTGGATAAAGTTTAATATCAGAGTTAAAATATTGATGTATTAAACTGCGCTAAATACAGCAAAAGCAGAAACTCAGTCAACAATGATGCTTTATAAACTGTCCAGGTAAATAAATTAGCTGAATTGGATCCAGATGTTTGCTAATTTGAACACTTTCCTGATGTGTATTCTTGTTTTGAATGTTTACTGTACACAAACTGTAAGTTACTGCTTAATGTTTTTCCAATAGACAAACAAAACGCAGAAGCTTGGAGGAAATGTCTCTCCAAGATAAGCCTTCTGTGCATGTTTTGGATTGATAGGGGAAGCTCTATTGCCCATAGAAAACCCAATTTAAATTTAGGGTGTGTTAAAACTTGCACATTGACCACAACAAAACAGGGAACTAACAGGGACCAAACCAGGGACTAAATCAGGGCTAAACCAAGACTAGACCAGAGTTAAATTAAGACTAAACTGGGCTCAAAATACAACAAAATCGTGGCTAGTTTGAAGAACCTGGGAGTGGAAAAAGTCATTTTCTCATTACCTGGTCAATTAGATTTAAAGTTACTTGTTTATCAGGATCTGTTTTAATAACAGCTGGATACATTAGCGCTCCTGAGCCCCTGCGTTTTAAACTCGCCCGTGTTTTGACCTGCCGTGTAGGTGTGTGTAATTATACGACTGCGGATGAGAAGTGCTTGAGATAGTGCTGTGGACAATATTATTTTCTCCCAGCAGCCCCCACAGCGGCTACAACGGCGCACCGGGAAAGGTTACCGCTGCAAGGGTGTGTATTGAAATTCAAGTCCACTTCACCTAAAGCCCAAGAGTGGCTGTCTGAAGATTAATGAGCTATTTGGGGAGAGTTCAGCTCTTTCACATGCACATGTCCACATTAGTGATGTAATTAATTTGACTACACTAGGGGTGTTGTCACCTTTCAGTAGCGTGCCTTGCGTCTACGATAAGCAATCCCTAATTAAACGGCGTTAAAAAAAAGGCAGGAAAAAAGAGATTTGACATTTAGAGTCAACATGAGAGAGACCGGTCATGCTTTTCTCCTCAGGCCCGAGTGAAAGGGTTTACGTTGCGATGCGAGTGACTTGAGTCAGTTGCCAATTTTAAAAAAGACAAGCGCCGTTCAGGTTTTTTTTTTTTTTCAAAACGGAAAACGCAGAACATGACACGGCAGTAAAGCAAAACTCTAATGAAGGCACAAGACAGACCCATAAAAAAGGAAAAAAAAGAACTATATCTGGCATTCTCAAAATCAAAATGAGTCAGAATGTTTGTTTTTCTCACTTATTTAACCAACTTTAGACAAAATGAGACAAAAACACTGAACGATTTATGTAGTTTTGGTTATTCATCAAATGGCAAATGTATCGTAAAAAAAAGTGATAAACTGAACGGTTCTACATTTATCGGGGTTATTAGATTTGGAGACGTAATTGCAACAGAAAGTAAACTTGCATCAATCCAATCGACTTTTATTTATTTATATAGTATTTTTCACCATCAGACAGTTCCCAAAGTGCTGAACAGAGACAGAATGACAACCATAATAACTATAATAATACATAACAAAGAAGGAATAAATGCTCTTTACAAATCCTAAAACAATAAAACAAGTCAAATCAAACGTAACACAGCAATAAATACCTCAATAAGAGCCAGAAAATAAAAGTCAGTCACAATCACAAAGTCAAGTCGCCCTTTCTTATCGCGTATACATTTCAAGAAATGTTTAAGTCGGTGAATGGTAATGACTTGGTCCAACAGAATCATCTCCCCATTGTCTTAATTCACCGTTTCCTCCTGCTTTTGAGATTCAGTTCAAACAACATCGTAGCCCTTTATGGCAGACTAATTATTCCAACATAAACCACTGTAACAGTTTGTAGGCCGCTGTTTGAAATGGTTTTACTGTCCCCTAAATTCCACTTTAATTGTGTTGTCCGAATTGTAGTTGGCCGTTTACACTAAAATGAACAGACTCCTGATCAACCGTGAACGTGGAAGCGGTAGATCGATACGCTCACTCACATTCACCACATTTAAACTGGGACTAAATCAAAACTCATCCCGAAACTAAACCTAGACTAGATCAGGACTTGACAAGGATTACAACAGGACCAAACAAAGTCCACATCGGGAGAAAAATTGGCTCAATTTAGGACCAAATAATGAAAAGGAGGAAACTGCAAAATGCGAAAGGAGGAAATAGGTACGGCCCTCGCAAGCCCTTTGTATTCACATACATTTTCAGACGAGTGCACAGATTAGGTAAATACAGCCAATCATAGCGCTGCTTTTGGCTCTTACTTCGTGTTTGTCGAGAAATGAAATACTTAATTATTAGCTGCAGACGGCGCGCGGTGGTCTCATTTTGTCACAGTGTGCTGCTTTTACAATACGCTCTTTGGTGGAAAACACAAAATTGACTCATTTACACACAAAAAAGCATTGATTTTATCCCACGACAATAAAAGATAGACCAGTAAACGCTCTAACTATTCTGCTTTAGTGGCTTCATCGCGGCGCTGTTCTGATGGGTATTGAAAAATGCATGATTTGTTTGCACTTTTTCACTTCCTAATTTGAACGATTTGCTCACTTTTTGAGTCGTCTTGCTTGCTTACGACAACAACAAAGCAACCAAGGACAACTGATGTATACAAGCCTCGAATAACTGCGGCGTGCATTGTCCGCGGTGCTGCTGACCGGTTACTTCGGCAAATGCTCTAATCCTTTATATGAAAATGCAATTATCTCCTATACGTCTCATGCACCAAGGTTAGCTGATTTCACACTTTCCCGCTTGGAGCATACATTGTCATCTTTTTGCGCTTTAAATGCACGCGCGGTGTATGTAATCTGCATAAATGCTACATTAATGGTTGCTCGCGGGCCTTATAAATTGTAAGCATCTATACCACAAGCCGAACGGTCAGCGCAAGCCTCGAGAGACGCAATAATAAAGCAACTCCTCTGCCTTCAAAATGCCACGTGTGCAAGGTGCAAATAGGAAGAGCGAGAGAGAGAGAAAAGGAAAAACAAATTATTTATTTTCCACACATTTGGACTTAATAGACGCATGCGGCGCCTGCACTGGAGGCAGCAAACGTGCTAATGAAGAATTAATGTGTGTGGATGGAACGCCATGAAAGAACACATTATGATTTATACTTTCGCGGAAAATAAAATAATAACAAAATAGCTGTTATCAAAGATTGATTCTGCGGAAAAGGAAAACACGAAGGGATTTCGAGGATTGCACACTGTAGGATTAATGCAGACACACAATACTTAACCGGGACGAGACGCAAGCAGCAAAAAGACAAGTACAAATAGTGACTGTGTAAACGCTCGGGCTGAGGAGGAACGCTGGAGCATATTTTGTCCCCATCTGTCGCCCTGGTTAGTTGCATACAAATGATTTAACGGCTGTTTTAACTCTTTGTGATGAAGAAGTACAGTGTGTTTTTAGAATCAGAAAAGTTTCATTGCCATTAGTAAAGACAGTTGAGCGAGTATATGTTGGAGGAAGTACAATAATGCATGAGCAACTAATAAATCTCGAATAAAATCTCTAGTAGTAGTCTAGAAGTACTGCATTACAGTGTCCATCCTCAAAGTGAAGGTATTTTATGCAGTTTTGGAAAGCAAATGAGTCTTGAGTCAAACTTGAGTCAGGACCAAGGCTGTGTTCACACTTGTCCTTGTTTGAGCCCATAGTCCTCACTGACATGATTTGATCTCGCTTTAGTCTTGGTATAGTCTAAACACACTTAACTAGGACTAAAAAGGTCTAAAGTATATTTCATATGACTGAATCTATGTCTTAACTTGGTCAAATTTATGAAATTTGCTATGTAGACCAAGATTTATTATCGTAAATCCAGACAAAACAATCTGATATAGCTTTTTTTAAGCGTTATCTACAAAATTACCGCTAGATGTGAGACTGAGAACTCAAAGATCAGCGTGAGCGTTCCCAGACGATTTCCGCAAACTGAGAATGACTTTCGGATGGAAGTCGAAACGTCTTGATTTCCTAAACAGTGTGCAGATGACGACCTTTGAAACCTTTTCTGTGATACTTTATAGCTTATTCGAACACTTATCAATGGGCCCAGATAAATGCTTTCCTATTTCAAGAAGTAAATTTCCCTTTCTGCTCTGGCAGACAATTTCACTTGTTTGTAGTCAATTTTAACCAAAAAGAAGTCGGTTTGTGTTAAGAAAGCATGCCTTTGCAGTGTAGGCAATGCAGCTCTAAAAGACTGTTTAAATAAATAATGTTTCTTCTTCCATAAGTTTATTGTGCCAAAACAATACTTTTTACTTCAGTAATAATAGTGAACTTCTCCCATTTTGTTCCTGGGCCTTTCAACCCCATTATGTTTCCTTGTCAATATGCAAAATCCTGTAAAGTTAAATGAATTCTAGCGGTCCAGGAGCCCTGTTTGGTCTGACACCAGTTGCCACACCATATGCTGAAAGCTTATTATAAAAGCTGAAACACTGTTAACTCGAGCTTTAGTTCACTTCTCAGCTCCGTCCGTGTGCCTGCGAGTTTCCATTCTATATCTGAGCAGCTGTTGCCTCTGACCTTTAGACTTTTTCACAAATTCTTTACCACGACGCCTACAGATCAGCTAATTTTAAGCGACCGAGGCGAACGCAAATATTGGAGGTTCATTTTCACAGCGACTGAACTCATAAGAACGCCGCTCCAAGTTTCTGTCAACTTTCTTCCCCGTTTGAATTGCTTCAGTCAAAAATACCAATGACATGACCTTAAAACGTAAAAAGTAAACCTGAATAGACTGCATTTTCATATTGTACTTGTCAACCTTCAAGTCATCAAGTAGCTTTGTGTACTGTATATTAAAGAAAAGGGAATCATGTTCTGCTTTCTCAAGTTTGATGACAAGGTAAATAGACAATGGAAGCTACTGTAGGAGGTCATAGGTCTTGCCCAAGGACACAATGGCAGAGTTGGCAGAGTTAGGAGTCGTGTTATTCATCAAAAACAGTGTTAGAAAAGCAAACTCACCAAATTCATCTTGATATTTGTGGCATTTTTTGCTGTTTGATTTTGGGTGATCAAAAAGTTTATGCATTTGTTTTTGTGTATTTATTGTATTTGTATTTATGTATATTCATTATTATTATTATTATTATTATTATTATTATTATTATTATTATTATTATTATTATTATTATTATTATTAAGCCTGTAGTATTGAAGAAATTAGGTAAATTCAGTGAGCAGGTTTGTTGCTGAGTGAGTCGTGTGAAATGATAAGAAATGTTCCGAACGATTTGACTCAAAATCAAGGCTCTGTTCAGAGAAATGTTTGATCAAACTGAGGCAGGTTTCAAAGAAAAGGTGTCAAAAAATGTACGAAAAAAAGAACTGTTGTTTTCATTTATATTTATCGAACATCACCTTCTCATACACAGTAGTGCAATATACATCTGTTTTTTCTGGTTCAACCAAAGCATTCTGAAACTTTTGGTCATTTACACTTTTGAGGGATGAAGTACAGACATTTCAGCATTAAAGAGGGATTTTTCTTTCTTTTTTTAATTGGGCATTTTAATAAAAACTTGATTATTTGGAATATATTGCAGTAGTTTTGGAATGAATGGTGAACGTCTGCACCGTGTCGTCACTAAAGCAATCGAGACGTGTCCAGAAGTGACACTGAAAAACGTATCCATGCATTTGTCACATCTAGATTAGACCACTGTAACGCCCTGTAAAGCCCTATAAAAAAACTGTCAACGGGTTCAAAATGCAGCAGCAAGATTATTAACAAGTACTAAAAGAAGAGATCATATTTCGCCAGTGTTCGAGTCCATAGGTTTACGTGCACAAAGCAATCCGATCAAACTCAATTTGTCTTTGCCCCAAAACTTGTCAGACCACTCTTGTCCCAGTCCACATGCCGCTAAAAGAATCTGTTAGGGACGCCTTTATTAGCACCGAAACTTTGCAGATCAGATTGCGAACAAAAACGGCGATCATACGTAACTACGCTTTTGGCTGACAGCTCATTTACGTCGAGCATTCAATTTTCAGACACGGGGAACAGCGCAAATGAACACACCGAAGCTCTGGTAGTTTTACTTTCATTTGAACGCGACGGAAGTGAAACAAAACAGCGCGCGTTAGTCCGCGGTGAAGGGATCGTAGTCTCGTCATCTTCGCTGATAAGAGTCCAAACACATGTCATGTTCTTCATCAGACTGCGCTGTTAGATTGCTATGTTTGAGATTCAAATCAAGACACCTCAGTCGTACTTCGCAGGTTTACATGTATTATGACATATTTTTCCTCTAAACGCAGCGACTGTGGAACAATGATGACAAGATATCATTTGCAATCTCTAAGAAAGAACTGGCACAGGCTGAGGCAGCTCCTGAAAGAAGTGTTTCTTTTGCAGACAACAAATCTATTTTTTCTCCATTTGTAGCAACAGTTGCGGACAAATGTTAACAAATTCCCTTTTCATCCCTGGCTGGAAGAGCAGACAACAACTCAAACCCTCCAACAACAACAGAACACTCGTCCAATTCTACCATCTTTCTTCCCCAGCTTGCCCGAAAGGTAAGAGAGTCAGTGAAGAAGTCATGGAACATACAACACAGGAGCAGAGCGGCGCCAACAGCTCGTGGGCCCTGCATGTCGAGAGCCGTGCCCACCACACAGATGGATTGAATCTCTTTTCTGATTAATGTGCTCGCTGAAGGGGAGGGAGTTCAGACAAGGGGCCTGGGCGTTTGCGCCGCGTTCCAAAACAGGTATTCCACTTGTTTGGTCACAGTTTGGAAGGACTGTGCGATCCAGCCTTCCATATCTGACTCTGGGGTCAAGCAGGGAAACGACCGAGTGAATCTGAGTCGAGTCAAAGCCTGTGGATGCATATGTTTAGTTGAGATTGTTATGGGACACAAGAGATGCAAGGTTAAAGTTAAATCTGAAGTGATTCAAAATACATTGGTAAGTGGTTTGCAGAGACAAGCAATATAAAGAGTGAAATGCATTTTACAGTATCATAACTGTTTCGAAAGTGGAGATAAAATGTCAGGGAAGCACAACATATGAAATGTGAACAGAATGGAATTACATCAAACTGAACATTTATGAAAGTTAACCTAATAGTTAATATTAAAGTAGTTGCACGTTAGATTCCTGCACACAGCCACCTGGACGATTACATGGACGTAGAAAGTTATGTTTTCCATAGAAACAAGCAGGTGTCAGGCCTTTACAACTCATGTTTATTGAGAGACTTGCCTCTTCAAAGCAAGGGAGCATGTTTGCAGGTGTTTTAGTGCTTTGAACACGCCCATAATGCCTTTATTTCAGTTTATATATTTTACTGAAATCTTACATGGTGGGGCTTTAGTAATGCATTTGGCTATTTCTTTTATTTTTGGACACTCAGAGAGCATTAGCAAAAGCATCATTCATTCCACAATCGATGGTCGTAAGCTACTACTGTCGCCACAGCTGACCTGGGGCAGACTGACAGAAGTGAGGCTGCCATCGGCCCCTCTGACCGCTGCCACACATTCACAGGGTCGGCCCTACCTAATAAGCAGACTAAGAAGCTTCTTAGGGCCCCGAAGCTACTAAAGGACCCCCAGAGCACCTAAGATTTTATCGCAATGAGATGGAAAATGTTGTATGCTTTTATGTTTTTAAAAACTCTAATGCTGGTGCTGTTATTGTGTTGTTCTTAGCCTTTACACATTATTTTTTCATAGTATTTCCATTTGGTTTAGTCAATAGCTAAGCCCTGGTGAAAATGAATGTGGCAAGTGCCCTAAGAGACGTTCTTCTCATACACACCAGATTCACACAACGTGGGAGAAGTGTCTTGCCTATGGACACGTCGACCTTTGCACTAAAGCCACAGCTGCCGCGCTGTGGCGCATTGCGATTCAGCGCTGGCCCTTCAAAGTTGTAACCAGCTTCGTCTTGTCTCCACAAGCAAGTACGGCCACAATTTCATCTAAATTATTTCTCTCGTCATAGCAACAACAACAATAACTGTCAGATGGAAATATTTGACCACCGTTTCTTCAGCTGCCAAGAAATACTTTTTTCTATTTAAATAACATCAGGTCTGAATATCTGTATCTCACTTTAAAATGCCACTAAAAGAAAATTTAAAGTGCGTATGAGAGGTTTTAATGATTTTATTTTGACTTTATTTAATGTATTAATACCTGTCGTGAATATAAATGATAGTTTTACACCAATCAAGTAGCTGTTTGTGGAGAAAAGTTGAAAAATCTGTTGAAAATTAGAGGAAGTACACTAATTGATGACATCACACAAGGGAGAGGTTATGCATAATTTACAAAAAACAAACTACTTGTTTTGAACCTTTGAACTTTAAAAAAAAAATAAAGGCGTTCACATTTATTTTTGTTTGTCAAATTAAAAAATGTGACATTAGATGAGTTTTGGCTCAGTGTACAGTGTTGTTACTGTGGGGATTTCCTAGTGTGATGTCATAATTTACAACCAGGAAGTAAAAATAAAAAGTAAAAATTGTAAAACTGGTATAAAATTTTTTAAGAATTTTAGCTAATTTTGAAATATGTTTATCTGAATTGCATTTTGATTAAATGAGTACGCCAAGCTGTCATGGGCCCTTTAACATTTATTTAAAGTAAAACCCAGACCAGACTGGCGCTGGCATGCTTTCTTCCTTAGAGCTTTGAGTGGATCATGTATATATATAAAGAAAAAAGAAAAATCAATATGCATTTTCTCTCATACGGTGGATGAAAAAAGCCGCTCCTCCATCACAGCCCAGTGACGCGGTGAGCTCCGGAGCGGGACGCCAGGACCAATGGCCATCAAAGCCCAGAGACAGTGAGGCTTATGTGGGCAGAGTCGTGTTTCCTGTGGCCCCCTGCAGATGAGGCTGGACAGTGTGCGCTCGCCTTCGCTCCAGATCAAGCTCCTGTCCCGCACGAGGAGCCGATAGGCTGTGTCACATCCAGGCTGCGCTGAAAAAACACGCCGAGGAGCCTTTTACGTACAGGAGCGTGACGTGTGTCTCCGGGGTAACTGATGGAACTGGACAGTACATGAAAACGAAACAAGCTCGTCTTTCTGGTTCGTTTTAGTGTGGGCCAAGTATAGCTACCTGAAGAATAAATGACTAAAGACATGTCCTGTGCATCGATCAGTCGACTAAAAGTACCCTGAGAACATATTTTAAAAAGATCAGACTCAATCACTCAAAAATAGTCATGGAAAGATAAAATGATAGAAAGGGTGAGGGTATTTAGTATTTTCTGTATCAATAATGCCATTGGTAACGCTTTAGATTAAGGTTCCATAGTAAACTATTTATAATGCAGTAATAAGCACTTGTTATGTGTTTATAAGCACTTATAAGGCATTTACAAGCATTTATTAGCTTGATAATTGAAAATAATGTGATATGCAGCTCATTGATGCTCTGTACATGTGGTTTATTCACTCAAACGTGTTTTGGCTGATGGATTATAAACCTGTATAAGGCGTTATAAGTGCATAAACAAACTATTAGTGCTCATTAACATCTTATAAATAGTTTACTAAGGAACCTTAATCTAAAGCGTTATCATGCCATTTTATTTTGCCCTTGTCAGTGATTTTGAATGTTGTATTTTGTACTCTCATAGCCGAAAGTGTGTGTGTGTGTGTGTGTTTTTTTTTAACCAGAAAATGCACCATTTCTCCCAGAAAAAAAACAAAAACATATTGCAATTACACATTTTTTATACACATGTTGATTTCCTGTGTGTGCACTGGAACAACATAAGAACAGGAAAAGAAAAGACAATGACATAATTTCACACAAAACACCCAAAATGGGCCGAACAAAATGATTGGCACCTTTTCAAAATGTATTTAAGCATGTGATGCACGTTTAAAAACACCTAAGGCAAGTATCACATGTGGGCAATATAAAAATCACACCTAAAAGCAGATTAAAAAAGAAGAGAAGTCTCCACATTGTGTGTCTGTGAGTGCAGCACTAAGCACGGAGAACAGAAAGAGAAGAGAACTGTCTGAGGACTTGAGAACCAAGGTTGAGGAAAAATATCAATATCAATCAAACATCAATAGTATAAGCACACATTTACGGTTGGAAAAATGCAACTCTGAACAAAAAATAAATAAAAACATCAAAGTTACAATCTGGTTTTGAATAAAATGACAAACTGCTGTTACATTTAAATGTCACTATGAAAAGGAAGGGCTTGATCAGTTCTGCACTTTTGAACAGGAAGTCGATGGCCTGGTTTCTATTATTAAGCCATTTTAGATCAATATTGCAGTTTACAATGAACAAAATGTAAAATTATGATCTACTTATGTTATAGTTCAACACCAAGCTAGCTAGTATACCATGTAGTATTTTTTGTACCGATAGTATTTTATTTTGCAATTAACTCTCATTTTGCATTTTGTTTTGCAGTGCTTTCAGTGACAAACAACATACTTTTTAATTTATTTTTACTTTATTCTACTACACAGTACAAGCATACATTTATGGATAGAAAAAGAAGAAAATGGGCAAAGCAACGTTAAACTGAAGTTACAATCTAATACTAAATGCATTATAAACATTTTCTGTCGACTCAATCTCAACGATAACACCCAGAGATCACAGACCTAAATATATTTATACGAGTTGTATCCACGCCGGTTTCCCTCAGCTCCGGCAGCCCCCCGACAGCCGTCTCCGCAGCGGGGGGAAACAACTGTAGTTTTCGCCGCCTGGCCCACCTAATACTCCGCTGACACACATTCCCTCTCTGCACAGTCGCGTCTTTAAAGATCCCGCTTCCTCCTCTGAGATTAGCGGTGGGTAAAGATGAAAAATTGCGTTTTCAGTGCGCTGACATCTAATCTGTTTGGCGAGCTTTAATTTCCCCCGACGACGTGAAGAGCCGGTGGGCCACGGGATCACCACAGACACACTTTTGTCGGAGGACAGGGGGACAGTGCCAGCACAGGGCCGTCCCCAATTTTCGTCGCAATAATGGCCCGTAGCCTGAGATGGAGAATCAATGTAACCCAAGTTTTGAAGCGATCGCACACTCTGTAAGGTGTAATATTACATAAGTCTGTTTACTCAGCGCAACACTATTTTTTACAGCATTCACTTCATGTATTTTTGAAGATTTTCTGTCCCAAAGGCTTTACTTGACTGGACAGCTGCAGCGTGAGATGAGGAGCAAGAGTAGAGACATTCAGCACCACATTGCAATAACTACACCTTAATTTTCCTTAACAAAGACTGAATTCTCAATGAACACATAGTTTATGAAGCATGATTCAGGCTTGGTCACAACTTAATTAAGGTTAGGGTTAAAGTATTAAGTGGTTACTAAGCCTGAATCATTCTTAATAAACTATTTCTTCAAATTGAATTAAGTCTTGGATTGCATGCTTTACTAATAAGTGTAGTTATTATAAAATGTTACCAGATATTCAGAAAATGGTTGTATTTGTATGAATTCTTACCTTGTTAGCAATGTTTCCTCATTAGTGTGAAGTTGTAATTTGATCGATTCCTGCTTGAGTGCTCTGAAAATGCCCGTTTTCACCTACCCCCTATCCCCTCCCACATCCCTGTGCTTAAAAACGAAGACTCTGAGTGACACATGTAGGTTCTAAAATGTAATATAGCCACTTTTCAAAAATAAAAATATGTAAATGAAAATCTGCTGCTTCTTAATGTGAAAAGTTATGGCTTATCAGTTCTGCAGTTTAAACAGGAATTCAATGGGCCTGTTTCTAAAGCCATTTTGGATCGAAATGATGATCCACTAATGTTTTGTTCAATTCAAGTATCTGAAAAAAAAAAATCATATGGGTTTTTTTTGTTTTTTTAACCATTTTCTGTTCAATAATACCATTTTATTTTGCAGTTGTCTCTCATTTTGAAATTGCAACAAGTCAATCAAACAAACTACAACTAATTGATTATAGAAATAGTTGTTTAGTTAATAGTTAAATAAATCAAATAAAATGACACAGGGAATGTATAAATGTTGTATTTTTGGTTGAAATTTCCTCACTTAATCTTCATCTGGGTCAAATTGAGTAACTACGCATCTCACATTTTCAAGCCTTCTGCATTCTTAACAACAAATCATTTATTTATTCATTAAATTATTATTAGTTGCAGCCTATACTACTACTATATTTATTTAAGTACCCATTGCTCCGTACAATCCTTTAATTAGATCTACTTATTCAGCACCATCCCAAAACCAGATTCCTGCGACATTGTGCATTTTAATTACGAAACTATGAAAAAAGCCAACTCAAAAAGCATATGTAACTTAAAGTTTGTGTAATAACTGTGTAGAATGTTCTAAAGTCTAACTCAGGGAGGGATTTTCTCTTTTGGTTCAACTGGTTTCACTGGAAAGTCTGTAAACACACCGATATCCAAAACATATTAGCCCAACGACGCTGTGACATTTGACCGCTGCAGTCTTATTGTAAAAGGCATATTTGTCCATCAATAAATCCTCTGTAGCCCCGACAACTCCATTTGACGGCTCAAAAATAAAGCCATTTTTCATCCTGACAGGTGTAATGGAGCTAAGTTATTGGCATAATGTCCCAGACGAGATGAGTACCACAGGAGTTTCTTGTTGGCTTCTCGCGGAATGGGTGTCATTTAGCTTTAAATTATATTAGCATGCTCGACACCCCTGACATCGCGGTTTAGTCCCTCGCACCCCCCTCCCTCCCACGCTCCGTCGACTCATTTTTCAATTTCACTAAATCAGAATGATGTTGTCAAATCGCCGCCTTGTCTCGGAGATCCATCGCTCGGCTGCGGTAAGTGCTGGGTGCGTTTCGGTGGAAAGACGGATAACTGATGGATTTGGGGTAAAAATAAGAAAAAAAAGAAAAGAGAGGTAGAAGCCCAGAGATGTATGGATAGGACGGGTCTGAGCAGGGGCCGCTGGGTGACTGGATCTGATCTCCGTTCGCCCCTGACGCCTGTCGCAGAGGAGTCCGCTGTGATTACACAACGCTAAGCCCCTCTGCTGAGATATCTGCCTGATAAATATACTCAGGGGCAAAGTGCAAGTAAATAGAGCGGGAGTAAAGGATAGTGTTGTATCAAGGGACCGCAGATTTACAGAGGTGCAGTGGCCGTTGTGTTTGCGCTTTTCTTGACGTATGTGGAGGATCATCGTTGTCGCGTTTTCCATCAATTTAAAGTTACAATGAAAGGTAGACTGCACATTTCACTGAAACAGTCAATGGAATCAGATTTAAGAAAAAAATGACTCCTCCCTTCAGAAAGATATAAGGCAGTGACTCAACAGTTCTTTTTCAGATGAAATGAAGAAGCTACTTGGATGAGCGTAACGTAACTCGTAAACTCAATTAAAACTTTTGTCGATTAAAATACAAAAAAAACATCTGTTTGTCCCCCTGATGAAGGCCATTAGGCTGAAACGCGTTGGGGCTCATTGAGGTCAATAGAGACATGCCATAACTAATAAAGGCATTTTAAATTTGCCTTGGTTTTTTTAATGCAGCTACAATCCCTTTACCAAAGAGCACCTCTTTTACTTCTTTTCGCTACTGTCTGGAGCTCCACGAAGCGTGCCTTGTTATCCTTTGTTTTCAAAACTTTTGTCCGGTTGAGAAAATGCAGTTTTATTTTTGCTTCTCTCTCTACCTCTTTTGTATAAAATTTGGGTTGAGATGACTTCCTGGTTGGACATGGGAATGACGCTTCATTTCCCCCCAAACTACTTATGCAACATGACAGCCTTTGCATTGGTGGCTATGTCAGCAAAATAACTTTAACCTGAAAACCCTGACCATTACCCCCCAAAACATTAGGTTAAGTAGGTTAAGGTTAAGTTAAAGAACAGATCATTTGGTTGAGTTGAGGACTTGGGGCAGGTAAGCCAACCGGGTCTCGGCAGAACTGCCACTGACATGACAGACGTATTCATGGGTCTGAGGCAAATTATTTCCTCCTGGTTTGTGAGGGCCTTTCCCCGTTCATAATATTTTGATTTGAATTGTGATACTGCTATGGCAACGAAGGACTGTTGCCATGCCAAATCCTTCAAATCGGGCAGGAATCCTTATGCCTGAAACCCACAATGGTGGTTTTCAGATTCTAGAATGTGATGATGTCGTACTCCCAGACATTGTATTTTGCCATGAAATAACCAAAAGGCGCATTCCCAAGTGTTGAAACTGAGCATGTCTATAGACCTAAAAATGTGCTTTTTTTTTTTTTTTTTTTAATTACAGTATATTCATTTTAGCTGCCCCCAACCATATTAAAAATGACTGTCCATAGAATCTTGTGATGTCATCTGACAAACAGTAAAAGGTTCCATCAGCTCATATTATTTAATGCAGATGGTGGGCAGCTAAAATGAATATAATCAAAAACTGGTGAACACCAATTCTGTTCAACTGCTGCCTAGCAACCATATTGCTAACAAGGGTCAAAACGTAACTAGATTGTACAATAGTTATGATTAGACAAATAAAAATCCCTGATAACGCCTGTATTTATTAAATACATTTTTAAACTGTCAGGAAAAAGTGTTACTTGTCTGTAAATTGTTCTTGCAGTTTGGATGGAAATGTCTGTGTTGATAGGATCTCAGGAACTCCATGTGTTCAACTTTTCCCCCACAAACTGCCACTTGACAGATGTAAAACTATAATACATTTTCCACCAAACAAAGCATCAATAGAAAATTGTGAAAACTTGACAACTTATTTGCTAAATCTTTGCAAAACGTGGCTTCAAAATTTATAGACTGTATTTTTTCCCGTGACAATTCTACATGCTACGTTTTCTTTGACAAAAATGAATCACTCACGTAGTAATTTTGATCGTGCATATTTTCTCTACATGCAAATTTAGATTAGTTTGAATCTCTGCAGTGGTGAAAGAAGTACTCAACTTTGTTGCAACTGCAGGACCAAAAAACATATAAATGTAAAAGTATTGCATAATAAAAATTATTGAGTAAAAATAATGAATCTCCGGTTTAAAAATTTCTTTAAGAGTTAACGAGTTGTTGAAGCATTAGAGCGCGATTTATATAAGAATTGTACTGACTTTGGGTCAACAGTAACTCAGCAACTCTTAATCTTAATTACTGATATTTTTTGGATTCTCAAAGCTCCATGAACATGCTAAAAAAACAAACAAACTTCAAACCATATGAAAAGTACTACTTTTAAAACCACAGCCACACAAAACCACTACTTTTCCTTGTACTTTATTACTTTCCACCACTGAATCCCTGTCACGCCTTGATGGATCCCTGCCCTCCCCGTGCACTGTTCACTTGTCGCACACTTTCTCTATCGCGACGGCCGTACATTCCCGACCCGCTGTTCACAAATCAGAAAGCAAAACACCTCTCGGGCCATCACTCATCTTCACGTCCGCGCCAGCTCGAAGGATCCCCGTCTCCGGCCGCGGCGCGAGGGGAGGGGGCGGCGTAAATGGCTGCGATTCGATCAGATGCACGGGCTGAGCGGTGGTACTGTCTGTCAGGTCGCGGCAGAGTGATGGCGGGTCTCCGGTGGGGCGCGGGGGCATTAAGCATGTCAGGGATTAGCGCCGATCTCCCCTCCATCACCTCCCGAGCACTCGGCCCCGTCGGTCGAGGCCCAGGTACGGGCGCCGTCCTCCGGCCCTCTCGACGCCGGCGGTTGTTAGGGTGATGCACGGCCGCCGATCCTTCATCTCGCCACGGATGGCCTGATGGATACGCCACAGCCGCGGGGTTTCTCAGGGGGTGGGGGTGGGAGGTCCCATTAGAAACAAGGGGATGACAGGCGGGTGAGAAAGTATGATTTAGACTTGGGAGTGCGTGCCGAGGCTAAGAGGGCGGGGTTTTTGTGTCGCCGGGCTCAAGGTTCAGAGCCTTCACAAAAGACAATTACAGAGTTCTTACTTATGGCTGAGAAATGCAAAGGAATAAAAAGAGAAATCAAAAAGGTATTGAAATGTTTTTCCGTACATTGATCAATCAAATCAAATTTTTCGATTCGGTTTTATTTTGTCTTACTGAAAACAAAAATGAATATGCATTTCTTGAACATAAACATGACTTTTAATCAGTGCCATTTACTGTGAAAAAAAGTCAAAATTCTTCTTCTACAACCTGAATTCTGCTCCAAACCACAAGCTCTTACTGACAGGAGATCCAGGCAAATAATCAATTAGAGATCTTGATCGCAATTAAAATACGGTTAATTGCACAACCCTAGTTCCCGTAAAAAAACTAAAATGAGGAGGGACTTTCATGCGCACGGAGCTCAACAGTCCTGCTCGTTTCTAGGTCTGCTGTGGTTCCAGAGAAAAAATCCCCTATTCATTTTTACCTTAATTTTGTGTTTCATCCAAATATAAAGACATAAAGGATTACATTTCTTGCACAGTCTTTCTTAGTACCAATGATATAATTACAGTATTGCAAGGTTTGGTCCCATTTTGCAAAAATTGTAGCGTGTGTGTGAGTTTGAAATCATGATGGAGGCTTATTAGCTATTTGCGGTAACTAATGTCCATAATGGGGTTCTTTTCAGTCCAAAAAAACCAAAACAAAACATGTGTTAAACTTAGAATTTGGTGAAGTTAAAACTAAATATAGGTTTTCTGCTGATTTGCCCTGAGCAACTTGTTTTTCTTCTTGTTTAAGAAAGTCTACGGGGAAAATGAATGAGACACTTCCAGAACAAAGTCACTGTTGAGCTTCATTCGCAGCTCGGATCACATGGATGAAAGACAATCAAAGTAAAACTCAAGGATTGTACTACCTTGTTCTTTCCTTAAACCACTTTCAGACTTTACAACTGCAAACTGGACAGCTGTATTTTTATGTATTTATATTTTTTGCTAAAGCATTTACCAATCCCATATATTCACTAATAGAATGGTCACGGACACAAGGAGGGATAAGAACTTTGTGCAGCTTTGTGCCATATATTCAGGGGCGTAGCAACAAATTCTGGGTCCCATGTACAAACCTTTTCGGTGGGCCCCTAACACATCATTTAAATGTGATTTGTCTATCCCAGCAAATGTGTTTTTATTGTGATTTCTTTAACTTTTGCTTGAATATACATCCGATATTTCTACATACACTTAGACGAGACATCTTGTGTAGCTACTGCTTATATGATACGGCACTGTTTTCCATTTGCAATAACTTCCAGACAAACTTCACAAACGTCTCAAAACGTATCATTATAAAAAGAATATAAACTCACTGTGAATTATAATTTCTAGTTTTATTTACATTCACTATGCGAGCGATAATTTTCCACTTTTTTAAAGGGCTGATTTGGCCCTCAGATCACATGCATTTTGTGGACCCCTCCCCTGTCCTGGGCCCCAAGGAAACTATACCCTTTACTCCCCCAGTCTGACGCCCCTGCACATATTAAAGACTTGATTCGATCTTGATTCATGATAAATTTGTATTTGTTTAAGACTAATAAAAGTGTAGCATTAAATTACCACGAAGCACAATGCCAATTTCATATTTAGTTACCATGCTAATTCTATACTGTTTTAAATGAAGTGCCACCGTTGTTATTATTGCTTTCACACCATGCAGATTCCATTCTGGGATCTCAATAAATGTGGAATATGTTGTGAGGCCTTAACTGTGAGCAATGCCTTGTAATAAAGCTACTATTTATTCACATTTTTGTACTTTATATGATAAATTATGCCGAGAAGCGCAGATGAATATGAAAAATGTGGTTGTTAGGTAAGTCAGGTAAAAAGCACACCCTGTCTCAATACAAGACCTACTTTAAATTTCAAATCATTCGGAGCCAGACAACGCCATCCCCGCTATCAGATCCTTGTACTGTGAGAGAAAAAGTAATTAATTTGACTTGCTTAACCTTCCCTTTCACTGCAAAACTCGACAACAGTGTGCTTTTCAATTGTTGATCACCAAAATTAAAATTACAAGCTACTAAACAACCTTGTTAACAGCCGAGAGAAGCACGCATCAGCACTATTTGTCTATGATAATGCAATAAAAAAATACTGCTTACCCTGGCCAACTTGGAAACTCATAAACGGACCCACATATACGGCAGTGAATGGAGTGTAATAATGAATAATCACAAAGTCATAATTACCTTCTAACAACCCTTTTCTCACTACAGAGCATCTTTGTGATTGAAGTCCACCCACATTGAGTTAATTGCGTTTATTCCCAGATGCCGCAAATACGCAATTAAAATGCAGGCGTTCTACACAGGCCTGCAAAATCATCAATATGGTGCACAGTTAAAAATAGGGCTGTGTTTGCTTCTCAACTCAAGTATTACAACTGTGGATGAAGGAGGCAAGACGGAAGGTTTTTTAAGTACGGATGGGTTGAATTTACATAATATTTACAATGAAAAATGTTCATTTGTAACTTTTAAAGTGGATTCGACATGCGTGTGAACCCTCCAACGTGGATAGTTTAGAAGATAATGCTGCGGTATCTGGTTTTCAAACTGCAAAAGGCGGAAGTAGTCAGGCATCTAACTCGAACTCAGACGTTTTGAATTATATGTGCAGGGCTTTACAACAGCTTTTTCAGACCGTGAAGTGAAGCTGGGGTGGACAAGCGCAGCCAATCAGAGCTATGCTTTCAGGTCTTACTTCCTGGTTGAAGAAATAAAATATTACTGCACATAGTGGTTTCATTTTCCCCTCAAAAAAGTCAGGCATGACAGCTTTAATGACCCTTTAAACTATTCATTCAATTTGGAATGTTGGTTCCTTGGTGCAGAATATTTTATTTAAGTGATATTTGGACCATAATCCACTGACTAATCAACCACTAGCTTCATTAGTGTGCTCTAATTTGCAATAGTTTTTCTATATATTTTTTTAAAATACAGTTTTGAAAAAAAGTTGAAAAAAGATTTGTATTTACTGTATTTAAATAATAACAACATTGTTAAACACTTTATAACAGAGTTGCCCTTTTTATTATCTAGTTTTTCAAATATTTAAAACAGAAGACGAACACAAATTATACATACATACAGTATATACAACATAAAGTCCTATTTTGTCCAAACCAAATCAAATTAGTCAATTTTCCAATTTAGTCAGAATGTTTTTTTAAAAATTATATTTCATGTCACAAATGTCCATCATAATTTCGATTCTGTCTTTAATCGTTGGTTCCGTTTATGTCATCCTTTTTTTCTTTTTTTTTTGTAATGGCCTTCATTCCTGCCACTTAAGTATGCCTTAAATGTATCCATTTATTGTATCCATGGCAGGAGTTTTGAGATACATAGCTCTGAAGTCAAGTGGGGTAGCGATGTCAAAACAGTCTGCAGTGCTCTGGTAATCTCATTCCAAGCTTTCTGTAGAGCAGAGGGCGGAGATAGGGGCGGGACAAAACAGAAATCGTACGAGCATTGACACCTCAAACGCAAGACAACGCGCGATCCCTCAAACTTGCACAAACGCCAACGACCAGGGAACACTTACAACACGGTTAGCAGCTCATAATGGTCGGTTTTGCATAACGCGCCTCCTTTCTACTCTTCAGTTACAGAGGGGTAAATACTTCAAGCACACTCTTAATAATGCAGCTCGTGGAGGCAGGTTCAGTCAGAGAAGTGCTGATGATGCAATGTGCTGACCCAAATACGCTACTCGCTCCCAGCAGACTGTGCCAGCTGGGGCCGTGTTGTCTCCTCTGCCTCTTTCACCAGCCCTTACTGTACCCCCTTCCGTTCAGTCCGGGCGCAAAAGAGGGCCCCCTCGCTGTCCTCGCGAAGCCCTTCTCGTCCGTGCGGCTCGATCGCACTCACATCATTGACTGCGTCTCCTTCAAGTGTCATCCTCAGTACTGTAAAACGTCCATTAGGAGAGGGATCGGCTGTTGTGTACGGCTGAAATAAAACGCAACCATGCCCGTGTCGTGTTGCGCTGAACCAGAAGAGACAGGGTGATGATGAAACCGCTCGCCTCTGAGAGAGAACTGGACCATTTTAAAGTTCTGTGGTAAATTCTTCTGCCCTACAGGGGAAAGAGAGTCAGAATACAAAACGGACCAGAGTTTAAATTGGAGCTGGAGGGGAGGCTAAACAAATGGCAGAATGTACTTTTTAACAGTGAAAAGGCTAATGTTTTGACCTGGTTTAAGGTTAATATGGCTGTGATTTCTGGGTTTATACGCATGAAACAAAAACGGGCACGAAGTTTCAAAAAGTGATGCCATTATTCAACCCCAAAGATGCAATTCAGGAGTGCCCCAGGGTTCAGTTCTTGCACCTGTTCTTTTTGCTTTGTACTTCCTCCGACTGAGCGAAATCTTTAAGAAACATGGCATTCAATACAATTTTAATGCATACAGTTGTCAAATTTACAGAAAAGTAGCTCCAGGCTTACAACTTTTAAAGTCTGAATGAGGACAAAACTAAGGTCACAGAGTTGAGCAACATAGACCACTTCTCGGACTTAGGGCCCAATTCCACAACAAGTAAAACTGTATCAACTTTGGCATCACAATTAGCCATCATTTTAAACTTGAAAACTATGTCAATGCAGTTATCATATCTGGCTTTCATCACATAAGGTTTTTATCCAAAGTTAAACCTTGTTTTTAATCTTTAATTCTTACAAACAAGTCGTGCAGGCTTTTATCTAATCTCTTTTATGTTTTGTGTTTATGCTGCACTTTGGAAATTGTGCTATGTAAATATTTGAGCCATAAGATTATTATAGCAAGAACCAATGCCTAAAAAATCATGATATGGTTCCACAGACCTTCTTTTAAAAACATTAAAACCCCAATGAGGTACAAAACAACTGCCCTCCTTTTGAAATTATTCCAGAAAGTTTACTTATTGTAACAAAAATAATGATTTATCACTTTATTTACCACTCAAGGCTGAGCGGTGGTAGCGTTGCTGTGGATTTCCTTTAAACAAATGTATTCAAACTTTTCCCTTTTAGTGAAATGCCCTTTGAGTGAATGATACGCTATTGAGCAATAAGACATAAAACACAATTCCTGGGCCGTGTTGTGCCAAAACGGTGGAGACATAGAGGGTGATGATGAAACCACTCGCAGCTCGCTGACAGACGAAGAAAATGGAGCAGAAAACGAATCAGAGATGAAATAACTTTTGATCAGCTACACGAGATGTTGCCATGTAGCTCGCTGTTCGACCATGAATCCCACGCTGGTTAACTACAAACGTTACCAGTTGACCAATTTCTCGCTTGTTGCTCTTACAAGACAGATGAAATGTTAGCCCAAACAAGCACAATAGCCCTTTTAAATTAGCCTTAGGGAGGTGAAGAACGAAGTAATTTCCATGTACTGTAGCTTAATAACCTGTAATGTCATGGATTGTATTGCTCGCCCTAATCCACCACCTCGACTATAGCAGCAGAACCGTAAGCCTCCTCATTCTTTCTGACCATAGTGTTATGTATTACATTCTTCATTAGGCATGTCCATTGTTCATCCAGTGTCTCAAGGATTCTCAAGTGCCGTGCTTCTCAACCTGTGGCTCAGGACCATTCCCAGTTTGCCAAAAAGTACTGCTGATGAATTGTTTTGACTATTTCTTAGATCCGCTTTTAGTCAATATTGATGGAACTCTGTGGGGAGTTGTGTTTTGATGTGATATTGTCACTTTCAGAATGCAAAATGAGGTTATTACATTACTTCTGAAATTAAAATGTCGGGGGGCGTAAGGTGTGGCTTGTTGGCTGGGGTTAAAGCTAACTTTTTTGTTGTTGTAAATGAGTGTATTTTGTGTTCTCCACCAAAGAGCATCTTGTAAAAGCATTTTTTTTTGTGACAAAATTAGAGAACTGCACATTGTCTGCAACTAATAAAGCATTTTATTTGTCGTCAACCTGGAAGTAATGGCTCAAAGGAGCACTGTGATTGGCGGTGCTTGGGCGGATGCTTAAATTTCACTTCGCCGTCTGAAATGGCTGGTGTAAAGCCTTAAAACCTAAAAAATGAATGCATTTGAATACAATATTAACAACGTGCCAATGGTTTGTGAAAGCTATAAGATAGTTAAATAGATTTTAATATCTACTTCTGGATTTGCAGTGTGAAAATCCGCTACCCCAGCTTTAAGTGAGCAGTATCTGTCTTGCTAGCATCCCTTGCTCTGCTCTGATGTATTTAGATTTGGGCTCTTTTTAAACATTATTAACCAGACAAATATCAACTAAGCAGCCTAAGCAGCTTAAAATAAAAGCTTTTTTCTCTCTTTATTTCACAATGCTCTTGTGTTGACGATATATTTTCGCATTAACCAAACCTTGAAGTGTTAGATTCCTTTGTCTTTCTCATGACGCAGAGTTACTGAATGTGTACTTTCTGGCTTGATTTGAATTATCGATAATAGTATTCTGCGTAATGTTCGATTGTCTCTCTTTTGTTAATGGTAAATAAGCCTTCCTCGCTTGAGTCATCTGTGAGCATTTTTGTCTTAAACTAAACCATTCACTTGTATTTAGCTTTGTTCGGAGAATCAAAGAGAGCGCTAAAGAAAGGGAAATTTGTGAAAAGCAGCAACACATAGTTTCAAGAACTTTGAAGCTTACGACTTTGCAGATAGAGACATTGGCAAATGGACTTGTCAGGAGGGAATTTTGTCAAGGGAATGGTTATTTTTGAGAGGAGATGAGGAGGCTGTTGGTTCTGCGCCTCACGGATTGAATAATTTCCATGCTTTGTTCTTCCTACACATGATCTTTGCCAGGAAAGATGAGGAGACTTTTGGTTCTCCTACTGTGGGGAAGGTAGAGGTTATTTGCGACACTGGTGGTATGCTGGAATTGACCGACAGCAACTGAATGATGCCAAGGCCAAGGAATGTGTTTTGAGTGTGCCACCGATTGTATCAACAGTGTTAACCTGCTATGAGGCGAATAAATACGTTTGTAGAATCATCCTTGCCCGAGGTAGATTGAATCGGTGACATTGCAACATCAAATTAACTAGAGAATGTAGAACTTTATGGCTCAATAACTCATAAAAATATATTCCTTAGAGAGCCTTCAAACCCGAACTGTAGAAAGCAAATCACTGTGTATGAGTGATTGTATTTTGTTTCTTTATTGCTAAACCAGTGTAGTCTATCGCTAAGAGGTATGCATATAATTGCACAGACACACTTATTTTCTGGATGGATGCCTTTGTGATATAATAGTTTCTCAATTTATAGCTTCTGTTTTCAGCAACGAAGAATCAAGTAACATGACAACTTTGAGATTTTAAACTTTTTTTGTTTATCTTGCAGACATTTTCTAACCTAATGCTTAGACGCTGATATGGATCGAACACCTGATATTAGATGTTTTTGGAGCGCCAGAAAAAGTTGTTGCAATGTAGTAAAAGGAAAGGGAAAGTTAGTTGTTGACAATTGAGTATACTTTGTTACGTTGGAAAGATCTATCCTCATTTGACCCATTAGTAGTGTGGAACCCTGGGATCTAGCTTCAGATCTTGAGCCAGGATCAGGTTAGGAGTACTTTGCTGGAGAACTGGCTGATTAAAAACCCATCCAAGCACTGGGAGAACCTAAAAGTCCGCACAGAAAGGCAGTACACATCCTTTAATCAAAATGAGAGTGCCAGCCACTCTACTACGTGCAACAATTAGGCATGAGAGGAAAGGATGCAGACGATTGTTCTAAGCATACGCCAAGATTTGCCCCAAGGAAAACATAGTCTTTTAATGATTCAACTAATAATTCAATCTCTATTTTACTATTAGCGTAGTTGGAAAACCACCTCCAACAAGAGGCTGTACATCTTCATTTACATACTTGATAGAGCTGCAAGTCTCTCGGCGCCTCATGGATTGACTAATTTCCGTGCTTTGTTCTTCCTACACATGAACTTTGCTGGGAAAGGGCATAGTTGAAGAAATCTATGTATTTTTCTACAATTAGAGGCACAGGGTAGACTTAATCATCACAGCTTGTGAGTTGTATCGTTCCGTGCATTTTTAAAACTGGCTCACAACAAGTAAAGGCGGAGTTTGAAGCGTTTAAGCACGTCACACCAATCACACCGTTTTGCACACTTCTACTTTAAATCTGCTTATTTCTAAACAGGAAGATGATATACGGATACGTTTCACATCATGTCACACTCTCATATTGTAAAAGATACCATGCTGCCAGGTTCTTGGTGATACACAGCCCTGAAATGTACTCTGCTTTATTCCTCGCTACAAACCCTCCCCCAAAGAGAGAAGAAAGAAGAAAGGCGAGAGGATCAGCTTTAGAAATGCTGAGGCTGGATTTTGTTTCCTCTTTGTACAAAAATAAATACAGAACTGCAGAGAAGACCGTAATGAGTGAAACGGCATGAGTCAGTCTGGAGAACATGCAGAGACGTGTGCAGAAACAATGTGCTTTTGTTTTTAGGCCTGACAAAACGCTGCTAGGATTGAGGCTACTGACAATGTGCCAGGGCAAGGGAAACTTCACTGTACTAATTCACTTCCAGGAATTAGACAGTGCCACCAATGGTATATGAAGGTCAGGTGCTGGACTATGTACACGCTCGATCTCCAAGGCCATTAGTGCTTACTTAGAAAGCCATTAATGTCCATTATCATAATTACCTTCATTACCTTCCAGAGTGAATTCTGCACAAGTTTGAGGTAGGACTTTTGAGTGTTGACACTTTGATCACTCAGTCCCCCATTTTACACAATTTTTCGTGAATTTATGCATAGTCCTGTAAGAATCATAAGTTGTTTTGTTTATTATGTTCAAGGCGAAACAAAATGATGTGGTATTATGTTTTACACTGTATTGAGCACAAATAAGCGTTAACATTATTTGCACTGACGAGGTGAATAGATTAAGAAGAAGAAAAAAAACAAAACACATAAAAATCAATATTAGTGTTCGCAGGTTATTTTAATGAGTGTAATGTTTTGTCTTTACTCAAAGTTGAAGCCAATGAAATGCTTCGTTTGTCCAGATGTGGTCTACAGTACAGTTCAAAAGCGATTTGAACACCAGAAAAAATAGTCCAAACATTTGTAAAACCTAATCGGGATCCAATAAACAAACAAGTAAACAAATTGCCTGGACACATACATAGAAATCCAGATGTTTCAACGTCCATCCGAAAGTCATTTCCAAGTTGAGGGAAATGGTTTGAGAAGCCAGCATTTATACTCTCCTGAGCTCAAATTAGACCAGACCAAAGTGGAGGTCCAATTTTCAGTAACTCCTCTCCCTTGAGAAGCAAAGGTTGAAGCAAACTGTGCGGGTAAAAAAGCAACGTTCCAAGTCAGTGTGGTGGACAACAGGGTAAAACATGTTCTAAACTGCAACTCAACGGAGTTTTATAAGAATCCAATGAACGGTTTTCCAAGATGACATGGTGAAGCTAGAGCAATCGCAGTTTTGGAGAATGCTTTACGAATGGGCCAAGAAATAAGTAATGTGGTCAAAATCTTACAAAATCCACTTTGTCAGTTTTATTCTCTACTTGGCCTTGAGTACAACATTCAGATTTACCATCACGTCACTCCAGCTCTTCTGCACTTCCACCTGACTTGACTTGACTGCTTGAGTAGAGTTCTTCCTGTTTGTTAAAAATACAACCATGAGCCGCCTCCTGCATATGTTCCCTTGCCGTGGAAAGGTTTGGCCATTAATATGCTAGTGTGTTCCATGAATTAGTCATGCACAGCCCTCTTGCTAGTACACCGTGTCAGGCTAACTAAAAGAACACGGGGAGCAGGGTATTCATTGCAAGCTAGCTAGTTTACGTCTACAGAGTCCATTGTTCCTCTTATGGGCGAAAGTCGGCCCCATTCCATACCTGCAACTCAGCTCCCAACGGAATACACTTTCTATACACAGCACAAAACCCGAAGCCGGAGAACTCACTCACAAATACAAATATTCCATTCTGGTCTGGACAAATGCGTTTCCGAGGGAGCTGCATTTTTCATCTCGCTTGCGACCAAATCTCTATACATACAATCCCTGGAAGACCTCATTAGAGAATGGCCCTCTAGTGATGCCATCTACCGACTAGAGCTGGCCTTTTTTCCGCCCTTTCCCCAGTGTGGATTTTTCGGCAGTTGAAAGCAATTTGGAGCGCGGGGTTCAAAGGTCAACAGTCCAATTTCACGGGGCCTGGCTGTAACAGACACTCGGTGATCTCAGATAGGACCCGTCCCAATTCTCTTTCGCTGCATATCAACAAGAACACAGCAGACTTAATCAAACTTTAATTAGCCTCTATGCTTTGGTGATAATTGGCAGACACGGCACAGCTTGAAATGGGGTAATAAGAGAAGAGAAGTAACTAGCGTGGACACGGAGGAAGTCGATCATTTTTGCCACATTACGACCTTGTTTTTTCGAAAAGTTCCATTTAAAATTCAGCATACAGAGCAACCACTCAAGTAAGAGTAATTGTGTGGACGTAACATCGATACACTATTTGAAGTTATCTAATTGGGAGGAGAAAACATTAATTAACAGATTCTTACGTTTTCAAAAGGAAAGGATACAACCCAGAAGTAACTAAATCACATCTGAAGGAGCAGTGCAATAAACACAAATGTTCAAGTCATTTAAAATTGTCAACATAAAGCTTTTTGTGACTCGTTTAAGGTGGGAAGAATAACCCAAGAATACTGTTGTAAGTTATGTCATTCAAGTAAGAATAAAAGTTGCTCAAGAAAAGTACACGAAACAGAATACTACTCACATAAGGCCATTACTAAAAAAAAAAAAAAATCACTTTAGACCCGGAGCTTACAATTCAATATATTGTAAATATCTGCAGCATGTACTTACAAATTCCTCTTTGAATACAATTTAGTGAGGTTTCTGCACTGTCAAAATGTATATTTGGCAGGGCTGAAAGTTCAAATTTAAGTCAAACTTCCTCAACCCTTCAAGCCTTTTACATTTCAGGCTCGTTGTCATTCAAATAAAGCCAATGCATCTCCGAAGTAATGGAATGCCGGTGACAAAGATGACCTACCCATGTTCTGAGCTGTAGATATTGAGCAGTCAAGAGAAATATGATCTGCGGGCTGTGTTTTTGGAGCCAAAGTGTTATAAAAAACAATTATGGTTGACGCCTCTGTGACCTCGAGGAGAAAATCCATGCCAAACCAATCTTTTTGGAGCAGCTCTGATCCACTAAATTGAACGCCTTGTGAGATTCAATCAATCAACTTATTCACTCCAGAGTCACATCAATCTGCTAAAAATGTGGGCTCTGCGGATTTAGAGCACTACTGTAGCCCCATATGACGACATAGGTCAATGGAATTAATGTGGAAAGTTGGAGGTAGCAACGGGGCACGGCAACCTGAGGGCTGAAACCTTTTGTGTCAACTTTCCATGGAGAACTTTTTTACTTCGTTTAGCGGTAAAGGATTTCAAGTTGTGACTAAAAATGGTAAAATAGATTGGTTTCTCCTTAACTGACCTTAGGCTGTCGTATATTTGCAGCAATGCACAGTATACATAAAAAAGTATTGGTAACTGTATGAAATTGTAGAGTTTAGTTCAAATTATTGGTATATAACCATGACCATGTCCTGTCTGACTGTGGTAAATTCGTCAATGTTTGCAATCTTTTTGAAGCAGACATTTTCTCAGGAATCTCCAAAATTGTAAATTATTCCATTAAATTGAAGTGTAAATGTGTTTTTTCAAGATATACCTGGAAACACTTCAAGGCACACTGGTTATAGAAGATGTAAGTGAAGTTATTTGTCATTATAAATGGAAGTTACGCAGATCAGTTGGGTGGTTAGTTCTCAGCCGTTGTGGTCCAACCTAACCCGTATGTTTTGGACATAAGGGAAACCAGAGCACCCGGAATAAACTTACGAGGGAGAAAAGGCAAATTGTAATGTAGTGTATCAGGTGTCACCTATTCCTGGATGTATTGTATAGCTTTAGTTTGTCCAGATCCTCAAAACAGCCATGAAAATAATCAGACTCCATTTATAAAGAGGCAGTAGTAATACTAGCCAGAAGCATCTCCATTGACCCCAAACACCCGCTCTACGAGGAATATATGATCTGCTGCCATCAGGGAGGAGGCTGAGAATGCCACAGCGCAGGAAAAACAGACTCAAGCTGTCATTTGTTCCAGCCTCAATCAAACGGCTCAACTCCAAGAGCAGTGGCGCTCTCTCAGCACGATAGCACTTTATTTACTTTTTAATGCTTTTTGTCAAGTTTGTGTCTTTTAATGTCTGTCTACAGCAAATATTTAGCACTCTGCCCAAGACACATTGCCTCTAGAGGACAATACATTTTAATCTTCTTCTATATATGCCAAAATAGGCCAATAATGTTCGATGAAAACAATGAAACAAAGCTAACCTTAAATGCAAATGCTTTAGTTGATTTAAATGTGGATGAAGACAGCATGTACAGAATGAATTTGTTTAATAGGAATCAAATAAATCATGAATCATTTAAAGGTGTACTATGTAACATTTCTTGCACAAGGTCTGCGATCTACTTGTCGTCATGGGGATGTTATTGTTTGACCTGGAATGATCCACAGCATGACGTTAATATCATATCTCCTGAGACAAGCAGAGTCAAAAGTTAGATTCAAGGCATTTTGTAATGAAATACGTCCCAGAATGTCGTACTGTGAAATATTCCGGGCAAAGTGATATCTCCATGAGGGCAAGCAGTTGGCCGGCCAGATAATTTACATAGTGCACCTTTAAAACGTTTCGATAAAAAATAAGCCCGGTTGCCGAGGCGAAATTCCCAGAGCACAGTCCATTGTTAGCTTCACCCGCAGCTTCTCTCTATCTGGCCCTTGCAGGTTGTGTCTGTGTTAGAGAGGTACACAGGTGGGTGTGCAGGAGCTCTAGTTAATTCTGAATAATGCGGGGACTGTACTGAATAAAAAAAGCATAAATGGAGTTATTTAGGAGTTGTTCATAGACTCTGCACCTGCACTTAGCCCTGATGAATGAAGCTCCGCCGCTCCAAAATAGTCTACTTTGGAACAATGCTCACGACCTCACACCAGAGTGGGAGATGGAAAGTCCAAAAGGGGTAGGAGAGGTAAATCTTGCAAATAGAGGTTGAAATTTAAGAAAAGTTTGACGCTTTTTGTTTTTGTCTTTGTATTGTATAAATGGTACATGAGGGCTTACCAAACTTTCCAAGTCCAAAAGTCCAATAAAGCATAATATGGATCATTTTTTATTGACAATGCAATAACCTCTCTCCGTTCTAGCATTGGAATAATGGAAATAATGCACCACAGAGAAACAAAAATGATAAATGACAATGATAATAAATGAAGTACCAAACCTGTAAGTAAGTACCAAGTAAGTTGGTGGGAAGTACTCAGTTACACAAGTAAAATGAATGAGAAATTGTAACTTTTTGAGTTAGTTTTCAACATTGAGCACTATATTTAAGTAATGTTTTGTTTGAAGCAGCAGAACTCTTACTTGAGTAAAAAAAATAGGTTACTTTCCACTGTGAGTTAGTCTACAACTAACAAGCTTTATGTTGACAATATTAAATGATATGAACATTTGTGTTTTTTAGCAATACTATCAGATACAAGTTATTTTTCTCATTTGCATGTCTATCCTTTAAAAGTTCCAGATACCAATTATGTGCATTATTTATAGTTTTGTCCTTTCAATTACAATAACTTCAAATTATAAATCAGATGTTACATTCAGCAGTTTCTCTTACTGTACTGCTACAATTACTTGAGTAGTAGTTTCCTGTAACTGGAACGGGTGAGGTTGTAACGTATCATTGGCATAAGCATTTGACAGATCAACACAAAGATAATTTATATGAATGGGGGGAAAAAAATAGGCCTAAAATGGAGCCCTGAGGTACTCCCTTTGACACATAAAGAAAATGATCCAATTTAACACACGTAAGTACAACCTTTGGCTACTCTACCCACATCTGGTCACTGCAGACTGGTGACACAAAAGCTGCAGATTTGAAGATGCTCTGAACTAGTTTTTATTCGGGCCACATTTTTCAGAGCCTTACTCTTAGCAAAAGTTCTCGCATTCTTAACTTGAAACCCTGCGTCTCCTATAGATGCACATTTTCTGCAACAACAACCAAAACAGCAGGGCAACTTCCCATACACTCAGATGAAGAAATTATCTTTGTAGCACAGAACAAAGTTACAAACCAAGGGCGCTGCATTAAGCATTCAAGGATACCACTTTGGCTCCTCTCCTCTGCGTGTGGGAAAAAAACAGCCCGTGTGAAAAAAGCGAAACAGACTTTGAACTACAGGCATCATGGACTTGTCAATATCTCCCATTGACCCCTTTCGCTTTTATTTAACAAGCCTCCCCATTCCGAGGGCTTGATTTGCGGGATGCTCATTGCTATGCTAGCGCTGCTGCAGCATGCTGTCATAGTGCTGATGCTAGGTATTTCCACATTGATTACACTTCTGGGATTAGCTCAAATGCAAATGTGGAGGGAGTGTGCATGTTAGAAAGAGGCCCAAGAGGAACAGTGCAAGTGGATGTGATTGAGGAACTTTGAGCATGTTCTTTGCAGAAAGTTCACAAATCGAGTTAAAGGACAGTTGAAATGCACTTGCAAGAAAAGACAGAATTTGAGTAACTAAGTACAAACATGTAAGTTATTTTCAGTAGCACTTTAGACTATTGCTACTTGACCAGCTCCTACAACAATACAATATGAATACAAAAAGAATCAGTCTGGTTTCACTGACTCAATACATCTTGGACCTTTACCTACACATCCATCTTCCAGTCAGAACCAGCTTTTGGTTCCAAAACCAAGGTTGAAAACTCTAAACCTGGCCCCAAAACAGCCCTTCTTTTTGTTGCTGACGCTATTGATTCTTTTTAAAAGCAGCTGAAGATATTTTTGTTTCATTTAGCTTTTGGTCGACTAGTCCCACTTTTGTCGTTTTTTGCCACAGATACGCACTTTTGTTGTAAACGCACTTCCGTTTGACGAGAACTCCGTTAAAGCTAATGACGAACGAGGGAAAAGTCTCGCCGCTAAAATGTTACATAAAGTAGGTTGATTTGTGTAAAATGTTTAATGAACACAAGTGACAACAAGTCAACAACGCTCCGATTTCCTGGGCGGCCTGAAAACTGCTTTTTAGGCCGTGTAGAACTTATTTTCTGTTGAGCTCGTCTGCCCCGTGTAAACTAATACAACAGAAACAAGAGGGTGGCACGTACGGTAACTTCCGGAATAAGGTGAATATAGTTTGTCATCCTATTTTACATAAGGCTCTGTTTAAAGCACTGATATTTTTTCTCTTCAGGTTCTCCGGCTTCCTCCCACCATCCAAAGATATGTATGTGTAGGTTAACTGGCAACTCTAAATTGCCCGTGGTTGTCTGTCCTGGTCTGCGTCTCTGTGTTAACCCTGCGATAAGTTGGGCACTGTCCAGGGTGTACCCCTCCTAAGGCCCAAAGTCACCGGGATAGGCTCCAGTCACCCGCGACCCCTAACGGGAACAAGCAGTAGAAAATGAACGGATGAATGGAAGAACGAGATGGACATATTATCAAGGGTAGAGGGACCAAGCAGTCTACCGGACTGACAAAGCTCCAGATCGACGAGAGAAGAGGATTTCTGCAGCTAAACTGGACTGTGGACCTCTCATTAATGAAGCGACAAACATATTACAGCATTGATTTGGGTTTTATTTGGGTATAGATTTAACGGGTCTCTCTTAATGTCTCAAAATGCGCCTTGAGATTGTGAATTCCCGATCGTATTAATCATCTATGTATTATTTAACCGAGAGAGAGAAGTTTGAAGAGAAAAATGATGCCATTTAACATCAGCATAATATGTTTAATGATGTTTAAAGGTCCCATATTCTGCTATTTTCCCCTTTACACAGTCTATTCTAAGGGCTTTGTTGATAAAGTTTTGCGTTGTGCGATATCCGTAACATAACAGTTTCCAAAAAACACCCATTTCTTGGACTGGCCCCCCTCCTTGCAAAAGCAAACGGCTCACTCTGAGATCTGACCCCCCCGAACAGAGAGCAGTCTGCCTCCCCCGCCCAACCCGCGCGCCCCCCCCTCCCAACCCGTGACGAAGCCTAGAGCGGAGATGGTGCGCATGCGCCGTGTGCTCCGGTAAACAGCTATACACAAACACGGGAATAAACCTTTTATCCGTCATGACGGTGCGTCGTGCTGAGTCCTACGTCCTGGATCTGACCTGGAGTTTGACGCAGACGCAGTACCTCGACGACGGACGTTGTCGTTAACAAGCTAACTCTTCGATCTATCGTGTCCATCGTGTAATTACTATGTAGCATTAGCTTTAGCTGTTTTTATTCTTGGAGGCGTGGCTTGAGCGCCGCGTCATCCTTGTGAGGAGCCCCCGTCTGCTGCTCAGCCGAGGGGGACGGAAAAGACAGTTCTCTAGCGAAAGCATACGGGAATCAATCAAAAAACCACTTTGGGCACACATACGAGGCCCAAATAGCACTGTAGGAAGGTTAAAACCTCTGAAAAGTCGATTTTGCATGTTATGGGACCTTTAATGTTTAATAATTTACAATAACTTCACATTAGTTAGAGTATAACATTTACATTGTTTTCTTTTGTCAAGATCACGTTTTTAATTATCAGTAACAGCAAACATTATATCTACAGGGTTTTATAATAGTGTATTTCTCACAGTTATCTCCAGGGACACTTTTTGATGACATTAGGAAAAAGGAATCAGATGTACAGATTTAGCAGATTTGAGGCACAATCTACATAATCCATAAGGTGTATTGCGTTTACTTTTTTATTTAATGACTTCAAAAAAACTGTAAAAGCAAAGTTGAGTCACGTGGGTGCAGGTATCGCGACATCGATCCAATGCAAACGCCAACTCTTTGAAACGTTGAATATTTTCTCCAGCCCGGCTTGAACTCATCCAAAAGTCAAATATATGGGCAGACAAACTAAACAGTAAACAATGCAATCCACAGAATGACTAAACGTTTATATATATACAAAAAGTATCAGTATTTTAGGACAAGAATCAATACTTTTTGACACCTTAGTTAATATTAATGTGTCGATCTACTCATCACTACTCTAGTACCACTTTAGTCATGTATAAGCCATTTTTTCCCCCGCTAATAGTATATAAATGCAGGCTATAAAGGCATAGATATACTTAAGTTTCTTTGAGTTACTCATTTAAGCCTCAGTGAGAGACCCTCCATGTTGAAAAGCCTGGGAAAAACACATTATCAGGCATACAGTATTAACAAAGAGCGAGGAGGAGGTCCCTTGTCTTGTAATTACAGTGGATTGATCGTCACGAGAGCATCAGCGGGCCTCTCGTCCTCGCATCGATGGGGCCTTGTAACACAACACGGAGCCTTAATAAATAAATCCAATTCAGATCCCGTGTATGTGCATGTTCGGAGACGTGAAGGTTAGTTCAACACAGCAGGCCGCTCTAATCTCCTGCTGCATATGCGATAGATCCAGGATTCGAAAACAAGCCAAAAAAACATGTGTTCCCGAGAGTTGGCTGCTCTGTTACTGTGCTCAGGTAGAAGAAGCCTTTTTCCTAATGGCTATGTAAGTATTAGGAAGGATTATGGGATCGGTTGTGTTTATTTACAACAAATATTTTCTTTGTCTGTTCATAGCAACTGGAAATTTGAATTCTGTCAACTGGATAAACATTTTTAAGAGCGAAGACGTTTTGACACTCCAATCCAAATAGCTTTTTCTTGGGTTAGTGCTATTTTAATTATGTTTTAGAGCTGGTTTAGACCTGACTTAATTCTGGGTTAGTTCTGGCAGGGCATTCGGAGGCAAAATAATTGGACAATGGAATATAAAATAAACAAGAAATGGAGTGATTTGGGATCTCTAGTAGAGCAGGCCACATTCATCAGCATTTACATTTTTCTCTTTACCATTAATGGGTGTATGTAAAGGGGGAGTTGAGGGTGCTCCCCCGAGAAAATTTGCATAAAATCACATCATGTCCTGTATTCAGGTGCATTTTACATTACTTCTTGAATAGGCCACACAAGATAATGTTATTATATGCTGTATTTCACATTTTGCTTAGACTGTTTATGCCACTATGGTTGGTCCTGGTTTAGGTGTGACTTAATTCTGGGTTAGTTCCGGTTTCATCCTGGTTTAGTCCAAGTTTAATTCTGGTTCAGACCCAGTTGGTTGGTCTAGTCCTGGGGTTAGCACTTAAACCACATAAAAAATTAGAATTAAACTGTGATGAAATGTGGAACAAACCCATGACTAGACGAGAATTGGGTTCAAACCAGAATCCAACAGGGATAAGTATCTGGTTAAGAACTGGGTTTGGCAGAGCGACGTTGGTAAATCCGTGTGTATTTGATTTTTTCACAAACATCTAACGAAGCAGTTGTTATATTTTCACTAGAGTTGGGGGATATTTTGCCGAACTGTGTCAAAAGTAGCGACTCGTTGGGCACAGAGTCTATGGCCCTCAGAAAAATCTGGCCCTGGAAAATGTAGTCGATTGGCCCTGATCTACTCAGACACAAAAAAAAAACACACACAAGGCTTAATTGGACGGGACAGCTATTGTGAAATGGTGAGCAAATGGTCAAAACTGGAAAGCAAACCCATAATATTTGAAAATACAAATATTGCTTGCAATGCTTATCGTGGAAATTGAGGTTTTGTGCAGTCTTTCGGCGATCTTAGACATCCACCGTCCCCATAAGCCCTAGAAAACGAAAATTAACGACGTCTACAATATCTCACCTCTGTGTTCTTTGGAAAATCGACCGAGCTGAGAAAACAGCGGCACACACATGGACATAAACGTGAGCTCTGTGTCTGGAAATAGCCATAACCGAGGACAAGGCCCACTCCCGGCCCCTCTTGGGAAACATATCGAGCGGGGATGCCATATGGAAGTGGGTGTTCTTGTCTGCTGGGAGGAAGTGATGGAACTATAGAGACGAGATGAAGACGTGGAGGAGGGAAACCTTCGAACGTCACGCTCTTTGGGGAAGGCTGGAGATCGGGCGATGGACTGTCACAGCTGCTTGGATACTACAACAGGTGGAGATGGATGTTAATGTCCATCACGCCCAGACTGAACGGTGATTCTTTTGTGTTTTTATTGTTGGAGTTGACAAAAAGGACTTGTTTCCTTCAGGACAAATAAAAAAGCAACTCCTTTTAAGGTATATATTAAACCAAAAGCCAAATCCGAGTGCTAAAATGAATCAAATAAAATGTCTAGCGAAGAATTAAAACATTGTTGAATTCTCTACTTAATTGAACATAATACCGTTTACCGTTTATTACCCTCGATCGTCAGAAAGAAACAGCAATAGTCTCACTTATTTTAGTTCTTCATTTAAAGTTCCCATGTTTCATTTTGCTTTTCCAGTTCCAGTTTCCAGTTTCAGACATGGCACTTCATTTTAACATATTCAAATTATTAGAGACAAAGATTCATACAGGTTTTCTATTTTTTCATGTGACCAAACCTATTTTTTGTGATATCTATTTATTTAAAGTAAAATTGTAAGTTTTCTTTAGCTTTTTCCATCTAATGAGAATAAAGAAGCACATTGGACTTTTTTGTTTCCAAATTGTAAATAAGTAATACATTTTTTCCTCTGTGAAGATAATTTGGAATTGCTGCGTCACTTCCAAATCTTGTTGAATGTAGGATGGGTATGTTCAAAGCAACAGTACATAACTTTCTGGAGGTGTAAAGTCATGCATGGAAAGTTAAAGCCGAAGGAACATTTCCAAGCGGGTACGAGTCGGGTTTGTGGAGATGCAGCATGCTGTCCCTAGGAACATATGTTTTTATACATATTTTGGTGCAATGAACATCTATTGTTTGATTGAATGTCTATTTTTGGGGAAAAGGTTATGTAAGCATGAGTACAATATTTAAGGTTTCTGCAGATTTCTCCAAACTAAACCATACTAGAATAAAGATGGGTATTTATTTGTACTTTTGTGGATTTTACCTGACATAAAGTCATCTATGATTTAACTTTATTTAATTATTTATGTATTTGTATTTGTGAGTGCCTGGGTATGCAACAATGTATATTTTCACTTCAGGCATGTATTTATGTATTTAATGTAAGATTGGTGGTTTAACAAATAATGTCATAATATTGTACTAAATAACAAGTTATAGAAAAAAAGATGTCAAATATAGCAGCGGGAATAACAAGTACCTCCGACTCAGCCATGTTTGTCACTGTTTCTCTATTTTCTTTCTTTTTTTTTTTTTGCATTGTCACTGTCTGAAAGCAGTCGGAGGTGGGTAGTCTGACTAATAAAAGCCCGTGTCACGGCTGTGCTCTGGCCCACTTGTCACTTTTGTATCCAGTGTCTTGCTGCTGATGCTGGACACTCCACTGCTACGACGCGCACCTTGTTAAGCCCCGTCCTGCACCGGCCTGGTCTGCGCCGCTCCGAGCCCGTGCCTGCCCGGGACACCTGCGGTCAGCAACCTCTTTTCATCCGAACTCGGGCCCCCTCCGGCTTCTAATCCTTATTACGGCGACAAGATTCACCGAAATTGTAAAGACGGCTTAAATATCAGCGTTTTACAAGCTTATACGCGCCGCAAATAGATGGCGCGTCGATAAGGAAAGCTGCGCGCGCTTTACTTTTGCGAAAGGAAAATGTCGAACAGGCAAAAAGTAGCCCCCAGGTTCCCAAATCAGAGTCATCGCCGTGTTTATGTTCGGCCCCAGAGCACTCCTTAAAAGCAATTTCCTTCCCTTACCAAAGTTTGCGGACAATCTTTTGAAACGCGGTGAATAAGAGGGAAGGGAAATTGAAGTGACAAGTGCAGAATTTCAATGGGGCAGAGGAAATGTATTATGATACAGCGAGGGCCGGCGTGATGTGCCGAGGCAGAGCGGGCATTGTGCTGTACAGTATATGCATGAAAAAAGTCCAAGTTTCAGACAAAAGCTCTTTGGAATGCTCGATGGAGTCTGTCCAGAGCTACCGAAGATGATTATCGTAAGTTATATATGTTATACAGTACGCATATTCTCCGGCAACTCTGCAATTACAATGCACCGTTATGATCACCGAGTTAGAATAAAGGCTGGAGAGATTGTGTCATGGTGTCTTATAGTAACCGACATCCAACTTTCAGCAGCCATGTTGAAAATTCTACTAAAGAATACATACAAATTAGTAGGGAGCTGGACTTTTAACTTACACATTTGAAGTTGAACTAAGTCAGTGATTCTCAAAGTGGGGGTCGGGACCCCTCGGGGGTCGCGAGAGATGAGGTGGGGGTCGCGAGATGATTTTAAGATCTAATTTTAATTATTTTTTATATTAAAAAACGCATCTTTTTGTGAAATAAGGCCCAGTAAGACTATAAACTATTCAAATAACCAATATTAAACCTGATTTAACACGCTTGGACACTTAAAATTACTACTATATTTATTTTCATTTCGCTTTGGGGTCCCGAGTTGGTTGCATGGCTATTATGGGGGTCCCGGCCAGAAAAGTTTGGGAACCCCTGAACTAAATAACATTTTTACCTTATTGAACATCTTTGTAAGTCCGTGTGGTGATGTATTTTCAGGGCGCCAGTCGTCGCCCCCTGCTGTCTCTGGGTGGGAAGACCAGCCTGCAACACTTCCTGACATCGACCCGAAGAAGACTCTTCTTGCTCTTTTTAAAATATTTGGCGAAGTGAAATGTTTTTGTATGTGATTGTACAGCCTTATTTCACCTGATTTTTTTTTTTTTTTTAAAGGAAGCTTTTGTATCTTTTTGTTAGCAGTGCACTTTCAAAAGAGAGCAGGCTTTTTCATATTTGTACTTTGTGTAATGGCCATGTTCTACCAGACTAATGTGATTTCTAAATTTATTTATTTTTTTACTTCAGGTAGCACAATTCTTTCATAGCTACAGTGGTGAAGTAAACAAAATCTGTGAATGACACAGATTGTTTAATCCTGCATAAAATATAGACCAGTGCAGTGTTTTTAAGTTGCATAATTCAGAGGTAAAATGCTTTAATAGAACCACAAATATTCCTTTTACATTATTTTCTACTAGAATGTTGGATAACACCTGAGAAGAACTCCCCCTTATTCCTGCCTTAGTAAAGCATGAATAAACTTAATTAATTAGTGAACTTAGTGAACTTAGTTAATTAGTGAACAAATAGTTTATTAAGCATTATTCAGGCTTTTTAACTACTTAATACTCTAACCCAAATTCCTTGCCCTAATCCTAACCCAAACCATAATTAGTTACTAATACTGAATCATGCTTAATAAACTATTTGTTCAGTATGTAATAAGTCTTTGTTCGTGCTTTACTAAGGCAGGAATGAGGGGAGTTATTCTACAGTGTTACCGAATGCTGCCCTTTTACCACTCACAAAAAGCCCAACGCAATTGTCACGGCAACAAAACCCACCTACGTCGCGTTCCAGTTGTCCTCGGAGGTTGGAACCAAGTTTTTGTGTTCCAGCGGCGAAACAATTATGAGAAACACAATGTAGTTTATATACAGTTACAGCTATGACTCAAATGATGAAAACTAGTTGTAGATGTATCAACCAATGTGGATCCAATTAAGATGATTTATTAACCTGGATATTGACATTACGTCTGTAAGTTATAGACGTTACATTGTCACAGCAACAAATTTATTGCCGCAGGGACTCAACGCAGGAGCAGGTTCACAGACAATGGGTGAACAGGAGCGAGCAGTTAAAGAGGAACATAACAAGTTGGAAGACAAAGGTTATGCAGAATTTACAAAAAAGAAAACTTTTTTGACACTTTAAAACATTAATTCATCACCAAAAAAGACATTCACGCATTGTTTTATTTGTCAAGTAAGATAAAGAAAGAAAGAAAGTCTTCTAGTGTGACGTCATCTTTTACAACCAGGAAGTAAAATTAAAAACATTAAAACAATTCTAAACTGAGGTAAAATGTGTAAAGAATTTTAGCAAAATTTGAAATACATGTATCTTAACTTCATCTTAGTTCAGTGAGTAATCCAACCTGTCATAGGAATTTACCATTTTAATGTTGATTTAACTAGAACATTGTACCTGGCAAGTTGTTGTTTGCATTTGGCATTTTAGTTGTCATGCTCCAATCAGAAAGCAGTATGAGCCTCACATTTGGGTTGCCAGTTCTTCACGACTAAAACCAGTCGGTCAAAGCTGTAATGGTTAGAAGACAGGCAGATTAGAGAATTAAAAAAAGAAGAAATAACAACTCTCATTTGTAAAGCGTGCGCACACTTTTTGTGATCTTGACTTGAAAGAATGTCGTCCGGTCCTGAAACTCTGACCTTTGCATGTGTGGCCTTTCCGTTATGAGCGAGAAAGTGAATTTGAAGGAGTTTGTTTTATCATCGTACGTCCACTTATGGTCAGAATTAAGTTTTAGAAATGAGACCGTGGTGTCCAACTTAAGTCTCAGTTGTAAGTTAGTATCCTGGTTAAATAAAGGTCAATAAAAAAAATAAACTGCACAAATAAAGCTAAATAAAACAAGCACATTTCCAAGTAAATCCAGCATGATTTAAATGTAAGTAACGATATAATTGAAAAAAAAAGTACATCAGCTTAAGCAACGAGTTGTAACGCTGTGCTCCAGTTATCGTCAGGTCAGATTTTCCTTTTTCACACACTTGTAAATTCACACTGGCATACCCTCACATCTCAGGCAACATTTCAGAACCTCGTTTTTCTTTTTCGTTTAGCATCCAACAGTTAAAATAGTGCGTTACGTCATCTGTTCACTTGTAATTTTCAACAGATTTTACCATTTTTCAACATAGTTTTAAACCAATCCATGTCTGACCTGGTATGATATCTATTATTTATATTTACAACAGGTATTAATGCAACAAATAAAATAAAAACCTGTCATACGCACTTTAAATCCTTGTGTACAGTGACACAGACAGCTCATGCAACAACAAAAAAATTAAATACAAATTATACAGACACGAAGAACTGATCTTTCGTTTATGTTTTTGTCTAATTCTTGTAATGTCTGGAGTTCAACATTCAGACAAAAGCTGTTTAGGTCATAAAATGATGAGAGTTACTTTCATTTTGTGTAAAGGCAATCACGGCTTGTATATTCTCTCGTGCTTCTCTGAGCATGTTGTGCACTGGGCCGGGCTGATAACCAAAGTGCGGTCACCTTGTCTTACGATTAAAAGTCGACCCTCTTTAGCGGCTTAAAGGGAGACTGTCTGTCCTCAAAAAATTGCTTAAAAAAAGAAAAGAAAAACACGCTTTATCTGTCACAACCAGAACTCAATATTTTGCTATTTTTTGCTCAGATTAAGCTTATGCACAAGGTCCTATAGGTGGAGTACTTCAAAGATAAAGAAAAGATTAAGATCGCACAAAGAAATCCTCACCACACACACACACAGAGGAGGGTTTTGAACTAAACAAAAAACATTGGAGAGTTTCTGCGCGCTGAGGATTTGGCTCAGCTTCTTAAAAGTCCACATTCAAATCCTGTCATGCATTAAGATTGATTTCTTTGGTCAGCTATGAAAGAAAAGCATAACAAAGAATGGAGAAATTATTAGATTGGGACAAAAATAGACCAGCCGACCAGCACCGAGGCGCTCATTAAACGTGGGATTTGATCTGGAGGTCAAGGGACTTTAAGTGCATGTGACAGATTTTCATATTGTTTCGCTAATTGTTGCTTTGCTCGGCGCTAAATATAAGTTTCAGTCAGTCAAGTTGCAGCGAGCGAAGGAAAGTTGAAAATGCAGGGGGTACAGCGGAAGTCTAAAAAGGAAACAATCGATATCACTGTTACATAAAATAAAATCTGCAATCTAAGGGCAATTTAAGTACAGTTTAAACATTCAAATAAAACTCTGAAATTGTGAAATAATAACTGTTGTGTAAACTGGATGAGCTTTTGTCTTTGTAGAACCAACAAGCCACCGTTTAGTGAATAGCAGCCTTCTCTGCAGAGGCAATATATGCAAATATTTCAAATTCTGATCCGTCCAATCAGCGCAGCGAATGAGCCGAGAGAAAACGGAGCGACAGGGTGGCCCCAGGTGTTAGAACAGATTCCAAAATGACAGTGTCACACAGCCAAAGCTCACTGTCAGAGGCTATAACGAGCAGGACATTACAATGCGAGGAATGGACACAGATGAATTGGCCTCCACTTTTCATTGCGATGTGTGGTACGGAAGGCAAAATGTTACAAAAGTCTGTAGCGGTGGAGCCTCTCTGTCACTGCATCCAGCGGATCAGTGTGGACGCAAAATGACTTTCTCCAACTGAACTCAGACGAGACCGAAAACGTCGTCTTTGGGCCGCAGAAACAAGGAGGAATTGTCGGCAGTCACCTCCAGTCTCTCGCTCTGAAACTTACAAATCAAGTTTGAAATAATGGACTCAGATTTGAACTTTGACAGCAGCATCAAATCAATAACATCAACAGCCTTTTACTGCCTATAAAACATTGCCAAAATCAAACGTCAAAGCACCAAAGTACATCTCTGACATGTTAGTGCCATATGAACCATCTCACACTCTGAGGACCTCAGGGACAGGCCTCCTGCTGGTGCCCAGAGTCAGGACTAAACACGGACCGGCCTCCTGCTGGAGTCAGGACTAAACATGGACCGGCCTCCTGCTGGAGTCAGGACTAAACATGGACCGGCCTCCTACTGGAGTCAGGACTAAACATGGACCGGCCTCCTGCTGGTGCCCAGAGTCTGGACTAAACATGGACCAGTCTCCTGCTGGTGCCAGAGTCAGGACTAAACATGGACCGGCCTCCTGCTGGTGCCAGAGTCTGGACTAAACACGGACCGGTCTCCTGCTGGTGCCCAGAGTCTGGACTAAACATGGACGGGCCTCCTGCTGGTGCCAGAGTCAGGACTAAAAAGGGTCTGGCCTTCTGCTGGTGCCCAGAGTCAGGACTAAACATGGACCGGCCTCCTGCTGGTGTCAGAGTCAGGACTAAACATGGACCGGCCTACTGCTGGTGTCAGGGTCATGGACCAAACATGGACCGGCCTACTGCTGGTGTCAGGGTCATGGACCAAACATGGACCGGCCTCCTGCTGGTGCCTAGAGTCAGGACTGAACATGGGCCGGCCTCCTGCTGGTGCCCAGAGTCAGGACTAAACATGGACCGGCCTCCTGCTGGTGCCAGAGTCAGGACTAAACATGGACCGGCCTCCTGCTGGTGCCAGAGTCAGGACTGAACATGGAACCGGCCTCCTGCTGGTGTCAGAGTCAGGACTAAACATGGACCAGCCTCCTGCTGGTGCCAGAGTCAGGACTAAACATGGACCGGCCTCCTGCTGGTGTCAGGGTCATGGACCAAACATGGACCGGCCTCCTGCTGGTGCCAGAGTCAGGACTAAACATGGACCGGTCTCCTGCTGGTGCCAAAGTCTGGACTAAACACGGACCGGCCTCCTGCTGGTGCCAGAGTCAGGACTAAACATGGACCAGTCTCCTGCTGGTGCCAGAGTCAGGACTAAACATGGACCAGTCTCCTGCTGGTGCCAGAGTCAGGACTAAACATGGACCGGCCTCCTGCTGGTGCCAGAGTCAGGACTAAACCTGGACCGGCCTCCTGCTGGTGTCAGAGTCAGGACTAAACATGGACCGAACTCCACTCTGACAATGTTCAAATCCAGGCTAAAAACAGATTTGTTTAGCTGTGCATCCTTCAGTTAGTATTTTTTATAATTATCTTTTATGTCTTTTATGAAAACTGTTTTGTGATTTTAATGCAATTTTATCACGTTATGTAAAGCGTTTGGAATTGTGTACAAACCGTGCCCTACAGATAAATTTGCCCGGCAGTTTTGTTTTGTCTTTTCCGTCGCAAACGCTCCCTACACGGCGTGGCTCTCTCTCATATATACACACCCGCACGTCTTTTTATTCAGTGCTCGGGGTCGGCGCCGGAGAGCACGGCAGTTGGCAGTGATGGCGGCGTGGCCTCTTTTAGCAGCGGTCCCTGTCACGACCCTATCCCGCAACCACTAATCACCCGTGTCAGCAGGCAGGTCCGGAGTCCGTCCGCAGCCAGACGCCCATTGGATCTGAGCGCTGGCCCGGCCATTAATAAGGCGGCCCATTTACATACAGTGACCGCCGAAGCCCCGCCCACATATACATCCACAACGCCAACTTGTAATAAATCACACGCGCGGCTCGGAATGCATTAGCAGACCGTAGATTTATCAGAGGTCATATCTTTTCTTACGAGCTTTGTTGTTTCCTCATAAAAATCACGCCTTTATGTCTTTGTAGTAGTCGATTTTTAAATATTATGCTTTATTTGTATTGCTTAAAGTACTTATATATGACAAGTTGGACGACTCATTTCACGAAAACGCAGTTGAGATCAAATTTTGCTAAAATACTTTACAAATTTTATCCCGGCTTATCAATTTTTGTAGGCTTCTTTGTTTTACTTCCTGGTTGTAAATGATGACATCGCACTAAGGAAATCGCCTAGCAACCACGCTGTACGCTGTACGCTAGGCCAAAACTCATCTAATGTCACAGGTGTTTTTTTTATTTTTTATTTTACAAATGAAAATAAACGTGAACACCTTTTTTTCTTTTGTTGAATTGATGTATAAAAGATCAATAATGTTTATAATGCGTAATGTTTGACTCCCAAGTGTGATGTCATCTGTTTGTTTACTTCCTGTGGCGTTCTTCAGATTTCTTTAACTTTTATTTGCAACATTAAAACACCAAATAAAGACAAAATTAGAAAATCTTGAAAAATCTGTCACAAGCGCTTCAATTTATTATGTTTACTGAACTTTAAAATGATTGAACCAAAACAGGTTTTCTGTATTTCTGTAACTTTAAATAATTAATAAATAATTTTACAAAAGAAAGAAAGAAAAAAACAACAACAACGGGCTAAAGTGAAGAATTTAAGAAAATGTAATAAAATGAAAAAAAATATCTTTACATGAGAATTGCAGTGATAAAGTACTCAAAGTGTGGTTTGGGATAAAAAAAAATGTTTTTCATTGATTGATTGGTTTATTTCGAATTTAAGAGAAAAAATTACAAGTGAGGTTGAAAGAAGAAATTTTGCCTCATAGTGAAAAAAATATATAAATATTAATAACAATAATAATAGTTCTTTTGTTTACCTGCATTGTCAGTGTACACTAGGGCTGGGCAAAAAAAATGTATATATAATCGTGATTTCAATTATTATTACTTTTTTCAATTACAAAAATGTTGTAATCGAAAGTACAGAAGTACAAGTGCAGTTCCTTTGCCACAAAACCTGTAGCAAAGGCACTTTTCTGAAACATTACTCATAAAATATATGCTCTATATTGTCCAAATTATTCTGTCGAAGTAATTGCTAAAAATAACTGATTTTAAATATGCGCCAAATGATCGCGATTACAATTTTTGCCATAACTGAGCAGCGTTAGCGACAAACCCATTTTCAGATTTTCAGTTCTTGAACCAAATTTGATTGACAACGATGATAATAACGTCATGAAATTTGAAATAAAGGAGATTCAGTTGCTGTCCCTAAACTGAACCGCAGCCATAAACCTAGAATAAAACAAATGCATAGCTACAAAAACGCATTAAAGCCCCTCTGTGTTTATCGAGCAATCCATCAGCGATTCCATGAAAGCGGTGCATTTTCAGATGGACTTTTTATGTGCCGTTCTGTCATGGCAACAGCTTAAACCAAAATGACGCCTAATTGTAGTAATTATGGCAAAACACAAATTTTCCAAGAAGGCAATCCACACACAAAGAAAGCGTAATGGACAGCAGCTGTAATTACTCAATGTTCTAAATGAGAATCGAAAACGTACCAGTATTTTGGCCATCGTTGTAATTATGGAAGATGGGGAAATATGCTTTGACAATTGAGGTTAAACAAGAACAAATCCAAAAAACATAAACACGGATTGGCGGAATTAGATCAATTGTTGTTGCCGCGTCAACGGCACAACGTAATTCCGAAATGTTGGAACACATTTTCGCCAATACATGCAGCAACACATCTCAAAAGCAAGGGCAATAGAATACAAATCATTCAAGTTTTTTATCAAGAAAAAGAGGTACACAAACTGGTAAGGTGAGACACTTGAATGGGAAAATAATTGAATAAACTTTAGAATTAGCTAACAAATCCTTCTGTACAATCCGTCAAAATCTTTGTAAATTTTGGTGTGTGTGAGAGCTACTTTAAAGTGCCTATGACAGATTGGACTACCCATTTGACAAAAATGCAATTAAGATAAATATGTTTCAAATCGTGTTAAAAAACTTCACAAATTTCATTGCGGTTTAGCAGTTTTTTTTAGGTTTTTTGTTTTACTTCCTGGTGGTAAATGATGACATCACACTAGGAAATTACCATAGAAACCATCCTGTACAGTGAGCCAAAACTCCATTTGTTTATTTTACAAATAAAAATACATGTTAACACCTTTATTTATTTTTTTTATTCATGTATAAAGGCTCAAAAAAGTAATTTATTGTGTCTAAATTTTGCATAACCTTTGTCTCCGTAGCGTGATGTCATCAATTTGTTTACGTCCTGTAATTTTGAACAGATTTTTCAACTTTTCTCATCACAAATGGCTGCTCGATTGGCGTAAAACTATAATTTATATTTACAACATGTATTAATACACTGAATAAAGTCAAAATTAGAAAATCGTGAAAACCTGTCATACGCACTTTAAGGCTAATCTTTTATGTCTCTGTGGGAGAAAAATGCATTTTAAGAAAGCGGCGTTTGAAGTTACAATGTCCTAGAGAAATCTATGGATGAAATGGATTAAATGAATGTTGAGAGAGTGCAAACTGACCCAAAAAAAAAGGCCCCAAAAAACAAGGCTGAATTAAATAAAGTGCGCGTTATACACAGATTGAAAGTAAAAGTTATATCTTGCTTTCATGGTTACAAGGGTTTTACATACAATATATTTAGTCAATGTGGGAAGTGCTCATGCCCTGCCTTTTTATGTCCTGCCTATTGTTCCATTCTTGACACGTTAGGCAAAAAAATGATCCTCCTTAAAGCTCAGTATACACCGGTGTGCAGAGGCGTGAAATATGTTCTGTGTGTAGATCTGTAAATACAGAGGAGACCTGGTTATTCAGTTCACCGTATGGTAGATATTTACACTGCATGTGCTGGAGTCCCCTGGGAAATCCATCTCCACAGCACTGACCACTGTCTCCTGTGTAAACACACCCAAGGATAGAGCGCTTATTGCTGTCACGGTAAGTGCGTGGACTCCAATGAACTGGATGCAACTCAGAAAAGCATGGAACAGCTCTGTGGTGGCTTTGAAGTGTACAGAAAACATATTTTCCTCTTGTTTTTCCAATAGGAGTCAAGTACGTAAAAGTTCTGTCAAGTAAACCAAATGTGTAAACCTATAGAAGAAAGACAAGCCAAAGTGAAAAGTTATGGCAGTCGAGTTTGACAGCTGTAGTTACTGCAGTGTAGTCTGACAGTATATTGTTGGACCAACATAAAACATTTACAGACAGCTCAATAATATTGAGTAGTAAAGTATAGCAATATTTTGCAGAATCTGTATCTTCTTTTACGCTATAAAATAGGCCATTGTTATATTAGTCTCCCAGAAAGTTGTTACCTACAAAGTTTGGGCCAAACCCTTGTCAGAATGTGAAAAATGCATGTCTATTGGCAAAATGTCAGTAAGTTTGACCATGAATTGTGTGTAAAACATTTGATTCTGTCTTTTAGCCAATGCTTTACCTCTCGCTCCAAACAATACTATTAAGCACTCCCCGTCTTCCGGCACAACACCTGCCACATTATGTGATGACGTGCTCCATACCTTGCCCGCTCCCATCTGGCAGCTGCCAGCATTATAACTGTTCGCTAACACGGGGGTTAATGAAACCCTTGTGTTAGCGAACACTCCTCGCCGTTCAGGGCTCAAGCTGCTTAGAGCTCCACGCGCAGCCCTGAAGGATTGCCTCCATTATGGATGCCAGCACGCGGCTACACTCACTTCCTGAATAAAATAATGCTTGCACCTGCTACCTGCTACTGCGATGTTGCTACGCTACGCTAAGATGATGCATTCTGAGGCGTACAAGCTCACGCTGAGTGCACCACAACAACAATTACAATGCCATTAGTGGAGATCCAACTTTTATGAAAGGATTTTGTAACTACTGAAATTAGTAACCAGTTTTCGATTGGGGTCAAAAGGTCATGTGTATTTTTCTGTTGAATATTTTAAAGTTTTTCCTTTGTCTTTATTTTTTTTTTGGAAAATCAAAACCCATGTTGGCAAATCAAAATCTGGGGGAAACAAAAAAGTTAAATAGTGCAGCTTAATCTACACTCAATCGCAAGAATGTGTAACTGAATAAATTAAAATCTACCGTTGTAATGTTGAATACTGGACTTTGAGAGACAGTATCAAACAAATGAAGAGTTTTGCTAATTTTGTTGCTCCAGAAGTGATAATACTGCAGAGAATGGAAACAACACGCCTTGTCTAGAGTTGATCAACCACAAGATTCTTTTTTTCTTTTTACAAACATTACGCTGATAGAACGTAGAATAGCATTACCATAGCACTCTTTATCATTCAACAAAGCTTGCTGGGTACTTCACAACTGAATGTATTTATTTTTTCCTGCACGGCGCGAGTTGCCAGAGCCCTATCCACCCCATTACTGTCGATACGGTGGCCTCCTCTGACACAGCTTTTTCATTCTTTGTACACTTGGTTGATGGCACATAAAAGATCCAGACCTTTCCTCTTTGACTTTTAAAACGCTTTGAGGATGCAACCCCGGCATTTATCACAAGCAGTGTCTTTGAAAGTACATGAAAAGGCTGACTTTCCAATACGCCAGTAGGATCATTTATGGATACCCAAAAGGCTGTTAAAAGAAGGCTTTCAGGGGGGACGCCGATGCATCAAATGGAACTTTAACCACCACTGTGTCCCACTCTCTATGATTTATGACAATGACCAAATGTTTGGTTTGGGGTTTTTAGGTTTGCTTTTAGTGAAATTGCTTGGAATTTTTTAACTTACAGGTTATGTCGCTAACAGATACCAGTTTTGGGTTAGAAAAACATAACAGTCAGGACAAAAAATTGGGGGAAAATACATTCTTAAAGTGGACATATCATGCTTTTATTTTCACCTTTTGAACATTTAAAACATTTACCTGGGGTCTAAATAAACTATACCTGCAATCTACAGTCTGAATTCCTCCTAATTTTCTTTCTACATGCCTCTCTTTTACCCCTTTTGTAAGGAGAGCTTTTGAGCGCCTTGTTTTGGCACTGTCTCTTTAAATGCAAATGAGTTAGTTCGCACCCCACCCCCTCCCATGCGCATTGCATGCATACTCCGCCCCGTTCAGCCATTGTTGTAGTCCCAAACACAGTCCGTCTGTCGGATCCAAAACTTCTCCAAAGTTAGAAAAAAACGTAATGACAATCGAAAAATTGAAACAAGCGAAGACATCAACATCCAGCCTTACATGTACGAGTCAGAGTCTGACACAGACCAAGAGGAAATCGAAGACGACGATCCTCCGCAGCACAGACTTCAAATGGCTGCATCTCAATGGTTTGTTTACTACTATGTAATTCGCTACGCGCTCCGTTAGCTTAACTGTGTGTGAAAGATGTTAACAGGTTGTCTAATGGACCCTCACTTTACCATTTTACTACAACAACAGTCCGGGGGAAAAGGCTACTGTCAAGTCAGTCAGCGTAGTTATGGTGCTGCGGGCTACGCTTGCTGCGCGCTAATGCTAGCGACATGCTAACGTCAGCTACGAGCAGTCTAATGTGAGTTCTGCCTTATGAAAACCTCAAAAATAAATGTATTCTATGTATATATAAAGACATGTGCCCTAAGCAGCTGGAAAACAGCCGAGTAAAAGATGGGCAGCTCCAGGTGTAATGCTAATCCCTCACAAATGGCCAGCACACAGGTAAAGAATGACTGGATAAAAAATAGGTCTAATAAACAGTGTTTCAGCGTTTCTTGACTTACCGCTCCGCTATATCGTCATCTCCATAGACCGAAGGAACTGACCCTTCGATCAAATGCAATATTTGAGCAAATCCCTCGTTGTACTGGCAGAGGTTACTGAAGCACTCTTTGAAGTGCTTAGCGCACACAAACTGAACTTTCCCCACTGTCGGTGGTACATTACCACAAAAAATAAAACGTAACCATGCCGATCTCAGTTGTTCGGATGCAGGCGGTCGGTGTAATGAGTTGTGCTGGTAACACAACCAAGAACAGAGCATTTTAACTTGTCTACTCGCACCTTTGACATCTTTGCGCTTGGACTACAAAATCGCTACGAGGAAAATAAAGATGGCGGTCTCTGCCGGAAGCTCTTGACCTTGTTTAGTAGTTCCGCTGTGACGTGATAGAAAAAATTACGTAACAGATAATGCGGATATTCGAACGAACTGAGAAATATGTTGCAAAATTTATATAAATATATCTCTGCAGCTACTTAAGTGATTAATTTCAACTTTTAGCCACTACCAGACACCCACAGTACACAATAAAAGGTATCTAAGGGCCAAAAAAGTAGATTTTGCATGATATGTCCCCTTTAAGTTAAACGCCAATGATCGATGTGTAGGTACCACTTGCAACAAACTGTATACATTTTATTCTAGCGTAAATAGTCAAATAAAGTGAACATGGATTGATGGAAAGTTTGGGGGTAACTTTACGTTTGTTTTTGTCGTAAAGTAGGAAAGTAAGGTGTGACGATATGGCGTTTTTTCTAAGCTACGGAATTAGTACGTTCAAAAAAAGCTCCAAACTAAAATCATTTCCCTTTCAATACCTGCCAAGTTCTATCCTGTTGATTTTTTAAAATATATTAAGCCCTTGTCACTCATTTGGTCCCGCTCCTTTCCTTTGGCAATGACAAAGTGTTTGATTTGCTAATTTGCCTTTGAATTGCAAATGGGGGTCTCCTTGGAGCTTTCCCTGTGCCACTGCTCAATTTAGTTTCTTTTTGTGTGACTTTTTGGGGAGGTCAGTGCCAACAATGCCCTCATCCCTCAGCGGAATCGTCTTTCCCGATAACGCTCGCAACATAAAACCCCAACAGAAAACTATCTGGAGCGGGCATGCGCGCTGAAAGACTGTAAAAACGCTGCTGTGAAAGGATAAGCGGGGAAGGGAGCTAGGGGGCCCGGCCAAAACTCCCCGAGATGAAAACGGCGTGATTCGTTTGCATATGCAACAATCAGGAAATATTGTACAGTACAATGGAGGGAATTAACTCAGGCCAGGCGGACTTTTCATGTGAGTCTACTGTATTCTCTGTAGGGGGAGCTGGAATTGGACGGGCATGCTAGTGTGACAAAGTGTGGAGAGTTGGATTGGCAAGTATAAATGGTTACGACTGGCAAAGAGCAAAGCATCCAAGCTTTTTTGTGATGTTGTCTTACAGTTTTTCAGCGCATCCCTCTTTAGAATGGATTTTGACCTTCCATTTTGTGGATCTAGATATTGCAAATTGATTTATTTAGGGAACAAGAACACATATTCATTCATTCATTCATTTTCTACCATATTCCCGTTAGGGGTCGCGGGTGACTGGAGCCTATCCCAGTGACTTTGGGCCGTAGGCGGGGTACACCCTGGACAGTGGCCAACTCGTCGCAGGGCTGACACAGAGAGACAGAGACAAGGACAGACAACCATTCACTCTCACATTCATTCACTACGGGCAATGTAGAGTTGTCAATTAACCTACACTGTCATGTCTTTGGACGGTGGGAGGAAGCCGGAGAACCCGGAGAGAATCCACGGTAACACGGGGAGGACATGCAGACTCCACCCAGAGAGATCGTGTGATGTTGGGGTGGTCCGGGATTCGAACCCACGATGTTGGGGTGGTCCGGGATTCGAACCCACGATCTCCTTATTGAGAGGCAGAAGCTCTAGGGGTGCATGGTGGCAGAGAGGCTAGAGAAGAACACCTATTTCTAGTGTTAAAACTTAAATGTTACCTTCGTTTACTGACCGCTTGTAGTTGGAGTTAGAATCTTTACGGAGGCTTCAAAGCGACCTTCGTTCCTAGATTCAAAGTTGTTCTGGTGTGGTCTTTCTGTCGTGGTACTGTAACCCCCCCAACGACGACACACAGGGCATTGTGGGTCCAGACAAATCTCGAAGTAACCTGCTTTCTGGGATTTCTGCGTTCTGCGATGAGAGCACAGTGAACATGAGAGCGTGAAAGGCATTTGTCTTCATACATGCTCTTGCAGAGTGAAGAGCATGCTGAGGTGTGGAAGAGAAAGTGTGTTTCATGAAAGCAGGGCACTGAACGTACGTAATAAACAGGATGCAGGGGATCAGTCTGTGTTGTGCGCTCAGTGGCGCTCCCCGGAGAGTGGCAAAGGTCACTGCTCTACTGTCATTCATTCAGTGCAGGAAAAGTTTTGGGGATTAAAATATATTTTCTCGGGATCGCGTGATACTTTCTCTTCATTTTTGTTTCATTTAACCTCACATACCTCTTGGGGGGGTAGTAGTTTTTCTTTATTTTTTCAAGGCTATTTTTTATAATGATTTTGTCTGTCATAAGCTGTTATTCTGTTGTGTAAAAGCACTTTGAATTGCCTTGTATACAAATTGCGCTCTACAAATAAACTTGCCTTGCCTTGAGTTTATAATTTCTCACTTGTAATATATACAGACGTTTTGATTTATTCATTATTTATTTGGAATTCCGTATATCTCATCATTGCCACTGCATTCAACATAAAATAAACCTATACGTCATGTCATGGCCGGCGCAGTTTAGCAACCACAGTGACCATTGTCTTTGCCGCGCATCAAAAATCAATCTCATCAAGACGCCAATGACCATTACCTGACTCTGAACGCGACGATAACGGCATCAATTACCAGTGCTGTTTGCCGTGCCCTTGGTCATATTGACGTTCTTAAATTGAGCCGTGTGCAGGGTGGAGGGCTTGAATGTGTTCCGACGCGTTGTGAGCCGGCCGGACAAAGAAGTGCAGCCCTGGCAGCGCGTTCAGCTGGGATGCGCGTCTCATAATGGGCTATCATTACTTCAGTAGCCTCATTACAAGGTCCTCAGCCACTGGAACTCGGCTGCAATGTTAATTATTTCAAGAGGGAGAAGACAGAAATGTGATGTTTCTCACTCTGCCATAGAGTACATTCTTATTGTCTTATTCACTTCTCATCATGGTGGCGGTGAGTATATCCTTGTTTGTATCCTTGGGCCATTTAATTTGTCTGTGGCGAATTACTGTGTGTTTGTAATGACTTTACTAGGACTTCAGGGTTAAATAAACAGATCTTAAGTGCAATCGTTAATGCAAGACTGTCATTTTGTCGTAAGAGCGTTATAGGGAGTTGAAATCTTACCTGAAGTCTTCGCTATCGTTGTTTTTCTAATTTATACTTGCCCGGTCCATCTATGAACTATACTGTGGATTCTTAAATGAGCAATAGGCAGCCAAAGTTTAAATAAATGCAGAGCCCTTGCTTGATATAAAAGCATTCGATTTCATGATCAGAGAACATGTACTTTGGCAGGATTTGCTCAAATTGAGGCACAGAGCAACCAAACAAGCCGTGCCACATTCACCTTCAAACGATTAATTGAAAATTATTGTTAATCAGAAGTTAAACTAATTATTTACTAGTCCAGTGAGGTTCTTTTTGATCTTCTGATAATTGATTTAAAGGGTTCGTTTTCCGACCAGAGTTTGTTGGTGTACGTGATCATTTCGACTGCTCACATGCAGACACAACGATAAACCGGGACAAGGGAGCCTTTTTACGCTCTCACACCTCACCTGTCTCTACTGGAAGGAAGACAGTGCATGTGCAAAACAGTTGACAAATGACATCGCAGAAATATCAAGTGCCGCTGTAAGGAAGATTGCGAGTGAGAAGTCGAAACAAGGTAAACAAACTCTGTAATGGAAAAAGAACCTTTCGAATAAAAACACGTGATCTACGACAAAATACTGGAACAGGTTTTGTCACAACCTCCCACGCCCACATGTTCTTGACATGGACAGTGCCCCAGGAGAGTCATAACACTGGCCATAGCTGGACTTGAACCGTTATCAGATTGGGCAAACTACTGAGCTATTGCAATTTAAGGCGAGAAACAATAGGTGAAGAGGAAATAAACTTAAATTTAAAGATATAAATTTGAAACTTCTTCTGTAGTTTACTCACATAAATGTAAGAAAAACATGTATTACACGTTTTTCATCATGTCATGTTTTCATTTGGAAAAAAGGGATTTTGTGTGTAGAAATTGACAAAATACACATGTTTGTGACATTGTAATCTGAAAAATTGAAAGTGCCAGGTTTAAACTTTTTTCATTTTGTACACATTAGTTATGACAGACTTTACAGAGGGGGATATCTTATATAGTTTTTGAGTAATCTAGGTCTGACTAAAAATTTGTGTAAAATTTTAAATTTTGACTAATTTTTAAACTTAAATCTTAAGCAAATCAGCTTTGGAATTAGACATCAACAAATCCTTCTGTACTTTCTGTCAAAATCTTAAGATTGTAAAGTTTGGTAGGTTTGGCTATAAGTGGCAATATTTATGTGAGTACGGTTGAAAAATGCATTTTAAAAAATGGCCTTTAAAGTTACAATGTGCACAGAAATCTATGGATGAAGTGGATTAAATGAAATAAAACATCTTTATGTGCAGACTAGTCAAGTTTGTTGTTTCCACATGAAAGCCTATACTTTACGTCGAGAGAGCAAACTGACCAAAAAACAAAAAGAAAAAAAGTTATTTTTTCCTGTAGTGTCTGACCTTAACGGAAAAAAACAAAAACAAAACAGAAACATGTTGTTATGAAATTGTCAGAGCAACATTTATGTGTAATATAAACTTCCAAAGCCAAACAAATCATCGCAGCATCCAGAAGTCACAGAGTTTTATTCCCATAACTTCTCTCCCTTGATTTTGACAAGCATCTGCTCGGCTGAGTACAGTGTTTCTGAAGAAAATGATTAAATATATCAAGTATGACTTCAACACGTCTTTAACAAGTTTCGCTGGAACCAAATGCCTGCTTGAGTTCTACATTATTGAATCTTCAATTTTATGTCAACACAGCATCACGTCTCACTGTGCACCGGCGTATAAATAAAACTAAAGTGTCAGAGCATTGCATTTTGGAGGTGTTGAGATAGCTGTCATCTGAGCACAACAGCAAAACAAGACCGCGAAGATGTGTTTTATTTGTTTTAATTGTGTCCAAACATTTATGCGGCATACTGCTTGAGTGTTTTGACAAGCGGCTTTTAGATAAAGTAGTGTCCAATGACAAACTTCAAATAATTAGTGAGGAAATGCTGTTTACAAATGCCAGCTTCTTTCAAAATGTCACTACACTACACCAAACTACCCAGACAAGAGTTTTAAAGGGCAATGTACAAGTTTGTTTTGAATGAATACAATAAGTTTGAGATTTTTTTAAATTACGTAGTAGAAAAGTTCCGTAGAATATTTTATTTGACGACTTAAACATCTCATAACTTTGTTTTTTGCATATATATTAGCTATCAATATAGGCCATTATAATACATATATATGCCATAAGCTATCAGTATTAATTAGTGTTTGAATGTATCACAGCAGGAGTGGGCGATATTGACATAAAATATATACACCAATATTTTTGGGAGTTTCCCCAATAACAATAGTCAGACAATATTATGTCAGTCCAACAGGAATATTTTAAACATGTCTTTAAATGTATTAGTTCTTTAAACATATAGTAGTTATTTCTGTAAAAAAAATAAATAAAAATACTGTAAATAATGCACTTGATATTAAAATTTTGAATATTCTCAAAATCCGTGTCTACATTGCCACGTCTAATCTCTTGTGCTTAAAATGCAAAGCAAGACTAACCAGAATGGTTGGGTATAAAATGTCCTTATTTTTAGAAAGAGATTTGTAATTTAATACAGGCAGAAGAAAGTTACTTTCTGAATATATTTTACATTGAAATATTAAAACCACAAATATCCAACTGAGATAAAGTCCACATTAAGTCATTAAGTGCCTGCCATAGAAACCAGCGGTGCAGGGGCAGCAAGGGGGGTGTACCTTCTATAACCTCGAAATCTGATTGGCTCAGATTTCCAAATATAGAACTAAGCTCCACATTAGCCGCTTAAACTGCTGGCTGTGATTGGCTTCAGTTGGCTGGAGCTGGACAGCATGGAGTCCCTTCGTCCACAGTGATACACACAAAAACAAAGTATATCATTCTGAACTTTCCAGGCAGCCACCATGCTGCGCTCATATAGAATTCAACATATACACCGGCTCAGATTGAACGACATGGCATCAGTCACGAGTCACTTGGGGCCGCTTTGCTCTAGTCTCCCTCTTGTCTCTGTTATTTTAGCCTTTGTGTTTTCTCACCCTCTTCAGACCTGACCCATTGTGCACTTTCAAAGGTTGTCTATTTGACACCAGCAGCACCATTATGTGACGTATACACCGTCCTCACATACTGTATTCTATTGCACTTCACTCAACCAGGTCAAGGTCCTTTGAGCAGCGGCAGCCCACTCCTCAGCTGTCTCCTTCTCATCCACCTTTGAAGTGCTGGCAGACAGTTGGAGGTTGGAGGAAAGAAAGGAGGAAAAAAACAAACATCAATACACCAAGGGAGGCCCGGGTCATCGGCTTGTACGTTCACGCATACTGTAAACTACTACTGCTGCTACTGCTGAGGTGAAGGGAAAAAAACACTGGAGAGAAAACCCAAAAGTGTAAACAAAAGCGGCATGAGTTGGAGATGAGGAGGAGAGAGGTCTTGACCCGATCAGTCAAGGAAAGCCCAGTGCTGGACCATGGAGGCGGTAAGCGAGCATGAGAGGAGCGAAAGTACAGTAGATGTCACTTCACTAAAGTCAACAAAGCTCAGCAAACATGATCGAGGACGGCAACTCTTTTGAAGATGGAACGGATATCATTGAACAGTGCCGTAGGAGCAAGAACTGTTTTACAAAAGTGGATAACTCAATAAGCCGTAGAAAAGTTTTGGACTTAAAAAAAAAAAAAAAATCAAGACGTTTCGACTTCCATCCAAATGTCATTTTCCATCCGAAGGAGCTGGTCTGAGAAGCTAGACATTATTTTTAGTCTGGATGAATGCCTCACACCAACTTGATAACTTAATAAGCCAGTTTTATGTGTGGAAGTTTATCTTCTGATATAATCTGTCATATTTCTTCTGTGAGAAAAGCAAATGTGAAAGCTGAAATTCAATTCAGTGCAGTTTTGTAGAGGCCGAAATCCCAACAGCAGTTGCCTCTCAAGGCTTTTCAAAATTGATTTAAACAATAGAAAGTTAGAGAATCAAACAGTGCCAATAACACAAGCAGATTAACCAACATTCCGAGGAAATTAGCGCATGTATAACTGTCCCAGAGCGTCCCCTGTCCTTAGACCCTGTTTCTCAGCAAAGTAAAACAACAACGATGGAAAAAAGAGAAGCCTCGAGGAGAGTCAACGTGAAGGAGAGATCTCGCACGAACAGACAGACTGATGTGACCAGGATCGACACGCATCCATTCGCAGATAGACATAATAGCTTAACAATTACAAACTGTTCTTTTCTCGATATCGTTGGCGTCAGGGGCTGAAGAGTAAGGCCGAAAGCTCAGCGACGATGAAGACGACGAGGCTGCGGCGTATTCAGGTGAGCACCGGGGGGCAGCGGAGGTGGGGCTGAAAACTCAAGGTCCACAGGTGGGAGGAGATTGACAGGTCGACTCTGGATAAAGATTAGATTCAACCGGCAGCTGCGATTGTGATTTTAATAAAGCTTTGCGTTGTAACCTCTGGGCAAAGTGTGCATATTCATCAGGTGACACAAAATAAATCATATCGAATTAATGAGAATTATTTTAGCGTAAAAATCCGATTTTTCTTTGTTTCTTGAGTCGACAAACCTTGAAGTGATTTGTATCGAGTAATCCTTGGACATTTTTGCATTGTCCATGTTTTGGACTGATATAAAAAGGAAGTGGAAAGGAACTCCTGCTCATTGCATTGTTGTATGTAAATATTAGCTTTTTTTTCAATTCAATTCAGCTTATTTTGCAGTTGCCTCGATGGGCCACAAGCAGAAAGCAGTCCAAATTAACAATGTTTAAGAGAATTTCGCAAATGGATAAATGTCCCAGAGCATGCCCTGTGCTTGATTCTCTTTCTCGACAAGAAAAAACTACAAAAAAAAACTTGTGGGGGAAAAAAGTAGAAACCTTGGGAAGAACCACAGTGAAGGAGAGATCCTTTAGATCCATTTGTACATATATAACTTTTTAAATTTCAAATAATAAGTGGAAAACGTATGTGTTCATGTACGGAAAAACAAGCAAAATTGAGAAAAACACCATCTTTTATTTGACAAAGTACTTTTTCCACACTGTTTTCCAATTAATCAATTTAATCGCAAGCCACATGCTGCTATTATGTGTTTGCTGTGAGGAAGAAGACAGCACCCGATAAATAATAAAGCCTATGAGCCATATCATCAACAACGGTATTTTGATGGGAAATGTAATGTCCTGTCCGATTTGGGCTTTTAAATCCAGTCTCAGTGCACTCTCACTACTTTGTTGATAACATTTCTAAAACCCCCTGATTTACTTTTTTTTTTTCCATTTGCTCGTGTACTTTTGCTCTCAACTCAAGAGGCCTGGCTCCATCTTGTTTTTTCTCCCTCCTCCGCATCCTTCCCATGACGACGAAGAGAAAATAGCGCCGCTTTTGAGGCGGTACATGAGAGCGGACACCATTAAGGGGCTTGATAATTACACATAGCACTCTAGCTCTTACACGATGTGTGTTCTTGGAATTGCACGCAGCTACAACCCTAATAAGACTGGATGAGACTGAAGAAAAGACACTTTGTTATTTTGCTTTGTTTTGTTTTTTGCTGTTTTTCTGTTTTTTTTTTTATGAATATAAATAGAACACAGAGCAGCAAATGTAAAAAAAAAAAAAAAAGGTTAACAAAATACATCCAAAGAAGCTACGGCACAACGTTTGTCAAATTTGTCCATTAAATTAAGGCCGAACGTCATTTTTTTCCCCCATTTGTCTGATGTCAAATACTATGTCAGTCCAGCCTTCGTCGTTGGTTTGGTTTGTATCGTCCATTTTTTGATGAAAGCCTTTTCATTTTCATCCAATTTTCCCTGCAGCCAAAAGTATGCTCCAAAAAGTATCCATTTATTGAGTTCAGGCAGGAGTTTTGAGGCCCAAATACATTAAGTCAATGAACATAATTCTCAAAATGAAAAATGAATACATATATAGCATAAATAACAACAAAAATAACAATATCTTAGATCAAATACAACATTGCCCTTAAAATGTATTCAAATTTTCTTGGGGGAGGATCCTCAAACCCCCGTCTTCATTTACATATTCATAATCACAGAAAGGGCTGTTTAAATGTACCCTCAAATCAAACTGAAGTGGTTTCTGAACACTTTGGAGTATAGACAAATGACTGGTATCTTTGTGAAGCTGACATAGTTTTCTGATGTCTGATTTACTCATTATATATAGTCACAAGCGCTGAGGAATATCACATTTTAAATTCCACCTTTGTTAAATACAGGCATGTATTTCTCCTCAAAAAGTATCACAATTACACACGTTTATCTCCTTTGTGTGTATGGGAAGTACACACAAAAAAGAAAAAAAGCAAATTTAACAATTTCGCAAAAAACCTCCAAAATTGTGAATAAATAACTTTGTTTTAAGCACGTGCTGCATGTTTAAACCCAAACGAGGAAAGTAACAGGTGTGGGCAATGTAAAAATCACACCTGAAAGCAGATAAAAAGGAGAGAAGTTGACTCAGGCTTGGCATTGTGTGTCTGCGTGTGCCAGAGAACTGTCTGAGGACTGGAGAACCAAAAGTGTGGAGAAATATCAACAGTCAAGGTTACGAGTCCATCTCCACGGATCTCGATGGTCCCTTGTCCAGAGTGCGCAACATAATCGAGAAGTTTGCAACCCATGGCACTGTAGTTTATTTCCCTGGACGTGGACGGAAGAGAAAATTGTCTGAAAAGTTTGAACACAGGATAGTCCGGATTCTTGGTGGTGGTCTTAACAATTCCCTTTTCAAATTTGAAGCATATACTTTATCACTAAAACTTTAAGAACTTTAAAAATTTAGTAAAAGTCCAGACGGAATAGAAATTAAAGGCATTTTAGAATCATGTATCATTTTAGGCTTTATTTCATTTTCTTTATAAGTTCAGAGTACAAACTGATCCTGATTCTTTCCAAGTGGGTTATAACTTTCTTTTTATGATTTATATGCCCAGGAGCTCGATAGTTTCCTTTTATCAGATTTGACAAAAAAGAGAAGTGACCCTGTACCAGAGTTTTACAGTTTGAAAAATATGAAACATGATTATTTCATTTCAAACTGCAGCAGTCTAAACTCGCTCTTAACACATAGACATCCTACTGTGATGAAGTGTGTTTCACAATTTTTAGTAGTCTTATATTTACTGTAGCAGCTAATTTTACAACAGCAAAACAGATACAGCACCTTTAAGAATTGCATTTTCCTGTATTTGTATTCTTGCTTTAATTGTTAACTCGGGCTCAGGTTTCTCCACAACCAAGCACTGAAGGCACTTGACAAAAAAAACACGTCTTTATTATCACTGTAACTGCCTCAGTAAATAAAAAATGCTCAGACAACTTGATTTTATTTTCAAATCTAAGAACCCTATTCAAAATGATTAATAATGCTGCACCACCTCCTTTGAGAAAATGTGTCCCACTTTGCACTCTGAACAAAATAACTGCTCCTCTGTGAACAGAAAGTGCACCATCCCGAAAAGATCTTCTGCCTTTGCACAGTCGGTTTTTTCATTTGTGACATTCAGACAGTGGAATCAACTTTAGACTTTCATAATTACATGAAGCTCGAAGCTTAAAAAAAGCAAATTTTTGATAATCAATGGTGTCAACATCAGCCAAGTTCAGCCGTATTTGTAAATTGTACTATGAAACTTAAGAGTGTTTTTTAAATGTGTACAACATGCTCAACAACCCGACCACGTTCAAAAAGAGAACGTGTTTTTGCCTTTGTCATCAGAACGTCATGACAGTGTGAATAACTGACCAGAAAATGACACCGAGTCCACATTTTTGCAAATATCTGTGCTTTTAAAGGCATGTATCGTCCTAAACTTTTGATCAGCTGCAGAACAGTCTATTTCAGTTGAATTGCTTTTTTCAATAAAATGTTTACTCAAACTTTTTTTTTTTGTCTCCCATTTCTTGTTGCATGTTAAAGCTATACTTGAAACCTTGTTAAGCTTCAACCGTGCAAAATGTGACTTTTGCCATTTATTTAACTGGTCTTAAACCTTTGATCGGGACTGTATGAAATCTGAAAATTGTCACTGATCGAGGGAGTTCAGCAGGAAGTGCTTTTGACGGTCGCAGGGGGGAGGATTTTGTAATGAACATTCCTCAAAACAGCGTGAATGCAGCTAAATGTTACTTCAGGTATGTTTTAGATGACGGAACCTTGTTAGAACATGGTTAAACGCTCAAAAAAGTCACTGTAGCAGCATTTGTGTCCTTTAATAGTTACATTTTAGAGTCTATCCGCACTAATTTGTACCTTTGAATAAATATTTTACTCACCTGCCCATGGACTGCAGGTGAAAAATAGCAGTATCTAAATCTGGTGCAGATAATCTCTCCTTTTACAAGATTAATTAATTTGTAAACTTAAACTAAAACATACTACGCCACAGAAAAACAGTCCATATAAATGCTGCTCCAACCATATAACAACAACTGATAGTATAGCCTCTTTAAAGTCGTTTTCTGCAGCACGGAAATGATAATTAATAGCCACCGTGCGGGGTACATACATAACGCGTCTAAAGGTGAAGTGGTAAACCCTCTTTACTTTGCGTTTGGGAGGGAGGTAAAGGAGGACGGGCAGGTGCGCTGACAGCATGTGAAACTGCCAAACTGCAAAAGCGCTCCCTGTGCCGCTGCAGCCCTGTCAGCAGCTCTGAACACATATACATACATTTACATACATAGACACACACGCCGCCGTCGCCGTCAGCTCACAACGGGCTGCAACTTTCCACAATTAATTGATTTATGAGCGATTGGTCGGGATGTTTAGCGTGACTGTGTGCAAGGAATTCAAGAGTAATCCTGAGCGGCGATGACATTGAAGACTCATAAATATTCAAATAATACAACGTACACCACATATATAACGGCTCATACATAGTGTAGTCTTGCTGGATGAGAGTATCGGTATCGATATATGTGAAAATGTTGGTATTGATATTGTTGCAAATATTGATCCAAATATCAATTAATCAAACTTTTCCATAAGCGAATTATTACATTCCAGACACTTATTTATGGGTTAGGTGGGCGGTTTGTCTTTTAGAACTAATTGAAAATCCTTCTTTAAAGCATAGAATTATTGAAAACCAAGTATTAGACCAAGTATCAGTATCAAAAACCACAAATTATACTATTTCAATGGCAAAATATGGGGTATCTCCCATTTAGTAATTCAATTTGTGTTCAGATATTAAGTGCAAACAGGCAATAACGATGACAGGGCAGGGGTCGACTACCAATGACTGGACAGAAAACATTTTGGAAATTTACAAAAATGGAAAAATTGACAAATGTAACAAATACTGGGACAAATGGACCAGATACATGGGGCATACTGTACGTCGGTCCGACATTTTTAAACTCTTCGTTCTGAGGTTTGCAGTTGTTTCTTTTTGATTTTGTTGTTTGCTCTCGGGTCTCATTGTGTTCATAATGTGAGAAAAAAGAAAAGAAAACAATTTGAAAACATGATGCAAATGATGACATAGTAATGATGACACAAAGTATAAAACAATGTAAGCTACTTTACATGTCCAAAAGGGAGTGGGAAGAAAAATGTTTGATATATATCGACTCTTAAACCCTTCTTAAACCCTTCCACATGACAACATTCATTTTCAAGTTTCATGTTACATAATATCAAGTCATATATTCAATAAACTAAAAGGAACACATGCACTCCACGTCCAGATCAACACATTTCATTTGTTCACATTCTTTTTCTTTGTATTTCTTCTTCAGCTGGATCACACTTGAACATTGTTTCCAGAAAACACATTTTAGCTGCCAGTTTTACCAATAAGAATCTGTCACTCACATTTGACTGTCAAGAACCAAACCGGCAGACTATTTCACATTTCTTTTTAAATCAAAGTGTTTTATACGTCGGCCCAAAGCTTTTCATGTAGATTTTAAAGACGATGTATTTCAAATATGCTCATTTAACATCCAGTATGGAAAAGGACAATGCTGAAATTCTGTATTTAAATAAGGCCAACATACAAAGTTTGTAGCAAAAAAAAAAAAAAAAAAATCTAAATTCTCGACTGGAGGCAAAAGTGAAGAGGAGCATAATGTGATTTGAGTGGATAAACTGGAATTAATTGAAGGTCGTTTTGGCAAATGAAAACCATTTATTATTGCATTTTACATTATTTGTTTAGTTAATACAGATTTTAATAGACAGTTTTTGATTTTGACTTTTTTCAGTGTATTAATACCTCTTGTAAATATAATTTGTAGTTTTAAAATGAAAAAAAAAAAAATTAAATAAAAAAATCAGTGACACTACAGGAGTTTTGGTGCACTGAAGTAAAATTGAAAGTAAAGTAAAAACCTGAAATATTTTTATGTTAACTGCATTTTAGTTAAATTAGTAGTCCTGTCATAGTTTTACTGAACAAATACCTACAGAAACATTGATCTATAATTTTTAATTTTATCGTTAAATGTATCTCAAATACAAATTTTGAGGTTAAAAAGTAGGGCTGGGCGATGTCTATGACTAGCACAATTTTCTTGGGTCCAGATCAAGATTTCGCGATTCATGTTCACTTTGTATTTCTCTTTTACCTTAAATAGAGCTGCACAATTCAGGAAAACTATCTAATTGTGACTTTTCTGACCAGTGCGATTGTGATTTGATTTGCGATTTATGTTTTACTAACAGATTCTGTTCAAATTCATTTTAAAACACAATTTTGTCGCTTTTAGTCACGTTTTTGTCACGTTCAGTTGTGTTTGTCATATTTAAACATGTCTGCGTCACTTTTAGTCAAATTTTTGTCACTTTTAAACGCATATTCAAATCAAAGCAAGACATTTTCTTGTTTATGGAAGAAATGATTACACTTCAAACACTTCAGCCTTTGCGATTTGCTAATTGCATCCATTTGAACTGCGATTTTGTGTTGACTTTGTTTAATTGTGAAACCCTGGCCTATAACAGGTAAATAAAGTCATCTGCTCAGAGGCTTCAGAGACTAAACAACAGGAGAAAAAGTGTGTTTGAACAGACAGCAGCATTAAAGAGAGAAACTGGGAATCACAACACGACAATTTCACGAAAATAGCAGATTGTTACAGGAACGAGCTCACGATTCGCTTTTTATACACCATGTTGCCCAGCCCTACTAAAGAGTATGTACTTTTGCAATACTTTATAAAAGAAAAGCAAAAAAACAGACATTTCCACACTAGAAATTCAAAATTGGAAGTATTAAAACAATCGATCTGATGACATTTAATAATTGAAAATGTGTCATAGTTTACTTCACTTTTGCTCCCAGCTGCCTTCTTTTTGGAGTTTTGAAAATTCCGATGACATGGCATTGGATCTATATAATTTTCAGTGTAGTATTGGTTTTGGCCATAAAACAAGTGGCACGTTTCTAAAAGCATTGTTATTTCCGGTCATTTTCCCACGATATCCGACGCATTTTCAAAGACCTGTAACTAGGATCTCTGTCTAAAATGTCAATAAAAGCGCGCGGGCTGAACGAAGAGTCCCGCGGCTCCAGTTCCGTGTCGACTTTGCGCGTTTCATTTCCTGTGCACGCTCTCATTTCCGCTCCCTTCTCTTATTCCCGTTTGCCGAGGCATTAACCGCGCGCGCTCGACGCCGCCGCAATCTACATATGAAATGTAATTTGCGAGAAATTAATTTCCAACCTCCATCTGTACGTTTGCTCTTGTCCTTAATTTGTTTTGCAGGGAACAATTGCACTGGTCACCATCTGGGCATTTGGAGAGGAAAAAAAAAAAAGACGACAATTGAGAAGATGTATTCGCTTAATGCTCGCGACATATGTGATTGCTCCATGTATAAAAATAAATCCAGTTTTCAATCATGACGCAGATGTCAAATTAAACTTTTAAAGACCACTAGACTGAAGTGGCCCATTAAAAACCCACTTCAAAGTAAAAGCGTAAAGTTGCGGAGAACAGCTGCGCGACGCAATATCAGATTTAGGAGCTCATTGTGGGGGTGATAGAGGCGGCTGTGCTTCTAAATCTCTGTTCACGCGTTACAATTGTCACGGATGGGTCCAGCACAAATGACTCATCTTTCGCGCCGCTCTATGCTCCGCTTGTGCTTTGTTTCGGTTTTGTTTTTTCCTGAAACGGAGAAAGGAAAGTGATGCGAAGCCAATATTGGTGAGTGATAATTCTCCAAAAATGATGAGTAACAAAGTACAAAAGTAAAAGTGTTGGACTTAAGGCGAGACACTACAGGCAAAACTTTTTTTTTTCTTTCAATTTTTTGCTTTTTGGTCAGTTTGCTTTCTCAACATATCGGCTTTCATGTGGAAACAACAAACTTGTCCAATCTGCTCTTAAAAATGGTTTATTCGTCCATTGATTTCTTTGGGACATTGTAACTTCAAAGGCCGTTTTGTTAAAATGCATTTTTCTCCCTCAGGACATAAGGATCACTTAAAGTAGCTCCTACACACCAAACTTTACAATCTTGGACTCAAGATTTTCACGAAAGACAGAAGAATTTTTTGATATCTAATTCTAAATTGATATTGATTTGTTGAAGTTTTAAGTAAAAAGAATCAGAATCAGAATCATTTATTAAAGGCCACACAACAGAGTTGGTGGAATTTGTTTTCGGTACAGCAGTTAATGCTCACATCTCTCATGTGTCAGTTCCATCATCAGCAACAGAGGAAAAAAAAGGGGCAAAATTACATTTTTTAGGACACTTTTCAGTCAATCTAGTTTACTTAAAAGAAAATTAAGAAATTGATTTGAATTGCTCCTGTTGACCAAAGATTAGGAAAATTCTTTCTCAAAATCACTATATTTAAGGCTTTAACAGTTTAATTTTTGAGTATTTTTTTTCCTTCATCTGTGCTTTTACTTAAAGGTCCCATATTCTGCTATTTTGCCCTTTACACAGTCTATTCTAAGGGCTTTGTTGATAAAATTTTGCGTTGTGCAATATCCATAACATAACAGTTTCCAAAAAACACCCATTTCTTGGACTGGCCCCCCTCCTTGCAAAAGCAAACGGCTCACTCTGAGATCTGACCCCCCGAACAGAGAGCAGGCTGCCTCCCCCACCCAACTCGCGCGCCTCCCCCGCCCAACTCGTGCCGAAGCCTAGAGCGGAGATAGTGCGCATGCGCCGTGTGCTCCGGTAAACAGCGATACACAAACACGGGAATAAACCTTTTATCCGTCCTGACGGTGCGTCGTGCTGAGTCCTACATCCTGGATCTGACCTGGAGTTTGACGTGCTCCAGTACCTCGACGACGGACGTTGCCGTTTGGTGAATAACAAGCTAACTCTTCGATCTGTCGAATCCATCGTGTAATTACTGTGTAGCATTAGCATTAGCTGTTTTTATTCTGCGGCTGCGCGCTTCCCGGAGGCATGGCTTAAACACCGCGTCATCCTTGTGAAGCGCGTCATCCTTGTGAGGAGCCCCCGTCTGCCTGCTCAGCCGAGGGGGACGGAAAAGACAGTTCTCTAGCGAAAACATGCGGGAATCAATCCAAAAAACACTTTGGGCACAACATACGAGGCCCAAATAACACTGTAGGAAGGTTAAAACCTCTGAAAAGTCGATTTTGCATGTTATGGGACCTTTAACACCATGTAATAATGTAACGTAGAGCAGCGAAGAACGTCGTGTTGTTATCATTGCTCAGTGTTTATGATATCATTTAAAAGTCGAATTACAACGTGTATAGTAAAAGGTTCATTGTAACAGAACTGCCATACCTGCACCACAATACTCCATCGAAAAGAAAGCCCAAATGTGCCAACAAGTTTGGACCTGGTGCGTGCACGACTCTGGCTCCGTACAGCCAGACTCTAATCAAAAATGTCAATCGGCCAGAGCGCACAACTGGAGCAGAGCGGTGGCCAAGGCGAGATGCGACTAATAAGTCACGTGAAATCAATTAAGCCGGGGCACTCAATTCAAATTACGTGATAAACATTATGCTTCACTGGATGCCAACCGAACCGACAGGACGAAAAAAACAAAAAACAACACATCCCCTCACAATATTATAAATTTAGGTCGACTTTGGTTGCTTTGGTTTATGTCCTTCTGTCAACACGCCCGTAATTGGGCGACGAAACAGTAAACAGGGATAAATTAAGCGTTTGTTTCCACACAGTAAACTGCAAAGAATTAATGAGTTGTCAATTAGGAGTCATAACGCTCGGAATAAATGTGCGGGGCCAATCCTTCGGCCGTTCGATGAGGGGAAAAACTGAGCTCCGCCCAGACAGTACGCAAAACTGCTAAATCGATGGCGTTTTGAAGAATGGGGTTGGGGGTATTTGAGTGTTTAAATGGCAATTATTTGGTAGCGTAGCGTTTAAGGTCACCCGTCAGAATTGGGGGTCCGATTCCTGCTCAGTCCAGGCCCGTGACGTAGATGTGCTACTGGGCAAGACACCTACACTTCCTAGCCTAGAACAGTCACAGTATGTATGGTTGAAACGGGTATGAAATCTGGAGTAATAACTGAGTGTTGTTGTTGGCCTTGAAACATGCTCTTGACCTTTATGTTTGTGTTTCCCATGCCACGTATTGACTTTGGCTCCATCTACTGGCTGCAGAGAGAATAACAGGTGAGATAAACAAGGCAATCTTGCCTCCGACACACTAATGCAGCCACGCAGTAATGAATCATCGGGATTTGAGGAAGAAATGCTAACAGGTCTGTCAATGATTTATGGACTCAAAGGTGAAGTACCTGACTTTTGTTCTTTTGTAAATTAGTACATTTTGTTTTCTTCCTTAAAAGAGAACTGTGTAAAAGCAGTAAATTGTGACAAAATGAGACTTCTGTGCGCTGTCTGCATCTAATAGTTAAGTGATTTAACCTGGACGTAAGAGTTGAAAGCAGTGCTCTGATTGGCTTTGCTTGGCGGTTCGCCCCAGTTTCACTTTGCGGTCTGAAAAAAGCAGTTTTAAAACAATGCACAAATGTACGCTTAAGAATATAAACGATGTGCCAAAAGGCTTGTTAGAGGTTTTTTTTTCTTCTTCAAAGTTGCAGAGATCTAAAAACATGCTTCCGGTTTTGCAGGTGAAAATCATGTAAACCAGCTTCAAAAACAGCAAAAATATCTCTGAGCCAGGTCGCACGTTTGATATCACAGAATCGAGAAGAATTGGACTTTCTGAAGGATTGAGCAAACTATCATGAACCTGGCTAAAAGTTCAACAAAGTCAATTTTGCATACTATGTGTCCTTTAAAATCCAACTTATTTTGCAACACATTCACGAGAAACACTATTTGGACAACCGGTCTTCATCACCAACTCCAGTCAGAGACAAAGCAAGTGAATTGGTTTTGTTTTTTGCCATCTAAATGTAGTTATTTGTTCTCTTCGTTGGATGATACCAGAGATTTTGCGATTAAAAGCGACGCAATTACACCCCTGAACGGAGCATCCCAGGCAGAATGTGATGCAAAGCCAATTTCCTGCCACTTTACTTACTTTAATATTGTTGTTTACTTGTGTTTTAAAGCTTCCCCGCGGTGAAGCAAAGCAGCGCGGTTCATCTCGTGGTTTTGTTCGTTTCTTTATGCTCTATATGCGCATACTGTACCGCCGGAACGGTCCTCATTTGCATCTCCTCCCGGGACCGTGCGTTTGGAGAGGTCCCTGAGGAGCGCAGCATAGAAGAACTGCATGTATGCATGTATGTACGTATGTGTGAGAGTGTGAGAGTGTGAGAGTGTGAGTGTGTGAGTGTGTGAGTGTGTGTATGTGTGTGTGTGTGTGTGTGTGTGTGTGTGTGTGTGTGTGTGTGTGTGTGTGTGTGTGTGAGTGTGAGTGTGAGTGTGAGCGGGGGGCTGGGTGTCACGTGCACCTGTGCCGTTTGATGAATGATGAGGATAATGACTGATGATATCGGGGGGGGCCTGGGGGAGAACACCTGAATGGTTCTATCAGATGCACGCCCCCCTTGGCTCCAACCACTGTGCTAAGGCCATACTGTAAAAATAATGATAATCTACACTGGGAGAGTACAATGGATTACGCAGTACGGTAATATTGATTCCACGTGCCGTTTGTGAGTTTTGTGGTGGGATTTTACGTTCAAAAGCAATTTATTTGTGAACTATGCTGGATTGTTTGTATTGTTATTAGTCTTTAATCATGCCCGAGAACGTTTCAGAAGTCCTTCCGCCGAAACATGTCAGCTTATAGCTTTTTACAACCGTCCTATTTTAAGAAACTGAAGTTAATATTAACAAGATAGAATTTAGAACTTTCCAAATCTAACATTTTAGTACTGTTTAACAAAATGTTTTCACTAATGGTTATGTATAGAAAATAGACAGGATTTTGCATCAGCTGCAATTCTCTACAGGTAGCAGTGGAAATGAACCATTTAAAAACAGCTTACCATTTAAGCAATGACCAAGAAGCTAATTTAAAGTGTGTATGACAAGTTTTGAATATTTTCTAATTTAGACTTAATTTGGTGTATTAATACCTGTTGTAAATGTACATTATAGTTTTACACCAATCAAGTAGCCACTTGTTTAGAAAAATTGAAAAATCTGTACAAAGTTACAGGAAGTAAACAAATTGACACAAGGCTATGAATAATTTACACAAAAATACTTTTTTGACCGTTTAAACATTAATTCAACAAAATAAAGGTGTTCACGTGTACCTATTTGTCATAAAAACAAAAAAAAGGTGACATTGAGTTTTGGCCCAGTGTACAGTGCGGTTGCTTGGTGCTTTCCCAGTGTGATGCCATCATTTACAACCAGGAAGTAAAATTAAAAGCCAAAAAAATTGCTAAACCAGGATACAATTTGTAAAGTACGTTAGCAAACTTTGAAATATATTTATCTGCATTCTGGTCAAATAAGTCGTCCAACCTCGGCACTTTAAACACGCAGTTGTCATGAACGCAATATGACGGCAGAAATGCTCAGTCTGGCAATAATTTATGGAAGTAATCTGTGACATACAATTGAAAAATAATTGAGAAAATTGCAACGGAACATGTTCTGAGGTTCAGAGGAAGACGTCCAGGTAGGTTTTTGATGCGTTAATAATGTTGTAACATGGTTAAAAGGTCGATTTTGATATATCCCACAATGGCATACGCTACCAGCATTAGCCAGAACTGTACAACTTGGCCATATTTAGACAAAAGTGCACTCTGGGATATTAAAAACAAGGTTCAGGGACGTCACTGAAATCACATAAATTACCCTTGAACTAGATGGCCACTGACTGCTCTATTGACAATCTAGTTCTTGCCAATGCATTTTACGACGCGGAACTGGACTTCTAATGGGAGTTTGTGCGAGTGTTTCCAGTTCTGGTTTAGTTTAACTCTTGCACACTATTGCTTACTTAAAGTTTCATGCATTTTAAACAAGCCAGCATCCCAAAAATAAGCATTACAGTGACAATAACATTAACATGCAGATGGGAAGCAATAAAGAAAACAGCCCTCTTATCCCGGGTTTTCATGCATTTAAACCACACACTTATTCCACCCCTGACTTTTTTGCCTATACATACTTCTCTAATTAGAATAACACAAACCTTGCATCTCATTTGACTGCGAGCCATGTTAAAGAGACAATTCACTCCAGTTAGCGGTATATTCCCTGACATATGCATGCACAAAATCTGAAATAGTTTGCTCATTATTTGCATCTGTGCTGTTAAATTACCGACGCTATACGAGTTTCTGTTTGGCGATTTGCATTTTTGGATCGTATTCCCAGGAGGTGAAATCCTTTGATACGGGTTTTGATTAGGATTTGCTGAGCGCACAATAAACAACTTTGCCCGCTGCTCAGTCGTATCTTCACATCTTGTCGCTGTGAAGTTATCCGAAAAACATGTCAGAAGGAATTATTCTTTTAAGTGACGTTCGATAAAGAACAACTGGACCCTGTCGGAGCTCGGCGTGCGAAGAAAGGCGCTGGCACTGTTTACAGCCAATACTCTCGACTTGTATCTTAAGAGTTTTTTTTTCTCTCAAGCTTTGTGTCGTTCTTGTTATCTCGGCGAGCCACATGTTGTGAATTCAGCCCCCGTCTTCTCGGGGACAGAGATGTCAAAACAGAACTTCAAAAGTGTATCGGAAACAATGGATAATCAATTGGCTGTCAGGGGCTGCTAGCGTGTTCATCCACAAGGCGGTATAAGGAGTAATTGCTGGTTAGCGGAATGCGCCGAACAAACCAGGAGTTTAGACGGCTGCAAACCAAGGATCCCATCTGCAAACCTTTCAGCGGGAATTTAAACTGACCAAATTGGAGTCTGTTATTTTAGTTTCCGGGCCTTTTGTACGTTGTTCCAGCTTGACGGGGCACAAGGTTGAAGCGATGCTGTATTTTTTGTTCCGTTTCTGCACAAACACTCGGACAGCATTCTCTGCGATCTCGAGCCTCTTTGTTACTTTGAGTACCATCTGTTTTTTGTTGAATATACAGAGATACGGCATGGATAGAGTGGACACATGATCCTCTTGTAAATAAACATGCAGCAGTGGCTTAGTCTGCGAGTGTCCAGCACTGAACAGGCAACGTTCAGACACGAATAGTGCGTACAAGGCTTACAGTTTGTCATCAATTGCAGAGACGAATGGTAAATAAAACCCAACAGACTTAATGCTTGAGCTGGGGCATTCATAATAAGTTCATCATGACGCAAGACAGACAAAACGTTGCTGCAGTAAGTTTTCCTCCATTAAAAGAGAGGAATATTGCTTGTTCCCATAAGTAAAAGCCATTAACTCTCGAACTTCTCTCTCGGTCTTTAGGCGTCCGCCACCTGCTTTTTTCCATGGAGATGTCATTTCTTTGCACAAAACATTCCACTGTATGGTATTAGACACTCTCCACACCAGGTCAAGTTACAGGCCAGAGAGGAATGCATGTTTTCCAATGTATTTCAGAGCATTAAAAAGACCCGCAATTAAATAAATGCTAGATGGATTATTGCTATCTGTTGCACTTTACCGCCAAAGCAAGTTCCCGGTTTGTGAATTTTGTTCGCTGACACGGCGATAAAAACCTGTCTGATTCTGAGTTTGCTTTAAGGAGTAGTCCAGGCAAAGCAAAAACATCTCCATGAACACCAGCTCTAGCCCCTTCAACTGAGCAAGCACCAAAACAAAATGATAGTGCTTATAGTTGTAGAATTGGTGACAGTGGTGGAAAGTAGTGGACGCATTTTCTTTTACTTAACTACATTTGTGAGCAGATATCTCCACTACATTTTCGAACTGGCCTAATAAAAAAGTACTTTTCTTTATCGTTTGAGACGCCTGAAAGAGCTGAGAGTTCATTTTCAGCATGTTCATAGTTTGAGTTGACCTCCCAACTTTGAAAACAAGAATGGACAATTAAAAATACCTTGATTCCTTTTTTAAATCAGATCTCTACGTTGCGCGCTTTAACCGTTCTCAGAATCTGTCGGAAATACTTTTACTTTTTACTCTTGAAGTACGTTTTTAAGCTATACTTCGAGAATTTTGCTTAAGTATTTTTTTCATGTGAAACTTTTGCTTTCACTTTTTTACCAACCTTCAACTTTAATCACAAATTTCGGAAATTATCTCCCGACACATACTTAGGAAAGGGATACGAAAATGTCACCAAAAAATTATAAAATTAAATAAAAAACAAAACAAAACAGCATTATAATCTCAAAAAGCTCAGTCAGTTTGACATTGTGGTATACCTTAAAACTTAGAAAGGCCTTTTTCAGGGTCACGCCCATTGCAAGATGGGGCCAAAGTCCAACAGCGCGATCGTCCCAACAACCCCTCGCATTAGCCCTCGCGTGGCATGGACAGCTCGTCAGAATTTTGCAGTTTTGGGGCATTTTCAAAGCACTTAAATTCTTGGGTTTTTCCTCGTCCGCGTGTATTCCCGCCTGGCTGTAAATTTGGCAGGGGTTTAAGGGGAATGAAATGACGGATTTTAAGGGGGGAAAAAAAATCTTATTAAACAAATTCTCCAAAGCATTGAGACCAACTGGTGTGGAGAGCGCTGATAACAACTGGCCATTTTGGAGCGCCACCTCGCCTGGCAGCTGCAGCAGGCCTACAGAGAGACACACAACGTTTTAATAGCTCGGGCCCGGCACATTTACACATTGCTATTTTGGCAACTTTTTAATTATCTCCAAATGAATGAATTGATAGGAACAAGAGGGAGATAGTTCTGTTGTGCCACACATTTTGGCCAATTTTGAATCCTCCCCATGCAAAGATGCCGGAGCGAGATGGCCTCTAAACTTAATTGTTTGAAAGTTTTGAGGGCAGTGCTGCAAATGAGGAATGTAAGCTCGGACTTTTGGAGTTTATGCTGTATGGATACAATGCCGAGTGGGATTTGATGGCAATTCAGAATAAAGGCAGTGGAAATAATGTTAAGTAATGTTAAGTAATTGTAGTAAAGTTCATGGTCCATTATATAATTCGTATACGTTTTAAAAATGCACATTTGTAACTTTTTTGCCTCCTGTTTGAGCTCGGGATCGTGCGTCACACTTAACAGAATTTTCAGTTAAATAAATTTAGATTTTAAGACGCTAAATACTAAACTGAACTTAACTTAATTCAAAAGTATTCACTATATATTGATGAATGTATTTACCAAAAGTGCCCCAGCAGTTAATCAGGTTCTTCCACAGTTTTTTTTGTTCACTTTTTTACATTGTTTTGGCCAATGTTTTTCTATGTAAGTTTAGCAACAGCAAACATGGCGGATTTCCATGGTAACGGCTGTTTTTGCTGTTCCATCCCGAGCTCTATATGCAACACCAAAAATTGTCCGTTACCATGGAAATTGCGCATGTTGTGAGCTAATTGGGCACAGAAATACATTAGCTAAAGCAAAATTCAAAAGTGAACAAAAAAGCCGGAAAAAACTGCCAAACCAAACAAGTCACTTCTGGTTTATCGATCTATAGTGTTAGAATACTCTTGAATGAACGCTAAGTTTAGTAGTAGTATTAGTTTAGTTCATATTAGGCTAATTAAAAATTCTATGATGTGTGACGTCACAGTCCCGAGTTCTATTCACCTTGTTCTGGAAGTTGACGTACGCGCCGCCATCTTTTTCCCAACGGAAGTTTACATGGAGCAGGCGAGCGCAACAGAAAATAAGTTCTACACGGACTAAAAAGCCGCATTCAGGCCGCCCAGAAAATTGGTGCGTCACCGACTTGATTTTGCTCGTGTGCATTAAACATTTTACACAAATCAATCTACTTTATATAATGTTTTTGCGAGAGACCTTTTCCTCGATTGCCATTTGTGCGAACACTGTTAGCGTCAAACCAGAAGTCCCTTTGCTACAAGAGTGCAGATCATAGACATAAAAAGAGGCAAAAGTGGGCGGGGCAGAATAACATGAATAGATCTTATGGAATCACAGTGGCAGTGGTTCATTACAGTTAACGCCAACTTTTATTAAAATGTAAAATGTGAAGAAACAATTAAAATGTAAAGTCAATTCTACTTCAGTTTTTATTTTGATGTATTTTAATTTTTATCTTTAGCATTAGCATTAACCCACAAACAGCTCCATTTATCAAACAATGTGTCTCCCGGGGAAGTATTCATCTCATTTGCAAAGTCAAAGTCTAACATGTTTTCAGTGTAAAAGTAATACATTACAGAATTATGAATAACATTTATCCGTTTATCCGAATTACTTCTATTTCATTGTAAATTCAAGAAAACACTTGTAATTTTTGAGAAAATTTAAAAGCACTGCTCATCTTTTTTTCTATTGTGCTGCAGTCCAATATTTCTGGACCGAAATACAATCTTCATCTTCATCAATATCCTTAATTAGAGATAATATAACTTTTAGTATTCGAGTTCAAATCAGAAAAGGAAGAACTTTGTATAAATTGAATCTTTTGTCTTGTCAAATTCTTTATCCACAAATTTCAAAAATGAATTGAAATCCTTGAAATATGTGAATGGACCTAAAGCTTTGTTTGTATTTTTGTCATTTGTAATTTAATGTATATGCGATGTAATCTGCAAATGAAAAGCATGACAAAATGAACACTGCAATAAGAAAATAAAATGTATTAAAAAAGAAAAAGTAGTACAATGAGCGAGACATTTTAAAAATAAATAGCAAATGAAATTCTGTGTACAGAGCCTACTCCTTTGCAATTTCTCACTTGAAATAAGCAAAAACAAACAAAACAACAACAAAAAAACGATTGCATACTTGAAATAAGAAAAAAAACAAAAAACACACTTCTTATTCTTTTGGCAAATCTTATTTCAAGAATTTTAAAAATCAATCATCTACTTTTTCTCTCTGTTCATCAGTTTTCTTGCTCAAGTTCAATGCCAAAGAATGTTTCTTTGTACAGTTTTATGAACAAGGACAACTTATTCAAAACACAAGCATTACTTGCTAACTGTCAGCGGTTAAAAATGTGACTAAAAGCAGGATAAATACCAATAGAAACGTGAAATGGACCTGAAGGGCAAAGCTATTGTGGTAAATTTTTATGGCACATTATCTCTGCACAAATGAACGCTTACTCAGTGTTGGACCAGACAGAAAAATACAGATTCGGAAGAAAATTACCATAAAGTCTTCAATTTATTGCATTGCTTTTCCTTGTAAGAGACAGACTGATATTTAACAATGTTCAAAAAGTTTACTTCTCGATCAGAAAATGGTGACTTGCTATGATTTCCAGACGTTTAACATGAGCTTGTTTCGGGTCTTTTTTGCAGAAATCAAGACTTCAACTTGCACGACTTGTTGCAAACCAAACAACTTGCGCAATCATTTTTACGTTGCTCGCGTAATTCGTGTAATTGTAATGCTTGTTTTGCAATTATGCTTTTTTATTTTTTTTATTAGGCTTACAAATTGAAAACCTTGCTCACCTTTTGCGCAATTATGTATGTCCACGCTAAGAGACACATTTATCGTTTCTACTTTTCTCAACAGACCTCTAAAACAATGCTCCAACGAGTGTAAAAAGATGGATTTCTTTTGCCTACTCCTTAATGACTGAAAAGGTCTTCCCTGCGTGGCCTTGGATAGACTTCGTGAATAAACCTGCAAACAAACGAATTATGTTAGCTGCATTTGTGAGGCACGTATTCTGCTGTGAATCTTACATCTTCAGTGTCCATCAGCCCCTTTCTATATTTGGCCTCCTTTAAGAACACTTGAGCTCGTGTGTTTGGTCCACAAAGGCCGCTTCCACCACAAAGAGACGAGGGGAGTGTGCAAACGTCCACACATCGATGCAAAAACCTTTCATCTTACTGTATATAGTCCTGCTTTAGTCCGTGTACGGTGCTCTGGTTCAACCCTGGCGTGTTCGAGGTTTAGTTCTTCCTTGGTTTTGAAAAAATATTACGCATTTTTTTCTGTTGTTATTGACCTTCAAACATGCTCTTGAGTACCTTTACTTCGGTTTTTCATGTTTTAGAACCATTTCCCGTGCCAGGAATCGACTTTTGGCTCCATCTACTGGCTGCAGAAGGAATTTCGTAGGTGAGAAAAACATTTGGCAAATTCCCAATGCCATGCTAATGTAGCCACACAGTTATAATCTTGATTGGACGGCGGAAATGCGATGGTTTATGGACTTAGAAACAGCGTTGAAGTTCTCGGAGCCATAGGGCATTGGTAGGCGAGGGCTAAATACAACTCCAGGTATCGTAGAAAGGGTTTCAGGGGTTGTCATCCGGACGCTGTTTGAAGATCGATCTTTGATCTTCAAACAGCGTCCGGATGATAACCCCTGAAACCCTTTCTACGATGGACCACACCTGGACGAATGAGGGTTTACATCGACGAACTCCAGGTATGTTTTTTGATGATGGAATAATGTTAGAACATGTTTAAAAGCTCTAAAAGTACATTTTTAAGTATGTGTTTTTCTTGTTTTTAAGACAGTGTAGGTGATTACACTTGACATTTCTTCTTTATTGACTCTTGAGTACCTACCTCATTTAAAAGATGTACGTTTTCTGGTAGAAGGTCAGCGACTTGCTTGTCTCAGTGGAGATGTCATTGCTTTTCCTGGAATGCTCCACTGTAGGGGATAATTTATCCATGTTCCGCATGGTTTGTCTGCTCCGTCCAGGCCGTCTATATCTGCGTCCTTGATTTTCAACCAGTGTCCGAATATTGTGAGTGTGTGTGTGAGGTATTGCCAGGTGTGCCTTGAAAACATGTCAAATTTGAGTTCACAGCTCCACAAATGCGGATGTAATTGACTAGTGTATATTTTTGAAGTGTCCTGAGCAACTTCTGCTCCAAAAATAACACAAAGCCATCACTATTGCCAAGTTTAAAGAACCAGACTGTGGCACAGAGATTATTTTGGCTCATCTTATACCTTATTTTTAACTAAATGGTTTGATTTGATAATGTTTTTGTAGTAGGTGATGTACCATGGTAGTTTTAAACCTAAAAAGCATGCAGAAAAAAGTTGATCTATCTATGTTCCAGATGTTCCATATCTTCCGTATGTTCCACATGGTCTTTACGGTCCGTCCGTCTGTCTATAATTTGTATCCATGGGTTTTAGCTTCTCGTTATAACGTCTTGGGTTCTTTTTCACATTCAAATGATATATATTCACTTTTAAAAGGCAACCCATGGATAACATCTCCATGGAGGCAAGCAGGTGGTCAGCCCTCCACGAGAAAAGTTACATGGCGCAACTTGGAAACACAACTTTACTATAACCTACAACCTTTTATTAAACAGTAACAAGAGCGTTAGAGTGTAACCAAGTGTTCCATCAACACGGAAATGATCAATGCGTACTTGAATATAAAATACAGCAAGACAACATTTGAACCATTCTAAAACGCATTACCGTGCAATATTGATAATTTTAAGCCCCGAGTTGAACCTTGGTTTATTCGGTTGATAAAAACTGAAATCTTGAAAATCTTTTGAAGTGGTGCTTGTCGGGCGCACGTGGCTCTTTTGAAAATCTGTGACCTCAAAGTCTTTCATCAGAAACCCTTGCTTACCCCACGAAGATTGATCAAATTCTTGTAATATCTCACTTGAGGACTCAAATCATTTTCACAAAAGCAATTGCGTTGTCAGATTACTTCAACTTTACAATCACATCGCCGTAGGTTGTGAAACGAGCCTTTTGATGAATTTCTCAAAGAGCTAATAGCTTGTTTTCCCCTGTGAGACATTTTGCTTTTTTTCTCGCCACGGAAAAATTTAGTTTTGATGTAGTTTCTTTGCTCCTATGGTGAGCCGTCTCAAGTCAGTTGGCATATTTTCATAAACGATCACAAGAGTTGAATGTCCAATTACATGCGATATGTTTCGAAGATACACAGAGGGCTGCTTTAGTCAAAGAGAGAGAAAAAAAAAGAGGATTCTTGCTTTTTAAAGAAATGTGCCCCAAGATGGCTGCACTGATCTTGGCCGCTCTTATCAGTGTGTTTGGCGGTTGAAGTGCGTTGAAAGGAATGGATGATGACATAAGGTGACACTCCGAATCTGATGCACCGGGTGTCAAATACAAGCTCAATTCACACACACACACGCACTCACACTCACACACACACAATAGGAATAGAATTGAAATTGTAATAGCATTTTTTAAAGTTTTAGAGCAGAAATAGAGATTTGCAAATGCACAAATGTAGTTATAGATGCATTATCATCCAGGCAAATTGGCCAATCAAATTACAGCACAACATTTCTGATTGATTAAAAAAGGTACATATACTTTTAAAGAGCTTTTATCCATGGTATAATTGTTTTCCTTTCTCACTAATCCACTCAAATTTGTATTTAAAGTGATTCATGCATGTTTGAGTAATTTTTATTCTTCTGCAATCCAGGCGCCATTTTTCTGAAAAGTCCTTTTTTCACATACCCCCTACCCACACCCACTTTGTTCACCTCATCTCTGTTTTATTTTTCTATTTTTTAACAGGATAGGAAAAAGATTCAGCAGTGTAAGCATTGCACAGCCATTGAGGCTTTAATTAAAAAAAAAAAAAAAAGAATCACTGATTGCCATCGTGATCTGCAGCTCTCCATAGGCGGGGCCATCTGCAAGATCCAGTAGCGTAGCACTTGGACTTAGAAGTCAAAGGACTTTGAGTTTCTTGAGAAAGTGGTTTAATATGTATTATTTAAATTACATCGTCTTCCATGGACACTGCTTTCCAAAGTATTTTATCCACTCAAGGCAACGTTAAATACATTTAAAAACCTTTAAATACCTGGTTGGTTATCTAGGCCTGTGCTTCTCAAACAGTGGCATGTGTGCCCTGATGGTTTGTCTGCTCCTTCATTTGGTACACAGATTTCTCAGCATTACAAATATTTGCTATATTTAGAGCCAGTTTTATCCACATTTTTACATTGCCAGGGTAGTGCATGGTTTAGACTTTAGTTTCTGTTGTAGTCCTGGTTTAGAGCTGGTGGTAATTAGAAGGTCAAATATGTTCTGAGAAAAGTTTTATCCACTAATCTAGGTTTTTTAGTAACAAAAATACAACTTATAAATACACAATTGTGCAACTTTTTTCAGAATGTGTACTGCACATGAACCCGTGCGCACAGAGTGAAAGCACACTGCGCATTAGCTGTAATAGCCCTGGACCAGACAAATGTACACATCAAAAAAGCCTGTTATTATTTGTCCTGTTGTGCGGTGGATTGGGGGCTGAGCCTCAGGTCTCGACTCCGCTCTTCACTTTAACTGGACCCTGTGGAATTTTTACTGCAATCTAACATACTTCTTTATTGCTCAGATGCAATGTTTGTTCCTTATGGCCAGCACAAGAGCACTTTGGATGTTCTTTTAGAAGCCCAAAGCATTACAAAAAAAATATTCCCCTGATTGCTTTTGCACTAGAGTGGGGGCCATGCCTGCCATCATGATTAAATAATGCAAAATAAAGAAAAAGCATGTAGAATGAGAAAACATTTGTATCCACTTCAATGTGAATGAAGTCGTTGTTTATAAAACCTTGAGCGGTTTGAGGGTTCGGGACTACTGCTGAGGAGCACATCTGGGAACATGGCCGGATTCTATTAAGACGATAGCTAAGTTTCAAGTTCGTCTGATTGTTTATTTGTAATTGAACTGTAGATTGATTAACATGTTAGTTTATTACTACGTATTACAGGTTGATATAATGGAAAATATTTAGGTAGTTATCAATAATTTATAGGAAATAGAAAGTACACAAAATACATATGTTGTCCTGGTTAGCCTGCAGAATACATATCGCTGAAGTACAGTGTAAAATGGTATTGTAAGGGGCAAACAAGTGCTTTTTGGGGGCTGTTTTGCAGAATAGCAATCCACTCGGCAAAATTGGTGTCCTTGAGATACTTTTTGTGGCTCTCCTTAGGCATGAGGACAAAGCGCCCAACGACCTGCGTCCACCAAGAGCTCGTTCAGTGTCCTGGGAGAGTAAGCAGAGGAATGGGTGGATTTTCAGACACAAGATCTCAGTGATGTGCATTAGTCCAGGCTTGTAATGATCACACATCTCACAGAAAGGACAATCTAATGGTAATTAAAGAAGGAGACATCATTGGAGGAGGAGTGTCATTGGATATTTCTGTTGTGAGAAGTTGTAACTCTTCACTGTGAAATATTAATGCACTGAAACCCTGCCAAAAGTACTTTCAGTTGTAGTAGGCTAATGAATGATAAAGGGATGGGCAATATATTGGTTCCGGTGGGGCCAATGTTGACCGATTTTTACAGATATTTGACCGCAATGTTTTTGAGGGAGGTGTCCCGGAGTGTGTGTGACCATGTGTGATTCTTCAAAGAGGCAACTCTGATGCAACTGATGCACTGAGGACAAACTTAGGAGTAAAAATGGAAATCGAAGAGCAATTAAAGCTGGGGTACCGAATTGTCAAATTGTGAATCTTTCTAGGTAGCAACAAATTTCTTATGAATTCATAACGATGGATTTTGGGGTCACTAGCACAACTTCAGAACAGCTTTTTGTTTTTATTGTCCCTGCACAGCCAATCAGCTCTCATCCTCACTAATGAAAAAAAAGTTTCCCCCTTGCCTGGAAAATCTAGAAAAATATCTCTGTATTTCCACACCGATCAATATCAATCTGGTCACTCCGTAATCTCTGCGAGTTCAGACGGGCGTGGTTGACAGGGAGGTTAGCCAATCAGGACACGCATGGTCCATTGTATCAGAACAAACATAGCTGCTCATGAGAAAAAAAGGCAAAAAAATATCACAGGGATGGAAAAAACAAAGAAAATTTCTGTGGAATCAAAGTGTGAAGCACAAAGTTCTGTTAATTTGAACCCTCGCGGCCCCTGCGCTCCTCCGGCAGCCGGCTCCTAGTCATTCCCAAAGTCAGGACACACACTCACGGAGAGGCGTCTTTCCAGTACTATGGCCCTCGTCTGTGGAACGGCCTGCCGGAGAACCTCAGGGCCGCAGAGAACGTTCAGGTTTTTAAGAGCAGGCTCAAGACCCACCTTTTTAGCTTAGCTTTTGATTAATATTTAATTTGTTTAATCTTACTTATACAACTTATTTATTTATTCTATCTATTTATTTATTTATTGTGTTTACCTATTTTAGCTTCATTATTATATATATGTATTTAGTCTTCCTCTTTTTTCCACCCATTTATTTATTTCCCCATATTTATTTATTCTTTTATTCATTTTAGACTCTCCAGTGTTTCCTCCGAGGGGCCCTCTGTACTGGGAGCGGTGGTCGGCTGTGGCTGCTGGGCCCTGGCTCATGGGCCCCTGGGGGAGGCTTGGTGTGAGCCTCGTCTCCTCTGGGCCCTGAGTCTGTGTCCTGTCACCATGGGCGACTCTGCTCCCGGTGCAGATGGCTCCTCCGATGGTGCTTCCTCAACTGGCTTATCTGTACTCAGTCTCCTCCTGTTTGTCAGAGTGCGTGTGTGTGCGTGTCTGAGTGTGCACGTGTGTGAGCATGTGTGTGTGAGCATGTGTGTGTGATTGCTTGTATTTGTGTGTGTGATTATCTAGATGGGTTGTTTGGTCATGTGGGTTGGGCGGAGGGGAGGGGAGCTTCGGTAGATTGTGGGCTTGTGACAATGTTTTTTAATTCACTGTAAAGCACTTTGATACATTTCATACATTTTATATGTATGAAAAGCGCTTTATACATTTGATTTGATTAATTTGAGGTAAAATAAGTTTGATTTTGTTTTAAAACATAGATGACCAATGAACTCTTTTGTTTCACACGCATCACAGAAATAAACGCATCTGATTGCACGGTACATTTTGGATTTGCCTTGTCAGAGAGTGGAGTGACCAGACTGTGTGTATTCTGGATCCTAAGGGTACCTCAGCTTCTAGCCAAAAATACATGGTTTTATTTTGATTTGTACTGAAGCGAAAAGTTATTTAAACAGTATCGGTCAATTTCTAATATGATTCCTATGAATGGAATTATATGATTCTTCAGATTGTACTGACATATTAATTGGCATTAGAAAATTGGAATAAATAACATTCAGACTTCATTTGAAAATAACAGACTTTGAACGAAATGGGACACATACGTTGGGTGACTTGTGCCACTATTGTCTATTTTGTTCATTTTCTGATTTGTTTTAAATATCGAAAAACTGAAAAAAGATATCACATACATTTTAAAATATGAATGATTCTCCAGAGCAAAAAAAAAAATTACAAGTATGCCCCTTTTCTGAACATCGCTGTGTATTAGACTGGTTTTTCCATTGAAGAATGAACTGTTCTGCCTGTATCATTTTCCACATGAAGAGCAGAGATATAAAAAGACAGCAGGAATTGAAGAGCGCGGCAGACAAAGAAGAGACAAACAGAAAGGGGCCACAGGAGTCATTCCAGGCAGCGCCGTACTGTACCCTCCCTCCACTGCACCGTTTCTATATAAAGTACTTCTGCAAAGTAACAAAGCATTGGAAGTTAAAAGTGAAAAGATGTTAAAGTCCAAGTTTGGATACAGCTGATTTCATATTATTTAACTTTTAATCTCAATACAGCAAAGCATCTGCCTTCTAGGGCAGTGAGGCGCAGAGATTTTATATGTTTATGCTTGTACTGTATTTTCAACAAAAAAATTCAAATAAATCATAGTAATGTCAGCGTTGATTACATTATAGGATTGGAACAAGACCAAACCAAGTCTACCTCAGGACTAAACTGGGCTCAAACCAGGACCAAGTGTAAATACAGCATAACGTTTCTTAGTTTCAGTGGTCAATGCAAGTAAAATACATTAAAAAAAGTGTTTTGTACACTATCTCTGCACTAACAATTCAGGCTCATAACCTTATACCAATGTATTTACTTATTGACATTTATTTAATCAGGATAGTCCAACTAAGATTAAGAACCTCCTTATATCTTTATCTGCTTACTTCTAAAGTAAAACTAAAAAGAACAGTCTTGGTATTGAATTTTGTTCTTGCTTTTTTATTGGTGTAATCTCTCAGGCGTTTCATGAGAGGTCCATAGCGGAGAAAGCTTCAGAGGTAGTAATCTGAACAATGTTTTTAAGTGAGCCTTGAAGTGTTGCCAGGTTTGAGTGTCAGCAACATCGTCACCAAAAACAAGACAAAACAAACAAAACAGTCATCATTTCTACATTTAAAAAAAAAAACAGATCAAATGGCATAGACAATATTTGCAACATTAAATACCACTTTTGTTCTTAAATGGTGTGATTTGGTAACATTTAAGTAGGTGTTGTGCAACGGAATATTTTCAATCTAAGAAAAAGTGTGCCATGACTCAGAAAAGGTTGAAAAACACTCATCCACACTCACCATCTTCAGAGAATCCCAGAAAACCCACTAAAATTGCTCCTTGGGTCTTAGTTTGTCATTTTGTCCTGCAAGGTCCCAGCTGGCATACTATGTCTAAGGTCCAATAATGGTAGAAAATGGTTTACCTTGATGGTGTGCATGGAATTGTTGTTGAAATATTCCTCCAGTCCCTATAGAATTCATCTTACAGGACCCGAAAAGAAACGGGTTCAAACGTTCACTCGACGCTGTTTTGTGCAGTGGTCTGAAGACGCAGGAAAACGCTAAACAAAACATGTGGACAAACAGCTTAAACAATGTTCGCCTATATGCTCCGGAAAATAGCACACTCGTATTGAACTCCTGCTGTGCAACTCTACAAAAGGCAGGTAAAATGGTAAGATGGAATGAGAATACCAGAATACCAATGAGCCCAAAGCTGGTGTCACACAAATGCAAGAAAGTAGGAGAGCTGAGATTCTTCCCAACTTTCTGTAAAGTCTTGTGTCGGCAATCTGTCTCCAATTTTGCATAGAAATAACATCTGCCTGTAGAGTTGATTTGATTTACAAAGAACTGCAACCCGTCTGACCTATGGAAAGATCTTGAGTATCGGGATGAGACCTACGACCGGCAAATTGTGTTGTTATTGTGGCTAAATGTGCTTAATGAGGGACCTTGCGACCCTACAAATATTGCACCTCGACAATCTGAATAAAAATGAGTAAATGTCTTAGCGCTCTTTGGCTAATGCGGCAGAGATCCCAGCTTGTTGGCAGATGGCCCACAATTAGGGCTGTGTTGCCTGCATCAGCCCTGAGTGTAAACAAAGGAGAAGCCAAGACTATAAACAGGCAGAAAAACTGACGGGTGCACAGTTTGAACAATGAAGGAAAGTCAGTACAGCGTTATGGATGCTAAAAAGGAAATATTGTTATGAGAATGCAAAACTATCGATTTATGTCTTTGGATTATTGGTAAAGGGTCCATGTGGGGTTTTGTGTTACATCCAAGGGCCAATCTTCTTCAAAAGCCAAATGAATGCCATTCATCGTGGAGCATGGTTTGATTTTGAATTGCAATCAATTTTGTTTCTGGGCAAATATAGCAGCATGAAAGACATCCTCTCTCTGGTTTCCCCTTCAACCCAAAACATGTACAATAGGTAAAATCATCCAACTAATGACATGACCAAGTCTAGCTCAAGATCAGGACACGAGTCCCCAGGCAGGGCACTGCACCTGACATTGCAGAGGACAAATTTCTTGAAGGGACGAAAATAAAGTGATCTGATTATCAACAGTAAGAGCAAAGTGCAACTGTGGTGATTCGTAGTCAATGAACTGTCAAACAAACAATTGGGCCTTGACTGAAAAGGGTACAAGAGTCACAATTGTGTGTGTATATATGAATGCATGGCATAGAACTCGTTTTAATGCCTCCCAGAACAATATGTTCTTAAACTCGAAGCATTAGACTGATCTCAGAACTTTAATGTTTCATTAAAAAATTCAATTACAGCCAGTACAGTTTGAGGTGCTGTCTGAAGGAAACACTTTACTTATATGCCGAATTATAGATTGTGACAGCAGACAGAGGTCTCACTCTGCCAGAGTGTCCTGTGTCATCAGTCTTTGTTCAGATTCTTTACAGTACATGCATGCTGCTCCAGTCACGGTGCCCAGCATCTTACGGTCTGAGCTGTCCCCTCTTATTAATGGAATGTAATGTGCTGTCTGCCGCTTCAAATTTCCAATTGCTGTTCCCATGGTGACATGCATACAAAACATCTGTCAGCAGCTTGTTATTGCTTCATTACAGACATGGGGTTTGATTTGGCTCCCTCTTTTTTTCATGTCATGGAGGATCTTTAGGTAAGAGATAAGCAGACTATAGCTCTGAAGGGTACGAGGAAAAACAGTTCCAGGCAATCATCAGCATCATTTCGCATTGCATCTTGGATCTCATTATATGCCTACTCAAACATGTTTATATTTTTTCTATTTTATCTCATTACAATAATAATATAAAAACAAACAAAACAATTGACTTAATTTACAAGACAGGACAAACACGTTGAACTTTTCTTTTTTTCTTCAACACCGGTTTGCGGAATTTACATTTGGTGAACCATTGCATAGGAGTACAGAACCTTAATAACATATACACCCGTCATGTATCCACAGCATGACTGATGACAGCTGTGTAATAGACAGGGGCCATTTCTCTTTTATGTCTTTGATGCAAAAAACCCATATATACTCCTATATATATATATATATATATATATTATATATATGCATCATTACTTGCAATCCCCACAAAGTTCCCAACCTACAAGCTTCAAGAACATCATCGTACCAACCCTTCATTTATTCACGCGCTGACTTTGTTGTCCTGTTTGCTGTCTTACACGGCGCTGCGCATTAAAACTGGCACTTCATCATCGGCAGCAGTGGTATTACTCCGTGAGAAATTGGGAGAGAGGGCTGAAGTAGCGTTTGCATGACAGATGTGACAGAGACACAACGTAGAGGAGTCACGTTGGGTAAAGGACTGGAAGACATGCAAATAAATCATTGTTGTCAATTCCCCTCGCGAGATACGCTCTCTCTGTTCTACCGGAGACAATTATTGCATTTGGCTCTGACACATGTTCCAAGGACACACCATATACTCGTACAACTGTGGCGCACTGTCAGCTCATCATCGCTCCGCCGCGCTGCCTTCTGTCTCATCGCCTGGTGGGTTTGATATACTGCTGTCCGATCATTGAAATAACTATTTGCGGTTTAGGTTTTGAATTTGAAGAATGTAGATATGCTCATTAGCCCTCCAAAGTTTCAAGGTGGTTGCGTGAAGTCTAGAGCAGTGTCTTTGAAGATATAGAGCAAGGGCAGGTGAATGTGTTGCTTCGTCTTGCGCAGCCTATATCAAATATATGGGTTTCTTTGGTTGTTGGACTGAACTGCCCCTCAGCATGCAATTATTGCTGTAGATTTGACAATGTTGGCTTTGCTTTTTCGCTTGTTTGGATGAACTTTGGCCCGACCTGGTGAAACCCTTTGTTTGATGCAAACTTGTTGATGTATGTTTAAAATTTTATTCTGTTTTGGAGAATATACAGACAAAGTTCAAGACATGTTACGGAATATGTGTCCCATTTGGTCTTAAGTCTGTCAGATCTGTCCATTTGAAGAGCAAACGTTTTTTTGTTTTGTTTTTTGTTTTCCGAATGTCATTTGCTTTGTTGGTCGAGACTTTGATAGTTGGTTATCCATTTTTTTTGGTAATGGTCATCATGGCCAAAAGTGTGAGCCAAAGAAATCTATTTTGTCCACGGCAGGAGTTCAAAGGCCCAAATACAATTCTAAAATACTGCTCTTGACAGGTTACCTCAATTGGTCAAATACCAATACACTTGAGTAGAGTATGGTCGCTTATTTTATTTATCCAGGCCAGATACGACAAAATAGTTCACTTAACTGTTTGTCATTACTCTTACTGCATCAATAAAGTGATGTTGATTTGGTTAAATTTGCACAGAATTGGTACTTGTTTGTTCCTTGCTTGCCTTTTAATAGAGCCGTGTATTTAGTTCATAAACCATGACTGACAAAAGCTGAGACATTTGCATCTTCCTTACCGAAATATCTCACCTACTGTGACTGACAAGAAGCCTGCTTTCAATCCACCACGGGAAGTCCGACTTCTTTTTTTTCCATCCAAGTGTTCCTCCATAAAAGTCACCCGGCACACGCCCGCCTTCTTTGCCGGTTTTGCTTTGGCGCTGTGCCGATGAACGCTCAATCAAAAGAATCGAAGCGGGAAACAATTATGGCGGTTTGTGCGGAGGTGAATGGCGCAGATGAAAGACGCATTGTGGGCTTTGTGTGCCAGATGTGGCTCAAGGAAAAAAAAAAAAAAAGATATTCAAAATCGACAGAATGGCAATGACAACTGCATGCTTACCCTTCCTCCCTCTTCCTCCCTGGACAGTTAAAAAAGAAACATTTGATCTATTTTGTGCATTTTCTTGGCCTTGAGTGAATGCCTGTGCCAATCCAGCATGTCCCCTTGTCAGTCAGGTGTAAAGGAGGTCAGCCCCTCTCGATCCGTCCCACCAACAATTTGTACACCCACATCCCTGTTTATTCCCTGCCATCACCATAATACCCGTCATTTGTGTGGTGCCGAGAGTCAGCCCTGTAATTTTCCATGAGTCCGCCCATAGAGAGAGTGAGGTGAACATGATACACTGGAATGCATGTTTACGGCATTCACAGTATTTAACGAACATGTACATATTCAAATCCTTTCTGTGTGTTCTTTGTTTACGAATAGGGAGAGAAATCTACTTAACAGAGCTTATAATATGCTAAATCAACTTGCGTGTGTTTTTAGCAACTCATAATTTAGTTTCCTTGTCAAAAATTGGGTGTTGTTTAACATTTCCTTGACGAATGTTTGAGCAACCTGGCATCTTCTCGTGTCAGTAGTGACTGGAGTCAAAGATTATTTTCCAAACCTGTGTGGTGAATTGTGGGTTTCCTTTCCGCTTCTTGGGAAAACATTCAACAAATATTGAGTGAATTCCAATTCTTAGAAAAAGGCTCCCTTTTTCAAATCCTCCAAGCAAGATGTTGTCTTGTCTCCGTGTGTGAGAATAGAACAGTAGGAATTTAGGAAATGGGTTTTGAGAAATGTTAGTCACACATAGTTCATTCTCCGGTTTTCTATTTCAAGATCTGAAGATGTTGCAATAATGCACGATAGTTTGCGTAAAATACTGGCCAATATTCTGAGATATAGGTAAAGTACTGAAACGATTATTTCACTGCTTGATTCAAACTGTACTAAGTTGCCCTGCTCAGAATCAATTACCTTTATTCATTCTCCAAGGGAAATTATTTAGAATGGTGCTTAAAATTGTGCTCAATATGACATTAATGACATTAAACTTGTCCATGCATTTACTTAATTGCAGGTGTTTGTATGGCTCAAGAAAGAACGCAAACAACCATACTTACTTTGAGTGCCTTACATTACTCATACACACTTTGCTGTTTGTTTATTTATATATATTTTTTGTTTTTCATATATTCATGTTTTTCTTGCAGCGGATAATCCACTCCATGCATCACTGTTCTCTTTGACTCCTCCGCATCACTTCTGGTTATATAGACTCTTGAGGGGCTCTGGTGCACTACTGTATATGCTGAGAGGGTTTTTAATTTCCGGTTACACTCCTGCCCTAACCTGTGTCGGAGCAGGAGTGGGAGGGGACTGGCGCATGGGCTCGCACTCTCAAGTGAATTAGGAAATTACAGTTTGTTGCATACGATATATTTACAAATGCGCTGCGTTCTGTGAAATAAGCAAATCGCTAATGTTTGTGGCTCAACGCGAAAGACATGATTACTGTTGAAGTTGGGTTTAAGCTTTGCATTTTATGGTGCTTTAAAATATATTTGATTAGAGTTCCAGAGAGTTGTTCTTGTGCGATGACGAACGTTGCTTTCTAAATGACATGAAATCAAACCAGTGCACACTCAGTGTACTCACATGTACTACTCACACATGCTTTACTTCTACATACGCTAAAAATGATGGACATTATATGCTGAGTGCATGTGAACCAGTAGAAAAAGCGCCATCAGAGGAGCACAGACCCAGGGCCCAGAGAAGAGATGAGGCGCAAAACCTCCATCAGGGGCCCATGAGTCAGACCCCAGCAGCCACAGCCAACCACCGCTCCGGTAACTCTTTAGATTAAGGTTCCTTAGTTAACTATTTGTAAGATGTTAATAGGCACTAATAGTTTGTTAGTGGTAGTAGTATGCACTTATAACGCCTTATACAGGTTTAAAATCCATCAGCCAAAACACGTTTGAGTTAATAAACCACATATACAGAGCATCAATGAGCTGTATATTACATTATTTCCGATTTTCACGCTAATAAACGCTTGTAAGTGCCTTGTAAGTGCTTATAAACACATAATAGGTGCTTATTAATGCATTATAAATAATTTACTAAGGAACCTTAATCTAAAGAGTTACCACCGCTCCTTGTACAGAACTCTCAGAGGAAATACTGGAGAAAAGCTAAGAAGTAGAATATAAAATTGCATCAATAATAGAAGTGGAGAATATATTGAAATGTAATAACACATAATGTTGCTGTGTGCAAAATTTGAGTATTGAGTCTTTATTGTGGAAAATGCAACAAAAAAGAGCTGGCTAAAAATGAAAAAAGTTGTGTTGCAAATTTTGAGGTATAATCATTTCATTTAAGGACACATTTTAGGACATAATGTTGTCGAGATGAAACTATCAATATTTTCATTTGTGTCAATTTCGCCCACCCCTAATCAATAAAGAAACTCTGCCCTGGATTTGCGTAGGCGCTCAGGACATTACACAGACGAAAATTTAATAAAAACCAAATGATACAATTATTATTACATTGAATGGAGAATTATGAACAAGTTTTCAAAGTCACCAGTACGAGAAAGACACGACTCAGAACACAAAGCTGACAACGTCCCAGAACATTTTTGCAGATTCTTGACACCTCCGCTAATTAGCAAGTCAGATTTGGAAATTAAATCACGGCGAAAGATCTTTGTGAATTGGGAGGATGAAGAAACATTGTTGCTTGTACACGAGTGGAAGGATCCGTGGACACAGCATGCACGAACAGCTCTAACACCTGACCTTCTTCTTCACACCCTCATCCATTATTCATACTCTGGACAACGCCGACAACAGTTTACAGAACTTCACCCAAGTTATAAATGTGTCTGGGATTTTATCAATGTCACAAGCACGGATGTTAGAACTAGTTAAAAGAAGAAGAGTTGTGGATCAGGGGAGAAAAACAAAAACAGGTTCACTGCAGTTCTGGCAATGTGGAAAGAAAAGCATATATCTTTTAATTTAGTTTCCTTTGGCAAGACATTTCACACATCTTTTTGTGAGTTGAAGATGAGGCGCAGCAGGTGAAAATGTCTCAATTCAAGAAACATCATTTTGAAACTGGTTTGCTGAAGTAAATGTGAGAAAAATATATTACATTTTTCATCTTGTTTCATCATGTAATGTAAAAAATATGTGGAGTTTATGTGGAAAAATGGCCAAAACTGCGCGAATTTGGGACGTATAAATCTGAAAGAATAGAGTCAGGTTTGTATGTCTTGCTTCGTTTTAGATTAGATACAAAAAACAAAACAAAAAAATAGAGATTAGCGATATTTGTATTTGAGTTAACAATATCTTGCTTAACACTTTCTTCTTTCAGCAAATGTTTAACGATTGATGATTGTGTTTTGGTGCTGCCACTTGGCCGGGTCGTCATTGTAAATAAGAAACTACCTGATAAAACATTGAATAAATAAATAAATAAATAGCGTAAACATCTCAAATCGAAAAAATATTTAAACTAAATCAGGCTTAGATGTCAAGAAATCCATTGTGCGATCCATCAAAATCTCAAGAAAGTACTGGGACTGGAACGTTTGGTGCTGACAGCAGTTAAAGTTAAAAAAGTTAAATTTGACGAAATAAAATAAAAGATCTGTAGGTGCAGATTGAACAAAGCTGCCGTTTCCAGGTAAAAGCTTATGTTCAGAGAGATAACTGACCAAATAAACAGAAAATTGATTTTTGCCTGTATAGTGTCTGGCCTTAATGGTGGTCAGCAGAGACAGTTTGCTGAAACCAGCAGTAGCTTCAGAATGAGCTTACCACAGCGCAGCATTAAAATACTGTGTGTCTATATCTATATGCCCACAGTTGTGTTGGGGATAAGAAGAAAACATTTTTTTTCTACTGCCTCCGATAGGAATTCTACTCCTTTTTTTTTTTAATCACTTCTGTTGACAAGAGTGCGTCTCGCCTCTGTCTTATTTCCCCACCGGGCAAGGTCATCCAATAGATTTGCATTTCATGGAGTTCTTTCTTAAGATTTTCATTTACATTAATGCGCATGTTACGCCCGCAACTATTTGAATAACCTGAATATTCAGCACCGTCCAAGGGTAAGGTCAATAAATTGATTCAGATGGCATGAAAGTGGATTTACTTTACGATGACTTGTGCTAGAAAATGTATTGTCTTGAGCAGAATGCTTAGCAGTCAAGTCCAAAAAAATACATTTGGTATGCAAGTAAGGACAAGCTGTTAATATGTTTAATGCATGAGGGAACACTAGATGCAATTCTCATATGGTTTTCTGTAGACAAAAAACATTAGAAGGACAAAATGACTGAATAAATGCATGTAAATGTCTCAGTCAGACTGAAAGGTTGCAATTTCAACCTTATTAATCCCATCTCGGAATTATGTTGTTCACTCATCGCTGTATATTTTAGATTTAGAGAATTGTATAGTGTGTTTCTTTTCCTTTTTTACATGATAAAAAGAGATGTTATTACTTTGCCTGGAATGCTCCACAGCATGGGATAAAATGTGTACATCTCCATGGAGACAAGCAGATTGTGCCACCAGGTCTAGTTACAGGTCAAGTGCCTCATTTATAACGGATTGCGTAGATTTTTTGCTGAGCATGTGCGTAGCCTAAGTGCCCTTGAGAAAAATTTCAACTCCATCACACGCGCGCATTTCAACTCCATCACACGCGCGCATTTCACCATCACACGCGCACATTTCACCATCACACGCGCACATTTCACCATCACACGCGCGCATTTCACCATCACACGCGCGCATTTCACCATCACGCGCGCATTTCACCATCACACGCGCGCATTTCACCATCACACGCGCGCATTTCACCATCACACGCGCGCATTTCACCATCACACGCAGCGCGCATTTCACCATCACACGCGCATTTCACCATCACACGCGCGCATTTCACCTCCACCACACGCGCGCATTTCACCTCCACCACACGCGCATTTCACCTCCACCACACGCGCATTTCACCTCCACCACACGCGCACATTTCACCATCACGCGCGCACATTTCACCATCACGCGCGCACATTTCACCATCACGCGCGCACATTTCACCATCACGCGCACATTTCACCATCACGCGCACATTTCACCATCACACGCGCACATTTCACCATCACACGCGCACATTTCACCATCACACGCGCACATTTCACCATCACACGCGCACATTTCACCATCACACGCGCGCATTTCACCTCCACCACACGCACACATTTCACCATCACATGCGCACATTTCACCTCCATCACAAGGACATGTCGCACCTTGCATTTCTCACGCTGAAAAATCTAGATTTTGACCTTAATATTGACACAAATGCGTGCGTCTCTCCCACTCGTGTTTCTCTCTCCTGTGTCCCGCCCGCTCACACACGCACCACCTTCACCAGCGAGTGAAGCGCTTTCTTATTCACCGTTTAGCCGCTGTGTGTCGTCGTTTCCCTGCGTCTCCAGACTTTGCGCGGAGCTTACAGGAGGGTCTCAGTTTGCGCAGAGATAAGCAAAATCCTGTGCCTAGTGGAAGTTTTATAGATGCCATGGATGCTGCAGAGGGCGGGCTAAGCAGGCTTTATAAATGGGGCCCTATATCTGAGGAAAGGTGCCTAAAAATTTACGTTTTTCAAGGTATTTTTGAGTAATAAAAATGATTGCAGTTGACTAAATGTTAGATACACGTTTAATAACATACTGTGGAACGTTCCAGGCTAACCGATCACCAAATATGTATAACACCATGGAGACAAGCAGATGGCGCCACCAGGCTGAGTTACAGGTCAGATCTGTGGAGAGGTGACTAAGAATGCATGTTTTTCAAGGCAATAAAAACACCTGCAACTGAATGTTTAATGCCATAGTGTGGAACATTTTAGTCTAAACAATAACATCTCCAAACAGGTCACCAACCGTCCACCAGAAACGTCACCACACCTTTACGTTTACGCCAGGATTTAATGCGGAAAAAATTTAATAAACCAACTGAACGTGTTCACAAGCTCGAATCCAAGCCTTACCTAAAGCTGTATTTTCTATAGGTTATATCTGAAAATCTTCCATTTCCTCCATCTCGCAATCAGGGCTAAAATTGACATGAACGGCCTCAATTTTACATAGCGCGGCTCTTGGAGAAACCTTTCCAACTCTATGCCCGGCTACTCTCAGCTTCCTTGCATCATCACAGTGCAGCCCAAGGCAAACTCTGGCCCGGTCACTGTGGCAGGCGGGATGATCCGGCGGGCGGATTTCACACAGTATGAGTCCACCGCCGTGACACTGCCAACCGGTCGCCATACTCCGCTAATCGACGGGGGAAGCTTGCACGCCACGCTTTGCCCTTTCGGAAATTTGAATTATTTTTACATAGAAATCATTGCAATGCTGCAGTTAGACATGCTCGAGTGGCGAATATAAGAAAAACTTTGGTAGAAGGAAGTCGTTTTACCCCCGTCTGTGATATTGTGACCACTGACGGGGGAAGTGAGGGGTGTTTTTGCAGAGCAGAGAAATTTGGTTGCACGGGAGTTGTTTGTTGATTGTAGAAAGAGTATAACTGAGCATTTGGAAGTTTCAAAACAGATTTTCCATCTTCTTTGTCGATAATTGTACGTGCATCCAAATTACAACCCGTGCCCATGATAGGAACCATCCTTAGATCTGGAGCAAGACACGTTGATAACAAAGGAAATTGAATAGGATTCTTCGATGCAAGAGCTAGAAATGTATGCCATAGAATTCGATCATGTCATAATCTCAGATAATGGGCAAGGGCCTATTTAACTCTATGGGAGATTCACGTTTTTTAAAAGAAATATTGGTAACACTTTATAATAACTACACTTATTCCTGCCTTAGTTAAGCGTGAATGAATACTTAATTCATTGTGAACAAAGAATTTATTAAGAATGATTTAGGCTTATTAACTACTTCATTAGTACTCTAACCCAAATTCCTGGCCCTTACCCTAAGCTTAATTAAGCAGTAACTAATCCTGAATCAGGCTTAAAAATCTATTTGTTCAGTATGAAATAAGTTCTTGTTAATGCTTTGTTAAAGGTTGAATGGAGGATTTCTCGCCGATTTGAAAATCTGCGACTGTTAGTCCTTTTTTTGAAAAAGCGCATGTGCAGGTTCCCCCTCCCTCCCGCCCCGTTTCTCCTGAGTGAACGCCTACCAAACCTCGTGCACGAGCACGCCCAGCAGCACTGCCCATGCGCATTTGTTTACAAGACGATTGGTGTCGCTTTCTCACGACAACCTCCGCGAAGCAGATTAGTCTAGTTAGTCGACAATAATACATTCCACATACAATAAGCTAAAAAAAAAAGAGTCAGATAAACAGTTACCTGTCCAGCAGAAACTTTGCAACGAGGCATCAGTTTCAAGCCTGTTTTTTACGCTTTCAATTCTCGCCAGCGCGTAAACGATTCCCCCAGAACGCGTGTTGCGTTTTGTTTCTTTCTTCTGCAGACTTTCGTCTCTTCTGTCAAAGCTCGAAAACAGTCTTTCTCTTTCGTCCCTCATCCATTTCGGTACTTCGCGGATGAAAGTTTAGACCTACAATGACGGAACTCGCTGTTAACCTGCTACATAAACACACTAGCATATCAACCACGCATGCGCGGCCAGGGCAAGGCAAAATAAGATGTAGTTATTACATAAAGTGGTACTGAAATATTCCAAATCAAAAACAACAAACACTGAACCTTATTTGTTTGTGTATTTGTTTGGGATTGGCCCCATAAACCTGGAATATTAATCAAATTGCTTAAAGCTTTGTTAATTTATAACATTAGGGCCTTTTGAGTTGAACTTAATGAGACTATAGTGAAAACATATATTTCTTTTTTGTTTATTTATGCTGACAGAAAACAATTGTGCCAGTGTCCCAGGTCAAACTGGTACAAAGTAATGTTGCGTTCCTCAATGGTCAGAATTTGCACCCGTGTGATGTTTTTTGGGAAACGGGAAAAACATTGAGTAACACATTTGTTTGTACAGTAACAGCAACGAAAAGGAACATAACACAAGCACCATCAATATTTTAAGAGTAGGATGTTAAACTTCATCACGATGCAGGGGGGCAGCCATGTTGGATGGCCTAACTTGGATAAACTCAGGTGCTGCCAAAATAGAAGACTGTTGGAACTTGAAAAATCTGATCTTCGAAGTTGATTGGAATGCTGCATAAGAACACTTGAATTCCATGTATTTTTTAACAATAAAAATATCTGTATGATTGAATTGTTGCAAGAAATGTAATTTAAATGTCGTACTGGAACATTCCAAGAAAAGCAACAACACTGCTGTGGAAACAGGAAGATGATACCATCAGAAAACCTATAAATTTAGTTTCACACAAGAACTTTGAAATTCTCAAACTGCTGACAATCCTGTAGCTGTTATAGGCTCAAGATGTCCTTTTTAATTAAAACATCTTGATGATTAGCATGACAGATATAGCCAGGAATAATGCACCAAGTGGCAATTTTATTTTCTGTTTTTCTAATGTAAAGCTTGTGAAACATGGAGACATAGAACATTAACTTCAAACTCGGATCCCGCCCACACAGCAGTGAAAACACGGATCTCAGCGCTCATTAAGTGGAGTGTCAGGGGAGTGGAAGCCCGCCTGGATGGAGACAGGTTCACACGAGGTAACAGTACACTCGTGGTGGTCTGCTGCTCGGCTTATACAACACGCTTTCAAGTAGTGTCATACTTTAAGGCCGTCAAGAGTCAAAGCCAAATGAGGCGGTATATAAAAGGTAAATGCAAAAATATACACGATTAGGAGAGATTCTAATGCTGTGGTAAATACTCTATTGGGTCTGTAACTGGTGTCACTACGGTGGCATAATCAATACTAAATCATGTGTTTTTTTGTTTTTGTTTGTTCATTTCCTTGATCGTTTGTTGCTTTATTTCCCACATTGTTTTTTTTTTTGTTTCCTGGATATATTTGTATGTTTGTTTCTGAGTTTATGAGATTGTTTCATGTATTGTTTTGATTGTTTGTGTCGTGTTTGTTTCCTTAAATAGTTTTGCATGTTTGTTTCCTTAAATAGTTTTGCATGTTTGTTTCCTAGATGGTTTTGCATGTTTGTTTCCTTAAATAGTTTTGCATGTTTGTTTCCTAGATGGTTTTGCATGTTTGTTTCCTTAAATAGTTTTGCATGTTTGTTTCCTGGATGGTTTTGCATGTTTGTTTCCTGGATGGTTTTGCATGTTTGTTTCCTGGATGGTTTTGCATGTTTGTTTCCTGGATGGTTTTGCATGTTTGTTTCCTGGATGGTTTTGCATGTTTGTTTCCTGGATGGTTTTGCATGTTTGTTTCCTAGATGGTTTTGCATGTTTGTTTCCTAAATAGTTTTGCATGTTTGTTTCCTAGATGGTTTTGCATGTTTGTTTCCTTAAATAGTTTTGCATGTTTGTTTCCTAAATGGTTTTGCATGTTTGTTTCCTAAATGGTTTTGCATGTTTGTTTCCTAGATGGTTTTGCATGTTTGTTTCCTTAAATAGTTTTGCATGTTTGTTTCCTAAATGGCTTTGCATGTTTGTTTCCTAAATGGTTTTGCATGTTTGTTTCCTACATGGTTTTGCATGTTTGTTTCCTAAATGGTTTTGCATGTTTGTTTCCTAAATGGTTTTGCATGTTTGTTTCCTACATGGCTTTGCATGTTTGTTTCCTTATAGTTTTGCATGTTTGTTTCCTTAAATAGTTTCGCATGTTTGTTTCCTTAAATAGTTTTGCATGTTTGTTTCCTAAATGGTTTTGCATGTTTGTTTCCTAAATAGTTTCGCATGTTTGTTTCCTTAAATAGTTTTGCATGTTTGTTTCCTAAATGGTTTTGCATGTTTGTTTCCTAAATGGTTTTGCATGTTTGTTTCCTACATGGCTTTGCATGTTTGTTTCCTAAATGGTTTTGCATGTTTGTTTCCTTAAATAGTTTTGCATGTTTGTTTCCTACATGGCTTTGCATGTTTGTTTCCTTATAGTTTTGCATGTTTGTTTCCTTAAATAGTTTTGCATGTTTGTTTCCTTAAATAGTTTTGCATGTTTGTTTCCCAGATGGCTTTGTTTTATTAATTCCTACACTGTTTAGTATAATTGTTTTGCTTGTGTCCTAGATTGTTGTTTTGTTTGTCTGTTTCTGGGATTGTTTTGTTTTGTTTGTTTGTTTCTTTCTTTCTTTCTTTCTTTCTTTCCGGGGTGGTTTTGTTTGTTTCCTAGAACATTTTTGTAGTGGGTTCTTTTTTAAACAAAGGCGTGATAGTCAAAAAGATAGTGTTTGTGAGTTTATTCCCAGTGCAAAATCAGTGATCAAAACAGTGAGAGTATTTACAGTTTGTAGCAGCAGAACACCAGCAGTCCTCCGGATGGCTCTGGAGCAGGGCCCTGCGGTGCACACAGCTCCCTCTACACACACTGCCTCTGTGCTGATGCCTTTTATAGTGGGAAGCCCCTCCCCCAAACGAATTAACAACTCAAAATGACATTCTCTCCACTAATAGAAACATTTATCTTTTACAATTACTTTCAGAAATTCACAAATATAACCGTAAGCAAAAATATAACAACGTGTGACGCAATATAATGCGGAAGTATGCGGCGCTCGAGTTGGCCGACCGAAATATGGAGGTGACGGTGGACATTGTGAACGTTTTTGAATGGGGAAAAAGGATAAGGCGAGAGGAATGTTTGAGCAGCTATCAAATGCGCACCCGTGACTGCCGCGACGACTACGGAGGAAACCAGAGATGATCTTCGGGCAGGTAAGACAAATGCTGTTTTGTATGTTTGTTTGATAAATTGTTTTGTTTGTTTTGTAGATCATTTTATTTATTTGTTTCCTGGATTTATTCGTGTATTTCCCAGATTCATTATTACCATTTGTTGTATTTGAATTGTCGACGTTCAAAACAAACGACGCGCTTCAGCATCAGCGTGCATATGGTACAAATACTACGCTGTACTTCGCCCGCAGTCTGTTGTACTAATGATATTTATGTCTTCTTCTCTTGAGCGTTATAACACCCATGATTCCACAGATGTAATTTTCCAGCGCCTTAGGAAAATAATAAAAAAAAGAAAATCACACGAGGAAATAAACACAGCTACAATTACTGATTCATACGTGTCTTTGTTCAGGGCGGCAGAGGGGAGACTGAGCAGCTTTTGTTTGCTAGTGATAAAACAATGTGTGCTCAAAAATAATAGGTCGTTTGCAAGCGGTTTTAGTCTAAAATGTAATAAAAATCACACAAATGCAAATAGGCTGTTCTTGGTTTGTGTTTGAATCTGAAGATCAAAGACGAAGAAGTTTGAGAAGGCTTTTATTTTTAACCTAGCTTTTATTTGGTTACCCATTGCCAAATACTGTTGCAGTGTATTATTTACAAATGTTTACACAAAATATATAGATTTGAAATGGTTAACACATTAAAAATAAAATGCCGTGCTTAACAGTAGTTGTTTATTGGGTGCTGCACATTTGTTGCTGCTACCAATGTGGTGTTTGGGGTTCGATTCTCAGCCTCGACCATTTGCCGAATGTCTCTACTCTCTCTCACCCCATTTCCCGCTATAGCTGTCTTGTATATTAAAGAAAATATTCAAAAACTACCCCATGTTGAAAAAAAAAAACATTTAGGTTTTGCTGTAAGAAATGTGAAAATATGCCGTTTGAAAAAAGTACAAATTGTTTAACCCTTTGCGACCTGCAACGGAACAAGTCCGCCTAAGACTTTACATTTCTGCATGTTTTAGTGACATTTTTTGGGATTAATAAATTATGTTAGCCACTTATATCGGTGGAATTCGAAGTGTAAGGGTTGTATATTACAAAAATGACCATGTTTAATATTTCAAATAACTAAAATGCCTAATAAATCACGCCTTTTTATAAAAAACTGCCTATTTTTAAAAACTGCCTACTTTTTACATATTTTTTGCAAAGGGTTAAACATTTTACAGTCTTTATTTATTTATTTATGGATTTCTTTTTTTTTTATTAACACAGAACACGCTACAGAGTGCAAAAAAAAAATAAGGGGGAAAAAAAAAGCATCAATAAAGTTACAACATAATACATCCAACAAACAAGTCCCATTTAGCCCAGAGTCGGTCAGTTTTTTCCATTCCAAATCAAGTCCGAATGGGATTTCTTTCCCCCTTATTTGCCTTATATTGAGTATAACGTCAGTCCAACTTTGAACATTTCTGTCACTGCTTTGAAGCCCCCCGTTCCCTTTAAACAGCCGCTTTTGGAGACACGTTTCGGGGAGTGCCACCTGTCATATTCACTTTGCGTCTCTCATGTGTAGCGGAGAGTCGTGTGTCACCGCCACCGTGTCCGACATGGCCCCCAGGGCTCCGGGCAGACAGAGAGCGGCTGCTACCAACAAAGCTAACGGGACAAAACTGAGCCGTCACGCGCCATAAAACCAACAGGCCCCATAAATAAATCATCAAATACCACCAGTGTCTATACTCACCCGCGCCGTGTCAAATTTACATTCACAGGGAAAATCTAAACTGTTTTATGCTCCACTCGGGCTAATTATAATGCAAATACATGGCAGGAGGCTTTGAACGCTGAGCCCACAGGTTGACAAGAACAAACGTGATATGGAGATTCGGGGCTCATTGTGCTTCACTACAAAGCCAAGGGCAAATGGAAATGCTTGAGAGGGGTGGGTCGGCCCCCCAGCACCGCCCTGCAGCCACTGGGCTTTAATTAATGAGCGCGTGGGTCTGTCGGTGTAAATACTATACGTTATATGTGGCGGGTGGTCAGACGAGAAGAGCGTGCGATCAATACGAAGGAATACGGTTAGTACAAGTGATGTATGAAACTTTTCTTTGTGAATGGTGGATGCCCTTTGATGACAAAAGATGCAATTAAATGTTGATGAATAAATGCATAACTCACTCACATCAGGAATCTGCAACAATGTCAACGCTTCAAAAAATGCATTTCTAGACGAGTTAAATTGTCTTGATTGCAAAATATTTATCTTAATTTCAGACGTTTTGAAGAGTTTAGATCTGTCAACCCTATTTATTTGATGGCACTAGAGGATTTTTACATGTTTCAAACAGTTTCTAACTTGTTTCAATAGATTATTTTTTACTTCAAAACCAAATTATCTGTCAGTGGTTTAAGATCATTTCACTTACCACAATGAATTATTGCATAATCAGTCAGAAATACCCGGAAACCAGTGAAATATTCTGGATCACATCAGCTATTACGTCTCATCAAGTCACAACTACTCAAATCCGCATAAAAATGATAAATTCGAGTCCTTTTAAACTAAGCTAGATATGCTTTTTTTGCTGTGACCTGTCAAGCATTTGGAAATAGTTATCCATTTCTTTGTATTTTTCAATTTATTCCTTTTAAAATAGGGGTACTCAATTTTAAGGAAGTAAAACAACGCCATTTTCTGTACGTTCTGATTCTAAATGCTAGCTTTTTGCTAATCCTAATGTGATCATTTGCCCTGCGTACTTACACACAACCAATCAGCTCATATAGCAACGCATAAATCTCGGTCTGATGAGTTCGCATATTAACAGACACTGCACAGCTGATTTTGTCCCAGAGTACTGCTTTGGAAATACAAGAAGCATTTACTCAAATATTGGGTAATACACCTTAATATATTATAATAAAAATGCACATGCTAGCAGTGTGACATACAATGATGCCAAACTGCGTTGCTGACCTTTGATACAAGACTAAAACATGTACCTATATCCACAAACAGTATCACCAGTAGACTCTGCACAAATATTTACCGGCATCTAATAATAAAAATAACATACTCCTAATCCATAACCTGATATGATTTCATCAGAGAGTCGGTCTGGCTGTAAAGTGTGTGAGTGATGCTCTCCCCTGGGGCTGATAGATCACTGTCTACACTGTCATCGACTGTCTGCATTAACATTGTTTAAGAAACATAATCCGGATAAACAAAGTGCTGATCAAGACTTTCTGCCGTTTGGTCAGCACTAATCTAATCTGAAATGAGATCATATGCCAATCAGCCGCAACATTAGGACCACTGACGACCTCTCCTCTTCACCTTTCATGGATGTGGATAATCGTCAGTCTTCCCATGTCCTCGGGTATGAAGTAAGCGTCTCTGTTTTGAAGTATTTGCGCTGGAGTAAAGTGGACATAAGAAATAAATCTCAACACAGGCATATTCAATTATGTTTTCCAGGGTGCCAGATTTCTCGGAAGGCTATTATCTGGGGGTTGGGCAACAAAACCGAACCACATTTCTATGTTTTATGTCTACCAACTATTCGCAATGGTACAATTCAACAGAAATCTACCGTTTCGCTGAAGTAAATACAAACTTTAGCGTTATTTATTGCTCTGTCAGATAAAAATATCTGGCTCATTTGATGTTAAAAGAATGGTACTCCAAAGAGCTAATATTGCTATTTAAAGCTTAAATCCAGCTTTGTTACCACATCCTTATATGTATGTCCTTATCTTGCAATCGCAGGTTGAAGTGCCTATGACAGGTTTTATGATTTTTCTAGTTTTTACTTTATTTGGTGTGATTATACCCGTTGTATATATATATATACATAGAGTAGCTTTACACCAATCAAGTCTCAGTTTGTGAAGAAAAGTTGAAAAAAAGGTTGAAAATGGCAGGAAGTAGAGTTCCAAAACTGATCAAATCACAACAGGGAGACTCCTGCTGCATTCCGGTTGTCCTCGGAAGTCGAGAGATGTTTTCTCGGGAGTTTCTGTGTTCAGAAAAAGCTTTTAGTGATGAATTATAGCATATAGGTTGTAATAACTCAAATCAAACAATAAAGAAGATGCACAAATCAGCCAAAACATGGATCAAATTTAGTTCATTCATTAACCTGGACAGTGTTATTGCATCTGTAAGTTATAAATCAACATCTGAATGTGAATTTCTGCTTCTGTTGTAATTAGCTCCGTGCAGATGACAAAAGCAAGTAGACAAGTACCATCAACACTTCAATTGTTGTATGTACGAAACTGTTATATTTTTTGCATTCTCTGAACCATAATTATCTGCATCGTGTTTTTAGCAAATTGAGTGGTTCAACCTGTTATAGGCACACGAACAATGAAGCCTGAATTCTGAATAAACAGAAGCGGAAGAGTCACAAATTCGGCCCAGTCATACTATTTGCTGGGCCAGATTTTGCCCGTGGGCCACCAATTAAAAAGCCCACACTGTACACTGTTTAATTTAGCTTTATTGTGAAACTGTACTACATATAATGTTTGAATCTATTAAACAAGGTCATTACACTGTATTACGGCTGGTTTTGTGAATATGTAAAAGCTCTGAGAGTCTCCTGTGATTTCAAAAACAAGGTCGGTGGTCATGCGCTTACAGTAAACAATAAAACACAGGTGTGGGCTGCTAACAATAAAACGCCTATCAGATTAAAAAAAATGTGCTCCGCAGCTGCTGGAATATCTGCTGAACCCCCGAAGTGCCGCTCTTGTAAACCACTTTTATTTATAAAACGATGATAATACAATTGTGCAGACCGTCCACCAGGCATCCAATTACCTATCCCCGAGCTGGAACTGACCCCGAGCGGTCAAGCAGGCGAGCGGCCCGGGTCAACGGCTCTCTTGGAGTTTTCAAACGGGCTAAACAGGTTCGCACAGGAGAAAAATAAGGGATATAAAGGTGTTTTTACAAGTCAGCAAGTCCCGGAGCCCGAGCACAGACTCTGGGGCCCTCCGAACAGTTCGCTAATGAGGACAGATCTTGCCATCCCAGGCAAGGCCCCCCAAAAACACCCGTGCCAGCAGTCTTCAACTTGTTTCATCATGTATTTTTAGGATATGTGAATCCCCTAACCAGTGTTCTCATCTGCTCGGGCAAACACGAGCCTAATAAGGGTTACACGTTGTTAACTGGACACTTTTTCACTTTACACGTCCGATAGCTGGTAATGAGCGACTGCTAAACTTAACGGCTGTACTGAGTGGTTTTTACAGCGCAAATTACACAGGCAATGAGGACTAAAAAGCTATTATAAGCAGGGTAATGACAGTGAGTGACAGTTAGGGGGAGCTAATCACGGAATTTTCGCTGAATATGGCGCTGTAATGATTCAAATCAGTCAAAGTTGTTACACACAGCATGGGAGCAGGAGAATGTCCAATAGGTTTTTCCACAGTAGGTGCTAGTTATGAGGTGTCAATCTTCACCGCAGATGCCACGGCCAAACTGACAGACACGGCGGCCTTGTTTCAATCAGCTGATTCGTATCTATTGATCCGCAGCCCACAAAAAACATGTACAATAGGCTCCTCCCCTCTGAGGCCAGGACTCTGGGAAAAAGGGATTCTAAATCTCGGTGGGACTTTTCTGTTTAACCCTGTATGACCTGTTTGTAAGGATTATTTTCCATTTTTGCACGCTGTGGTGTCGTTTTTAGGACTATTGTGTTGTTATACATTTATACAACACTCAGACTTCAAATTCCAGCAATAGATCATTAATACGACAGTATTTACCAATTCAAATAGCTATAATGCTCAATAAATCAAGATACAGATGTTTTATGAACATTAACTTACAAAAAAAAGTACTTTGACGTTTTAATTTGCAAAAGCTGAATAATTAAAACTAAGAACTAATTTAGAGGTCCCAAATCAATAAATCTTTGTCATTCCATAAACAGGTTAATTCATGAAATGTGCAAAAGAAGCCGAAATGTATCTCTAATCTATTTACATTACTGTAACATTAAAAATCTTACCAATCTCTGGATAGTTCAGTTTTTTGTGGGAAACAAAGGTGATTGAAAACAGTGCAGAGGGACGTCATGAACGTGTGCATTTTAAAGATGTTGTCCACTTGTCCACTGATGTGCAAAAGTAATAATTATTTTATATTCATTCATTTTCTACCACTTGTTCCCGTTAGGATCGCAGGTGACTGGAGCCTATCCCTATTCTATATTCATTGGTTTCTTTTCTGCGAGTTACTAAAGATAAACACACAAATGGGATGGCACGCACTCCGGTAGGTGAGAAAGGGTTAAATAATTATAAAGTGTGTCATCCTTAAAAGATCCTCTGCATTTGCACATGCTGTGTTCTCATTCAAAAACCATCAAACTGTGGAACCAGCTCTGACAGTTTGAAGTTGTGTGTAAATCAGCAGACTACTTCACTAAATGTAAAGATACACATATTTCTTCTTGATAATCGACAGCATCACTCCAGTCAACTGTTTACTCCAACTGCTCTCCTGCAATTGTTTACATTGTTAAATTGTTGCGAATGTGTAAATATTTGAAGGTTTTCGTTTTGAACTGGCTTATAATAACTTTTTCAAATAAGAACGTTGTATTGTATCGCCGAGGGACTGTAGATGCAAGTAGCTCTTTGTTAATCTAGTAAAGCATCTTCTCTTTTAAAGGAATAATGTATTTCTTTGGTCACTCTAAAATAAAATGAATAATAAAGTAAAGCCGATATGGCCTCGACACAACGGTCTCTGCACTGACCACTTTTATCCACTTGTTAGCGCCGAGGATCCTAAAAAAAGAAAGCAACTACGAACGTGCATTGTTGTAAAATTACTGCAATTACACACGTTTACGTTCTCTAGCTGACCATTACACATGCATAATACAATCCATTATACATGCTGCGGTATGGCGAGCGGTGAATTATTTAAGCAGGTAAACAAACGGTTTTGAAGACTGAATCATTTAAGACGTGTACTGAAGCGCGCACCTCCAGCAGCAGAAAACATCAACATTGGGTCGACGCGTTTCACCAAACAAACCCGTTTCTTTGCTTGTAGCGTGTTGTTGTTGACGGTATCATCAGTAAAACATCTATGCAGGTCTGTTAAAAACACAGGTAGCTCTCGTCGCCAACCACAGGGACCGAATCCTCGTCCACAGAGGGAGCGCGCCGGCTAATGAAGTTGGGAAGCTTAGAGCAATCAGACACATCAAAGCTCCAATCTGAAAATTAATTAGGCTCCTCTCTCCTCTGGAAGCGGCGTCGGGCTCGCGCGGCAGCTCATTAGCATACGCTCGTCACAAACGCGCAGGTGCCGGGGCTGTTGTTCGCGTCGTGGCCGCCGATGTGTGTCCGGCTATGGTCGACAAGGGAAAGGAGACGGTATCAGCCAACGTAAACAAAGCGCTAAGACGGTTGCAAGTGGAGTATGTTGGGAGCGTGACTGGGTGAGTCTTGAACAGAACCGCCCATGGCATAAACAAACGGAGCAAATGTTTAGGGCCGCAACCGTGGGCCCACATGCTCTGGTGGGCTGTGTCCGGACCACGAGACCATAAACACTTGTTAAAATGATAAATCTGTGTATGTGCAAATACGCTCCACTTTAAATTTTTAAATTCAAGCTCACTTTAAAATGCAGCATCGTAATAATATCAATCAGTTATTCAGTGTAACAGCAAAAACTGAACCAAAGTGCTTTCCAGTTGTGAATTCTGGCGAGACACATGTGAATAGGATGAAATCTTGAATTTAAAAATATCAATTTAAAACTTCTCCTGTAGTTTAATCATATAAATGCAGTAACAAAAATATATATTTATATATTACAAGTTTTCCGTCATGTAACATTTCCATATAGAAATTAGGCATTTTATTAGTATTATTTATATATTTATTAGTAAAACAGCCAAAATTGCATATATTTGGGACATATATATTTGAAAAATTGACAGAAACAGGTTTAAAATTTCTTTCATGCATTTGTTCCTTTTGTACACATATTAGTTAAAAATTAAAAAAACAAAAACATTCACAGAGGGGAATTTGGATAGCTTGTTTAGTTTTTGAGTAAATTAAATTGATTGAAAATGGTCATAAATCTTTTTTTTTTTACTTTGACTTCAGTCAAACGACTCAGTTTTAGAATTAGATATTAAAAAATCCTTCCGTATGTTTCATCGAAATGTTGTTGAGTCCAAGATTGTAAAGTTTGATGTGTGTGGGATCTACTTTAAGGGGTGATTTTTATGCCCCAAGGGGAGAAAAATGCAATTTAAGAAAACGGCCTTTGAAGTTACAATGTTCCAGTCAAATCTATGGATGAAGTGGATTCAATAAAACATCTTTAAGAGCAGATTTGACAAGTTTGTTGCTTCCACGTGAAAGCCATATGCTGAGAGAGCCAAACTGAACAAAAAAAAAAAAAAGTGAAAAGTATTAAGCAGTCTTGCCTTGAAAGAAAATACAATACAATACAAGACAAGATAGATACAACGATTGTAAGAAATTGTGCACAAATAAGTCTTTAGCTTGGCTTCGACTCCAGGGGCAAAGGACCATCTACAGAAAATGAACAGGACGTTGAGCAGGGGTTGTTGATCAGCAGAGTGCAGTGCGGTCTTGTGTGGCCTATTCAAATTGGTAATAAGATCAAATACAATCTAAAATGCACCTGAATACAGGACTCGACCCTCAGATCCCCTTTTACATCTGAATATGTCTAAGTGTAAAAATAAAAAAAGTAAAATGACAAATGCTGCCTGCTCTACTTGGGATTCCAAATCACTTTTTTCTCCTCAGTCTACTCCTGATTTTTTGTTTTTTGTCTTATTATGCAGCATTCTACGGGTCCATTGATTTAAAGGTCCCATATTCTGCTATTTTCTCCTTTACACAGTCTTTTCTAAGGGCTTTGTTGATACATTTTTGCGTTGTGCAATATCCATAACATAACAGTGTCCAAAAAACACCCATTTCTTGGACTGGCCCCCCTCCTCGTGCTGAGTCCTACGTCCTGGATCTGACCTGGAGTTTGACGTGCTCCAGTACCTCGACGACGGACGTTGCCGTTTGGTAAATAACAAGCTAACTCTTCGATCTGTCGTATCCATCGTGTAATTACTGTGTAGCATTAGCATTAGCTGTTTTTATTCTGCGGCTGCGCGCTTCCCGGAGGCGTGGCTTAAACACCGCGTCATCCATGGGAAGCCGTGTCATCCTGGTGAGGAGCCCCCGTCTGCCTGCTCAGCCGAGGGGGACGGAAAAGACAGTTCTCTAGCGAAAGCATGAGGGAATCAATCAAAAAACCACTTTGGGCACACATACGAGGCCCAAATAGCACTATAGGAAGGTTAAAACCTCTGAAAAGTCGATTTTGCATGTTATGGGACCTTTAAACACAGTGTTGTTTGGTGGGTCACACACAAAGTACTGCTCTAAATGCCTTTAAACTCTAAAAGCTGTATTGTCAGATTGGGTTGTTCTGTTTGGGAGCGTCACAAAGACAAAGACGCTGCTCAGATCTGAGTTTAACACACGTTTTACCTTATTCCATGAAATAAAAACCAGAAACAGCCAATATAACCAAGGACATTGCTCTTCTCAGTTGCATTTTTTAACGCTTTTGTAAAAAAAAACTATCATTGTTCACATATCACAAACTAGTGATTATAATTTGAAGTTAGTGCAGTTTCTTATCGCAATAACACGTTTTGAGATGTTTTTGAAATTGCTCTGGCTGTAATTACAAAAACAAAACAGAACCGAATCATAATATAAGCCGGTAGCTACACACGATGTCTAAATAAATTAAATTAAATCTATAAAAAGTAAAATAAGGTGTATCCTAGCAATAGTAAATGAAAAAAATTATGTATTGGGGCCCACTGAGAAGATTTGCAGCTGCGCCCTAGAATCTGATGCTACGCCCGTGTGCCTCTTCAAAGCAACTTACATTTTAATGATGAAAATACATAAATAGACGACGTAGCTGACACGGAGTGAACTAGACGGCCACTTTCCTCATCTTCATCGCCCCCGACGCCGGCTCTTTTTGCACGTGTGAAGTCGCATCAAAGCCCGGGCCAATCACGCGCTCATTCACTCTAATGAAGAGCCCCTTCAAACACAAGCACTCATTATTAACCACACCTGATTTTAAATGTGCGCCGCGTTATGGAAATCGCATCTTTCCTCCTCGTTTCGGGCGCCGGGCTTGTTGGTTATGTAAATCGCACAATTATTTGTTCGTTTTTCATCGTGCAGAGCGAAGGGCCGGGATAAACTCAATGAAAATATACAGCCTGCAAGAAATATTTTCACGCTGACATTTGAATAGTTTTTCGCTGCGTTTTATCTGCGTGCGTTTTACTCGTTTTGCTTACCGTTCACCCATGACTGCGTGTGTTGTTTACTTGTACTGTGTTTTATGCGAAAAAAAGACAAAACATTTAAATCCGTTCCGTTATCCGTTTAAATCCAAGTGTCGCATCGGTTTTTGTGACGTGAACTGGTGTTTTCGAACGATAAAAACACGTGCAATTGAATAAATGTGAGATAGATTAATGCCATATTGTGAAACATTCCAAGCAACTAGTAGAGGTACAATTTGTCCTCTGCGTTTGACCCATCCTTGGTATCCACGCTGGAGCAGTGGGATCCATCTCCGGATCTTGAGCTAGGTTTTGTCAGGACAGCAGGAGGATTTTACCCATGATGCATGTTTTGGGTTTATGTAGGAAACTGGAAGCTTTGAGAAACAAAAAAGAAAAAGAAAAAAAAAACACTGACTGGAAAGAAAACATGCAAACTCCACAAAAAAAGCCTGGTCAGACCTGGGATTTGTGACATTCTTGTTGTGAGCTCTGTCACCGCAAAAAAGTTATGCAGTGCAGTTTTAAACGTGCAGATCTTGCAGTAACATTACATACAATCATTAAAATGACATTATTAATTGAAGTCCCCATAAACACCCTTCCGGTGTTCGTAAGCAGAATGGGTGCATTATGTATACACGTTTGTCTGTTTTTTAATGTGGACCTTTTGGAGTTTGAACTAAAGCTTGATTAAAAGACGCTCCGTATTTGGTCCTGATGCAGATTTTTTTATTTATTTTTTTTTTTTTTTAAATTGCACAATATTTACATGTAATATATAGACAGAATACACAAATAGCACAATATATGTTAATACAAATATAAATAATAATAGTCTTTATAGTACAAAAAAAGTTCATATATTACATCCCAGATTTTTTCCATTTTATTATTTTGTTTCCCTATTTGTTCTCTGTAGGTTAAAATGAAAAGGTTGTCTCTGAGGAGGCTGATGCAGATTAAATTATGATGGATTAAGAATGTAATGCACGAAAATCAAGCAGTTAAATATGGGTCTGATATACTTTACAAGGAGATTTAGTCTGGGTTTTATTGAAGCTTAATGTTGAAAAGTATTGGCTGATTTCCAGGGTAGTTTTGGTGACATACAAGCCCTTTACTGGACGCGACTAACACCAGAGCTGTGTTTGTGTGTGAAAACATTACAGCGTGTATCACCACTCTGCTTAGTTTATTGACATTTTCTCAAGGGCCAGGACAGTTGCATGATACGCGGCCACTTTTATCACAATTTGAGGTCACGCATAATCTCCGCAACTCTTGATTTGTTTCAATAATGATCAAATAACTGCTGCTGTATTAGATTGTTGTGGCGGGGAAAAGTCACAATGTTTAATCAACATTGTTCTGCAAAATTGCCAATCCAGGACTGAACCAGAATTAAATTAGGACTAGGCTAGTGCCAACTGGGTCTGAACCAGGACCATACCAGGTCTAAAGTAGAATGAAACGGCACTAAAACTGGAGAAAACCAGGTCTAAACTAGTACTAACCCAAAAAATAGATTTGGAGGATGGATCGCGGGCCATATCTGATCGTTTGGTGGGCCTGATCTGAGTCTTAAATTGAATAGGGGATTAGCGCAAATAGTACCATAAATGCTAATGATAATGTATTTACTAAATCTAAAATTGCACCAAACAAAGATTGGACAACAACATTTTCGTTTTATTATTAACCAAGCACTACATCCTGCATAAAATTAGCGAACTTTACAAAGTGGAGGTGGAAGTTATTACTCGATGGCAAATGTAACAAACATATAAACAACAACCATTTATGTGCGCCATCTGCAAATGACACAATTCATCTTCGTATTTGCTGCCTCATTAAAATGAATAGGATAGAAGGTTTGCATCAGGAAAGGTCTATTAGATCCAAATACCAGGGAAAGTCTGGCAAATAGTGCAGAACTGGGCGCTGATCTCTTCGATGACAGTAATGGCGTCTTCTTAACCTGCTTCCTTCTGCTAATATATTAATCATTTGCCTCAGTCAGTCTACTGTGAAAATTAATGTAGCCGAGTGTGTTTTCCCTTTAGGCGCAGCCGTGATTAATGAGCCCCGTTCACTTTGAGCTAGTTGGCTTCGAGAAGGAATGTGCTCGACACCAAACTTCTCAGAGTTCACAAACTCCCCCCTGTCCATCACTCTGAGCCGACGTGACGGAGGTGGGAGAATTTCAGGCGCCGTTTACCACGCGGTGTCGGCCCGGAAAACTCGACAATCACACACATGCGGGTTCGGATTCAAGCCACTGTTGACACTATTCATGTCTCTGTTTAGGGCAAGATTATGTTTTGTTTTATTTTGTTAGGTGTAATTAAACTAGTGTATTGATGTGGGATAGCACTTGATTTGCTTGGATAATCAGTTTGAGATGATGATTAACTTTTCAACAATAACATTTCTAGTCCCATACTGTTGCTTAAAGTATTCCAATCTGAACCTAAACATTTTTATTGTTTCATTTAAATCACTCCATAGATTTATGGAATGGGTGGAAGGCTGTTCTCTCCAAATGCATTTTTCTCGCACAGGGACATAAAGATCAGTCCTAACAGTAGGACCTACACACACCACACTTAATGAGTTGTACTGTACTTATGATTTTTTTAATGCCAATTTTCAGTTAAATCTAGTTTATGCAAATACAAAATAAGATAACACCATGAAAGAAAAATGTCTATCAAAACTTCTGCCACAATAAATGGAACGTATGTCTGGCTGCAGGGAAGAAGGCCATCACCAAAAAACGGATGACACAAACTGAACGTTTAAGGACTGGACCGAAATCTCAACTGGAATTCGAAAAATAAAAAAAATAAACTTTATATGAATTCGATTTAAACATTGTTTGTTTCTTACATTAATGTGACCAAACTACAGAAGACATTTCAAATTGATACCTTTAAATGTAAGTTTTTACCTGCAGTGTCTCACCTTAAAGGTGCACTATGCAACTTTTCTGGTGGGTATTCACTACTTGTTTATCTCCTTAGAAATGTTGTTTTGTCCTGGATGTTCTACAACGTGCGTTCAACTTATCTATTGAAGTACATGTGTTTTTAATAGCTCAAAGATACACTGAAAGCTCTGTACTCTTACTGTGAGCGAGGGTTACCTCTTCACAGAGCTGATCTGTCATTTGGTCTGGTGATGCCACTTGCTTTTCACTGTGGCAATTAATCAGTTTTTATTCATTTATTTTTTATTGCCATAGATAACAGTCTACACTCCAGGCAACACCCACTATCGGATCCATTCATTATAATGTAGAACAGCTCCTCCATCATCCACTGTTCAACAACTGCAAGAACAAATGCTCACCTTAAGAGTTATATTGTGTCAAATACAGCCACAAAAACAAGAAGAAGAATAATATGGTCTAACGGAGCAAATGTCTACTGTATAAATTTCCAAGAATGCAGTAGAAAACAACAAAACCAGTAGCGTGGTGCTAAATGCAGCTGAAATGCTTGTGCCGCCTGCTGCATTTTAACAGTCAGTTTCACCGTCACAACAACAACTAAGACTCATCTGTAACTTGATTACTTGTGTCTAAAATACACATAACTTGCCAGTAAAGAATTTTCACACACAACAGAACACGTCCCCGAATATACTGTACGTCCAAGGAGGCAAGCAGTTGGCAAACCCTTCACCAGAAAAGCTACGTAGCTCATTAAGTGGGAGTTACGACTGTCCACGCGGCTCTCTCGGAACAGTGCTGAAAGTTCACACAAAGGCAGCGGAGTCAAGCATCCTGTGGGGAGATCTTACTCAAAACACCACCTCTGCCTCGCTCCTGCTCCACACCTTCCACTATTTGTTCCTCATTCTTTTCCAATCTCTTGTGCCGTGGTAGCGCTTTTAATCTCGAGCCGCTGAAATTCCATCTTTCACAGCCCTGTGCCACTCAGCCCTTTGAAAGCCTCGTGTTCAACTTCTTGTTTCTGACTCGGCGCTTAATGGCACTATTGTTCAGATGCAGGCATATCCCATTAGTTGAGAGGAGAGCGCCGGAAAACACCAGTAATACGAGGCCCTCTCTCGCCCGTTCGGTTCACACTGGGAGACATTAAGATTTCATTTTCTCATAACCACATAGAGCAACAAGTTATCTCGCAGCGTTCGAAGCTTGGTTTGGTTTGCATCCTTTAATGTTTGCTTTGCGATGTTGGATGTCTGCAATGTTTTAGCTATAGTGCAAACTGTGAGAGACGGAATACAGTTTCAAAGCAGCCAGAAGCGGTGAGAAAGTCAGTACTGTGAAGATCAGCTTTTCTCCCAAAATGCCAGGAAAAATATACCCACGGAAGAACTCGTGATTTGCATAACGTGTTTCCTTAAAATGGCCTGACACAAGTAATAAAATTGTATTAGCTTGTCAGGGCGCGGGGGGGCTGTGCGTTGTGCTGAGTGCGTGCCTCGCGGTGCTGAGTAAGCGAAGGCGCCGAAACTTCCTTCGGGCTTCACGGCACGTTTTTAACAAGCTGCATCTGCTAATTGTGACACTGACACCAAGTATGTGGCCCCATCTCTGTGCCGGGCTGTAAACCAGTGAATACAAACTGCTCATTCTGCGGAGCTCACTGTGAAATACACGCTAAGACGCGGAACAATCAGTATTTTTTATCCTAACCTACTCCAACAAATGAAATTAATGAGTCTGTTTTCACTCCAGATTGTGGTTATGTCTCTTTTTATATAATTACGAGTCAAGAATGATATTTTATGCATGTTTTAAAAGAAAGTAGAATTATGATCCTGTTGCCTCACACTAAATACTTAAACTAAGATGATATAAGTAGCAACATCGATTTCCATTTGATCTGTGGGCTCCATCTGGTCTGCAACTATGACTAGTACCATGGACAGCGCCAGGAAACTCATAAGCAGTATTGAAACGCTTCTATGCCACTTTGCCAATGTCTTGTCCAAGTGAAACATGAAAGGAGCAAAAGATTAAAAGAGACACATGATTTTTGTAAACTGTGTCACATTTTGTTCGTTGTAAACTGCAATATTGATCTAAAACGGCTTAATAATAGAAACGGATTGTAAGCAGCAGATTGTCATTTATATGTCTTTATTTTGGAAACTAGATATTTTGTGATATTAGATAATCACAACTAAGTACAAGGTTGTGGGCGGGTACAGGGGGTATGGAAAGACAGGAATTTGAGCATTGCGGGACAATACAGGATTACTCGCATGTGCATGAATCAATCAAAATACAACTGTGAGGAAACTAATGAGGAAACACCAATGTAACAAGGTTTAAAGCTCATTAAAGTTGTTTTCTGCATAATATGTACATCTTTAAAAAGTAGTCAAATTCTTTTAGTCTTTTGAGGCTTACGTTTTAAGTGTTGCTAAAGCAAGACTGAGCCATTTAGATATTATGTAAATGGTTCCCTTGTTTTTACACAATTCTTTTAACATAATAAAATGGGACTGGTGTAAAAAATTAGCATACCATTTTGTATACATAAGAAAAAAACATAAGACACATTTCAACTTCGACAACCTTTGATCCACAAGGGAAATGAACGCATTACTCTTGGAATTTACTACTCGTGTGAATACCCGAGGCTTAAAGCGCTTTACGCAATGAACTCGTCTTCCATGGTCGAGGAGAACTGGCTGGTCTCATGTCTGCCTGTTGTTTACTTCTGAACCATCCTGAGAGGACAAGGTCAGAGCATGTTCAGACGCCATCGCTCCCCAGCTCCGGAGCACGCGGAGGTCTTCAGGGGATGCGGCGGGAAAAGGCCAAGTGTCAAGTCTGCTTTTTAACACCGCAAATGTGCTGATTTTGTCGAAGGGGTATGCAGTGTTTCAAGGGGAGAAAGAGAAGCGAGACCAGTGGTGTCTATGCCGACTGTAATCCTGTTTTTGCATTTACCACTTAAACCCACCAAGCAAAATTAAATAAATCAATCAAAATCAGCAAAAATCACCTAAAACCACAATTATAAATCACACGGAAAAAAAGACAATTGTATTTACTCTAATTTTGTCAATCTGCAAGATATAAAACAAGTAGTACCATGGACAGCTCCACCCATATCCATCGTTTCATTTTGTTTTTTAATCCTTTATCATCCTGTTTGTTGTTGTTTTTAAATCAGCACAGTAAAGTTTTAACATGAATAGAATGTTAAGAACCTTGGACAGCTCCAAATTGTGTTAATAACTTTACTTGCTATCCGGAGCTTACAAATTTACAGTTTGTGTCTCCAATATAATTTTTTTCTCGACAAGTATTAAACACTATATTGGTATAGTTGATAACATAACTTTTGCAGGTTTGGTTGAGATGAAGTTCAGGGAGTAAGTGGTAAAAAAGCATTTACAGGTGGAAAAGTGAGTTTCTGAGAAACAATTGAGCTATAAACAGCAGCACTCACGTAGAATGAAGCCGATGATTGTAATAAATGGGTTCGATTGTACAGCTGAAGAAATTCGTAGAAGTGCAGCAAGATATAAATTCATGGACAGATGGCACAGATACAAAAGTCATATTGTTGCGAATTGCCAAAATAAGTTAAAAATCACAGCTGCCTGAGACGCGCCAGCCTGGACCTAACGGCTAATAAATATTTCCCATTTTGAACGTGTGGCTTAAAACACAAAATTTCACTCAAATCTTGATCCAAGTAGACAGGCGCACAGATGGGAAGAAAAACAACACTTTGTCTTGGCAGCTACTTAAAAACAGGTGCAGCCCAGAAGAGTTACAGCAACAGGCGAACGCATAGTGACCAACACAGTCAGGAGGGCAGCGACGCACGTTATGAGACACACGGATAAGACAAACTACGCGCGACTGAGCACGAGCAGATCCAGAAACACAAGTTCAAGACAAGAGAAAGAAACTGTCTGACCCGGAGAAGTTGGTGGCACAAAAGCGGCCTCTGTGAAGCCTCCTCCGCAGCTGCTGAAGTTATTCCACTGTCACAAGAAATCACGTCAAGACCTCAAGGAAAACATCTTCATATCACGTAACAAAAGTACTTCGAGGTGTTGTACTTGCTCTTCTCCTTGGAGACGTAATTGCTTACTGAATAGATACATTTAGGAAAGTCTTGAGTTAAACAAATTACCTTGAACACGTTGATTGCAGTTTCAAACTTCAGAGGAGACCTGGGTACAAAACTGACTAGTCTAGAAAAGAAAAAAACAAAATCCTTTGATTGCTCATATTAGATACGTTTGTTTTTCTCACAAATGAATTCCTGTACGCAGTCAGGTGAAATGTTTCTGCTAAATTCACACGTTGACCTTCCCTATAACCTTTTTGTGAAATTTACGGTCAATTCTACAGCGTCTCTCAAAAAAACAACACCACAAAAAACAGACAGACACTCTACCACCACCACAGGCAGTACAGGCTTCTGGCACAGCTCACAGGGAGGAGGCGTGACTTCAGAAGGACCAGCAATCTAGCTTATCATGCAGAGGAGGACCTGGGCACAATCTTCAAAAGGAAACAAGAGCCCTTTTAATATTTTTTTACATTGTACACCTTTACCTTAATCGTGATACTGTGAAACATCCCAAAGTATTAGCATCGCCATGAAGACAAGCAGGTGTTAATGTTATGTGTTGTAAGGCTTATTGCTAAAGCTAACATGCGACATCATCATCATAATCATCATATCATAAAAACACTTTCTGAAATGCTGATATAGCTTGCATTGATATCAAAAGATCAGTGAATGCTTCTTGTTATCTATGCATATATATTATTTTACTTTATTTTAACGAGGATTGAAATGGTTTTTGTAGGGTTCATATTTTAAAATAAAGCTACATTATACATGCTACACAGAGCTAAATGCTATTTTAAGCACAGACCAATTAAAGAATTTTCTTCAAGCTATTTGGCAGGCTTAAATTATCTTTAAGCCCATGGCGTGGAGCAAAACCATGTTTAAATTAATGATTCAATTTAAGTAATACATGCTTATAGATTATTTTGCAATTAAAAGTAAAAATAGCCCATGTGACTTATGGGCGTGTGTTGGAAGGAATAACTTTTTTTATGTCCAGTGTGAGCGATGAAACAAGATAAAGTTAATTAGCACAATGATCCGCAATGCACGCTTTACCAACGGACGCACACCGAGTAGGATAATCTGCATGAGTTCTGGTTGTACATTACAAAGTGAGAAAAGAGCTACCGAAATAATGTAAATCTTTTGACATCGTTGGAAAAAAATAAACAGTGCTGCGTATTTAAACCCGCTGGAAAAAGTGACGCGCCACTGAAGCTATTTAAAACCACTGGACAAAGCGATGTGCCACAGAAGCTATCCATTTTCTTGCTGTACATCTCCCTTGAGCAGACTTCAAAGGCACAGTCTCTTGTGAAGGCGTGCGCACACACTCACACGCACACGCACACGCACACGCACACGCACACGCACACGCACACACACACAAGAGTCACATGGCTGAAGAGAGGGAGCAGCTCCTCATTATGGCCCGGGTGACATCTCCCCACTGTGATGTGGACAGCCATTATCGACCTCTCCGACTATCTCGCTGCAGAAAGCCGTGAGTGGAGGGGCGAGCGAGCGGGGTCAGTGTCACCGGAGAGGCTGAATGTGTAAGTGGAGATGATGGATTGAGGGATTGGAGGGGGCGAATTTAAAGGCTGCGAGCTGTCAAGTCACCGGAGCGCCGGCGTCGTGGTAAAAGCAGGTGCTGTACACGCGACGTAAAAGGGCGACGAACGCACGCGACGCAAACAGAGGTCAAAACAAAATTGTGTGAACCGCCATTGTGAACCACTTCGGTGATATCTGCAGAAAGGGCTATGTCTAATTAAAAGTGGATTAAATTATGTAATGTATTGCTATAACCTGGCTATGAAGTAAAATGTGTGTAGCGCTCTAAATTGACCCATTATCAATCTGGAACTGTTTTGTTCAGGAAGTGGGAAGTCTCAGCGGAGTTTTAGCCAATCACAACGGTCAATTCAATATTAAAACATAAGATCTTTTGGTTAAATCGATGTGTAGTATCATTCCTGGCATTTCTTATGCTTGGTACCTTGTCATCAAGTGTTAATGGAGACATAGTATGCTTTTTTAAGTACCTGGTATGGCAACAAAAAGTCGTTTCACATTTCTTACGACATTGCCCTTCCACAGAGGAGACCTTGCCCCTGTAAGTCCATCTGCTCATTGTAATTTTATTGACTAATGTTTTTGTTTTCACCAACACGACACATCAGTAGATTCAAGCTGGTCGAGCCGCCAAAAAATTGTGTCACCTTTAAATTCTTCTGCACAGCCACTGTTAAAAAAAAACATATTTGATTCGCCCTTTTTGGTGTTAGGCATGGTTATTCTGTGATGTTATTTGCTTTTTGGTTAATAATTGTACTGTTTGTAAGTATCATTCAATCCAATACATTTAAAAAGCCTGTTTGAATCTTTGTTTAAAGCCTACAAAAGGCACCACTTAATCTGAAAGGACTCACTAATGAGAACAGAATTTATGATGACTTTAAAATTATCATGAATTAATAATTTTTGTTCAAATCTCCTCAAAACTGGTGAATTTTCTGTATCCATAGTAGTTCTAAAGATCATTAACTAACAGGATTTACATGTTCATTACTGTAGTTAATGCGTTACTTCATGAATGAATGCAGCACAGTTTTAGATATAAAAGACATACAAGTAACAACCGGTAAAATGCACCTTTTACATTTACATTTTAGACATAATAACTCTAAAGTAGAATTTGAACTAAGAAAACTACACTTTTTCCATGACTAATTCCATTTCCAAATTCTATTATAACCCTCTTCATCCCAATCCTGCACAAGAGTGATACAAAAATCATTGAAGAAAATAATTCAAATAAATAAAAACATTACAGCTGGATGGGCTTTTGACGAACCTCACATTGCTGCTGGTTAATCTGTTACTTTTGGCCCATCGCACGGTGTTTTGTGTGATAAGCGCTCTCCCAGGGACCAGTACTGGCTCTTGTAATGAATGGCTGGTGCACTGCTGATGCGCCGCAATCATTAACAGGCTGATAATTAGTCTGGATACCTCAGTGGATTGTGTCGAGGAGTGTGTGCGTGACGCAGATAGAGTCATTACCAAGTGGGAGGCCTAAAGAGGGGAAGATAAGAGGACGTGTTTATGTGGGTTTTGCGTCGCAGTGATTTCCGTGCGGCCTCAAAACGTCGAGCTTTGTGTTCGCGCTTACAACGGCAAGTGAGAGCTTGAACAAGTGCTGCTCGAGCGTTTGGAAGAGTCAAGTGTTGGAACGGAGCAGTGCGGGTTAAGTGTGAGTTCCATTGACGTGTCCATGAGTGACACGAGAACCAGGACGTACACGCCTATTCATTCATTTTAACGAAGCAGCAAATACAGAACTGTAATTTCGCCATATAGTTGTTATATCAATATCTAGTTTCTACGGTACGATTTGTGGCGCTTGGTGAAAGAAAAGAAAAACGTTTTTGTCAAACTCTTGTCGTCGGCCAGGTTTTTGGTGCGTTGCTGTTTATTACGTGATTATTAGAATGTATGCTAATCTCTGAGCTAATCGCTAACGGTAACAGTCCACACGAAACACTTCTACGCGTGGCAGTGTTTTCTAACGAGGCTCTGGTGTTACTCAGCTCTAGTTTTGAATAGTTTGAGGTGTTCATGTTAACTCCCCCGTTGAACACGCATTAGTGCTAACTCCTGGAACGGTATCGGGCTAATGGAACGCAGTGTCTTGTCCACAAACACTGGAGGGTCTTTACCTAACCGTACTCTTCTGTGGTGTCCTTTTTTTAGAGCGGAGAGAGCAGAGTTAGACACATTCTGTTGTGATCCGAGTTTGACGCCGAAGCGAAGAAAAGTGCACAAATCCGTTGACAGAGAGAACAAACTCTGGACATTTCAGTTTTCTTTGGATCCCAAAAAGAGGAACGGTTCAGGAAAAGGAAGTGACGTTTGATCATCCATATTTCTATTGCACAAATCTGGAAGTGCGAGCGGAAAGTGGTTAACCCCTCTCGTCAGTCTTTTTGAGATAAAGACACTGAGGAGTTGTGTCGTTTCGTTTCATGACATTAAACACTACTTTGCAGCCTGAACGTAAATATGAAAACAAATTGATTTCGAGACTTTGTAAAAGCAGAATCAATAAACCTTGGTTGAGATTCGTGCAGTAATGTATTTTTTTCCAGCACCATATTGAATGAAAAAGGTGACACATTTTAGTATTCTTGGAAATATAGCGATGAATAGATCTTGGCACTACATCTTAAGAGTGAAATTTGGTTGTGTTTATGAGAGTTCTTTTCCCGTTTAGCGTGTTTTCTGCTAAACGAATGCGTCACTGATTGAAAAAAGCATGATGGATGTTGCCTTTTTTGGTGTTCGATTATTATCTATATTATTCCTGTTTCCCCTTCTCCAAAATGCCCTTTGAAACTTATTTGAAGTTCAGCAATACATTAAGACAATTGTTTGACTCTCCTATGCCGAGTTGTTTACCCAGTGGGTTTATTATTATTCTACCGCTGACCGAGTGACGTCTCTATGGAAACGGACCCGTCACCCAACTCTGCGCAGCGTAATGGACTTAATGAGAAACAAACACAATGCTGCTCTTAAAGGGGCTCTCCAGCGGCGCAGAGTGATTCTATAGACACTTTGCCTGAAGAATGCAAAGTCATTAATCCCCATAAAAACATAAATGAGAAAGTCCAAGAAAATGCATGCGAGAATGTAATTGAGTCTATAATTAAAATGGCCACTCCGGCTGTGTAAGTGGCAAAACGGTAACAGCGTGTGTACCCGCTCACCAACGAAAATCATTTACTTGATATGAATAAAAATATATTCCATAATGTTTCAGCAACCCAACAGGCCAATGTGAGCAAAATAGATAACAGTTTGGAGAAGTAATAATAACGTACGCAGCTTCTGGATGTAAAGGGGAACCGTGTTACTTTTCTGGTGGAGGGTCTTCCGCCATCGTCTTGTCTTTATGAAGATGTTATAGTTCGCCCAGAATGTTCCGAAGTATGGCATTAAACAGAACTATCTCCATAAAAGCAAGCAGGTGCTACTACCCAGACGGATCAAATCTATGAGAATGCATGTTTTTCCACACTATTCTTTCTAATAAACGTGGGATAGAAGGGCTTCATGCCATACTGTGAAACATTCCAGGTAAAACAAGTGGAAAAGTTGCATAGTCTAGCTTTAATGTACCTGACCTAAATTAAGGTGAGACACTACAAGTGAATAGGAAAAAATCTTTCATCATGTAACGTTTATGTAGAAATTAGTCATTTTGTGTGTAAATTTCACCTAATTTTTTTGTTAGCATTATATATCAAAAATTCCTTCAGTAGGTTTTGTCAAAATCTTGTTGACTTCAAGATTGTAACGTTTGTTGCGTGTAGGAGCTTCTTTAAGTGGTGATCTTTATGTCCCTAGTGGAGAAAAATGCATTTTAAGAAAACAGCCTTTGAAGTTACAATGTCCCATGGAAATCTATGGATGAAGTGGATTAAATGAAATAATAAAACATCTTTAGGAAGATTGTACAGGTTTATTTCTTCCATGTGTAAGCATATATGTTGATAAAGAAAACTGACCAAAAAAAAAAAAAATTGCCTTAATTCTATTCAAGATACATTTTCTTTACATGATGCATTGTATGGAAAATATAACTGAATAGGACAAAAGATTAGCTGCAATATACAGTATATTCTAGGCATTTCATCAAGCATTTTCCTGCATTTTACTACAGAAGTTACGGACAGGTACACCTCTTTTTGTTCAGGCACATTGTTCACAAAGAATCATGAAAAAGCAACTGCCTGACATTGTTCCAGACACTTGGATTTCAGGTCATGGCGCCTTATTAACAGTGACAAAAAAAAAAAAAAAAAAAAAAAAGACAAAAAGCCGGCTGAGATTGTAGGATGATTTGGAAACAACTGCATAACACCATCACAGGCAGCTGTTACCGTGTCATGGTGCAATATCAGAGCAGCAGAAGGGACTAAGTGGGGACGGGGCTAACGGATTAAACTAAAACACCCTGACTCATGGTTTAAGGCTATTACTGCAAAAGTCTCAACTATAGTTACATGTTTTTTTGTTATTTTGTCTGAAGCGGCAGTCTTCTGGGAACTTTAGGGTTGCCGTTTTGTTGCATATAACATACGAAGTGCATCTGCAGAGAGAATCTTCCAAATCACTGAGACACAAAAGGGACAAATGATGCAGAAGCCATGTTTTAATTATTTTTGTGTGGGGCACTGCTGTCCAGAGCGCTATCGAAAGTATTTAAAGACATTCAAAAGACAACCTTTTCCTCCGTTTAAGATTTCGTTTTACATGACGCTGCACGGTGGCAGAGCTGCTAGAGCTTCTGCCTCTCAATAAGGAAATCGTGGGTTCGAATCCGGACCACCCCAACATCGTGCGTTCGAATTCCGAACCACCCTAACATCACACGATCTCTCTGGGTGGAGTCTGCATGTCCTCCCCGTGTTACCGTGGGTTCTCTCCGGGTTCTCCGGCTTCCTCCCACCGTCCAAACACATGACTGTGTAGGTTAATTGACAACTCTAAAATTGTCCGTAGTAGAGAGTGAATGGTTGTCTGTCCTTGTCCTTGTCCTTGTCTCTGTCTCTCTGTGTTAGCCCTGCGACGAGTTGGCCACTGTCCAGGGTGTACCCCGCCTAAGGCCCAAAGTCACTGGGACAGGCTCCAGTCACCCGCGACCCCTAACGGGAATAAGCGGTAGAAAATGAATGAATGAATGACGCAAAAAGTCACATAAAACTGACATTTCCGCAGTTCATTCTTCTCGCATTCGACGTCCCCGCTCCACCCCGACCTGTAAGCATTCGTCATTCAAACCCCCTTAAAACAACTAATTCGTCACGTCGTCTATCTGCCGACATCTCGCCCGACTTGATCTCGGAGTGAAACCTAACAATATCGGTCGGTCGGAGAGTTCCCTCAATCATCTCAAGTTCAGACCGAGCGCGCTGCCTCCGCTGCCGCCTCGCCTCCATTGTCTGCGGCGACCGGCTTTGGCGACGGTCCAAAGTGGTGTTTCAGTGATTGAGAGCCCAAACAGTGGCGGCCTGCCCTGCCTAGTTGGGTCCGCCGAGGGGTAATTGAATAGGCTGCCCGCGATAGCATTGGAACCGACCGGAGGAACGCGGAGCTGTAGGGGAATATGGAGAAAGGCCGCAGCCAGCAGCAATTAAACGGAGAAATGATGCGTGAAATAGGAGGGGCGGGGGGCAAAAACACAGACTGTAAACTCGCGAAGGGGAAAGATGGTTCTGGCAACATTTTGGTAAGGAGAAGAGACATGTATGTGTGTAGCGGAAAGATTATATGCAGCAAAAGAAAAGCTATAGTTCGCATCCGTGTCGAGCCAACAGAGCAATTCGCAAATTTCAAAAACGTAAAAAGGTCAATTTTGTAGTTGTCCTCCCAAATTGAATCAAAATCGAGACATTTCAAAAGGATTCCGTCATTGCAAGATCTAAATAATGTAGTTTAAATTAAAAAGAATTCTCCCAGAAGGAAAAAATGAACAATATATTTTCTGAATTTGTGAAATGTGTTGCTGCAGGATGCAATAATTTCAAGTTCTTGACCCTGTTGCGAAAGCTATGGACAATGTCTTTTTAGAGGTCTGTGCTTCGTACAATAGGCCCCTTTTCTATTCCTTTTCTTTTATATGAAAAATGATTACTTTCAATGTTGCGCTGGATAGAGGAGGTTTCCATAGCAACCACTCAGAACCCCATAATTAAATGGAAATAGCTAATCACAGGTGTTTCCATCATAAGACATGAAAAGGAGCACAAGTTAGTGAAACGTTTAAGATAGCGCCATTTACAAAACAATTTTTAGAATATGAAAAAATGTCCAATTTAATTTTCTTTCTTCTCTTCTAAAGCCGCACAGGGCCCTCAAAGAAAATAATAATTCATTTCCTCGTTCAAAACAGGATGCTTAATCAAATTATGAAACGCTTTTAAAAGGTAATCGCAGACTGATAGAATTTGTCATTACACAAGAAAAAAGACTAAATTCATTCAAAGGAAAATATTTGGAACAGAATGTGATACTTGAAAGATAAGTGCTGGCAAATGTGAATGGTCAAAACATACATATAATCAAAGTCTTGCACTACAACTTTAGTCATCATTTACACACGATATAGCGCTTTTCTGCCTCAAAGTGCTTTACGTCAAGGGACCAGTCACCCATTCTCGCACACATTCATACACCGGTGTACTCAGACAGTGGAGGTGAGGCGGGTTAAGGTCCTTTCTCCAGAACACAATGACAGTATTCACCTGAGAGAGCTGCGATTGAAACGCCCACCTGTAAGTCAGTGGATCTGACCGCTCCACCGAGACTGTTTACGTCGAGCCGCAGACCTTCAGACCAGAGGACGAGCCCTGCGTACAAACGGAGCTACTGTCCACAACTGTTGCCTTCTCATTGTCGTTTCCCATTGCTAGTGCTATCAAACAATACAATTACGTCTCGATGAACTCTTCCCCAACTACTGTAACAACCACGACCTTCCGCTTATTCACACGTCGTCTCTGAAGTGAAACCAAGCAGCATTCGACTGAACCTCGTCGAGCTAGAATACGATGTCATGACCTCAGACGGCTGTGAAGAGCCACCTTTCCCTGTTGATAACACTGGAGTTCACCGTGAAATATCTCAAAGGTAAATTCACAGGTGACGAACCTGATTATTTCTCTGAGTGACTAGACCTAAGAACTCAGCATCTGCATTCATTATTATTGGCTGATGGAATGTTGTGATGTCACGTGAACGCAACCTATAGAGTACATAAAGGAAAACCATCCAGACAAAGATAGAACAAACAAACTCTTCACAGGTGTTATCTGATCACCCAATAAAATAATAAAATATCAAGATAAATAAAACCTAAGGATGCGACCGGATGGGTTTTCTATCCACTTGTTGTTGGGTAATCCTATCATAACTCTGAACCTACATCTAGTTTCTCGATAATCTAGTGATTGTCTATGAATAACTACTCACTCAAGTCGTGTTTATGTGCTGTAGATCCAAAGAAAAAGACTCAAACAGACACTAAGCTCAAACAAAGTATGAGGTAAGCCTTAACTACCATTGAGGTAACACAAAGTTCACAATACAAAGTAGTGTTCATATTTCCCCATCACCATCCATAGATTAGAAAATAAATCTTGGACCTTCTTGTTGGGAAGCGAGAGCATTCATCACACAAAACATCCGACATGTTTGAAATGGCATTTGATTTCACTACTTTTCTTGGAACTCTTGACATTAAACGACAAATCAGATCACGGAACTCATTGCGTTGCTGTAGTCCGTCCACAAATCCACACTGTAACTGCTCCAAAACTCACTGAAACTATGGATCGTCGAACTTAGGAGTTTTGATAGAGCGGGTTCGAAAAGCCAGAGCGTTAGCAATTCTCGAAATGTCAGTGACCAAAGCGATGCTAAGGTCCCTGGAAGACTCGGCCTGTGGTTTTCACCCTTCCATAAGTTATTTAATGAGAGGAAGTCCGCCGGCTCTGCACTGTGAAGAATCCAGCTGAAATTACTCTTCAACTTTCCCAAATGTTACACTATTGAGAGTTAACTTTAGCGCTAAATCGCGGCGCGGCAACAAAAGACTTCGGCAGCACGTCTTCCTGGGCTGCGCGCACAATTGCGACGCGTGAATCCAATTTCAGACGCGGCCTTATCTTGTGATTGCTTCTTAGCGCAATTCGACGACAGTGTTCCTATTTTGACGATTGTTTAAGAAAGAAACTCAGGAATACAGCGGATCCGTGACCTCTACGGCGAAGAATGCGGCCACCTCTCCCCTCGCGCTCTCTCTCCCCATCTAATCCTGCCAGAAGGGTTTAATTTACTGCCTCGAGTTCCCCTCACACAATTTCTTTAAAAGTACATTTTATGAGACCGCAATTCCATTTCATTGGGAAGGCCCTGTACAGTAAATCCTATTTGCAGAAGCGTCATATGCGGTCACATTAACATGACAAAAGTGCCGGTCTGCTCTCCCATGCGCTTGCTCTTCCCTGGCATTATCGCCCACTGAAGCGTTTTTATAGGATAGCCCAGCGCCAGCTCCTGTCCATCAGGGAGGTAGCGGTGCTTACTGCGCGGTCATAAGTGCTGATGGAGGGGAGATAAAGGAGGATCCAGGATGGGGTGAATCCACGGCGGCTCCGAAACTAAATGTTGTTTTAGCGAAAGTGGGTGACACGAGGCGAGATTTAAGAACGGCGCGGTTTCAAAGGTAAGCAAAGTCACCCGGGATGGCACTGGAGAAAACGGTGATTATCTTGATAAGTTAAGTGTTATGCTGGGGGTGAGTTTATGAATGGTTTAGTTGGAAATCTGAAGTGCAGCGAGGTCATATGATTGAAATGGAAAAGTAAAAATCTACGACTACACCTTCTACTTCTGCTACTACTACCACTTTTAATTAGTTATAGTATTCATTATAAGTATTACAACTACTGCTCCAACTACTGTATTTAAAGTTTTGTATTTCTATGCAATTGTAGTGCCCTGAAAGTTTAAATGCAGTATTTAATGTCATGCTTATTACAATGTATTATAATTTGTTTTAAATTCCTATTGTTTTTAATTGCTAAAACAGGTCATATTTACTCATGTAATTGGTAATAGTTTTTATTTTGATTATTGTTGTACCTTTGTAATAATATGGTAATGTCCCTTTAAGAACGTGAGAAAAGTGAAAGGACTTATGGGAGCAGGGTGCGCATTGATTTGAATTAGAAAACGAAAAATGCTTGTGTTCTTGAACCATGGATTTGTTATTAAAAAGTTGCCCTAAAGTTCAAATGAACGTGAGTCTGGTCATTCATTTCGGGGGTGCAACACAATCTTGGTTACAGTGTTGTTTTATTCTTTTGGAATTTGGAAAACACAACGCACAACCTAATAATTCTATATTAGGTTTGTTTTTTGTTTTGCTTTTTTTGCATTTTACACACAATATGAGGAAATATCTATATATTTTAAGCTAAAATAATATCAAATGTATGTTTACTCCATTAAATTATTTGTATTATGTTGTTGTCTATACTGTCTTTATTTGTTTTATCATTATTATCAGTAAATAAATACAATACATAACAAATTATCTAAGAACAACAAGAAATTGAATAGTTGCTCTATTTGAGATATAATTGGTTTTCTATCTAGTTTTAAACCGTGTTTGAGCCCTTTTTTTCCTCCGTTTTTAACTTGTATATTTTGTTACATGAATGTTATGGACCACCTTTGGTTTGTCTATGAAATAAATAAAAAATAAAATAAATAAATGCATGAAGGATACTATCGTCTATGATTTTACATTGGGTTAAACAGCAATGTGTTAAATCAAAAAAGAGAAAATAAAACAATTTTTTATGACACCAATAATACTTCTGGTTCTTTTCTTTTTTACAGATTGCATGAATAACTTTTCCACCAAAAGTATGACAGTGCTCCACATCAAAGTTGATTGCTTGGCTTGTGAAGTAATGTGTAAAAGCGTAAAATCTGAGCCTTTAAATCCAACTTCATCCAATCTAATGCTCCAATTACACCTTACACCTCTGATAGACATTTTTTTCTGTTTAAAACTTATTCACAATTTCCCTGCTCACTGAGGCAGACTGAGAAACAGCACAAGCATCAAGACGTCACTCAACCTTTTCCTTGTTCCAAATATATGAAGTATACAAACATATGGCTCTCAAACATTTCCAGGTGCAAGACACGGGCACCAGTTTCACACCTTCTGCAAGACATAAATAGCTAAATAAAGCTGGAATGTGAAACTTGCCTGATAAGTCACTTAGTTAATGAGGAAGAGATGTACACAGTGTTTGGTTTTTTTCGCCGTGGCAGGTTCCAGACGGGCAGAGCGGGAGTGGAGAGCCGGAGCCATATGGTCGTGTTGCAGCAGCCTATTTTGTGCCATTAACAAGCGGTGATTGATTGGCGCGTCAAAGCTGCAGCGTGTGGTCAGGAAACCGCATGGAAGTTCAACAGAGGTTTGGAAAGTTTGGTGACCAACCTGACCAAATAAACAACAGAGAGGTACAAATGCAAATGCAAGTGCTGTTTTAGCATCAACGCAAATCAGATTTTTCCTTCTAGAATTGTTTTGGCCTTCAGGTTTTCCGCTGTGTTGGCCCAAATTACCAAAATGAGAACTACTTAATGTAAATTTTGAAAAATTCTCTTATCATAACCCAATTAAGAAATATTTTATGTGATACAGACCAAAGATTAAAGCTTAAAAATTTATTAAAGATTCCTGATAGCGGATGGAGATTGAAATTTAAAACCAAACTTTGGAACATTCTCAGTTCCATTCATCAGTTTTGCACCATTTTTGAATGCATGCGGCAAAATAATTTCTGGATTTCTATCTTCTTTTTTGTATGGAATAAAAACACCTGTAATTAAGTAAATGTGTTTATTTTGTATTCCGTTTATTTTATTTTTATTATTTTTGTTAGCTATTAAGAGCTATTTGCCATTATAGTTGAGGTGGTCCTAAAATCAAAGTCAAATGCAACATTTTCAAGGATTCACTTAATTTTTTTTGTAATTTCTATATATGTTTTTTGTAAATTTGCATTCAGTTTGTGTTTAATTGCTATTTAACCTTTATTTTAGCAGGTAAAACTCTAAAAGTCTGTGACCCAACACTATGTGAATGTTTCGATATGCCGGCCTCGGTGAAAAAAGTCTGGACACACTTTTCTAGAACATTGCACATTTAAAAACTGTTAAAAACATCTAACTGAAAGAAAGAAACCTGATCATGCAATAAAACAAACAAACTGGTATTTTTCTTCTTAATTAAATAATTTAATTTAATAGTTTCATTTTGCATCTCTCTTGGTGCTGACCTTGAGAATCCTAAACCCACACACAATTTTCAGTTTGAATTGATGAAACAAACGAATCAAACACAAACAACTTCTGGAGTTTCGTGCACACAGTCCTTCCTTGGCGTTCCACTCGCCCGTGGCATCAAACCAGCGCTGCTCGTCAGAGGAGGCTGGTGCACTGCAAAAGGCCTTGTTCTTGGAATCCAATGAACAGTCTATGCAACAATACTTGGATTTAAGAAAACTCACATTTGTTCAAAGCTCTGAATACTGCACTTTTTTTTTTGTTTCGCTGCCCGATACATTTCTCTCCAACTTGCCAAACGTTGGATTGAATTTGTCTGTCGTGAAAAGTTGGACAATGTCATATAGAGTTTGTTTGATTAGCCCAACTCTCTTTTATCAGTTCATGGAGTCAATTCTTCAGCCTAAGCCGGCAATCAAAAGTTGAGAAACTGCTGTCGGCGCAAGTTTACAATGGTAACCTTCCAACGTGTGACAGTATTTACATAAAGGATCCGGGCTTGGTTGGAATATTAATTATTGATGCCAAGTGTAATGAATGATTTATGACCTCAGCCAATCAGAAGCAGCCGTCTCCCAGCGCCACCTGAAGCGTATTATAAATTTATAACTCAAGGACATGCTGTCATTGTTTGGGCCGTCAATTGTTCCGGAGCGCAAAGGCGAGGTTCACCGTCTGCCGAGGAGCCGGCGTTCAAAGGCGAGCGCCGTATTGACAGTTCAGCGGGAAGTGTTGGGTCACCGCCATTACATTTCTTCGCATTGTACCATTTTTAAAAGAGAGGTGGCGTGTGCTTCAATGGATTGACGGCTTCTGAAAAGGGTTTGACAGTTGATGGCGACATATTTGGAAGACGGCAACAAAATAATCCCCCCAAAAGAATCTTCACAAGGTTTAGAATGTAGTTTTTGGTTTTGATGAAGAAGTCAATAAGCGCTTGTATAAAAATGGCTTGTGTTTAGCAATTTTTCAATCAAAATCCACTTTATTTATTTAGCAACAAACAGAATATATAGTAACTGCTCAATTTGATCTTGCTACAGACTAAAAACAAACAGTGAAACAAGTAAAATCCAATCAAAGCAAAACTATAAAACCATAGAACAGAACCGAACATAAACGAGGACCACACAGCTCGCCAAGTGTTAAAAACCAGAAAAAAAGGTCTTAAGACCAGACCAAACACTCCACTGTGGGGGCTGTTGAGTCCTGGGGGGGCAGAGCATTCCAGAGTTTGGGGTCGACCACAGAGAAAGCCCTGTCCTGGTTTTAAGTCTTGCTGGCCCTCGGACCTCAGGGGGTGATGCATTTGGATGAGGTCCGAGATTAACTGAGAGGCCAGTCCATTTGAAGCTTTAAAAAACAATAAAATCTTAAAAATCGACTCAAAACGAACTGGAAGCCTGTGCAAAGATGCTAAAATCTGAGTTATGGGCTCTCGTTTGCCAGTTAAAAGGCGCTCCGTAGAGTTTTGGACCAACTAAGTGTGAAAGTGCATGGTGGCTAAGGCCAGAAAAAAGTGCATTACAGCAGTCTAAATACAATGAGATGAAAGCGTGCATGACTCGTTCAAAGGATTTAAAAGATAAATAAAAAAGCCTGACTTTAGATAACAGCCTCGAGTGAAAAAGCAGATTTGACGATCGCGTTATAATTATGTGTAAATCTGTGTTTTTCAGCAGGGATCAAGAACTGGTTCCATTTTTAAGAATTGTATGTTTTCTCCCTTAGTGATTCCTCTTATCGATGCCACTTTGGGTCGCCGTATCTTTAAATGCCGTGGCAGCCTCGACCAGCACAGCGCTCTTTATACTTCCTCACTCACTACTTAAGTTCCTGCTCTGGTGAAGCCTGAAAACCACGCTGCACGTCAGGCCGAGCCTGAGTGAAGCTGAGACAGGAGCATTTCCCGTTAATGAGACTAATATAGGACACGTGTGAAGAACAGTTGCTGAGAAAGACACGAGAGAAAAGAAAAAAAGACCTCATTGACTCCGCATTAAGCCGACCTGTTTGTTCCCTGTGCATTTTTATCCGAGAAGCCACAGTAAGCGATGTGAGAAATGTGTTTACACCTGTCACTCTGAGTCACGTTGAGCTTCAATTTATGTTTCACGTCATTCAAAATGTTTTACATGGTTTTAGTCATAATGTAGCCAACACTTCTGTCTAAACTTATCGTAATTACAATAACTTAATCATATTTCATAGGATATAGGAATCAATAAGAGAATTGTTAAGGAATTGAATGTGGAATTGTTGTTGATACTGATCAAATCTTATTGATTCATATCCTGAGCTTTATAATAGTAACAGTATAATACAAATATGAAAAGATCCTCTAAATTTGAGTTTCACTAAGATTAAAAGTTAACAAAAGTTAAAAATTGAAATCAAATATTATGGAGAAATTTGTTTTTGCAATGTGAATTTACATATATTTCATTGAGCAATGTTGAGCAACTTATTCTCTTTATGGAACAATAAAATGCAACTATAATCCAATCCACTTTATTTATATTGGACATTTCATAGACAAAACATTTCAAAAAGTTCTGCACAGAAACAGGGTGACAACCATAATAAAACAAAACAAAATACATGCTCAGTTAATTTTAGTCATTCTAAAACCAGACTTAAAAAAAACAGTCAATTCAAAAGATTAAAAGCATAAAATAGTAATAAACAAACAAAGAAAAGCAATTAAAAAAAGAGGACCACACAACTAAAAGCAGGTCCTAATGCCATAATAATTAAAACAAGAAACCAACCGTGTGCCTTTGCTCGTCATCGTTTTGTTGTATCTTCTTGAACGCAGGGGTTATGTTTTAACGTAACAGGTTATTCTTTGTTGTCAAGCCAGTCTTTCACTAACCGTCAGACGAGGACAATGTTTGGATTGAGACTCCATTAATAAACAGGCGAACAAAAGCCATCCGTTCGCACGCCGGTCCATGCATTAACGCCGCATTTAGAACCGTATGCAAAGTGGGCTTGATGAACGCGTCCTATTAAGACACTCTGTGAAACAATACGGCGATGCGGGCCGGATAAGAACCCATTTGCATACCCCGCTATGCCCGTGGGAACCCGGCGAAATGATCGGGGCAAATTGATCCTCGCCAAGAGTTAACCCGGCTCTGATTGGCGCTGTTGTAATGGGGGGTCAGGCGGGTCGCTGTACTACATGACACGCGATTGATAATTAGGATCCTCACTATGTGCGGCGCTAAACGAATCTGTGCGAGCGGGTTGCCAGGTTCACGGGTTGATAATAAGAATAGCCTCTTCATGTCGGCGCTGGAGTACTTTTAGCATAGATGATTAACGCGGGCATAATTGTGTGGAAACGTACATTGCGGAGGCGTTGATCCCGACGGAGCGGGGACATTGCTGCGTTCCATACATTCAAATTAAAAAAGTGGAGTAGTGCGTTGTTGGTAAATGATACAGCTGTGAAAAGAAACATCGCGATTGTACGATTCAGGAGCGTCAGACTGCGGGGGGTAAAGGGTACTGTTTCTCCGGGGGCCCAGGGCAGGGAGGGCCCTCAAAAGCACGTCACAGTTGCATTTTTTGTGCGCTTTAATCTACTTCAGAGTATTAAAATACACCGCGGTTGAGCAAAGTCCTTGAAATACAATTATTCACAAACTCTGAGGGCACCGCTTCAAGTTGTTAAATAAAACTAGTGATTATAATTTGCAGTTAGTATAATTTCTTATTGTGATGATGTGATTTGAGATGAATTTTGCAAAATTATTATTGCTGAAATAAACAGTACTGTATCATAAAATAAGCCGGTAGCTAAAAAGGAGGTCTATAAATTAGCGAGTTATTATTAGGCGCGGTGAAGAAACAGTGTATATTCTAGCAATAGTGAATGGAAAAAATAACACTAAAAAAATAATTTGTGGGAATGAAGAAATCCCTTTTTTCCCTTCACTCACTTTAAGTTTAAATTAATTATCAATTATTAATCACAATTCCTCTCATCCTGGTTTAAGAAATCAAACTTTCCGAATGAAAAAGTAATGGTATTGTCACAGAAACAGCCAGAAAATAAAGTTTACATGTAGTTTGACTTTTTTGGAGCAAAGATTAAACTGAAATTATCTCTTTGTTGCTGCTTACGATTCTCACAATTGTTATTTTGGAGGTTTTTATGATTATATTATAACCTGAAGGATGAATATCAATAACCGAATAATTAGGACAACCTGGTTAAAGCTATTTTAACTTTTAAATTTAGCTGCTTCCACTTATTAGGGCTGAACAATATTGGAAATGATTGCGATGTGTGATAAAGTTGTACTGCAATATTGACAATATTGTGACAACATACTTTGACACAATCATTTCATGTCTGTTAATACAAAACTGTGCCTTCATGCTCTGAAACTCTGTCAAAATAACAACTTGACAAAACCAAATCAATGCTAATTTAGACCGAATAAAGAAAATCATTAATAAAATTCTGCCTTTTTCAGCCTTTTGCAACATCTATTTGCATAACTTTACCTTGACAGTTTTTGCAGATTTATCGGAACCATTTTTAAAAACTCTTATTCTTGTGACAGGAGAATAATCTTGTGGCAAATTGCTGATAAATAAGATGCGTTTTTTGTTGTTGCTTAGAGCGTCATTGCCTGTAATAACTGGCTTAACTTTTAGTTTTATTTGCGAAGTAGATTCCCATCAGTTTGCGACATTAAACAAACTCACTCCCACCGTGCTGTTCCTCCAATCCCAAACGAACTCTTGTGTTGGACTCGGAGTTTATGTCACAGTGACGAGTTTCCCGAGCTGCAATTCCAACCCAAGCCCGTTTTTTCCAGTTTCTGAAATCAGATTTTTAACGGCGTGTCCTTGTGTCTTGAGTTGTCATCTTTGGGCGATACATTTTCCTCCATCGACCTAAAACATTTCCAACAAGCTGATACTCCAATTTGGTACTTGTCATGAAGATCCTAGCCTCCAATTTCTCAAATGCGCACAAAGTAAGCAAATTTCTACATTCCTCCACAGATCTGCATTGCGTAACTCTTGCATTTCGGCTTCGTCTCTCAGTGCGTTGCGGATAACAAGGCGAGAAAACAAACACATTACCAAAATATCTGACATTTACAGACGGATCCTGCAGAGAACAGAACACAGGGCATCAAAAAAATATGTGTATGCAACATCTTTAGTAAAAACAGCTCTCTCTCCTGCAGCTTTGTTCTCGGCTGATGTACAGTGCACTCCTCCCACATGGGCTATTGTTAAGTTTTGTTTAAGGTCTACATTTAAGGAAAGTTCATGAAGACAAAGCTGGCGTGTGTCCATGTCTTTTCTGGTGCTGTTTCACTCCCAGGATCTGTAAGATTGAGACTAGAGTTATGCCCATATGTTGGAGCAGGTTGCTGTTGAATATTCCGCTCCAGATGGCTTTTGCGAGCTGCGGGAGACGGCTTATGCACCGGGATGACATTTACCAATCATTCTCCAGCAAGAATCTGTGTCAAAAATGCACCGTAGTATATTTACATTTTAGTCATTTAGAAAGGTCCCATATTTTGCTGTATTTCCCATTACACAGACGACTCTAAGGATATTTTGTGTTGCTCAACATTCATCAAATAATACTTAATACCTCTTCATTTGAAACAGTTTTTCTGAAAACGTCTGAAACTGAAGTTGTTTCTGAACCCTTAAGATCACAAACTATTGGCTGGACTCTTTGTGAAGCTGAGACTCTATAGTTTTTTATCTCTGGTGTCTGTTTTACTCTAATTACAAGTGGCAACAAGCTCTGCAAAGAGGAAAACTAAAAACCTGCCTACATTTTCTTTGTTAAATATATAGACGTAAAGCTGGTGTTTGTATTTTTGTCTGATTGACACTGGTTTGGGCATTTGTTGGGTTTTGATCATTCCCCTTTCAAAGCTGAAGCTACATTGTGCCTACAAGTCCCTAAATGAGTTTTAGGGACTTGTAATAAAAGTTAAAAAAACGTAATCCATCTAAATGTCTTATTAATTTTTTAGTGTCATTTTTTTATTTGTGCTTTTTGAGTACAAACTAACTCTTAATTCATCCTAGAATGGTTGATTTGACAGTAAATAAGAGGGTTACAGCTCGTTTTCATATTGAACATGTCCAGCAGCTTGAGTTACCTTTTATCAGATGGTAGATAAAAAGGTATAAAATACCAAAAACAGGTTAACTACTGTAACACCCATCTCTGGAATCATGTCCTCTTACCTAGAAATAAAAAACGGCTAGCTTTGGCTTGCTGTTTTGGCGTATTTCTCGCATCCCGTGCCTATTTGTGACTGCGTTTCCACTCGCCGAGGTTAAATCCATGCACTTGTGGTATTGGCAAGCAATGAAAAATAACTTGTGTTCAAAGTGAAATTACTGGGGTGTCGGCAGGTTCAGAGTTCTATTCCGTTCCGGTTCCGCCCACTTCCACCGGGGCGTGTCTCTTGAGCCTTATATTGTTCAGTCATTTGTTTGTCGTTTGTTTTTTCATACATATTGTACAAACCTGTGGATGGACACAGATGCATTTCTGATGTAAATCCTGCTTGTGCAGACTTTGAAAGTGCAATTAGATCTGTGCAGAGACTGAACACTTCCTGGAAGAGAGTCACCACAGCATTGCATCACATTTGTCGCTCGGAGGAGCAGATGTTGGCTCTCAGAAAACTCTAACCACCGTTTCAAATGATTTAAGCTACTAAAGGCACGTATGAAAGAAAAACATACTTTGGGGACTGTTTTGAGATTCAAGCAACTCAAAGGTGCTTACAAGCTTCCAAAAGTTGATCTGTAACTTTGAATACAATTGCCGTTGTATTGATAGTGTTAGAGGTTAAAGGTTAGAATTAGGGTTAAGTTTTAGTAAACATGAAGTTAGTCAAACCATTAAAACAGGAGTCACATTTTAAAAGAAATGTTGTGGCTTCTATAAAAGGTCATGAAAGGATGTTTGATTTGTTACAGCAAATATTGTGATCAAAAGTGTGTATCTCATGATCATTTATAGTGGTCTGGAAACGTTTAGTTTCAGATTAGTTGCCATTAAAAGGATTTAATTGCATCTCATTTAAATTCCCCTAATCATTTCAGTGTGCATAATGAAATGTGCTGGCAAGGACTTTTTTTAAAGAATGACACCAATTTCAGCTAATATTTTTGATTCATATTTAAGGCTTCTTTCTGTTGTTGCTAGTTTAAAAATATCCATATTTTACAGCTTCAAACTTTCAAAAGAACAAATGACTTTACAACCCATTGCGCTCTAATTCCCATGCTTCCCGGCAAAACTAGTCATTTTGAATCAGCAAACGTTCTTTTAATTGTGGTTTGATGTGGTGCACAGCTATGATTGCAATTTGTTTTTCGTTTTAGGTCTAAAATTTCATTTCAATAAACAAATGATCATTTAACATTAAATTAAACTTTCTTTCCTTCAGCAGTCTGAATTCCAATTCTGTTATTTACAAATAGATTTGCAAAAATGGTGATGAAAGCTGTGTCATTAGCTTAGTGTTCATCAAAGCCCTTAAATGAGAATGGAGCAGTGTTGGCATTTACTATTTTAAATGCCAAGAAATGAACCTTTAGAATTGTGACAAAATTATGGAAAAAAAAATGTATTTGTGGTTTATGCTAATAATTGGTTGTAATAATCCTCAATGATGTACATAGCAATTTGGAAAAAAATATTTGTTTATAAGAAATTGCATCATCTTTACTCTTGAGCAACACTGAGTCAAAGCTAAAACATTTGTACTGTGTAAATGTAATTAACCAGTAACAGTGGTGGAAAATACATAGGTACAAAAGTAAAAGTACTCTCAGTAAATAAAAGATCTCAGTGGGATTTTAAAGGTCAATAAAATTAAATAAACATTTCACAGCGGATACTTTTTACTTTTACTTCACTGCATCTTAGAGCATTTACTTCCTACAGCACAACCTTTTGAAAAAGACTAAAAAGTACTTTCTGTGTGGGGTTTGAGAATGTTTATGGTGACATCCATCATTGAGAAACTGATTGATCAGGACAATTCTTTATCAAGATCAGCACATTTGACTCTTTAATAGACCAAAGTCCATTGTCCAAAAAAAAGAGAAAAGAACATTCAGTGTTGTATTCATGTTTCACCAAGATCTAGTATTGATGATGGGTGAGTGTGACCACTGCGCCAAGCCTTCTCTTAAAGATTGGTAGAGGGTTAGTTTATGCCGTTCCTTAGATGAGTTGACCGTTCTCAAACACACAAACATATTTTCCATGACCCCGGAATTTGTCTTTCCACATTCGCTTCAGAAACGAGAAGCCACTCACTGCATCATTTGACTTTAAGTACCACGTTGTAGCTGAAAGACAATCACCCATACAGCGACATACAGCGACAGTATATTTTAAAAGTGCAATTTACTTCAATAGTGATACCTGCTCCTGCATTTGTACTTCTACTTGCAAACAAAACTGAGTACTTCTTCAACCACTGGCGATAAGCGTTAGCGATTTCCCCCCCCCCCCCCCCCCATCTTGAAAACACCATCCAACCCTGCGACACCTCTGCTAACACTCACTTCCAAGTACATTCCGGCCCGTCCTGTCCCTCCTTTCGCCGCCGCTCTCCGGATTATCGCGCTCTGCAGAGCCTCTTGCTGCCCTCTATCCCTGGCATATGTTATCGTCGCTCACAGCTGTATGGCACCGACCGCATACAACCCCCCCATCTGCTGATCCAGTCACGCTCTCCTTTCTTCCCGGGCCCTCTCACTCTCCAAAGAGTCCACCTGACGCACCCGGCAGAGGGGCTAACCCGCTACAGACATGGCCGCTCTTGGCAAGGGGCAAAGCCTTCCCTCGTTCCTGGAAGGGTCCCGGCTCCGCGGCTGATGTGCCATGCAATCTGCACACTTAGTTCCACGCCGCCCCCCTTTGCCAGCACAAACAGCCCGTGCGGCTTTAGATACGGTGCCAGTCGGCCTGCTATCCCTTCTGCGCCAGTGCCAAAATAGCTGGAGCCTCTTTTAAAAACGCCAATTACTCACCCAGTTGTTGTAAAAGACATCTACTGGAAGGGATGCAGGAGTTTATGGCGTTGGCCTGTGCCGGTTTGGTTTGAGGGCACTCAGTCGAGCTTTTAAAAGTGCTCGATTGTCAATTAATGTTGTATTGAAAGTAAAATGTGTGTTAGTAAAGAGTGTCACAAAAATATAATAAAACTCTTTGGCCAAACATTGAATACTACTTTGGCGCACGGTTTTAGAGACACTCTTACCAGCTCTTCATTTGTTTTCTACGTGGTGAAGCAGGCAGTAAAAAAACATTGACACTAAGCCGCTGAAAATGGAGGTCATTACAAAAATGCGGACAGAATACATGCACTTGGGGATTGTTATATCGTGTCAAAGCCAGGTTTAAATGTTGTACCATACATACGAGGGGTCACAGGACGAATACAAAGAAACTCACACCTTAAGGTTTGAATGCTCTCTTTAAAGCTGCACTGCAACTGGTTTAAAGCAGAAGTACAATTACAATTGAGTTGCCAGTGCCTTTAAGGTAGAAAGAGAAGAACCTAGATTTGTCCTCTGAGTTTATGGTCATTTCTCATGTTCAGGTTAGAACCTCCAGAATTCCAGGCTAGGTTTATATCAACTGGATTGTGTCGTAGGAGCTGGAAACCCAAATAAGAGACTTGAGAGATGCTTTCTGATTGGCTATGACAACATAAACAGCTTGGCTATCAAGTACAAGGTTTTTTTTTTTTTTAATAAGTAAAGGTACAGGTAGATTTTTGGAACCATGCCGATTGTGGAGCATTCTGGCCCACACTCACACCTGCCCAGACAAACCCTCCGTCAACTTTTGGATTAAACAACAGCAAAAAGCCATGAGTGCAAGGAGAGGGACTTCAAAATTTCTGCCAGAACCCACAGTCCTTATTAAAGGTAAAGGCTTAATAGTAGTGTTGTTCAGAGCAAAGTTTTTCCGAAGCGTGCGGCACACAAGCAGCATTTTATTAGTGCATATGCACCTCTTACCTGGGATTCATGAAATTTGAAAAACAAATCCCACAAACCCTTCCTTTAACATGCAGTTTTCAGCTGCTCAGACCCAAATGTCCTGTTCCCTCAAAAGCATCCTTGTCTAACTCACTAACAACACTTGCATGTTTATCTATTTTCATAGAAACAAGTACATTTCTGGCAGTTCGGCATCACTAACCACGTGTGTTATTGAATATATCCATTGGTGTGGTGGTCACAGGGTTGATTACTTAACATTATGTCTCATGTTTGGTAAAGGTTCAGTGTTTCATGAAGAAACCTACTCCACAAAAGTCAGTAACATGCAAAAGCCTGGAGTCCTCATAACTTTTATAGCCCAGTCTGTATATTGAGCTATAAAATTGTAGAATGTACTTGACTAAATAATCGGCTTTTTACATTAGCTTCTGTCAGTGCATATCACAGCTGAGTCAGACACACAGACAGATGGAGAGACATCAGCCAGAAAAGCCACAAACGTATAAAAGAATTGCAAATTTCCCAACTGTGCCACTTCTGAGATAGTTCCAGATCATTTTTGCATTTACGCACTCATCATTATGCCATAATCAAGAGAATAAGCAAAGTCTCCTTTGTTTGTTAATTGAGGCCTATATTATAAATGCAACTTTATAGAGACTTTCACACAATGTAGTTGATTAGCCAGGCTGCTGGATTTGGGATTTTTTTTCACAAACTACAGTTTGCAATTACAGTGCATTGTAAAATGACAGATGCTCAATGTCAATATAAACTTTGTCAATTAGCAATTATCAAGCAATAAAAACATAACATAAGTATTGATTTTAGCCCCCCCAAAAAACAGCTTTTGTGCTGGCTGTGTCCCACTTTACCTCTTTTTTTTTTAACATTTCTTCCTACTGTAAGAGATCAGTGAAATGTAAAATTGCTTTAAGAAACATTCAAAACAATCCTCAAGCGAAAAATAAATGGGTACAGTTGCCATAGCAATTAACAATTTAAAACATACCGTTATATTTTTTGGATGGTCAAGATGGCACCTATAACCCAAATCTGTGTATCCGTTTCATGTTTACTTAATTGTATTTTGTTTTCTGGGTTAAACCGTAGTGGTAGAGCTTAAGTTAACTGAAAATGTACATATAATATAAGCCCCACTCACCACAGCAGCACCACAGGAGTCACAGACAAAGCTATTATTTTTTATTCTAGCTGCACCGTCATGTGGTAAAACAGCATTTATAATGCAGAAAAATGCTGATGATTTTTTTTTTAAATTAACAATATGCTACTGGAGTTGAAGTAATGCTGTATTTGGGCAAATTACACTGAACAAAAATAAAATGCAACCCTTTTGTTTTTGCTCTCATTTTTCTCCCATCAGCACTGAACAGTGAAACCTTTTCATCTGTGAAGAGAACTCCTCTTCAGCATCCCCAGATGCCATTCCTAGACGAACATGAGCAGTTATCCACTCAAGTCGGTCACAACTATGAACTGCAGTTGGGTCGAGACCCGAATGAGGTTGTCAGGGAAGCTCATCTGCATTTTGTCAGTTTGAGCAGAGATTCTTTGGTTATGCAAAACAATTGTTGCAGCAGCTGTCTGGGGGCTGGTCCTGGCCTGCTGTGGTTACACGTGCTCTGTGGTTGTGAGGCTGGTTGGATGTACTGCCAAATTCTCTAAACAACTTTGGAGATGGCTTATGGTAGAGAAATGATCAATCCATGGGCAACAGCCTTGGTGGACATTCTTGCAGTCAGCATTCAAAACTTGTGACATGTGTTTTATTTTTTGGATGGATTATCTCAGCAAAGGAGAAGTGCTTAATACAGATTAGACAGATTTGTGAATATTGGAGGGAAATGGGTCTTTTGTGTATGTTTTATATCTTTGAGTTCAGCTCATGAAAAATATTAGCAGAAACAAAATTGTTGCAGTTATATGTTTGTTCAGTGTAGTTTTATCATCAAATATCGAATAAAGTGTGTGTGTAATAACCCACCATTTACTTTTAGATCAGTTTGTTATTCATTATTTGAAAACTCATGAATTAAACTGGAAATTTAGTGTGTTCCAATCTCACAATGCTCTTCCCTTTCAAAGATGAGAAAGCAAATTACCTGTATGCCAATAATCCATCCTGTCACAATCATCACCATTAACAATACCAAAACACTGAGCAAGCAGATATAGAACATTACATTTCCACAATCCAGAGGTCTAACAAATCAATGCTGCCTTTCTTCCACGCTAAAGCAAAAGTACAGTTGTTTCCCCGTGTCCCATTTCACCTTGTTAAAAATGAATAGCTGTGTAAAATGTTACAGTTTAGGGATGATAAAGTACCTACTATTCCTGTTTGATTTACTTACTTTGCTGCTTCGGAATAACTGCAGAGCACAGACAAAAACTTGAAGGAATCACCGGGGAAATGGGAAGGAGGAAGTTATTGTGTTTTAGCCTGATTAATCAAGACGCCATTCACTCTCGGTGGGCAGCGGGATAATGCACTATTAACATTGCTTAACGGGAAATAATGTAGTCGGGGAGCGAGGGGATGCGAGGGTCAAGGAGGGAGGAAAGGAAGCAAGAATAGGAGAGACAGGCGAGAGAAAAGGGAGCAGGCTGAGGGAGGACTCTTAACCTACAGGGATTAGTGTGTACAAGACGGCAATTATGCTTGATGAAGTAGGTCCCTTCACTCCCCACTAGTGCGCACTACACCCGAGGAGCATACATCTTCGTGTGGCAAAGGATCTCATTAAAAAGCACTAGATGGGATGCCACTTATCTCTTTCAAACATATGCATAAGTGCCCTCTTACTAGTATAGTGCCTTAAAGGGAGATCCTTGTGGAGGTTGCCTGAAATGTGAACTTTCTTCTTCACGAATCAAAATGGCGGACGCTACAGTTTACCGTCGAAGCAAGGGCCAAGAAGATATGGAAATAAGGCGGATTTCAAAAGAGGACATTATTCCTCGACTCTCATTGGGGAACGTGTTCTGGGATACCTGTTAAGTAGGTCAAGGGGCGAACAGAAAGATGGATTGAAAAGCGAACGACCTTCATTGAGAATATTGAAGATGGTGCTTTTGTTGGTCAGGAATTGTGAGGTCGTTGGAATGACGGAAATTCGAGAAAGGCGCGTGCGGCAATCACCCAACGACGACGGATGATTTCAAGGTGTTTGACAAGACTGAATTCCGCTTTTAAACTCATGAAAGGATCTACATCTAGGTGCAAAGGGACTTAAAGTAAGCCAAAAGAATGAAAAAATGCCAGTGAACCCAATTGATTCGAAACAATGCGAATCCATAGATCCTTCCGACCACCTTTCTACCAGATCTCGATAGCATCTTTCATCGTAGGTGCCAACAAAAGACTATTTTTCTCATTTAGGAGTTAGTGGTTATCTCATGCAGACCATTAGCCTGCGTTGCCGTTTAAGCTGATTACAAAATGAGCTGTTGTGGATGATAAGGAGGCTGAAGATTGATGCATCTGTGATCTTCAAGGAAAACAAAACCCAGATATGCGTCGGATCAAAAGTAATTACGCAAGGCTGTTTTGGGGATGTAAAGAAAATGCTCTAACCAACCACAATGTTAGCTGAAAGTGAAGATAAACGATTAACTATATCACTAACGTCACATTGTGGCAGAAATGTTGGCATTTTTCAGTTGCCCAGTGCACAGACTAAAGTAAACTTAAAGTGCATATGACAAGTGCTTTTCTAATTATGACTTATTTAATTGAGATTGTTCCTGCAGTAAATATCATAGTTTTACATCAGTCAAGTTTCAATTTGTATAGAACGTTGTTACAATAAAAGACTATTTTCACATTATTGACACTTCTGACAATAATTTCACAAAATGAAGATTCTATGAAATCATAACTATAGTGTAATGTATATGGATTTTGGCTCTTGTTTGCAATATGGTTGCTAGGTAACCGTTGTGGAGTTACCTCTACCCATGTCGTTTTTGCTGCCCATGCATGTCCTACAAGGAAGTAAAATTATAAACGTGACCAAAATCATCAAACTGGGGAGAAATAGCAGAAATGTAAAATCTTAAACATAACAATTTTCATCATGTTTTAGTAAAATGAGTAGTCTAATCTGTCAAATAGACTTTAAAGGATTGTAGCTCAAGTCAGTGAAAGACTTAAATAGCATTTTTCCAGACGCTAAAAGTTACCTTACAATTTCCGTGCATTAATCCACGCTCCAGGATAGTAAGCTAATATTGTAGCCACAGCCGTTGTACTCTGACGAACGTGAGGCTGTCAATCTGCGCTATTGGCCCCTCCAGTCTACGCCAATCCCTCGCTGATGCACCAGTTCAGACACAGGCAGGGTGGGTGAAATCTTGCTCAAGTACAATGACAGTTTGCACCATAGTCGCTGCTGTCTCGCTGGTATCTGGTGTTCCCAAAGGTCTTACTACCCTGCTTAGCTTAGCGAGCGAGACTGGACATTCTCAAGGTTGGACGGACAGGTTTAGGACTATCCTGCAAGACTCTAGACTAGGACTCAAAATAAAAACTGAAGACAAACAAGGGCTGCTCAATTATGGCAAAAACAAATTGTTGCATATTGAAATCAGGATTATTTCAAACAATTACTTCTATATTGTCATAATTCTAGACAAAGAAAGTACAGACCTTGTTCTGATGTTGTGTGTAATGGTTGTGTGTAATGTGACCTGCAGCACTGTGAGCCCAAGACTAATTTCCCTTTGGGGGCCATAAAGTTGAACCTAACCAAGACCGAATGTATTTTATTAGTAATATTTTAGAAAAGTGCTTTTGCTTCAGGGTTTGAGTTGCAAAAAGAGTGCAATCATGACTCTGAACAGAAGGCATTTTATTTTGTAATCGAATAGATTAACTGCACAACCCTAAGACAAACTTTGACATAATGTAGCTTCAAATAAGTGGCTGCTAATGTAAATAAAAAGTAAAACTGAGAATTCCAGAATCTACTGAACTCAATGGGCCTTTTATCTTCCTTTTCATTTTTTTTTTTAAATTCCATTCATTTCGGTTTGTTAGCAGTGAACATGAATGCATTTGGTGTAATATTAAATGTGCACTCAGACAGTTTTGTCACATGAACTCAGCGTAACCCTCTTTCCCCTGATCAAGATAGTCAAAAGTCAGTCGTTCCATCCCTGCTCTTCCCAGTCCTGTCTGCTCCTCATCCCACTCCCTCTGTCAGTCACACGCTCAGCCGTACAAAGGCGCTATATCCAGACACCTCAAATCTACCGGCCTGATCTCCTGCGGAGGAAAGGGTGACCCGTGTGTGGGGATCTCTCACTAATCACTGCCTGCAACCACTCAGCGGCTCCGCGGGGCCGGCCGATAAAGACCGCCACAAGCCTCACTCAAGCTTTAGCCGGGCTCAGCGGCTGTCTCTGTCGGGAACTGACAAGCAAGAGTGTTTCCGTGGTGAAAAATCGCCGCCGGCCAGCCCACTGCCTGCCTCCATCTCTGAATCGCACAATCCAGGGTACAAGCACAAAAGAATGTCACCTTTGAGTCGGCGCGCGGGAACAGCGGGTTGATATGGCACGGTGTCCGCATGCATAATAATTCCGTTCATTGTTTTTAAATGTTTACTATGTTTTTCCCCTTAAACTCTCGAGGGGCATTGCTGTGATAGACTGAACGGCGAAGCCCAGAGAGGGTGCTCCGCATGGTTGCACCGAATCCACAATTAGCCATTTCATTAGCATCCATTAACATTTGATTTTATTGTGTATGTGGGAGTGACAGAGGAGCAGCGGAGGGCACACGCTGCATTTTCCCATTGACCTGTGAACACACATGAATGCACTCCAAAGGCACACTAATGGCAAGGCCCTGTTTATGCGTGGAATCATCAAACATGGCCAGGAGGCTGCTTTTAATATTGGCTTTTGTTTGCAGAGGGGTGTTTTAAGTGACAACAGGCTCACGTTTGACACGCTGTCAATTTGAAAAAAATCCCTGTACACAATATTGCATTACTATTTTCTGTCTTTTTCTCTCGTTTTCCTCTCCACTTTCTTTTTATTTCCCTGCCTCTTTCAATGTTTCTCTATTTCTTTTATTTTCTTTGTCACGTCTTCTTCTTTGTCGCTTTCTTTCTCTTTCTTACTTTCTCTCTCTTGCTCTTCATTCTTCGTTTCCATTGTTTCTCTTTCATGTTTTTCTCCCTCATTCTTTCTCTCGATTGCATTCTTTCTCTTTCATTCTTTTTAAGCCATTCACTCTCCCTCTCATCCTTTCTTTCATTCCTTTCTCTTTGCATCTTTCTCTCTATACATCTTTGTCTCTCTTTCTCTCTTTCAAGAATTAGTTGGGAGAGAATAATCAATTTGAACCAATACTGTACTTTCTGTAAACAACATAAACACCTCAACTCATAAATATTGCGTCTTCCTTAATTCATAAATATCAAAAACAATTACTTTTTGCCATTTTAATCCAGATGGCCCTTTGTTTTCTTTTTCCGTAGCAATGAGTCGGGAATCCAATTTGAAATGTACCTCAATCTAGAAACCAAAAAAAGTGTTTTGTCATTTATCTTGCCAGTAAAAAGAAAACCTACACTTTTGTCTTCTTTGCAGCTTTCTACCGTTTCTAACATTCAAGGTAAAGAAAAAGAAAAAATGATTTGTTTGCAGCTCTGACCGTATAAAACTCAACCTACTTTTCAATTTTTCCGACCTCTCCAATCTACATCTGAGGCCGCAGTAACACACCCGACCCTGAGGTGAGCTTGTTTTGTCACAATATGAAATAAAACAGAACCTCTCCTTGGCATTCTCGCTCAAAATAAGACGTACATCCTGGCAAATTTGTCAACTCTTGCAAGATCCTTTTATTGTCGACGCCCTCTTATGTGAATACTCTGAGATCTTGACGGGGCAAAATCATTTTCTTGCTAATATTAACCCGAGTATAATATCCTTCTTTCCAAACCGTTGCATATTATTGTAGGCGGCGGGTTATTGCGATGTAACGCCACAAAACAGTTCATAAGTCCGTCAAGGCAAAAGTTAATATTGCAGACGGCGCGCTTTAATAGAGTCGGGGAGAGCATCGCCGACTTGAGGGGAGTTTATTTGGAGTATTATGGGATAGGTTGTGGTTCTTTGACAGTTTGAAGACCCACTGTCGCCGGGATGAGGATGGAGGATCTATTAATTTCACAGCTTGGTCATTACAAAGGTAAACGCTGGCATTTCGGGCGGCGTGTTATTTTGACTGACTGCCTATTAGAGGGTGTAATGCGCCGCGCAAATGTATACTTCAAGCCTCACTGCGTCGGCAATGGACAGAGAGAGCGGATTGTTCAATCTACCGGGCCTTTATTTAGCAAGGTCGCTGAGGGCATTAGAGGGGCTCGGACACGGGAGGCGCGGCGGGCGGGGAGGGGGGCTGTGGATGCGCCTGTCGGGGAGGACTCCTTATAACGGCGAAGGCTATTAAGAGGCTGTCTCCATTTACAAGATATTGTTCCTGTTTATAAGCGATAGGGGGAGTAAATCAAGATGTATATGTCGTTTTTTGCTCGCGGGAAGTAACTTTTAACTCACAAAGGTGACTGATATTTAAGCTTATATTGCGTGTTCACCCGTTTAAGAAATAATAAGATGTCGCGCAGGAGATATACCGGCTTGTCTAACCCGCAATAAAACCAATCTTTTGGCAATGTACAAGACTGGCGCTGATGACATTGCAAGAAAAGTTGACGAAAATTTGCAAACTTTTCCGAGAAGACACTGTTCCGGTCACGCTGTATTTTATTTGCATTACAATTTGAAACATTAAGCACAAATGAATGGGTAAAACTTTTGATTAAGGTTCCTTAGTAAAGTATTTATTAGGCGTTAATAAGCGCTAGTTGAACTGAATGTACAGATCATCAATAAGCAGCTTTTCTTTTCAATAATCATGTGTTAAATCCTCATAAATGCTTAATAAGTGCTTATAAATACATAACAAGCTCCTATTAATGCATTATAAATAGTTTACAAAGGAATCTTAATCTAAAGCGTTACCAATAAATGCACTATGTAATAATGATAAAAAAACTAACTGCACTTAGGGCTGTGGTTATTACACGTTGTTACACTCTTTGTTACTTAATGGGGCGGGTAATTATCCATGTTTCGACTGGTTCACTTTGAGTGTCTCCACTGTCTTAAGTTAACCGTACCGGTCTATTAAAACGATTCAAAAGGCGCCGTGAGTGGGACTAGCTTTCAAATCAACCTGTCTTGCTTTTGACTCCCGGAACTCTTTAGTGTGAGATGACTGGACAAGAGAGAAAAGCCAGACTAAGTTGAAAACAAAAGGGCAAAAAGCAGATATAAACAGAAATTAACGCGGAATTGATCTTGTCATAAACCGTTGTTTTATCCAGTTTGTGTTGAACAGACAAACTTGCAAAACAAATCTAGCGTTGATGTACTTTATCTCGCCACATCCACTTTTGCATCTTTTTTCTACGGAGCTGCACTTTTGTTGTGCAAAGGCGCTTCCGGTCAAATGGGAACTCTGAACACGCAAGTTGCAAAAGACAGAAAGGTCTTGCCGCTAAAATAATATACTGTATAAAGTTTGATTTTTGCAAAATGTTCATGTGCACCAACAAGACAACAACGCACCAATTTCCTGGGTGGCTTGAAAACTGTATTGTAGTCTGTATTTGCTGTAGAGATGATTATTTCCAGTGCATAACGCATCTAACATTATCCGCACCCAACACACATTGCATGACAAGACGCCAAAAAGTGGCATAGCGGTGCAGAGAAGTTAAAGAATTGCAGTTCTTTCCTGTTTACGCTAGCTTTAGGCAACAACTTTTGTGAATTGCTGAGAAAAAAAAAAAGTAGAATTCAGACACATTTTTGATTTTACGCTTAAGAAAACATTTGCTCTGTTTGGGTGATGTCAGCTGTTCCTCGCAAAACAGGCCCTGAGCACCTTATCTGCCGTGAGGTGCGGTACACACTAAAGTCACCTAATTGCCTAATCCCAAAACATTCACGGAGAGTTTTAAAAGTGCAAAGTCAAAGCATTTTAATCCAGGATCACCAAACTGTGTGTACTTTGTTAATAAAAGCATTAAATTCGTAAAGAAATAAAAAATAAAATAAAACCGCTAATTTCTATTCCGGGAAACGAAAACTCGCATACTCCTCTAAATTGCCCGTTCCTTGGGCTGTTTTGCCAAAGCTGCTGATCATCAGTATTTCTCCTCTCCGGCGCTGAACTTGTCTCGTCACTCCGGCGTGCTGAGCAGACAGTTTGTTCCCCACAGCAAAGAGAGGATTTGTTTGTTCGTCATAAGTGTCACCCTGAGGTCTCGCCTGTCTCCGTGTCTCGCTTTATAGCCTCCTTGTACTGCATCCCATGGTCGCGGGGTCATGGAGACATAGGCACGTCTCCTTGTAAAGATGGCAGGAAGAGGATATTTGAAAGACCTAACTAGCTGTGCGGCTATAGGAGATGTTATGGGGGATCGGACACGGGGGGGGGATCAATCTCGCAATGGTACAAGTACTGAAGTGTTCCTTGGAAATTCATGTCACAAATGAATAGTAAGAACAGTTCTGATACAAATTGGTAAAATCGAACAAAAGAAAAGTGTATTTTTTGTGTATCGGAGGAAATGCTCTCCCATTTGAACCATAAAACCCAAGAGAATTAAATGGGAAAAGAAAAGAAACGTTGAATGGAATACAAAACTGAATGTTTACTGACGTTGCGTTATTGCTGTGTCCTTGGGCAAGACATTTTTCCTTTTAGAATTTAGGAGCAGATATATTACGGTCTTTACCACAAATTATACTTTTTGTGAAGCTCAGATGCAATTTTGAGGCAAGTGTACATTCTCCATCCTTTGTAAAAGAAAAGCAAACAAACTGAAATTTCGAGCCTAGAAATTCAAATTGTTGCTTATTTTTTAATCACAAAAACTTGAAATCTTTACTTTTTAGCTTTGATGTCAGTTAATCATTAAAAGTGTATTATTATGTAATTCATTTTTCCTCCAGTTGCCTTCATTCCTGAATTCTAATACCTCGATGTAGAAACTGTCCAGAAACAATTTAGATTTTACATTTTAAACTAACAAGCATAGCATTCATGGTCATTTCATTTTTTGCATTTTACACATCACGAATCACAGTTTTGAACCTGACATGGCTCTACAATATGAAGTGTCTTCATACACTGACAGCTAATTACTGCTTTACAATTTAAGCCTGAGATGCAAACTTCGGTACCTGGACCAGATAATTACAGATGATATCTTTAACTCACATGACAAAGCTTGACTAAGCAAAAAGAAAAGTTGACCAGTCGAATAATTCTGCATGATTTGACCAGGCCATAATAGAGCCCAGAATACAAGTGAAAAACTGAGTGTACACCCTTTTAAAGCAGGACTAAGTAACTTCAGCGACAGAGCTCCTCCTTCAGCTCTCTCATGAAAATACACTGCCAGTTACGCTCCTTTATTTATTGAAAAAGAAGCACAATCACATACAAAAGCATTTCATGTCACCAAATAGAAAAAAAGAGGTTTACCAGGAGAGTTGTCTTCAGGTCGGCGTCAGGAAATGTTGCAAGTTTTCTGTGCAGAGACGACTGTGAGGACGCCCAGAAAATACATTTGCAACCACCACACGGACTTACAAAGACGTTTAATAAGGTAAAAATGCTACTTTGTTCTGCTTTAACCCCAGGTATAGTCCGGACCGAACGTTGAAGCATGTTACACTGGGGCAACAGTCAACCACCAGAAATTTGACAGAGTACCGAATAAATAATGGATCAATGTAAAAAAGAAAAAGTCGAGAAGAAGACTGCACATGAAATTAACTCTGATCTTCTAGTCTAGTTCCAATTAGAGACTCAATTAAAATGCTGCGACCTTGTGGCTGGAGTTGGTATATAACCTTTTTGTATCGTGGCTGCAGGGTCAGAGGGAGCTATAGGCCTATGCCCAACCCCGTGCAAGGATCCCGCTGAAGAAAAATCGCGGCCTTTTTTAGGGGTCTAATTGGAACTTGGCAGTGCGGCCATGTGGGCTGCTGGTAGGGGATTAGACCAGTGGCTCAGTTGGCTGCCTCCTGATAGAACACTATGGACCCAATGCAGAAAGCTTCCCTTGTTACCCCGCAGCGAGGAGAGGAACAGGCCGGGGGTGGTGTATGTGTGGCGGGGGCGCAGCCATTTGTCTCAGCCAAAAGGTCCCCTCGTCCTTCACAGATGGCTGGGCCGGCGTCCACATTAGCGCTATAGAGAAACGAGAGCGACAGAACCAGAGAAGACACCTGTGCTAAACAAATCAAACTCTGGCTGTGATCTGGAGATGTGTGGGACTGTTTGTGACGGAAACAAAAACACATAAAGGACACTATCCGAGGCGTATCGAGGAAAAGTTACTGAGGCAAGCAGAATCCCAGGCCTCCTTTGAAAGAATTAGCATTTCAGCCCATGGGGGAAATATGAAAGAGGAACAGAAGAAAGAGTCGGGCACAGAAGGGGAGGCACAAGAGAGCAGGCCACGGTTCAATGTTACACAAGGTTATGGATGCTATAAAATCAATGCCGCAAAAAGCGCTGTGGCTATCAAAGCGTTTTTCAGCTTTATCTTTTTCCATCTGTTTCACTGATTTGTGAATTATTCGGACAAGCTGGAAGTCTTTTGGGTACAGCGTGTGTTGGCGTCTGCAGTATCTGTGCATCTTGTAAATAGTGCAAATGCCATTTTTACTTTAGTAGTTGCAAACTCACTTAATTATATATAGTCAATGGAGGTAATGACTTCCTCCTGCAAATATTAATGGTGAAGACCTGGATCTAGGTTTTGCACTGTGGTTACACAAAACTTCTTCCATGCAGTGACGTGAAGTATTAGTTAAACGTAAAGGACAATATTCTTACAGGACAATTATCCTGTAAAAACGACTTTTCTGGTTAGATAAAGTTTGTTTTTATTGTTCACAGTAATGTCCATTTGTGCATGGGAGCAGATGCACTGTTAATGCCATATGGAACAGCAAAACATTACCATGACAAGAAAGAGGCATAGATACAGTCACAACACGTCATATTAGGGGGCGTGGTCTGCCGTGGGGGAAACTCTTCGTTGATTCAACAGGGAATTCTACTTTTTTCCTCTTCTAATCCATTTCCTGGTGAATTATGTCTATTTTGACATGAACAAGTAATTCAAGTCGTATCACAACTTGACACAACAGACGTTGTTGATCTCTTGATGTCAGAGAAGTGAACAGATTATTCTGTAGATTTTAGAATATCCCAGGAGGTGCTAGTATCGTGGTAGCATTTAGCCCGCAACTGATGTTAGCAGTTTCAATTTGGACCGACACTTTAATCTCCCATGTTTTTGTGTCTGTATGTGTCTGTATTTAGCACAATATGTAAACTGAACACTATGTTTGCTCTTGTTGTTTAACAGTGGGTAAACGAGGTCCTCTTCTCTATTACAATGTGGAGATGATTTGATTTCCCCCATAGAGGTGTTAGTGGGCGTTCTTTCTGATGCTGACAGTATCTAAATTCTCCATACATACTGAGTACCATAGACATATAAATAGGAATTTGATGCTTATCGATCACTTAACAACTCTGCTAGTCCGCTAAAATTTGCAGCCCCCTATATTTTTTCCAATGGCTGGCACAAATTATGAAGAATCCAAGAAGGTTTAGGCTGGTACCATCCCCTCGAGCACATTTAAGTGAGATCACAAACTCGTTAAAAGTCATTACTGAGAGTGTAAACCTTTGTGTTTATTTTAGATAATAATAAGCGTGTAAAAATGGCTGACATTTCTGACCTTGTGTACATCTTATGAGTGTCTAGTGACTATTGAACACCCTCTTGTACAGGTTACTGGGGAAGAGAGCAGAGAACAAATGACATAAATAAAAGTGTATATGCTGTAATATGGTGATTGGCTTCATCATTCGTTTGTGGAGGACGTGAGTTCAGGTGGCATCGACCAGCATACGGGTGATAGCCACTAACAGCTACATCACGGACTTGTTTACGCCATTTTTCTTTTTGGATTTTTTAAATTGAAAATGTGTCCAGACAGTAAACGCATGTGGACGAACAGAGGATTCGCTTACGCTTTTCAGGGATGAGACGACACCGGGAAAAGTGGCTAGTTTGTTTCAGTGAAGGTCACCATCGGAAACACAGAAAACACAGACTTCCTCCCAACAATAAAGAGAGGTTTGATGAGTACGTTGCAACTCGTTTTAGAAAACAGATTTGGCTGCGATTCCTATCATCAGTGTTTAACTACCGCGGGCAAATAATTACGTTCACTCATTGCACTCTCTTGTGTTTATTACATTATTATTACCTTCATAAATCGCGTGTGCTTGTGTTGTGTTGACGCTACATTGTTTTCAGCGAATATACCATTTTCATACCAACGAAAGGTAGCACGGTGATCCATCTATACTATGCATCAACAACTAATACCCCATAGAAGTGTAACACCCCCTCTTTAAATATTATTCTGATGTTGTCGCATAGCCTACAGATTTATTCAAACTGAAAGAGTTTGAGTCTGAGAGTGATTTCAGCTCAGCATTCCATGTAAGGAGTGAGTATTCTCAAAGTGAATGTCAAGCTTAAATACTCAACGCCAATGAACCTAATGGAGAGCTGAGTGGGAAGCAGGGGTCCTGATCAGTCTAGCATTGTGCTTTTAAAAATCATACAACCATAGAGTGCTATAGAAAGTCATGGCAGACACTTAAAAACCCAAGTCAGACCAACTAATGGCTTTCCCAGGGTACATTGCGGTCGCAAACAAGCCATACAGAGTCAACATTGTGTTTTTGGGCCCCTTCAGCTCAAGAGTGCAAGCGTTTTAGCAGCAATACGAACAATGCACACCGCTATTTACCGCTCAAGCCAAACTAATTTAATTGGGGACTCTGAGCAAAGTACTTGGAGAGAAAGAGTGCAGAGAATGTCGTCCAAAGAGTAGGGGACTAAAGTGGAGATTTGGACTTTGTTCCAGCGAGGGAAAGAAACAAGGTGCGTGCCCATTTGTGCGGCCGCCCGGGTGGTAAGCAAAAGGAAGGAAAAGCATGGAACGGATACAGTAAATGGAGCGGTCACTGGGACTGTATACGTCTTGAGGGAGTTGAGGACTTCTCGGACATTTTACTGCATCTGATTTCTCTGACCCTTCGATGAGTTCGGACCACCAAACTGCAATAGTTATGTTTGAGCAGATGGCCAGAGCCTTGTCACTCATGGAGATCCTCGCTGGGGAAATCGGAATGCAAAGTTTAAGTATTTCATGAACAGTTTGTGATATGTGCCAATTGTATCAAATAAATGTAAAAGTAAAGTTGATACTACAGGATAGCAAACATGTACAGAAAAGAAACAAAAAACATGCTTGTCATATTTAAGAATCCAACAAGGTCAGGGTATAATATTATAACTTGTGCAATGCAATAAAGCTAAAAAGTTCTTTCATCTTGATTAAAAAAAAGAAATAACTTTGCAGTTCCCATGGTTTATTAAATACTTGATTCATGACTTTAAGTAGGAAAAGTGTTAGTAGAGTCATTCATCATAATTATTGCACATCCCAAATTCACATTCCAGCTGAGAGAAGCTTCTCAACTCACAAAAAATTAATAAATCTGACGTGAAAATGTGAGGTCTGGCGTTTCAAGTTTACGGTCTTAACATTTTTTGCAAAAGATTGTGTAATAGTAGTGGGCAGAGGATTTTATAATGTCTTCAAACATACAATATGATAAAAGTTCTACATAACTGTAAAAACTTCATGCGGTTGTGTTTTTTGAAAGTTCCATGTACAATATAATAAAATAGGATTTAGTAAAAGTGAACTAAAACGTTTTTTTGAGCAATCATTTCAATAACGTTTCTCCGAATGAATAAATAGCTGGATTTTACATCAGATTCGATGAACTTCTTTGCATTCAATGAATACATAGAAATGAACTGTATTGATGTCACCCAAAGCAATAAAATGAATTCAGCGAAATGTAAAATCCATCTGATTTCCTTTGAAGTGGCCTTTTTTTTTTTTTTTTTTTTTACAGAAAATAGGGAAATCAACTGTTTTGTAGTTGAGGCGCCACCTACTGGACATTTTATCAGGACAAACACCCATACTGTCGGTACAAGATCTGCTCGGCCTGTAATACTGGCTCCTCCTGACGTTCTTGTTCTGTGATCTGATTGGACGGAAGACATTTTAAATCATATAACGTAAAATAACGCAATCATATTCATAGTTGTTGAAATGTAAGAGTTGCATTTTTGTTAACTGGAGTTCATCATTTCACGGTTTCAGGCACAAGTTTTCCTTTTCTAAAATGAAATATAAATAATTGTAAATAAAAATTGTGAAACTAATGATGTTTGAGCATGATCTTAAAATATAACTCTGCTCCATGTTCAAGTTTCCGTAGAAATTACATGTTTGAACGGTTGAATGATCTACATATTAAATTAAAAAAATAATGAGCCAAAGCGTGGACATTTTACAATTAAGCCTTCTTAACAATCATATAAGCTTAATTTCCTCTTAATTTAGAAAGTATAATATTAATAAGTTAATATTTAATTAATTATTAATAATAATAAGTAAAAGGGAATTCATCAGCCACTTGTTTTTTTTGTTTTATCAGCTATTTATTATATATTTATGCTATACCTGGAGGATATGCAAACACTGAGTCATTATGTGGGGTTAAATGATTGTCACGAAAAATTACAGTATAAAATCAGACTTTGCAAGAGACAAAAACCACTCAAATGTGTTTGGCCCTTACACGGTTTCCGGCAAAATAGCCCTAATTTCCAACACTAAACTGAAAAACTGTCATTACAGCTTTCAACTGGGCACTTTAACTTCTCTGAAACCTGTCTAAAACCGCCTTGGGGGACTCATTTAAAGCCAGTCAGTGCTTTTAATATGTGTAATTAACATTTCCACCAAGTCCTGTTAACTCCGCTGTAATTGGCCATTCACCAGTGTCACAAAAGAGCCCCGTAGCCACCTAACTCGGGGTGATTAGCGCGGGCTTTCCGAGCGGGCCTTACAGTCTGACCCCTGCTGGTGTTTGGTCCACAAATCATTAGGAGCGGCGCTGACGGAGCTGACCGAGGAGGGCCGGCGGCTCGGGGCACTTCGTCACCTGTAATTCACCTAAAAGGCTGCTCGGCTGGAGGAAAAGGTCGAGAGGAGCTGGCATCCACGCGGCTACATGACGGCGCGAAGGCTGCTAATATGAAATCAAATAGTCGGATAACGCCGAGGTGGCAGCTTTGAAGATTATGTTTGCGTTGATTTGGATGATAGAGAAAAATTACTGTTGATAAAAAAAAAAAAAAATTTGATGAAATGAAATTATCAAGTATAGGCTAAAAGATAAAAATTCCATGTCAACAATAACAACAAAAATCACAAAAATGTAACAAAAAACAATGAAGATGTGATTATTTATTCAAAAAAGGTTTTAGTTTCGATGGGAAAAGTTTCTGTAAATAGGACAGGTGTGTTATAATGAGAAAAGTTTCAGTTTTAATGGGAAAAGTTTTGGTTTTTGTGAGAGAAGTTGTTATTGTAGTTTATTTTATTATGTTGTAAAAAAATATATATATATTTTGCTCCCTTTTCTATTCTCATTTCATTATAAATGATTACCATTTACTCATTTGATTACAATTGCATGTTTTGTCTCATTGATCTTATAAAATGAAATTATTCTTCTTACAAAAAATACAGTACATGAACAATAATAATAAAAATTGTATTCCTTCTGTCGAATCAAAGCTAATGATCAAGATATGATTTATCAAACTTTTAAAACAGATGCCCATCCTGTAGTGAATCTAGTGGGTAGGCCATGATCACACAGATGTGCACAATCTCCCCATTCAATGAAAAATAATTATTTTGATGATTTCATAGCCATAATGGCCTGAGTCACTTTTAAGTTAGGCCGTGTTATCGCTGCGTGTGGCTTCAATTATCATTATTATTTTTACTTTTTTTTGTGTTCATTGTTAAAAGGGATTTTGTACTTCTGCAACGGTGGGCGTGAGAGGAAAACCAAACAAAAAAACAAACACATTTGGACACATTATAATAATAATTATTGTTAAAAGGGATGTTGTAATCCTGCAAGAGGGGGAAGTTGTGCAGTGTTAACAATGCACTACGTTACTTTTGTGGTGGAGAATGTACCACCTGCCTCCGTAAAAAATACTACTTTGCCTTGAATCCACTGTATGGCTTTAAATGTATCCATCTTGCATTTTCTCAATAAAAAATACCTTGAAAAACATTGTATGTAAAAGCATTTTCACTGTGAGTGGAGTCGCCGCTTCACGTATCTTCACCTGCATGCTTATTTTTTACTTTATTGATTTTAATGTCATACTGTGGAACATTTCAGGCAAAGGAACAACATCTCATAAGCCGGTGACGTAATCCTGTGACACAAAAGTTACATAATACACCTTTAAGTACAGCCTTTCTATTCAAAATGCAAAAATAAGTCTTGAAAATTCTGTGAAAAAGCAGTATTCTCCAGGCCAGTGGATTTGTGACTCAGACAAAGACATTGGGTCGTACTTAACCGAATAATGAGTACATTATTAGCAATAATTAATCCCTCATTTCATTAAAACACTTACATGTATATTAGTGGCTCTACATAGCTTCCAATTATCCCGGGGCGTGTGCTCTGTTAATTTCATGTAACCTCCAAATTGAATCAGAATTTGTAATAGACTTAATAAATTGTTCTTGCTTCGTTTAAGACAGGGTGATTTGTTGTTTGTGTTTTCCAGGGACCTCACAATTTGTCTCTTTTTAGTTGTAAAATTTTAAAATCACCCCCAACCCAATCCCAGCAAGGTCCATAAATTATAATTGCCACAATATTCTCATTTCCCCTGCATTCCGTATCCCGCCGCCGATAAAGCGCAATTAACAACTGCATAAAATAATAATTGCCATTCTTTTGTTTTAATTAAGCTGCTCCTCGGGGCGATGCAGATGAGCACAATTCATTTCAAACTATTGCAAGTCTTACTGGGAGTTTGAAGTTACAGCATACTTTTGGCCACCAAGATTAAACCTGCCTGGATTGTACTGTGCATTTAAACGAGGAGAATTTTCACACACAGGTTAGTTGACTGAAGATTCTCAATATTAGAGAGAATATAATATAATATAATATAATGAGGCGGGACGTACTTGATTAACTTGGAATTCTGGTTTCGATTAGATTTCCTTAAAGGAGCACTATGTACGTTTTCTAGAAGAGCTGCTTGCCTCTGGGGAAATGTTATTGATTTGGCGTTAAACGTATCCATCTTGCATTTACTCCATTACAAGAGTTTATTTATTGCTAAAAGAAATACAAATCTGACCTGTAACTTTGCCAATTGGGATTTTACGGCTCTCCTTAAAGGGTATGGGGAACATTCTAGTAATAACGTCAAACTAACAAATCGGAGTAATCCCTAATTCATTCAGATCGTTGAAGAAAAGTTTCAAAAGTAGTTATATTTTACAACACAGTAAACAAAGGCAAGGTAGCCTCAGAGGAAACTCTTCCCAGAGGGCAGAGTGGGATAGAAGTTGAAACGTTGATTTGTAAAACATCCCTGCTGACTACCTTTGAAAGCTTTTATACCAGGGGTGTCCAAATTGGGGCCCCGCGGGCTAAACCTTGCCCTCTAGGGGGTCTATCTTGGCCCATGAAGTGGTTCTGAGGTTTGTTACGAGTATCTATTTGATTAAATTTTGGGCTAACCAGACTAAACAGATGCAAAAGAGACCCTTAAAACATGTTAATAAAAGACACTCCAATCAACATATCTTTGCAAATAAACATATTAAATGCAAACCATAATTAGGGTTCGTCCTCGGCACGTTAATACATTTACAATTTGGCCCGCAGAGGAAATTTTTTTTTACAAAATTTGGCCTGCCAAAGAAACAAGTTTGGGCACCCCTGTTTTATACAATCAAAGTAAGAGCACTGCCATGGAGACTAGCAGGTAGAAGACCCTTCACCAGAAAAGATTAATACTTCACCTTCAAAATGAGACGGTCCATGGCGCTATTCTGGATTCTTTTATAAAACAGACTTTGTTCCTTTTTTAAAGTGTTTGCAGCATTTCAAAGTTATCCCTCTCTTTCTTAACACATTCCTAGCATCCCAATTACTGCGGTGAGTTTATGAGCATGTTTCACAACTTTGAGAGGCCAGAGCACTACAACTCCCAGACACTTTGTGATTCCCAGACAATAAAACACTTAACTACACTTTAATTTAGTCGATTTTTACAACATATCTGTACTGGGGCGTAACACATTTTGCTCGACTACATGGACAAAATCATATACAGCCGTTTCAATTACATAACACATAAAAAAAATCATGGCCTTTTGTGTCGAGTTTGCATGTCAACGAGAATGTGACTCATTCCTATAACAGGTTTTATTAGAAAAACAGAAAACTCAATAATCCACCAAGTCAGTAACACCCACGCGGTCGCTGCTGTAAACACTCTGATCCGGCATTATTCTCCATCTACATTACGCCCGCCCCGGGACCACACCTCGGGCTCTCGCGGATGCGGAAGCCGGGGTTTTTGTTGGCCAGTAAACGCTCGCGTCGCCTCTTGCCGTCCATAAAGGCAGGTGCGAAGGATCCCAGGTACACGCTCCAGTGCATCTCCCCTTTACGAGCCGATAAGTGGAGGCAGGGGAGCTCGGGGCGACGGGACGGGCTGAAGTGGCGAGCTGCTGCGCGGGGGCCGTTCGTCAGCGCTGCCCCCACGCCCCGTGTTGACGCGCGGTCCCGAAGGAAAGCCACAAAGGCGCAAACGGATCGACTAAAGTTGAGGCGCGGTGCCGGAGTGCGGTCTAGCATGGGGGGGGGGGGATTAGGAGGGCTGAAGATACGGCGAGCCTGCGACTGTCTGTAACGTGAGCAACCGGGGCAATCTGACAGCAGTACCTCGGGCATCAACAAAGCCTGGGCACTTTTATCCAAAGGTCTGGGCAGAAAGCTGATGTAATACTGCGAGTGTGAAGCCGAGGTTGGAGCAGAAAACGTGGAAAGGAGATGATAGAATAGTAAGAAAACGGGGAGTCAATAAATAAAGTAAGCGGATCGATACGGCGGTTCAAGTTTTGTTTATTTTTTCCCCTCTCCCTGCAGGCGTTACATGAAAGATACATATTGATATTGAATTTGAAATATATATACACACACACTGTGACAATTTCAATCTAATCAAACTTAAAGGTCAAATATTAGCCACTATTTGTATCGTTATGTTCTTTAAGTGTCATTAATAGTGTCATTTCTAAAAGCAGTCATGACCGGCGTTTCCCACGTCAAGACTTGAGTAAGAGCTCCATCTAGTTTAAGCAGAGGGAAATACAAAAGCTAGAGAAACAAACCTGAATGCGTCCAACATAAAAATTCAGGCACACAGTTTTCATGAACATCATTTGACGACCGAATGCTCAGAACTCCCTGTTTCATGCTATAAACTGTGTTATCAAATAAAGCCTACGGGACAAAAAAAATCCAAAAAGTGCAGCAGATCTCAAAGCTCAACCAAAGACTGTTGAAAAATGTAATGTTAAACCCAAGACTGGAGCTCTAACATCTCATGAGTTTGTTTCAATCAGTATAAGATCCGGAGACATGAACCCTTAGACATTGCGATTGTGCATTCCAGTCCAGTTTTGAGTGTTTGACTGGCACAGGGAGAAATGCTGTTTTTTGTTTTTTAAAAATCAGTGACATGACAAATTTGGGAAATCTGAAATGGAGTGTTTTTTGAGGCTCAGAGGGGAGGATTTACGATGCAGGATTCATCAAACAAAGTGAATTAAGCTAAATACAACTCCAGGTATGTTTTGGATGAGGTAACAATGTTATAACATGATTGAAATCTTGATTGCTTATAGCTCCTTTATATCATTTTCATTTATTTATTTTTAACCATGTTAACCATTTAATTCTGCTCCCTCAATGAAATCGTCTCTTCAGTGCTCAGCATACACAATCTTGTTGTAATCCATGACTCCAGATTATGATATCAGTGCTCAAACTGGAGTGCAATCAATAGACATAGCTTTATTTTTCTGGTTCAAACTGCTTCACTCCACAGTGTGCCAGCAGAGTCAGTCCTTAAGCCCCTTTTTTGATTTGACATGTTTTACGTACATAAACATTTTCAATTTTCATTTCAATTACAATCAACATTCAGTACCAAAGGAAAGGAAAGCAGCTTTAGATGTGGGAAAAATGCTGTTAAAGATTAAATGCATAAAAAAGTACACTTAAAACTTACTATGATTGTTTTATAGGTTAACACTATTTTCAGTCATAACCTTAGAACATAAAAAGGCCCGTGGTAGTTGGTGTGTACTGCATGTGTGTTCACATGTGCCAGAAAATATGAAAAATGTCCATTTGAAAGTTAAAGTTAAATCACATAAACAGATATACTTCTTGTTCCTTCGTGTTCAATCCACCGAAAGTAAAATAGCAGAAGAAGTGTCATTTTTAAATAGTCATTTATCTCCGACAGGTGTGAAAGCATTTCTCTTGGCAGGAGCGGCATTCGTCATGTGTCAAAAAGGGAGACGTTGGCAGGACAGATGCTGCTGATCGATCAGTGTGAGACTAAATAAAATTATGTCTGTTTGGAGCAAAAATCAGCGCATGAAGAATGACGACGGGCCAAACAAATGAGGCGCAGTCGAAAAACCTGGCAAAATATGTATGAAAAATTCAGCATTCAGCTAAAATATTCATAAATCCGTCTGTGTTAATTAACAAATGGAAAGGTAAATGATTAACAGAGAAAGGCAAGGTGTCAAAATGATGCACTAGTGAAAGAAAATAGAAATTAGAAGAATGACCACAGCATTAGGGTCCAACATTAAAAGCTTTTGAGCTAATGAAATTACACTGCTACTTGTGCTGTATATAGTGCTGGGAAACAGAATCTGAGCCGTGTACTCATTTACACCTTTTCTTGAGTAACTAAGTATTGAGTATTTGTCAGATTCTTTTGCACTATTTAATGTTTTGTCCATCCAATTACTTTTAATTAATTTGCTATTTTAAATCACAAGTTATGTCAAGACAGTTACTTTTGAGAAATAATTTCCCCAAGTATGTGTATAGTCTACTTCAGTAACTTCTTGGACAACAATTTCATATAAATATTTGTATTTAACCTTTCTTTAAAAGGCACTGTACCTGATTTTTAATGTTTTAAACGTCTCATTAACATGCTAACTGCTCAATTCCTGGTCATTGTCAATCCGATTGACAATGACTTTTGGATAAAAGTCGAAACGTCTCGATCTTCAAACAGCGTCCAGATGACAACCCCTGAAACCCTTTCTACGATGGACCACACCTGGACGAATGAGGGTTTACACCGACGTGCTCCATTCCTGCTTCTTGTTGATTAAAATGCTCTATAAATCAGATGCAGAGAAAGGGCTGTGGTCTTATTTTCACTCAAATATATGGTTTTAAATATTACACATACACATTTTGCATGGTTGGATCTTAAGGTTCCAAGTAGAGCATAAAAAAAAAAGACAAGTATGAGTAAACATTTTATTGAAAACAACAATTAAACTGAAATAGCTAATGAAAAGTTTAGCACCGCACCTCATAAAACAACCTTGAAACCCCCTCAGAGCAGAAATCAAAGTCCCCTCAGTAATGAGTAGCGCCACCGTCATTGTTTATCACATTCAAAATCTGTTGCGGCGCGCTTGATGCAAGTGTTTCCAGGAAATGACTCCACATTGCTCTACCGTCTGGAACTCTTGTCCATTTTTGTAAACATTTTTTGCAGACTTCCCTTTCCAGGTACAGTGCCTTTAAGCGGTTGCAGCTAACATTATATACTGTATTATTTTGAACATGAAGAAATTCGTTTTTGCCCATTTCTTCTTCAAATTCAGGTACGGTTAAGGTTAGGACTAGGGTTAGGTTTAGGAACAGATCAGTTGTTCAAGTTTAGGGCTTTGGGCAGGTAAGCTAACCGGCTCTTGGCAGAACTGTATGTAGAAAAAAAAAACGATGCCCTCCAGCTGCACATCAAACTTGCTCCGTTGCCTGTTGTGCGGCCCATAGGGGGAGCTAGCGGCTACGTGTGTGTGTGTACGTATGATGAATGATTCGGCGACCCCGTGTTCTTCTGTTCTCTCCAGTCGTACGGAACATCAAGCTCTCTCCTCTCCCCGTGACTTTGCTCCGGCGCTTGGTAGGCGCACGCCGCCGGGCCGGTTTGCGCAATCCCCACGCGAGACCTTGACCGAGCCAGCCCGAGTTCCCCTCAGGTTTGCCTTGTCTCCCTTTGATGCCTCTTAATAAAAAGTAGCACATAAAGATTTATTAAGCACACGGGTGGAACAATGCTTCGGTTATTTCGGCCTTCTGTCCAGAGACTGGGGGGAAATCTCCGCGGTGTTAGGCCCAGGATTTGGCGGTGTCCTTGGTTGTGGCCCGAACATGTTGGGTCATTGTAAGTACGAGGTGGGTAAATACATTACATGGTGCAAAGCGTTTAACTTGGGGTTTGCTCTGGAGAGAAAAAGGAAGCTGGAGGGTTGGCTATTGAAATAAACAATGAAATCCAACCTTGATTTGATGACTATATCCAAAGAAATGACGTCACAATCATTTATGTTTAGGGTAAGGTTTACAGGAAAAGTGAAATTTTCATTCTATAACAAATCAGTGAGTTACATTTATTTTTTTATGCCAAATACATACTTTCAAGTTGAACATTTTATAGTTTACCATTGTGCTCATCATCATAATATCTGAACGGTTAAGTATATTGTCACATATTCCTTTATTTTTCTTTTTTTACAACTGTCTTTTTGTTGCACAACTACGAATGACTACAAAGTGCTGTAAATGTATGCATTTTGAAACCACACGATAATTTTGCAAGTGAAATTGTGTCACGCTCGGAGAGAAATCTGATTTCTTCATGGATTACAGTTTGCTTGAGTTTGAGCAATTGTTCTGTCTAATGAGGTGTATCCATTTGCGCTACTTGGCCCTACTCTACTCTACATTGGTGTGGAGCACCGGTACCAAGTACTTTTTATGTACCTGCTTGACCCCGTTTCAATCAGAATCGGTTTATTTTCATTGCCTCCCCAAAGACATGACTGTGTAGGTTAATTGGAAACTCTAAATTGTCCGTAGTGTATGAATGTGAGACTGAATGGTTGTCTGTGTCTGTGTGAATGAATGAATGAATGATAATATTCATTGGCTGGTGTATGAATGAGAGTGTTGTTTGAGTGAATGCAGGGACAACAGATGGAAATTAGCCCAAGGCTACAATCTGGTGTGTTTACAGCATGTATATCATGTATGTTCATTAACATGCACTGTCCCGACCAAAAAAAAAAAAATTGTCAGTGATCAAAATTCACAAACGTAGGAACTTGCTTCGGCGTAAGATGTAACATAAAACAATGAATAAAATATATGCCTATTTTATACATATATCTATATAAAACACACACACAACACACAGGCATGCATAAGATTAAGAATAAAATAGAATAGACTAAGATAGACTAAGACTAATGTACAGTTGGATAGACAGTAGTGCAAATTGGCAGTGCAACTAGATAGCTCTTTTATAATGAATTGTTAAAGTGGCAGGTGTTATAAAGTGTTCATGAGTCCAACGGCAGAGGGAAAGAAACTGCCGTTGGCCAAACAGGACCCAAACTGGCTTGTGGTATTCCATTGTTACTACAGACCTTTATTTAACCTGTAATGTCCCACTGAGATTGGTTAGGGTTAGAATTACGGTCAGGGTCACTTACTTACTTAACCCTACTATTAACGAACTCTCTTTTTCAGGTCCGGAGTAAATCTTCAGTTCATCTTATTCCACCATTTTAATCAAGACAATTTAGCTGTTCTCTGTTTACACAACTGGGATACTACCATTGACCTGACTTTACCTCTTTCTTCTCGTGATCTTTCAAAGAAAATCTACAACAAAGGTTTGACCAAGTAGTGCCACAACCGTCGTCCATACTCCGAGTCCGCTATAACGTACCTGACCTGGTCCTGTTGGCAGCTCGTCTCCCATGCTGCTTTGCAATCTATGCGGAATTTCCGCGTGACCGAACGCGTTAACCCGGGATTACTCCGCGTCTTCTAGGTTCTGTTCAGATTCTTTACAGACGAACCGCACCGCTGAGCCACCGGTGCCGCGCTTTTGAAGAGAAGTGAGGCGGAATAATCCACACGGCAGCGGCGCTAGTAAAGAAAAGCAATGGGCCGGGGGATGTATAAAGTTTAGGTAATGAAAAGTTAATGCAAAATATCGTCGTGTACGCGGATAATGAAAGTTAAAACTATTCATTTGTTGTTCAAGTTATTCAGGATGCTTAGCTGGTTTTATATTGCACTGGAGCGTATATGGGTCTTGGATTATTTATTACCTTTTAGCATCTAATGGTTTTTCCTCTCGGGAATGAACTCTTATTTGAAAAGCTTAGAGTCGCGCTGCAGTCAGGTGGTAGAATTTTCCCATATATAAAAGCGGTGCGAGGTAGGTAAATCGCGTATATGCTACATTTTTCAAACAATCTTCCTCTCCTCTGGGCCGCTGGATGATCACAGCAGTCAAACACTCTTCATGTAAGCCAAGCAGCCTCTGAATATTGTACCAAATCTTGCTCGAGGCCCCCTGCTGGCTACTTTAACCTCAGCATCCTTTAGCTGTTGAACATCAATATCTCTCACTTCTGTAAATGTCCAAACTGTACTAGTCTGCTCTCTAGGACTTCATCTCCAAAATATCTCCCCTTTTTCCACATTCTGCACAGTGGTGGAAAGTAGCCAACATGGTTTATTTCCAAGCACAGGTTTTTGAAATAAACGTACGGTCCGGCAAGTTTTTATTCAACAGTTTACAGGCTAGAAGAGAGGCAATTTTCCCCAAACCAAACATGATTCATTTATAAATGCTATCTTGAAAGATATTTACATAAAGCATTGACCATTTCTAATCATGAATGGTGTACGTTCTCTCAATGATGCTTAAATCTGCGGTATCTGACTTTTTTTTTGTAAATTAGGATTTTTGTCATGTTCCCCCTAAGTGTATATTGGAAAAGCCACACTTAACCATAATCAAAAATGAAACTGCTTTGCTCTGTTTGTATTTAATAATCAAGTATCGTATGTCTCGTCAACCAGGAAATAAGAGCTGAAAGCAGTGCTCTGATTGGCTGTGCTTGGGGAGGTCGTCAGGGTTTCACTTCGCTGTCTGAAAAAAAGCTGTTACAAAGCGGAATGTGCGTCTGAAAAAGAATGCTTGTGGATTCTACTACATTCCTACTTTCAGTTTTGCTATGGCGAAATTAGGTACGCCAACTTTAAAGGAGATATATTGTGCTTTTTCAGATAAAATAAACTAAGTGGATCATTAATTTACACTGTGTTAATTGTAAACTGAATTACTGATCTAAAATGACTTGGTAATAGAAACATGTCCGTTTACTTCCTGTTCAAAACTAAAACTGATAAGCCCCGCCTCTTCATTATATTTTAGCTTCTTTTAAAAAGATGATTTTCATTTACATGTTTTGAAAAATGGCAACGTGACATCTTAGAACCCTACATGTTGTCACTCGGAGTGTTCCATTTTACAAATAATATCTACAAAGTATCGGGATGTGGGCGGGGATAGGTGAAAACGGACATTTGTGCACTCGCGCGTCAAATGCAGGACACCCAGGATTCCTCAAGCATGCATGAATCAATCAAAATACAACTCTGAGTAAACGAATGACGAGTGAAAACTATTTTTACAGCGTTAAAACCTCATTAAAGTTGATTTTGCACAACGTGTCCCCTTTAACCCGACGCTTTCAAAAGTTTCCACGTACATATACTTTTACAACTTAGACACTACCACTATTAAATGAACGTCTATTTTAGCGTATTGTCCCCATTACACTGGTATTATTTCAAACTGCTCCAGTTGCCTATATGGGGCGTAAAAACAAATGCACGAGCCTGTTTTCTCTACCTCTAGAACACGTCTCTTTAGATAAGTTAATTACCTTGGAACCTCGGGTGAGCTTCATCCTCCTTCCCCCTCCACAACATGCAGGACTATGGAACAAAAACAGCCCCCTATGATGGAATTGCCCCCTTAGGTAATGCTAATTAACTCTATCGCTATCATGTAAAACACCTGTTATAGCATCTTTGAAACATCTATTATAAATGTAAATTAGCAGACATTTTGGAACGTGAAAAAACAGTGCCAAAAATAGAGTTGTAGCCGTTCCCACGTGCAACTGGTGATTTTTTATTGTCACTTGCAAGCACGGTTTGGCACGGGAACAATAAGTAAGCAGAACAATTAGAATAACAGGTTGAATAATTGGCTTTTCCCGGTATAAAATGGCCGTCTCCTCGCGTAGCGTAATGAATGAACAGGTTGCTTTTGTGAAATTGCATTTTAACTACTGTTTGTCTTCACCACATGGTTAATGGAAACAATGAACAAGCGCAGGTGCAAAACACAACACGTCATTTGGATTCCAGGAAAACAGGCTAAGTATATGGTGTGTGGCTATAGTTAATTTTCACCACAACACAAACTTTGAAAACAGACCAAACTAAAAGTATTTGCCATTTTGCAATTCATAACTCACTTTGTGCATTTCAATACATCTGTATGTCTAAACAACTCAAATGTGTCAAAAATTAAAGAGCACCTTAAAGGGGCTGTACCCAGTTTTTTCATGTAATAACTTTAAAGTACAATCTGTTTTGTCTCAGTACAGAAATATTGTACAAGCCGCTCAGAATCAGACTTCAATGCCCTGTCTACATTTTATATTTGTGTTTTATTCTTCATGAAAAAGCAAGTGTGCCGTTAGCATGCTAGTTGCAGTTAGCTAACTGTTACGAAAAGCACTTACAGTGTAGACCCATTGCGATGGCAAAGAGTTTGACATTAACCGTTTCTGTTGAAATTAACTGGTTCTGTTGTGTGTATGTTTTTTAAAGAGAATAAAAATCCAGCACAATACAATTCAGTTAAATCGACTTTTCAAGTTTGTTAAGGCAGTGTTCCCTCATCGTTATTTTACAGAGTTGTATTTTAGTTTAGTTAGTTTAGTTAGCTTTATGCATGTTTGCGTAATCCTGTATTACCCTGCATTGAACCATGAGTGCTCCAAAAGAGTCCGTTTTCATCTACTTCCTATCCCCGCCCACTGCTCTGCACTATCTTGTGATTATTTTGAAGAATCCACACTCCAACTTAAAAAAAAAGTAATTAGTTATTTTTCAACAATAAAAAACAAATAGAAATATCCACTACTTATTACAGTGAAATACTACTCTGAAGAGGCGGGGCTTATCAGTTTTGCAGTTTTGAACAAAATGTCAATGGACCTGTTCCTATTAAAGACATTTTACATCTATAGTTTACAATTAACAAAATAATGACCTGTGTATGTTACGAAACAAGTTCTTGCAATCCCTCATTTGTCAGTATATGTTATAGTTTAATACTAATTACCATAAAATAAAATAATTGGTCTCCACGCTTTATTCAATGACTGAACATGATGGCACTGTTGATCTAGCAGCTGTGTCCAAGCTTCATTCAAAAACAAAACACATTTATCGTCTGGCCTTTTGTCTGTGGAAGGTAATCTGAAAACCAATGACACAAAATGGCTTTTACTTTGACTTTTCACCATAAAACATGACATATTTCCGAACATTACAACTCTCTGCTTTATGGACATGACCTTACTCTTCTCCCTTTTACATTATTTAGCAATAAAGTCAGAACAAGAGAGGCGGCAAAAAGGCTTAAAATCGTTTGGATGTTTTTGCTATTGACGAATGGGATGAATGCCTTAAAGTGGCCTTGGTTGAGATGGTAGAAAAGTTGACGGTTTACAGGTGGAATAAACCAACGATATTTACTGTAATTCAACGACACTGACTGTATTTTGAAGCGACTGGAAGCCTGGTTTCAGGCGGTTTGTAAAAAGTGTGTGACCGATCGCGTGCCCTTGTGATTTGATTCCATGAGACGTTTAACTTGACACTAGCCTTTGGTTGTTGAAGGAAACTTCTCTCTCGTATCCGTAATTCAGAAGTTGAAGTGGAAATGGTAAATGTTTACAGAGAAGCAGAGCAATGATCTCTTAGCTCTAGGTGTATTTAAGGTAAAAGGTAAGGTAAACGTGTTACTTTTCATTGTAAACAAGTTGTACGACGAAATTGCATAGATCCGATGCAAGGTTAGCCCTCCTGAGCTGCAGCAGCACTCAAAAAATGAAATGTGCGTGTAGATTTTTTTATTTTTACACAAGAAATATTACTAAAAACATTCATCCTAACTAAAATGCTTTTAAAAAATCTTTATTATGGGCAACATGGCAAAAAAAAAAAAAGTATCACGGTTTTCTCTGAGCTGGATCACAACTTCAACTTGATCACGATTTATGTAAATTTCATCTGCCTCTTCTGAAAGTTAATACTTCTCTGCGATTGGTTGAATCAGCTGTCACTCACTCAGTCCCTTGCGTAACCGTAGAAATGAGAGGGAAAAGCGTGTTCGACCAAAACGGAATCGTGAAAATAGCCGAAATAGCTGTCTTTTTTTAGTGGGCACCAGTATGAACTCAACAGTAATTATTCATTTATGAGACCAAGTTTGAATTGCACCATACCATGCCCTGATTGGATAATTCATTTGTCATGGAATTGGAAAAGTTAAGTCATCATTCTGCTTCCTATCTAGTCTACCAGTTTACTAGAAATTGAGTTGTGCACAGATTAAATGCATTTAAAGGACCTTCAGTCTGCTTTGAAAACTGCAGTATCAGATAATATATTGGATTAAAATTGAATTACTTCTAATACATCTCCAACGACAAGGCAGATTCCCTTCAAGCCATCACTGCACACACCGCATCTTTCTACACAAACTGGCAGCGAGCATCCTGCCGAGAGGAACGCCAGCATGCGGTCCAAGTGCAGCCACGTTTTTTTTTTTTTTTTAGCGTGGATTATCCCGACTCCTCCTCGCCTTTTCGAAAGCTCCAAGTGCAGGCCTCCTCCTTTTGATATCACGCTGGTTTAATGACTTGTAAAACCCTGCATTTGGGCGCTTAAAGCCACACGAGCAAAACAAATAAACACAGCTAAATGCAACCTCCGACGCCAACAGTGCCAAAGCTTATAGTTCACATAGGGCACTTTCGGTTTATTTTGTGCGGTTCATTATTTCTGTGTGTGTGGAGCGAGGCAGCTGGAAGGTGGCGTTCTTTGCTGCGTGTCGTCGCCGCCCTCTACTGGACGCGAGCGGTACGTCGGGCTGCATAAGGAATACATTTAAAACATCTTCACCGCCTCATTGTTATGACCCAACACATTCTGGTATGGTGTTAAACAAGGAGAAACGGTCTAACACTTGCTGTAGATTTTATTAGTCGCCCTGATTCATTTCCAAGGCGGCGGATGGAGGAGTTGCTTGAGTATGCAGTGTGCTTTCCTCACCAGACGACTAGCGCGCACCCCACACTGCACCGCCGCTCCCGCCGCCGCACCCTTCCCTCTCTCTCCCTCGCTCTCTCCCCCTCTCGGCTTCTCACTCCGCCTTTGAATTCATTAGCTGCGCTGCCATGTTGCCAATGCAGCAAGCAATGTAAGAAGACGTTTTAGCTTGTAGCCACTCGACGTATGGGGATGAGGCTATAATTATTCTCGGTGTTAACTGAATTGCTGATGTGCTGTCAGTGATGTAAAGAATGCAAAGGAAAAACAATCGCTCGACACTTTCAGTCGTCTCGTCAACCTGCGCTCGAAAAACACGCACAAATGGAACGGCTCGGTTCAAAACGGTCTATAAATATCTAAATAACTGCCCAGATTAAAGCAATTTAAGATGCTGATTTAGTCTTCCTTGAAAAACTGTCCAAACAAGTTCATGTTAAGCCTTTTGCAGTGGTCCAAACATATTCACTTTCCAAACACAAGCATTCTTTATCCACTGCGATGAATTTAAAAGCGCTTTTTCACAACTTTCAGAGGCCAGAGCGGAGTTTAGCCAACAACAAGCACGCTAACACCGCATTTCCTTGTTATAATTCATACAGACAGCACAGTGACCTCATCATGACCCAAAGAGCTGATTTTATAATATTTCTGCACTAGGAAAAAAATTATTGTCCTAATCTACACGTAAAAGCGGGTACAGCCACTTTAAGGTTGGATTATTTTAAATTGAGTCACCAAACGAACTTGAGGTAAACGTGAACAGGTAAAGTAAGTAAACTCATTTATTGAGAGGTTGAGTTGCCAAACAATATCTTTTCAATCGCTGCATAAAACCGTTTCATTCGGCTTTATCAAATTAAGATGAGATAATAACAGATAAGGACTAATAACGCCGGCCGATGTTATCCGACTGAATGTATTTACCAGTCCATTCTTCTTCCTCCGACAGCTCCTCACACGCACCGTCTCCCCTCCATTGGCCCTTCCCCGTGGCTCCTCGGCACACGCTGTCACACATGGCCTCCTACAGACCATTACGCTTTTGTTTTGTGTCGGCGGCGTCGATGGTAGGACGGGGCGTCGTACGGCGGATTTCCATTCATCTCCAGACCCCCGTTTCTTCCCTGTCAGACGGACACTTTTCTCTGTTTATCTCCCCTCGGTGCTCCATTTTACACCTGCTATGGTGCGCTTCAGTGGAGGAGTCACGGAGTTTCTGCCGCCACGGCCGCAGGGTTTGTGCCGTTTCCATCTGACTGTACAAAGATATTGATATTATTAATAACAAGTGAGTGGTCCTGTGTCGTTCTGGCGAGAAAATGCACAAACATTGAAATGGGTTTAATGTTTTAGTTCAGGGGTATATGCTCTATCCTTTCACGATCAACAATGTCTCCGTGGCTGAAGCTCTTGGCCGACATTTTAGACTCGGAAGAATGCAAACCCATGACTTCAAACTTCTCTGATAGTTTACTGAATGTCTCCTCCCACTCTCTACACCGTGTCCTGTACTCAAACTTCAATTGAAAAGTCCAAGTGCTGATGAAGAATGGGAACAGATAAACATCACGATCACAAAATGCCAAGTTTGGAAAGAATTCTAGAGGAAGAACGGATGTATTTTATAGCACCCATGTCAAAGTGCTCAATATTCACAGGGAAATACTAGTTAAGTGCTTTTTAAACATGACTTTAAAACTATGTATCTCGGATGTAAAACTCCACCAATGGAAATGATAGGTACCTGTGGATTGTACTTTTGGCTGCAGCAGAGAAGGCAATAACAAGGATATGAATGACAGTGAGAGAGCAGACTGTCAAGAACTGGACTGAAATAACCACTGACATTTATGAAATGGAAAGACTTTTGCACTGAATTTGGAAATGGACAAATTTGCTGGACATATGCCAGACTGACTATCAGCGGACTACTCTTTTTGCCAGGTTGCTCTTCTCATGTTTTGTTTTTTTCTATTAAAAACAATAAAAAAGAAAAGTCCAATTGGTAAAATCCTGAAATTACTTATGAGGCATTTTATTTTAAAAGGTACGTACATAAATAGAGAGGGATAATGACAATGTGATTAGAATGCATACATTGTAAGACTGTTGACCCTTTTTGAATGCATTTTAAAGAATAAAAACATGCCTCGTTGAGAAATAAAACTCATTCAAATCAGCACTTGGCATCTAGCAATTTCAAACTGGAATTGGATTAAGATATACAAGGAAAAATCACACACTAAAATTTGACCTAAAATCAAATGTACAATCTCTCTGTTGATTCAAGCTTTTCCCCATCAAGTCCAGAGGCAGAAAACAACCACATCTTAAAACCTGATTTGAGTTGCAGTACATATTTTTCCCAGGTGCAAAAGCAGCCTTAAACATCACATATGAAAGAGAACATGCCTAGCCGACACTTTCTATGCTAAGGAGCCCACACAGCAGATTCGTGCGCTGCCCTGAGGCAAACTGAATACTGACCGCCAGGTAAGCAGAGGAACACTGATGGATGTACAAGACGGTAATATGCTGGGATTTCATTTGATTTTGATGCCTATTGTCAGTCAGCATATGCAAGCAGGGTTTCAGAAAGTTAGAACTACCTTTAAAAGAAAAACAAAAACAGAAACGTGAACTAAACTTAACATATTGTATGAGTTCAACATGGGTTATTACAGAGTTGTGTTATCTTTGCATGCTTTACTCACAGGATGAATGTATGCAAAAAATTTTGATCTGGTCTTAACATGTTGTATTGTTGGCGTTGTTGGCAATTGTACTGGAAACATTAAGAAACAATACTCTTACATTTCATTTTATACCGTTTTTGAGACCTTTATTAAGTGCATTAAGTACTATTTAAATTGTCGAAAACCTAAACATAATGCACTCTGCAACTTCTTATTGCATTGTACATAACACAGCAACACTGTTCCACTTCCAATGTAATAGTATCATATTTGAACAGTCTCCCAAAAGACTGGACGATATAACAAAAATTACATATTTTTCTGAACATGAGCAAGATTTTGACTTCAAACGTCATGCTTTTACTGACAGAATTGACTAGTCCATTATAGCTAGCTCTAAATCTAATCTAAATCGAGAATCTAAATCTGGTTCAATCAATTGCCCAGTCTCATGTCTTGCCCTGACTGTAGCTGCGGTGTCGGTGCGGTGTCGATGCGGTGTCGGAGCTGTGCGATGCTCTTACGGTCACAGGCTTTGGTTGCGCCTTAGCGAGACCATGTGTTCACGCGATAACTAACCATTAATACAGGGAAAAATGCTAGCAGAGGGATGCAGTGCTCGCCGTGCAAGTCTGAGCTCCTCACTTTTACTTTAATTATTTGGAATGCCTGCGGCCACTGCACCACAGCTGCACCGCATGCGCTACCGGGGAGTCACCCAACAACCTTTACTTGTGCCGTTGAGTTCAGCACACCGCGTATATTCAAGCACATCCCACATATAACGTGGACAAATTCTTTTACGCAGACTTCAAGCTCAGACCTTGCCTACGACACATGTGCTGAAGGAGCATAACTCATGACACCACCACCATGAAATGGGCCCCGCCGACCTGGATCCACTGGGGAATTATTAAATAATGTTTTTAAATAATGTAGCAGCTCGTGAGCAACGACTGACTCATGAATCTTCATATTAGCATTCGTCAGCAGCGCTCCCTCTCTCGCTATCTCTGTGTGCTTTTGTCATGCCACTGTGCCGCATATGTTAGCCATTTCCCCAGGGTCTAGCTCGCCTCCTCTTCCTCCCTCTTCCTCCTGCCTGTCTCTGGAATCGCACCCATGTTTGCCACTGCTGAGGAAGCAACTGTGGTAATCCTACGGCTCAGCTTCCAAAGACTACACGAGCCAGTCAGTTTTCCAGCTGGGTAAGAATGAATAAATAAATAACTACACCTTCCCGGGCTCTCTAGCTTGCCATTCTCTCTACAGTCATTCGTCCCAGTCTCGTCTTTATCAGCACTAAATGTTCCTCAGCTCAACTCGCGAACAAATGCCCCTTATCAACAGATCTGTGCGAGCCCAGAGTGGAGTGCGCCGGGAGAAATGAAATAACACAAAATGGAGGTTTAAAAATCAGCCCCAGAGACAGAGGAGGCGAGAGAGAAAGGGAGGGAGGGCGACAACGGATGGAGTGTTGGGTCTCGAAGGGGAAGTTGGCAAGCTGTCAGCAGATCTTTATACAGGAGCAGTATGGAGTGGTGTGTGGAAGGGAGAGGAGTAAGTAGTCGGTTCTTACAGATTAGACCTGCTTTAGAGACGGCGGACTGGGGAAGAGGGCATCGGGCGCACGGAGAGGTCAGGAAATGTCATAAAAGACGCGCTTAAAGTTATCACAAATATCGTAAATTGGTTACCGAAATGCCATGTCGAGGTGTGGAAAGTCCCCAGGTAGAACAGGGAACGGCACACAGGAGAGAAGGAGGAAGTGTCAAGGGAGGGGGGAGTCTGGCATTTTTGGGTGTCCGTCATAATTGGAAGAAAATGTCTGGAATCTTACTGGTCAGATCTGTGAAGAGGTGTCTACACTTACAGTACTGTTTTAGCCTTTTGCAGTAGCGCATGTATTTTTACAGACGACTGTGAATGCAGAAAGTGTGGTACGTTGTAGTTTAAGTCTGGTGTGGAAGGCAGAAGTTTAGATTTGTCAACAGTATCTTGTAGATTTCCCTCCTCTTTTTGTAGTATGACTTTCCTTTTTCACTGTTGTACTCAAATCGATATTGACAAGGTCTTAAAGGAGACATTATGCTTTTTTCCAGGAACTTAGTATAGAACTATAGAACATCATTTTACATTTTGTTCAAAATAAACCGCAATATTAATCTAAAATGAGTGAGTGATAGAAACTGGACCATTGACTTCCTGCTCAAAACCGCTGAACTGATAAGCTCCGCCTCTTCATAATGACATAAGCAGCGGTTAGTCATTCACTGTACATGTTTTTGTGTTTGAAAAGTGGCAACGTGACATTTTAGAACCTTTCGTGTATCATTCGGAATCTTAATTATTCAAATGTCTGAATGAAGTATGCAAGGATGGGAGGGGATAGGGGGTAAGTGAAAGCAGGAATTTTCTGAGCACTTGAGCCTCAGTTAAGGGATTACTCAAACATGCATGAATCTATCAAAATGCAATACGAGATTCAAAACACACTAAAGGCTTTTTTAGCACAATATTTTTAATATATTTCATGCTTGTATGTTTTACTGCATGTGCAAATGTATATGATGCAGCACCACAAATGTCACGTATATACCGTACCGTTTAGATGATAGATATCTAGATACTGTAGATAAAGCAATAACATCACCAGAAAAGTTACATAGTACACCTTTTTTTAAATCAGGTATAAACTCGCCGTACGTCACTGCACAAAGTTCGTTCCATATAAACACAGAAAAAAGTTAAATACGAAATTACGTTCAGTAAGCAAAGACACTGAGCAGGTACAAAATGACTTCCACTGGAGTGAGAACACAAAGCCACATATTAGGAGCCTCACGGAGCAGAGCTAATACTCACCACCACATTACACACGCGTCAGCTAAATTCCTTAAAGTCAGCGCATAAACTATTTAGGGCAAGAGAAGATGGACTGCAAAAATAGACCAGGTGTGAAAAAAGCTCTGCTCACTAAATCAGAGAGCGAGAGAGAGGAGGAGGAGGAGGAGCAGGAGATAAAGGACTTTCAAGGCTTAACTGCATTATTACCATATTGTTTTGGTCTGTTTACGTCCAACGTGATTTTGTGCATCAGGGGCGTCTGTGCAAAGTCTTGGGGCGTCTGGCGATTCATGCGTCGGACGCGTCATGAATCTGGCGTCTTGAGCTTTCACGGCACGTTCGAATGCTCAGGTTTTGTTCGGGCAAATGCAGGCGAAACTATAAAAAAACTCCCTAAAAAGTCCAGATCTCAAAGCAAGAGGGTCTGGAGTTTGCGTGTTCTCGCTGCGTCTAGGAGGTGTCCTGAACATTTCTTTTTATGGACGTCAAACTGCAAGACGAGGGGAATTTATGTCGTGAAGCAGCATGCGTCAGTTGTGGCTATGACCAACGTTTGTCTGAGCGGACAGAAAGAGTCCCTGTACTGGTTAGCTGAGACTAGCGCGACATGCTAGTGGTGTTACAAAAGCTACTAAATAAAAGCAAAATAAGGGAGATGATGTTGGCGCTCCTTTGCTGCACTTTGAGGAGCGCTCGTGTTTACAGTTGGTCACATTTTTGACAGAGATTGATCGTCGACGCAGTGAGGAGGGCTTACTCTAGGACTTGGATTTGAAAGCAAATGTTTTGAAGTACCGTTTAAAAATGTACTTTAGGAAGGTTAGGGTTAGCTGCCACATATTTTGAGAGTCGTTACATTTTGTGATTTTGATACAAATTCACACTTGCCTTTGGTAAACTGTTGCTAATTAATTTAATTTTTCTTTTGAATTCTGTGTACAGCGTATAGTTTTGTTTGCTCAAAGCTGGGGAACTCAAAACTTTCAGGCAAGATGTCACATTAATTTTAAAGAGGCTAAAAATGACACCTCAAACCAAAAGTTCTGTATACTTTTCAGTGACGTAAAAAATTTTGTGGAGTTATTCAGATTCCTGCTCTCAAATTGAATGAAGTGAAAGTAAAAAGTCACTGTAAAAATGGCAGAAAAGTACAGAAATTAAAAAAATACTCAAGTATATGACTTTTTCTTAACTCACCAATGATACAGACTAATGCTCCTACTACTCCTGACCAGTTTGTGACCCAATATCTGGAGAAGGGTCCCGGAACGGGTCAAATGCACTGGATTCCCTACAGGGACAAAAAGGTGGTTCGCTGCAAAGGCAAGCGTTCATAATATTTTGCCTGATTGGTGCACCGTGATATAACACCTATGTAATTGCTTTTTTCCATAGTAATTCTGCAGCCTTTAAACACAGTATGAAGCTAATAAGCCGCTCCGTCCTCTGCTCAAAATGAAGTTGAAAAGGTGTGGAGTTTTTTATTCTCGGATCAAACGCCGGAAAATAATGAGGTCTTGTTTACTAATGGCTACAGGCGATGGTTTTTTGATTCCCGCAAAAGTTGGCTGCCCCGAGTTTTGCATGCAGGCTCCAAAGGTGAAAAAAATGTGTAAATGGATTTGTACAACATCGCGGATAATAACCCAGTGTGGCTCTCAGACCGAACCGGAGGAAAACAGAGCAAGAAGATCCATCGCCTGATTGAGGGAAGAACTATTTGTTGTGTTGCGCTTGTAAAAGATTAATGAGCCACGAAGTCAGAAGAGGAGACACTGACGAGACGGTTTTTGATTGAGTTTAGCACTTCTAATATGTTACCAAAACTCCTCCTCAGATCCCCCAGACTAAGGCGCCGTTGTGAGCTATCAAAACAGATCAACTTTCACGGGGAGAAAGGATCGTTTTGTGAGCATTGGTCAATTGTTAGCGTTCAGACCGAAATAAAACAGTTTAATTATGAAGTAGTTTAAAGGTCTGTTCGACTCTTTCTTCTAACTACTTCCTAAGATCGTTATGAAGGGCGGACATGTTGTGGGCTGGATTCTCATGGCTGTTCTGGCCGCTCCACAATGTGCTGGTCAGCTGCAAGAGCTCGTTCAGCAACAGGCCGTTACCGTCGCCGCTCCAGTGAGAGACACAGGAAGTCCTCCTGCTGTCGTCGTCAAACTGCTGAACGCGGTGCAGTGAAACCCTCTTTGTAAAGTCATTGCGCAACGCTCTTTACTTTGATGTTTAGTTTTTATTTTGCAGACTTTATTTCTTTTGCTTGTCTGTTGCATGACTAAAAGTAATTCTGATACACCTCCTAAAAGCTCTATAAGAAGCTTTCAACTGGTTCAAAATGCAGCAGCAAGATTATTAACAGGTACTAGAAAAAGAGATCATATTTCACCAGTGTTGGAGTCTCTTCACTGGCTTCCTGTTGAGTTTAGAATCAAATTTAAAATCCTCCTCCTGACTTATAAAGCTTTAAACAATATGGCCCCATCCTACCTCAAAGATGCAATAGTAGCGTACCATCCAAACAGAGCTCTTCGTTCTCAAAATGCTGGACTATTGTTAGTCCCCAGAGTCTCTAAAAGCACAGTAGGAGGTCGAGCATTTAGCTACCAAGCTCCTATGTTATGGAACCAGCTCCCTCTTCATGTAAAAGAGGCCGACACAGTCTCTACATTTAAGACCAGGCTCAAAACGTTCCTCTTTGAAATAGCTTATGGTCAGGCCAGTTAGGAACAGAAATAAAAACCTACAGTTTTAGCTACGCTGCCCTTGGAGCAATTCTGCTGGGGGAAGTATGGCAGCTTGAACACTATCCTCTGGTTCTTCCTACTTTACCTATCAACAATATTTAATATTACTTTAACTGTAGTCTGTTCATTGCTGTTCACATGTTTCTCTTTCTCTCCACTTCCCCCGGGGAGTGGAGACTGTTTCAGACACTGCGGCGGCTGCTCCAGTGACGACCCCCCCACCCCCATCTGTCTGGAGGATCGATCTCTACACTGGACGATCTATGCGCCACCCGCCTGGACAGCTGGATTAGCCACACCTCGTCTGCCTGGACGAACTCCTTCTACTTTAGATGAACTGTTCCTCATCTCCTGCTGGAGGATCTCTCTACACTGGTGGACTGCTCCTCGTCCGCCTGGAGGAACTCTTTAAAGCCATTTCCCTCTTGAGTGGCTCTGGCTCCACAGTCCAAGTGGATGTCAGTCCTAGTTCAGCTGCAGCCTGTCCGTCCGTGGGAGTAGGATCTCTCCTTCACTGTGGTTCTCCCCGAGGTTTCTACTTTTTCCCATGGGGTTTTTTGTAGTTTTTCCTCGCCGCGAAGGAGGGTCAAAGGACAGGGGCATTCTGGGACAGTTATCTGAACTGCTTTTACCTGTGGCCCATCGAGGCAACTGTTGTTGTGATTTTGGGCATTATAAAAATAAATTGATTTGATTTGATTGATTTGATTTTGATTTGACCTACTTTTCCTCCAACTCCTACTCCTTTCACTCCTACTTCTACTCCTACTCCTTTCACTCCTACTTCTACTCCTACTCCTTTCACTCCTACTTCTACTCCTACTCCTTTCACTCCTACTTCTACTCCTACTCCTTTCACTCCTACTTCTACTCCTACTCCTTTCACTCCTACTCCTACTCCTTTCACTCCTACTTCTACTCCTTTCACTCTTACTTCTACTACTACTCCTTTCACTCTTACTTCTACTACTACTCCTTTCACTCTTACTTCTACTACTACTCCTTTCACTCTTACTTCTACTACTACTCCTTTCACTCTTACTTCTACTACTACTCCTTTCACTCTTACTTCTACTACTACTCCTTTCACTCTTACTTCTACTACTACTCCTTTCACTCTTACTTCTACTACTACTCCTTTCACTCTTACTTCTACTACTACTCCTTTCACTCTTACTTCTACTACTACTCCTTTCACTCTTACTCTACTACTACTCCTTTCACTCTTACTTCTACTACTACTCCTTTCACTCTTACTTCTACTACTACTCCTTTCACTCTTACTTCTACTACTACTCCTTTCACTCTTACTTCTACTACTACTCCTTTCACTCTTACTTCTACTACTACTCCTTTCACTCTTACTTCTACTACTACTCCTTTCACTCTTACTTCTACTACTACTCCTTTCACTCCTACTTCTACTACTACTCCTTTCACTCCTACTACTCCTACTACTACTCCTTTCACTCCTACTACTCCTACTACTACTCCTTTCACTCCTACTACTACTCCTTTCACTCCTACTTCTACTACTCCTTTCACTCCTACTCCACTACTTTTTCTACCACTCCTACTCCTTTTACTCCAACTACTCCCAATTCTACTACTCCTTTTACTTCTCATTTTACCCCTCTACTTCTCCTACTACTCCTTTTCCTCCAACTATGCTTACTACTTTTTCTACCACTCCTACTCCTTTTACTCCCATTTCTTTTACTTCTCATTTTACCCCTACTACTCCTACTTCTCCTACTTTTACTCCTGCTCCTCCTACTACTCCAAATTACTTTTACACTTCTCGCGGTGAGAGAGTTAAGACGGCAACTCCTGAGAATAGGTCATCAATGTTTCATGGTCCACGGGTTAGCGCCCCCACCTGTCACTAATTGGAAATGACGGAGCTACACTGACTGTGAGAGGCCAAGTCTTTGAAGTGGTCTGTTTTCATGTTGAATGTTTAACCAGCACCTGCCGAGTGTCTCCGCCGTACAGTGGACCGCGGAGTTCGGGACAGAGTGAGACCTCTTAATTTCCCGCCTTTGTTATTCAGATGGGCATGAGCGGCTGCTTAAACGGGATGAAAATTTTATAAAGGTATATTGGTGCGGGGAAGCTTCGAAGAGTGTTAAGCAAGAGAAGGAAAAAAAGAACTTTGGGGATCACTTTAGCACATGGACGAAATATTAATCTCTAAGTCGTAATTGGTAGGTTAGTTAATAGTTATTGATGTATTCAGTTGTGTTTATAAAGTAACTAAGGACATTTATGATTTAAAAGAAAGAAAAAGAAAAAGAAAAAAAAGGTGATGAAATATTAACATGCATATTGTTCAAAACTCTCAAGTGCACACAATTGCATTTCTAAATCTTGCTTGACCTGGTCACGGAAGCATAATAAGATCTTGACAGAGCACTTCCTGGAGGAGTCACCACAGCATCGCGTCACATTTGTCGACACGGAGGGAGCAAAAACCCAGCCCCCCATTTCAAATGATTAAAGTTAATACATGCACAGATGAGGGTTCTTTTGAGGTATAGGTTGCGCAAATAGAAGGTTCAAAGCTCACAAAAGTTGATTTTGCATAATATGGGACCTTTAAGATAATCAACAACATCAATATGGTGCTTAAAGACGTTAACTATAATGAGTAGTGATGAAAAAAGCCAACGGCTGAAGAGTTGTCAAATACAGTCAAACCAAACACCAATAAGTACTTTATGAACACTAACAAATATCTTTTCAGTTCTGAGTTTGGTCCTGTTATAGTCACTGTTTAGTTCTGGTCTAGTTCAGGTTTTGTTTTGGGTTTAGTCCCAGTTTTGATCGGTGTGCCAGTGTGAATGCATCCTTGTGTATTCTTAGTATAATGTGCAAGCAGCAACTGTACGGTAGGTAGATCGCTGAGTCGTAGTACTGTTAGTTGTTTTCGTAGACAACAGTCATTTCCAGTTAAGAAAACCATCCCCGTACCAGTTAGTATGGATTCAGGAAGTAGATCTGCATATTTCCTTTACACTGAATGAAACATCGTGCATAGGATGAATCATTGTGTCAGGAACAGGAAAAGGAAGAATTGCTTAACTTCTAAAAGTGTGGACTCAGCAGACACACAATAGTGAATCCACGCTGTCATGAACATGTGGAGTGCACAGTATGGCAGTGGCATTTGAATACTATAACTGGAGTGTGAAGCACGTCCTAAACAGGATTACAGCGCAAGTATTCACAGCAATAGTGGCTACCAATACCAATAGGTTTGTTGCAAGGTTTTTGAGCATGCCAATTCCACAACTAAAACAGAAAAAAAAATCAATGTGTTCTCACTTTTTCTTAACCGTCATGCAGTCAAGATTACACTTTCTCTATGGCAGAGCTCAGCTTGTTTATTAAGAGTGTTTTTTAATTGTATTGGTTAGAGCTTTGTGATGCAGGAGGTGTTTTAAAATGTGTAAAACAACATTGACCCATTCGACATCTGCATTCTAACCACTGCATTTCCTACAAACAGCTCAATTCAACTAGATGCGTGGTAAAAATCACCCACATAACGACAATCAATAGTTTCTGTTTACAAATGCCTAGACCCATTGTCCACTTTTCCGAATGACTTCAGTGTCAAAATGATTTTCCCACTAAACCAACAGCTTGTTTATGTCCACATCAACATCAGATTTCGTCTCGTCCTTCTCTCCAAACAATATATCTCGGTCAGAGGGTCAAAATCAGCTTGCAAATGGAAAAGGTGAGCTCTCTGACACAAGGACACACTGCGGCTCTACATGCGGTTGAGATGGTACTGACAGGCGGCGTGATGAGAAGATTGAATTCGATTTTGCTCTCGGCTCAAACTAGTGGAGGGGTTATATACTTAGTCATACCACGACACAGCTCCTAATGGGCCGGAGAAGCGATGCACTGATATCCCTAATTGATGGATTAGAAGCACATAATTCCCCACAGAGAGGATGATCAAGAGAGAGAGGGAGAGAATTTGAACACGACCTGAGCGGTTAATTGAATAGGGAAATTCCTGCGCCATTTTATTTTAATGAGACCGGTAAGATGTAGGGAGGAAGAGGAGATGAAAGAAAGTGGTGGAGGTTTAAGAAGAGAAATGGTGCAATAAACCGGCGACTATATGCAAATAAACAGGAGAGAGATTGCACTTAATGGTGGCCCGTGTGTTGAAAGCTAATCTGGCGCTAGCTGTTGAAATCAAAGGTGATGGATGTGGGGCCATTGCAATAGTTATGGTTAACAGGAAATTGGAAAATTTAGATTTGGAATTAAAGATGTGGGATGGATGTGAAGTTGGTAGATGGCATTAGGTAAAACATGTTCATTAAATGGTTATTGTGAACTGATCAAGTTGTTAATCTCTGAGTGTACAAACAAAGAAGTATTAGATATCTAACAACAAAACACAAATACACTTTATCATGCACAAACAAGCAAACTAATACTTGTTTTAAATTATAATTTGTTCTCTTTTTACTCAGACACGAGTTTTACCTACTTTTGCAGCCAGCCTCTAGAGGGCACTTGAAGGACCCTTGTACTGTGATTAGCCTAAACCTGCTCTTAAGTGTCTTCAGTTTAATACGTTTTAGAACTAAAAATGAAATGCTTTAACAAAGAAAAACACACTTTTATCAGTGTGTTGGGAGATGCCATTTTGTCTTAGCTGTGGCTCCATCTACTGGCTGGCTGGCTGGCTTAGCAGTAAGACAAAGTTATAGTTATCGTGATTAGATGAAAGAAATGTTCAGAGCGAGTCTGGCGAGGATTTAAGGACTAAGGATAAGCGACGTCACCATCATCTACGTCACACATCGAAGGAGTTCAGACCGCAGTGTTGGACAGAAAGGATTTTCAAACGACCATTTGTCAAACAAACGTGAATCAAGCTAAATGCAACTTACTACAGCTCGGGATTTTACCTCCGAAAAGTGCGTATGCTTGCGGTTTTGATTGTAAATGCCTTTATTATCACTTATTTTTTTCAATCATAGTTATTTGATTTGTTAAAAAGTTATTATTGATAGAATTGTGAAAGCCTTAATTAAGCATGAACAAAGACTTAACTAAAGGGCTGCATCTGACACTTTTTTTTTTTGTGTAATAAAGTAAAATCAGTTTTGTACCTGTACAGATTTATTGTAAGAGCATCCATTTGTTAGAAAATGATTCTGAGAAGAAGGAAGTGCGACGTTAGTGTGGTACTTGTAGTTAGCTTCACGGTTAGGCTAACTTGAGAGCTGTGAATGACTCAGGCTTGGCAAATTCTTGTTCCACTATTTGCCCATCATGAATTAAGACTCAATTTAGATGTAGTTCTTATAAAAGTGGTAGCTTATAGTTTCTTGGTAATGACAGAAACCGCCCGAGCACAGCGTCCCATGTCTTGAGCACAACAAGACACCAGGAGCGCTCTGTTCCGCTGCAGTTGGAGGTGCGTCCCGTGCACGTGGAAGGCTGCGTGGAGGAGACAGCGGAGCTCTCTGGAGGCTCGCAGCAGCAGATCCCCGTCTCACGCTCCCCTTTCATCTGCCCCACACAGCTCCGGCTCCATACAAGCGCCCGCCCATCATTAGGCATCAAAGACCTGCACGCAACTAATCTCCCTTTAAACGCACCTTCGCAACGCGGCGCCGCCAAGACATTACCCACAATGCACCTCCAGCTGTGCGCCACTTTACTCAACGACCGTCGAAGCGGGGGAAGAGAAGAAATGCGGTCGCTGCAGCTGTTTATCATTTCTTTGGTGTCAATACAAATCAAACAACAGAACAGTTTATTGTGAAGTCAAGTTACATGATATATTGTTTTTGCCTCTGATCAAAACAACTACAGCAATCGCCACGACAGATTCAGTTACTGTGACTAAACTCTGATTTCCAACAGCTGCCACAACTATAAAATACTTAAAATACTACGTAAAAAATTATCTTCAAACTCAATTTGAAAACTGACTAATTTAACAGACTTTGAACTAAACGGGACATAAACGCTGGACAAGTTTGTATTATTTCTTATTTTGTTCTCTCTGTCACGTTCAAGGTTGTGTTTCCTTTAAAAAAAAAAAAGTTAAAAACAGGGGAAAAAATTCAAAATTTTAATTCAAAACATAACACAATTTGAAGAAGCCATATATAACTAAAAATCTTAATTAAAAACCATGACAAAAATCACCAATAAATAATGCATTAAACAATATTCACAATACAAACAATATTCAATGGGAAAAAACAAAAAACTGTCATTTTTCTTTGACGTCGAAGTAAATGTAATAAAATCTGAAAAACGATCTTTGTAAAATACCCATTTACTTTCCAAACGCAGTACTTACATTGTGGGCATGACTTTTACACGGCGGTAAATAAAGACATCTATCAAGTTGTCGAGAGTTGGAAAGAGAGGAGTTCTCTATTAGGACGTCTCCATTTCCACCTGCGAGCGTTTGATAAATGCTCTGACACAGACTTAGGGGACATGTAAAACAAAGGTCAGCCGTTAGTCAGGACTAAAACCATTTCCATCTCCACGTCATGACAAATGGATTGGGCTTCTCGGAGCGCTGTCGAGAGAGGCCGCTGCTCTGCCTCTTCAGTTCTCCCCTTTTGGGTGCAACCGCTTGTGTTCCTGCCTGAAAACCCATGAATACATAATTCAGAGCACAGATTTTTCATTTTATAACTGAATATTTATCCGCGCGCGCCCTCACCGCCCACCTCCGCCTCAGAAGGAGCTCATAAAACACTACAAGTCACTGGAGTGGAGACTGTGGATTTTTGCTCTCGTCTCTCAAGTCTCCAAATGTTGCCTCGGCGCCACTTCTTCCTAAGCACCTATCCTTTAGCACTTCAAAGGACACTCACAGGCCGAGGTGAAAGAACCAGATTCTTTCACACAGGAATCCCTTTACTTTTCTTTTAACTATTTTAGTACTTTTCACAAAGTTATTGTAATAGTAATAGTGATGGCAATAGCAATAGAGCAGACTAATTAGGGCATTAGTCAACTACAGGCATGTCCTTCCAATCAATCACTTGAATAAAGAGGAAAAAGCAATGAAAACAGTTCAAAATCTTTATGATCTGATCATGTATCTGACCCAAGTTGCACTCACACGACCATAACTGCACGGAAGTTCGTGCAAAAAACAACAATTTAAACAGAAAAGTATTTCAAATTAAAAACAAATCTTCAACTAGCTCACTATGCTCTCCACTTTGTTGTTATCCTACATAAATATTTATGATCAAAATAATTTGTCGACTAATACACATTTTGATTGACCTAGACGCTATCGAGCGATTAATCAACTAAACAACTAAGGTCCTACAGCCCTGAAGACCAAGTAACAATTGTGTCCATCAGAGTTTGTTACTTACTGACTTTACCAAAGTAACAGCAGCTGTCTTTATTAGACATTAGGGCACATAACAGAACAAAGAACAAAGTCCCTACAACCCTCCAGTTTCTATTTAGTCAGAGGAACCACCCAGTCCTCAATGCTCAGGTTCACACAGCGATGGTGGCGAAAGTGGCCCTATCTGGTTTTAAATGTTCTTATTTTATAGTATTTATAGTATTTTTCCCTCCATCCCACTCCTTGCCCTGTAAACCTGCACATAAAACTGATGCCCAAATAACAAACAACAGAATTAAACACTTCAGATTCAGAATTCAGAGAAAGCAATTCTTTTCTAATTAAGAATTGTATTTTTGGAGCTACTGTGTTAAAGCAAATTTGTCCAAGTCTGAGAATGAATTAAACACATTTACACAGAATGAATTAAACACAGAATGTGTTTAAAATTAAACACAGAATGAATTAAACACGTTTTTGTGTTGTGCATGTTACCAGCCGGCTCCTGGTCTGACTGGAAAGTACCTGCCCCTTAGTACGAGCTACAAAAGCGCCCAAAGTGTGGCCCCAGTCCCTACTTCCTACTCTGTGCAAACATGCATCAAATAGTGAACTACCAGGAACTGAAAAAGGATCCTTCAGAGCGAAAACCTAAAATAACAACTTCTTTTTTTCTGTTCTACATTGGAATATTTTCACTTCTTCTGCAGCCACTTACGCTTTGAAGTCCTCGTACTTTTAGTGACAAACTTCCCGCGCATCCATCACCGAACCGTCATGATGTACGGACTTACCTCGCCTCGGCTTTCTGTCAATAGTGAACGAGGAGGTTGAATCATGTGTGTGGGGAGTGGGCCACGCTTGGGTTATCACAGCTGGTGGATTAATAGACAAGTGGGCTTTAAATTGGCTTTGGTTGACAGTGGAGACCTCGCTGTGTTCCTATCAGCTGTGGGCAGGACCCCGCACCAGCCCGGCCCCACAGCCCATTACTCAGTCTCTTTCTCCCTCTGTAGCGCAATTTATTCCTGAAGCTCTTACCGGGTCCGTCTCCACCCCACGCACATCAATCTTCCCCCTCTGCTCCTCTCCCTCTCTTTGAATCCAATACTCGAGACAGCATGATGTCCAAATTAAAGAATATGATAGAAGCCAAAAAGCCATTGTATAAATGGACTAAATGAGCGGTTTTGATATTTGACGACACCGCTGAGAGGGTTCAAAGGGCTTTTCCTGAGCAAATACAGTACGGCTGACAAGAATAGTCTGATGTCTTGGTTTGCAAATGTTGTAAAATCTATATTTTATTCGCCAACATATTCACAAGCAAGGTTTATTGTAAGTAGACAAAATAAGGATGGCTTATATGTAAAGTATGTATTTATTATTTATCGTATGTACATTTTACTGGGAAAAAATGACAATCTTAAAATAAATTAAAACGAATGAATTAAGTCATTGTCATTTGATTTAAGCACATTTTGACAATTAAAATAAGATTTACCAAGAGAAATTTTGTTGCAGCAAGTTTTAGAAGTTTAGTTGAAAGAAGATTGTCCTTGTCTTAATTTAATTGAAAGATAATATTGTATTCTTGTTCCATTGGTAATCTTGTTTTAATACTTCACTTATCTTACTAACTTTTCCAGAGCAGTTTTTGGTTGTTATGGTTTATAAAGTACCAAAAGATCTGCTTTAGTGAGTCGAAGAAGTTTAATTTACAATGGTTAAAGTGTTTCATTGCTTCTTTTTGTAGCAGCTCGTGTTTTTCAAAAGATATTGTACACTTAGAATAGGGTTTACTTCTAATTCTGTGTCTTTAGAAAGTAGTTTCAATACTATATCATGGTATTTTGGTGTAGAGTTATATTACACTTCAAAATTATACAATTTATTTTGCTACAATTGCCTTGGGACAGATGGGACGGTCCTTATTTATAACCAAGATCAAACATACAATCAAATACTGCAATACAATATGGCATTCGAGACTTGTTAAAAGTATGAGGTTGCCATGGACAGCATCTCAATGAAATTATGCTTTAGTTAAAAAAGGCTTTTCATGTTTTTTGAGAAACCAAGTATTAATTTTCCCCATCTTCTAACTTAATAAATGTAATGAGATTCAAGTAGGACAGTCTCTCTGAAAACTCAATACTCCAGACAGCATGATGTCCAAATGAAATCAAATCTGATAAAAGCCAGAATGAGTTCACATAAATGGACTTAATGAGCATTTCCAATATTTGAAGTCGCCATTGACGAAGAGTATAAAAGGACTTTCTGGGTCACACGTGGCTCGCTGCAAATCTATCAGGTGCAGTCAAAGTCTCTCGCTTTCACCAACGTTGTCAACAGTCAAAGAACCGTCTCTCTTTGATTCTAAAGACTTCGAATCTTGTGGCGGCAGATGTCCTCGGAAGGAAGCACCACCACTATCAAAAAACTCCCCCTGACAGCCTAATTGCTCTTCACACCCTTCACTTGTCAGGCAAAAAAAATTAAATAAAAAAAATCAGAGGAAGGCCCTTTAAAATCGCGAAATAAAGACCCAAATATGAACGGCGAACTTGGCAAGCTCCAAACCCGTGCATATAGCGGAACTAGCGCGTGAACCATCCGCCGTCGTCCTTAGTGGGGGGAAAAAAAAAAAAGTCTATCCAGCTTTGTGCTTTCTGTGGCACATCCTCTCGGCGCCAAAAGTCCCCCGCAGGTTTCCATTATTTCCATCGAATCCTGTCGATTCCAAAACACACAGCCATGCGCGTGGATTCAATTCGCTGTGTGTTTTGCTGTATATTTAGTTGGAAATAATGCGAGCGGGGTTTGCCATTCAGGAGGCCTGCGTGGATTCGCTAACATCTGCCACAGCTGAAAAGATACCCCAAAGCATGATGGGATGTTTAGCTGCAGTTACCTGGTGAGAGCCATTTACCACTGTCTGATAGAATGAGGCTGTTTAGGAAGATGGCTTAATTCGACTGAACCGAAGAAACGGTTCCCTGCATTGTTACAGCTGTAAATGTAAAAGCTTTTAGAATACATGTTCTCACTTGCGTTTTTGTTTTGGAGGTCTACAACAAAGGTTTGCAGAGACACGTTTTATTTGCATATACCTCCACCGCTGTGACTGCCATCATTACCATCACTTCAATCACTGCAGAGACAAATAGTCCAATTATTTCGACAATCACTAACAGACAATGCTGTGCACGACCTGCTGATACTGTTGCTGTGGTCCAAAAATACTCAATTGAATTATGTAAATACATTTACCGATAAATAATTACAACTCAACAGCAACTATTTGAATATTTGTTCTTGAACATGAACAATTTTCTATCCATGTGTTACTAGATTATGCAAATATTTGGTTTATTTTGCTGGGAAATTCTGAAATTGTGGCCCGGGGGCTAATTGCAGCTCTCAAACTATTTTTTTTTGGTCACCTGCTGAATTAGTCCAATTGATTGTATGCAGTATGAAGTATTTCTGCCTATATAAAAGGATTTCTACCTCTATAACCTCTAAAATGTCACATCACAACAATATATCGCAATAGCACCGAGGTTCTCCTGACAGAAATGTAAGAAATGTAAAAGTAAAGCCTAGTAAATTTATAAGTAAATTAAGGAGTGTACATTTTAGTTTTAATCTAACCGAAATATTGTGTCCAAAACTATGTTACGATATCACATTAGTATTGATATTGCACTTGTAATTGGCCATATCTATTGAATCGGTTTCAGAGTCCTAGCAATTTACAATTCTTTACAGTTCATTTTTAACGTCAAAGGTCCTCAAAACAGAGGCATAAACCCATGAATACATTGTAACTAAATAATCTTTGGAAGAAAACATTGTAGCTTTAATTTGGCTACGGTTGAGTTTTCCATGTTATAGACCGGGGTGTGCCACAGTTTTAACTTGTGTGTTAGTGTGTGTGTTGGCCCGTGTGTTAGCCTGTGAGTTTGCCCATGTTTGCTCGCTGTGCCGTGTTTCTTGTTGTGGGAATGGGCCGCGCTGCATCTTTACACATGGCTTCCCCTCGGTGCAGGAGAAATGAAGGGGAGCCCTGAGGGTAAACACAAAGACAGGAGGATCTGGAGGCAGTCGCTCTAAACGCGCTCGCAAGTAAACACAATACACACACTGGTGGAGTCACTGAGGAGGCTGTGGGGAGTGGTGCTTAGCCTTTCAGCACCACGGACAGCGGCTTAGGCCAGAGCTCTATCCAGGCAAAAGTTCAAAGAGTTCAGGCCTGAAAGAGAACTTCAAATATAAACTTTAAATCTGTCCTTTCTCAAATGCCAATGGTAGCGCGTAAGATCAGATGTTTGATTTTTAACTGCAGTTACTGGAGTAGCATTGCATATACGTGTTGTGCAAATACATGATGTACAGTGTACAAATGAAATAAACAAATGTAATAACATATGCTGTATTGTTTGTTTTGCAGCAGCAGGCCTGAATAAATGAATTAATGTTGAATCTATATAGTTGAGGTTTGTGGGTTGCAGTCTGGTTGCCAACAACCAAATATCTTTCATTGCTCTCCTGCATTTCCTGTCTTGACAATAGAGCAAAAAAATAAGAATAAGAAAATAAATAAAAAATAAAAGTTAATCCAATATAAACTAGTCTCTTAAACATAGTTGAAACTGCTTTATACCTGTGCCCCATCGAGGCAACTGTTGTGATTTTAGGCGCAACAAAAATAAATTGAACCATCAGAAAAGTTGCATAGTGCACCTTTGAGAAAACCTCACACAAAACCATGCTCAAGTTTAGGTTCCTTTTGCCAATTCCTTTGCCGATTTTATTATAGTTTTATTTGGTCTAAGCGTTAATCCTACTCTTTCAGAAATGGTAATGACATATCCAGGTGGTTAGAGAAGTCGCCGTCCTAAATCAGAACATTCCCAGTGCAAGATTAAAATATGGTGATCCAGTTTTGCCATAGAGTCAACATATATCGGTCCCTTATCTTTATTTATCTTTGTTTATGTCCCATGACCCAGCACGTTGCATATAGTGCAGAGGAAACGTGTGGGGGCGAACTGTATCCCTGTCCTGTACCTGTCAGTCACACTTGTAAGGATCTGATAGAGGGAGGTGGCGCTGACGACATGACGGACACCTCAGCTTCAGTGTGTCCGATAATACTCAGCAGGTGTGAACTCTCCTGTGTCAGCTGCCCGACCCGGCTGACATGTGTCAAGGTGGACTGCTAACATTTGTCTTCAGGTAAGAGAACTGAAACTAATCTTTTTTTGCTGAGTGTAGCAGTGCAATATTTCATTCAAATGGTAATGAACTTGTAATATTGGATTTATGTTCTTGCAGTACTGTTAAGAACCCACTGTGCAGTACACACAACAGGACTCTTGTGTAATGCTAGAAATCAAAATCAATCCAAAAAAAAAAAAAAAAAAAAAAAAAAAAACCTGCTCAGCGGTCGAGTGGGTAGCATACATGCATGCCAAGTAGGCCACAGTGTTGTGAGTTTGAATCCACCTCCGACACTTTGCTAAATGTCCTTCCCCAGCCTCAACCCCATCATTAAAAAAAATAAACATGGAAAGGAAGAGAGTCTACACAACTAAAATTGAATGTAAAAAAAAGAAAAAAAAAAAAAGAAAAGTGCAATATTAATTCTCCTGACATTTGTACGTTTGCAAACTCACAAGAATCCATCTTGTGCAGCTCGGTCGTCTAATCACTGTGGAACATTTTGATTTGGAGAAGCGCCCAAACTAACCAAAATCACTTTAGCCTATGTTTTCCAAAAAAACATATAGAGACGCAATTTGTGCAATTGTATTTGGCGAAGATGTCTGCACTTTTTCCTCAATTGGATTTAACAAAAGTATGATTTCTCTGCTTGTCTCACTGTTGTGATGCTTTGCGCAATCAGCATGAAGCATTTGTCTAAACATTTCACCTTTTCTCACTGGCTTTCAGCCCTGACATCGCAGATTGATGAATGTGTTGAACTCAAAACCAAGAATACGACACGTGTGGCTTCTGCGGTTAGATTAAAAACAACCGGTAGCAACATACTTTTGGCAATTGTACTTTTTGTTCAACAACATCAAACCAAGATGCTTTATTATTACTGGTATTACTGCGACAACATTTTTTTCACAACATTACTACAACTACTATATCAATAACCACTGCCATTACTACAATAAACTGCAACGTCCCTAACTCTACTATTAAAACACACAACTACTTCAGATCCCAAGAGTTTAAATGACAAAAAACTCTCTCACCTCTGCTATTATTAGATTCATAAAATGTCATGAAGGACAAGCAAAACCTCCCAACTGCAAAAGTCATGAATACTGCACGCCGAGTTCTAAAGGGCCCTCTATTCTGTGGCTTGCCTTCTCTCTTGCTGCGTTATCTATTCCACTCTGAGCACCGATCAAATGACTCAAACTTTCTCTCAAAAACAAACACCACTTTATTGATGCCATCACGATTTCTCTTTTTTTCCGCGCGAGTTTATCCCCTTCCCTCCGCCGCCGCCTTGTCCTCCCACCGCTGATGATTTGCAGCGATTTCGGAGACGACAAAACATGGAAATTGCACAGAGGGGATCAGGAATTTACTTCTCGATAACATCTGCGGCTAACTACGGCGCTCAGCATGCACAATCACTTGCCCTTGTAGACCGAGTCCTTCTTCTCTTGATCTTATTTATTTGGAGAAAAGGCCTTATATTGTCTCGTGCACCTAGGAGCCACTTCAGCTCGGGAACTTTTATAGCCGTCCCCTTATCCAGAATGGCAATTAGCTTCGGTAGGCTGGGGAGAAGCGGGAGATGAGTTGGTATGCGGAAAGCTGTGCAAAGTTAATGGACTTTTAAATGGACACAGTGCACCGAATTCCCTCATTAATGCCGTCCGCGGTCCCTGCCTATGCGGCCGTTTGATTTCAAAGGTCAACCCTCAAATGTCAACATAGCAGCGGTAAATAGCTTTTTATGACGCCTGTGTTCAAAGTATGTGAGTTATTGGAGTGGCCCCAGCGGAGATGGCGTGTATTTATTCGTGATTTATCTCGGCGTTCGTATTAGGTGCGCCACATAAATAGGCACTTACCGAAAGATAAACGGGTGGTAATGTGTGAAAGGCTGTTTTTGTTGGTGTGAAGCTGTGACGTTTAAAAAGGTACCATTTGAAAAGGAGGGATGGTTTGTAAAATGTGGCGGAATAGCAGAATGGTTTGTATCTCATGGTACTGTAGAATGCCATTCACAGTGGAATAAGGACTCTGATTAGCTTTCGTTTTTGAGGATTTTAGGCACAGCATGGACTCATTTCTTTTCAATCATATAAACAAGTGAGGAAAAGGTTTGGTAAAGAACTGGCACCACAAAAAAAAGTTTCTATGCCCTTTAACAGTATAAATAAACCATTGAAACGATGGGTCTCGCTCAAGTAAATTGTCTTTTATAGAATGTATGTGAACGTTTTTATTCTGTGTGATGGTTGTAGATTACATTAGAGTTGCAAAATGAAGTTAAAAAATTCTTGAAATTTCCCCCTAGGAACTTTAATTGAAAAACTGTTAATACTTAAAGAATGTCTTACTTCTATGAACACAGTTTTGGATTCCATAACCTCCAGCGGCATTGATACAATTAATACAATAAATGTCCCTTTACACCAATGAGGTCCCATTAACAGTGTGAAGCTACAGAAAAATAGACACATTTATTAGAGTGCAAAGCAGAAATTCTCCAGTGTTTTGAAGTCTCTTCAAAGTTTTGCACTGTATCAGAACCTTGTCAGGTCTCAGTGACCGACTAACCTTTGTTTTGAGTGTGATCTTAAAGAATGATCAATTTGTGCTCAGATGTGACTGATCTTCACCAGTGTGGTGGATCACTCTGCCACCACTCCACAGTGTTAGTATATTTCTTTGATCACTTTACATTTAATTTATATTACACAACACATTATGCAAAGTTTAATTTAATATATTTTATTTAGACACATATTTTCTAATTTGGGTGCACACTTATTAGTTAATATTTGTCTGAATTATTACTTACACTTGTTTCTTTGGAGTTGCCAGATCAGAAGACCAGACCAAGAGGCTGGATGAGCCCACATGGACCGTGGCAGTGGGGGAGGAGGAAGCGCACATAGTTTTACTATTTTCAAATCTAGTTTAGTTGGGTTTACTTATTTAATTCTATTTAGTTATTGTAATTTGCCTTATTGTTTTTTTGGTAAAGTTTGCAGTTTGGTTTTGTCTTTGTTGTGCCGTCTCTCCCGTGTGTTCATTTTGGGTTAGTCCTTTTTGTATTTAAACTCCCCTCCTTGTTTGAGGTGCTCTCTGTTGGTCTGGGGTTTTCTTTGTGCTGTTATAGTTTAGTTGACTTCTGTTGGGCCCAAATGTTGTTTATATTGCTTTGATTATTTTTGGAGCCTTTGTTAAATTCATATATTTTTTTACTTAATTAAATTAACCAGATTTTTTACACCTGTGGTCCCTGCCTTTTACGTTTGGTCCACTACAACCAGTTTTGAGGATGTTTCAGACCACAGCACCTGAGACACAGATACAACACCATGTCACACAACTGTTGGCCTCGAAGCCTACATTTTTTCCTTATGAAGCCCAAGTGGTCACATCTGGTGATGAAAACATTGCAGTTACTCTTGCGGCTGTGTTTGTGAAAGCACACATATTAAAACAAATTGTATTTCCTGTAAATTTTGGAGTGTTCATTCCCTGTTTATTCATATATTTTCAATAATTCCAATGGGCATTATCCAACTTGGAAAACTGCTGACATTTTGCAACCCTAATTAGTTTTAAAGAAGCATATACTGGCAAAATATTGTTCAGGTTCCACCTATAAACCAAGTATAATTCAAGTACTGGTAGAAAGGTACAAAACCACATGTATAGCGTAACCAGCTACCTCTGATTAATCAAACTTGGAAACAAACTGATCATTTAGAGAACTTGAACATGTTAATGGACTACTTGAACTTTAGACAACTGGTGAAATCCCTGTACTTCGTTACACTGCCATATATCTATATAATGCGTTGTTATACTTCATGTAAACTTTTTAGTGACTCAGACTTTCACTTGAACATTGACAACTTGGACATGAGCTGAAAATAAGCGACCCAACTACAGCGCTGCCATTAGCATTCGATGATAGAAAGCCATATTTGCATGTACAAGGCGCTGCATTTCAAACACTTTGTGGTTTGACACCGTATTGATCATTATGTTAGACAGCAAAGTGCTAAAAAATCATGCTATGTTATTTAGCATGACAGTTATTGACTCTCTGCGCGGTGCTTTTAGCTTCACTCAAACTGATGTGGGCTGCACCTAAAATTCAAATGGAGGTAAACATTGCCCCTAAATATTTTAAAGTTCTTTGTTCGTACATTTAAATAAAGCAATGATATGTTTCAAACTGTGATCCTATGTCACTTAAAAGGTAATTAAGTGCCTGAGGCAGTAATTAGCAGGACCGTAATTGCAAAAACATCCAGGACATTGACTTTAAAAGGTTTATGCGAGTGCGACAGTGAAGTTTGGCTGACATTTACATCTGACATGTTTTTTTGGTTATTTTTAATGCCGTCATCGAGAGTCACTTTTAAAAATTAAGCAGTTGCATGATAAAAACCAAGCATTCGGATATGAAGGATTATTCACATTGCCTTTATACAGTGTTAGCAAACTTTATTTTCGCTGTAAGGCCTTGAGACCAAAAGCTTTTCAACATTCTCAGTCGCTTTGCTTTGCTTTGGCAACGGACAACAAGCATGACTGGAGTAGATGCTTAAATAATGGATTTTGGAGATTGTAAAGCAAACTCAAGCTGTGTGGTGGAGTGTGAATATAAAGACGTGGCTGACTCCATCTGAAGTTATACTAGCACAAATGCGTACAGGAAAGGCTCTACCACCAATGCATTTGTCAGCTATTCACAGGTAACTTGAAATTAGAGCTAATTCTTATTCATCAGTAATCGTTCGAAATACTGACAGAGATGGTCTATACTTTGGCACGGTTTAGTTTAGTGGCATTTGGATGTTAAATTAAATGGTGCAATTGCAGAGAACACACTATATCGGTTTGTGATTCTTTTGGGGCAGATAAGTTGCTTACTGTAGGACTACATTATGAATCACTAAATAAAAAAAAAATGGCAATCTGTCTTATTTGCAGTTCACTCTGTTCTGTCTTCCACCAATCAAATGCCCACCACGTCACAACTCGACGTCCGTGCAGTTTCCAGAATTACCGTTTCCCCAACTTGTGCAAACAACTTGGTGCCGTGTTTATGTGCAATTTCTGATCGGACACACGAAATTATGGTTTAGACAGCACCACATAAAAGCACCATTACACCACAAGCCACCATCTGAGACCCACAAACGTAAACAAAAAGCTTCAATAAATTGTCCAAAACCTTTTACGCAGAACAGAGAACACAATCACAACTAACAAGAACAGAAGAAGCATCAGCATTCAGCAACATCAACAGAACAATAAGGCCAGTTATCAGCCCTTCATGGTCACTCAAAGCACCAAATGCAAAATCTCAAACACCATTAAAGAACACACATAAGTAAAACATGCTTTCTTCCCTTCTTCTTTACACACAAAACAGAGCCCAGTCACAACAAATAAAATCACATTAGCGCCAACACCATCTCAGACCAACACAGCAACGCAATCAGCAAGAACAGAAGAACCATCAGCAACATCTCCAAAGCACAAAACGCATCATCTCAAAACAGCATTAAAAAACATGCTTGCTTACCTTTTTGGAGAGGACGTCAATGGATTGTCTTGTCTCGGTCCAAAGATGCAGAGAAATTACGCAGAACATTCTTATAAACATGTGAAGCAGGAAGTTAAAGAAGCACATTATTTTAGGAAAGTTTGTATGCTTGTGGTGCAAAGTGTGGATTGAGAAGTTGTGTCAGCAACTGCAGCAGCAGCAACAGCAGCAGCAGAAACAACAGCAGCAGCAGCAAGAGCAGCAGAGATGAAACACCTACAACATAATTAAGAATCTGAATCTATCAATGTCCCTAGGTAGAACTAATCCTGTTGTGAACAAAGTTTAATTTCATGAAGCTAGATTTGTGAAAGAAAGCAAATGAAGCATTTCAAAGTTGTTTGGTCATACTGCCAACAATCATGAGTAAAACTGTGATATTTCCTCTCACAACCATCATAAGTCAGGACATCACATTTTAGTTTAGTTTAGTTGTTGCTCAGCTTATCATTACCATGTTCACCAATAACATATGTTCAGGTCAAGACAGTGACAGACACGAAGGAACAGCACGTTATGAATGACTCCAATCACAGGCCAAAGTACAATAACTTGCTCAAAACGCAAACCACAGAGCCCAGCTACAACAAATTAAAACATATTAGCGCCAACACAGCAATGCAATCAACAAGAACAGAAGAATCATAGACAGTCAGCAACATCTCCAGCACATCAACAGAACAATTAGGCCTGTTATCAGCTCTTCATTGGCCTGAAGCGGTCACTCGAAGCACCAAATGCATCATCTCAAACACCATCAAAGAATACACATAAGTAAAACATGCTTGCTTACCTTTTTCTTCTTTATACATAACACAGAGCCCAGTGACAACAAATAAAAACATATTAGCGCCAACACTATTTCAGACCAAAACAGCAATGCAATCAGCAAGAACAGAAGAACCATCAGCAACATCTCCAAAGCACAAAATGCATAATCTCAAACAGCTTAAAAGAACATGCAAAAGTAGAACATGCTTGCTTACCTTTTTGGAGAGGACGTCAATGGATTGTCTTGTCTTGGTCCAAAGATGCACAGAAATTAAGCATAACATTCTTATAAACATGTGAAGCAGGAAGTTAAAGAAGCACATTATTTTAGGAAAGTTTGTATGCTTGTGGTGCAAAGTGTGGATTGAGAGGTTGTGTCAGCAACTGCAGCAGCAACAGCAACAACAAGAACAGAAAGAGCAACAACAAAAACAGAAACAGCAGCAAGAGCAGCAACAGCAAGAACAGAAACAGCAGCAACAACAGCAGCAGCAGCAGCAACAACAAGAACAGCAGCAACAGCAACAAAAACAGCAGCAACAACAAGAACAGCAACAGCAGCAGAGATGAAACACCAGCAACATAATTAAGGATTTCAATCTATCAATGTCCCTAGGTAGAACTAATCCTGTTGTGAACAAAGTTTGATTTCATGAAGCTAGATTTGTGAATGAAAGCAAATGAAGCATTTCAAAGTTGTTTGGTCATACTGCCAACAATCGTGAGTAAGATTGTGATATTTCTTCTCACAGCAATCATAAGTCATGACATCACATTTTAGTGTTTAGTTGTGGCTCAGGTTATCATCATTATGTTCACCAACAACATATGTTGACGTCAAGACAGTGACAGACACAAAGGAACAGCGAGTTATGACTCCAATCACAGGCCAAAGTACAATAACATGCTCAAAACACAGAGCCCAGCTACAACAAATGAAAACATATTAGCGCCAACACAGCAATGCAATCAACAAGAACAGACGAAGCATTGACATCCAGCAACATCTTCAGCACATCACCAGAACAATTAGGCCAGTTATCATCTCTTTATTGGCCTGAAGCTGTCACTCAAAGCACCAAATGCATCATCTCAAACAGCTTTAAAGAACATGCAAAAGTAGAACATGCTTACTTACCTTTTTGAAGAGGACATCAATGGATCGTCTTGTCTCGGTCCAAAGATGCAGAGAAACATTCTTACAAACATGTGAAGCAGGAGGTTAAATAAGCACATTATTTTGGGAAAGTTTGGATGCTTGTGGTGCAAAGTCTGGACCGAGAGGCTGCGTCAGCGGCTGTTTTATAACAAATCTGATCGGACAGACGTCATTTGCATCGCTGATCGCAACAACGTGGGGAAAAAGAACAATGTCTCACACTACTGCACAGGTAACACACTACAGAACGATCAAAACAAACCCAAAGTAGTTGAAAATAGAGAACACACACTTGCAATTATCCATCCATCCATCCATCTTCTTCCGCTTATCCGGGGCCGGGTCGCGGGGACAGCAGCCTGAGCAGGGACTCCCAGACTTCCTTCACCCCAGACACTTCCTCCAGCTCCTCCGGGGGGATCCCGAGGCGTTCCCAGGCCAGCCGAGAGACATAGTCCCTCCAGCGTGTCCTGGGTCTACCCCGGGGCCGCCTCCCGGTGGGACATGCCCAGAACACCTCCCGAGGGAGGCGTCCAGGAGGCATCCGGAACAGATGCCCGAGCCACCTCAGCTGGCTCCTCTCGACGTGGAGGAGCAGCGGCTCTACTCCGACCTCCTCCCGTGTGACTGAGCTCCTCACCCTATCTCTAAGGGAGCGCCCAGCCACCCGGCGGAGGAAGCTCATTTCGACCGCTTGTATCCGCGATACAATTAATCCTTTCAATTTCAAGATGTCCCTTGGTAAAACTAATCCTGTGTGAATAAAGTCAGATTTATGAAAGAAAGCAAATGAAGCATTTCAAAGTTGCAGGTTATCATCATTATGTTCACCAACAGCAATTGCTCACATCAAGACAGCGACAGACACGAAGGAACAACAAAGACACCGTTATGAATGACTCCCATCACAAGCCAAGGTACAATAAACATGCCCAAAATCTTCTTTACGCAAAACACAGCCACAACAAATGAAAACATGTTAGCGCCAACACAGCAATGCAATCAGCAAGAACAGAAGAACCATAGACAGTCAGCAGCGTCTCCAGCACATCAACAGAACAATTAGGCCAGTTATATCCTCTGCATAAAGCTGTCACTCAAAGCACCAAATGCATCTCCAGATTTAGGGTGCGTTCATACTTTCTCCACATCAAAATTGGGACTAAACCCAGATTAAACAACAAACTAAATCGGGACTAGACCAGAACTAAACAAGGACTAGAACAGGACCAAAACAAATCTACAACAAAAGGACTAAAATGGGCTCAATTTAGGACCAAATAATGATAAGTGTGAACGCACCCATTGTCTGAAAGGAATTAAAGCACATAAAACCAAAACAAACGCGCTTACTTTTTTGGAGAAGACATCTGGATTACTTCCGTCCAAAGATGCAGAGTCTAAACCAAGCAGAACATTCTCAACAACAATGTGAAGGTGGGAGTACATGGACACATTATGAAATTTGCTAATGGCCTTACCTGTCTTTGCAGACAGTGGTTCAAAATCCATCTGTGCAGTCCTTCGCTTGTGCTGTGATCCGTCAACTCACTGTTTAAACTCTTCTTAAAATCGCATTTGTCAAAATCAGACTGATGACCGCAGTGTGATAGCAGCCTGTCCCTCAAATTCTCCGAGTTTGTTTGCAAAGTTGGTTGAATTAACTCAGAGCTGTGGAAGAACTTTGTAGATCAAACTAAACAATTCCTTTTCCAATTCCATGTGTTGCTTGAAGTGGGTTGAGGACTCAAACCTGAGTGAAATTGCTGCAGCACAGAACAGGAAGTCACTGACAGGCCTCGGCCAATGGGATTCACCCTAGGCAGACAAGGGGCGGGGCTATCCCAACAGTACAGGTGTAAGTAATCACTGCAGCTGAAGTCGTTTTTGGTTATTTAATAGTAAAAACAAAATGTGTTAAAACCACTCTTCACTTTGAATATTTTATTCCCCACAATATACATGAGAGTCAATTCATTATTTGAGATTCCATTTATACTTTCTTAAAATGTTATTTATTTTCACAGTAGTTCATGAGGGGGGAGGGCAGCCATTCTGTCACAAAACTACCGATACATGAGCAAAAAAATTCCAAAAGTAAAAATATCACAAGGAAAAATCTGCTCAAGTAAAAGCAATGAAGTACATGTTTAACATTGTTCTTTTAAACTAAAAAGTATATATATATATATATATATATATATATATATATATATATATATATATATATATAATTATTTTTTTTTTTAATAAATATGAGTGAAATTAGGTGATCTTGATATTATATTGTGTCTTGAACGTAAGTCAATCAATATCTCAATGTTTCTAGATGTTTTATGTAAATCATATTTGCTCAAAGCTAAGACTTAAACACAAAGAACCCCTCAAACCATGCAGAAAGTACGTTTTAACTTTTCAGTCTTTTAAAAAAAATATAGCGTAGTAGAAAGTACAGCTACTTGCTTTCAAATATGGTAAAATAAAAGTAACCTGAGATACCTAACCGTTTATAGATTAGTACTTCCCCCCCATCTTGTGAAAGCAGCACTTTGTAACAAAAAAGTCTGTATCTAATAATAAAGTTTTTTTTTTGTCTCAAATTGGAAATAAGAACTGAAAGCAGCGCTCTGATTGGCTGCGCTTGGAGCAGTGGCAGGAATTTCACTTCACTTAACAATGTGCCAAATGGTTTGTGAGAACGATGGACAAGTTAGACTCATCACTTTTACTTTTGTACTTTGCTACTTTCCACCACTGACCTGGATGAACCCAACCCAGACACAGCTCCACAAAAACAGGCCCAAATCGGTCTGAGAATGAAATCTGAGACCTTTTCGCTGCCGGGTGAAAGCGTTAATGCTTAGCTCACGTTCGACCACATATGCAGCCATTTCACATCGACCTGGCGAGGAGAAAGAGCGACGCAAAGGAGCCGTTACGGATGACAGTGTGAGCGGCGACATACGAAGAGCGCTTGATGGACGCGTCATGATGCAGACTGATGCGCTGCCTCTTGGATCAGCCGGCCGGCCTGCGCTCCGCCATGGAAGGGAGCAGTGTGGCCCGCCTTTACATCCAGCCTCGGGCCACGCCCCTTGACTTTGAGCAAATAGTGCCCGCAGCAGCCCTTGGCCCCACCGCGGACAGAGCGCTGTTCTGTGGAATGAAACATCAGCGCATCAATTTAGCAAAAACACTCAAAACTGAAAAAGCAGAAAGGTTGTATTCCAGGATTTTTTTTATTTTTTTTTACATTTTAGAACTGTTCATATGTTTCAATCCGAGTATAGCAATCTGATACCGATACACATAATTAATGGATGTCAAAATGTGATTACAAAACTGCATTTTTTTCTTGCTTTTCTCAAAAAAATTAAAGCTGGGGTACTTTATTTTCAAACCATGAAAGAAGGAAATAGGTGTTTAAATCTATCTGACTCCATAGCTCTCACGGACCCTTTGTATTCTCAGTCACATTTTCAGTCGAGTGCACGGCTTTAGAACAGTTTTTTCAGATGGTGAAGTGAAGCTGGGGTGGTCCTCCTAAGCGCAGCCAATCAGAGCGCTGCTTTACGCTCTCGTTTCCTGGTTGACATGAAATAAAAACTTACTTACCAGCAGCAGGCAGCGTGTAGTCGTTTCATTTTATCATAAAGAGTTGCTTTTACAATATACAGTACATACATAAAATGCATTTACAAAAAACAGTTTGAAGTATAGATGTTTTTGTATGAGAATTGATCCGCCCATCACTAATAATTATGTGACAATATGTACAACAGCCAACACAATACAGCTGTTGTCTTATTTTTTATGAACATTTATAACAAAAAGCATTTAACTCTCGCTGGGCAAAGTGTGTGGTCAGTGTTTAGTGGAGAGGGTGGAAAAATAACGTATTTGCAGCCCACAGAGAGGCAGCGCCAGAGCATACAAATTACTCAAAACTAGAGCTGCAAAATTTTATAATTATTCAAAGTTAATGGGACTTAACAGAAATTTTGGGAAATTAATGGGAATTAACACTTCTGGGGGGTGATGTACAGACTCATAACAACCCAAAGTTCCCAAATATCTGCGCTCTCACAATCACAACTAAGTGAAAAAGAACATAGATTTTTAGGAGATAGACGTCTATGTCACAGGTGTCAAACATCCTCAAGCTAAAATTCCCATGGGACATTTTTGGAAATTTTCTTGAAAATTTCTTAGAATTGTCCACCCCTTTGCAAGTTACCCAACTCAAAACAAAACTCCTAGTCAAAGAAGGTAAAATAAAGCTGAAACGTCCATTTCAAATCACGCATCTCATAAATTTTACTGCTGTGACTTGACGTTTGGAAGGATTAAAGTAAAAAGAAAATTGGGGGAGAAAAAATGAATTTGTCTTGAAGCTCACTCACAGTATCTGTCTTTTTAAATTTGGCTTCCTAATTATCGGATTACTGTCTGTCTGTGGATTCACTCCCTTCGCTAAACGCAGGCCCAAATTGCTCCAAAGCTGCTCAGTGATTCCCTTTGATTGTCTGGTGGCAAAAATGACAAAAAAATAAAAGAATCCTTCATCCCTCTTAATAAGATATCTCTTAAAACATTTGTTAATATGCCCAGAAGGCTTGTCGAGTTTCCTGTCCCACTTGGAAGGCCCCTCTCCTCACCACACTTTTCCAGATGTTCCCTCGCACCCTTTCATCCTTTTGTTGTCGACAAAAACAACTCACTTTCTTTCTCATCAATTATTCTCCGCCCTCCGCCTCCGTGTTGTCCTAAACTGCATCTATTATCGAAAGCGGGGAGAAGGAGGGGGCGGCGGATGACTTACCGAAAAGGAAACCGGAATAGGAAGCCAACTGTCAAGGTGTTTTGCGAAGGGAAATAAGCACAGACAGTGGGAGGGGAGGAAGAGAAGGATGCCGAGGGCCCGCTGGTGATCGGGTTGGCGAGGTGACGGGGCGTAAGTGGCAGCTGTGAACACCTGTCAAAACAAATTTGGGTCAGCACGCCGCCGCCTCGCCGGGACACGGCCGCGGCTGCAGGAAATCGACGGTTGAGACGATATGGACGTGTCAAGTCTTTTCTAAATGTTAGCCCGCGCGCATTGATTTCCTGTTTGGCTAGCGTGATTGATAAGCGGCGCGCGTTCGTCTATTAGTTTCGGTGCCGTTACACAGATAAAGAAGCGAGCGTCTCGAGCGGGGGGGGAGAGGGAGCGGCGTGAGCGCTCGCAGGCAGCTGTCTGTCTGCCATTGTCTAGACGGGATCATGTGGCTGCATACTGAAAAGCAGCGGGAGTGACACGCTGATAGCTGCCCAACTTCATAACACTCATTTGACAGTTAAAGTTAGTTGTGCAAGTGAAGACACGGCAGAAGTTTCGGGAACACTGCGTTGCTGAATCTTAAAATGTTGCGACGAGACGAGCGAGCGACGGGTCAAGGCGTACCTTCGACAAACGCTGACCGCCTCTCATTGTCGATCACTTTTTTAAAAAAAACAGTGGTGTAGCAGTAAGTAAGATAAAAGAGTAATTCAGAGAGTAACGTTATGTAAATCTATATCACTACATTATTCACGTCACAGTACAATATTCATTTTTATATTTTGAAGAGGTAAAATATCTTTAGTACATATAATTATACAGTCATATTGTAGACTTAATGCACCAACATTCTTTTATTTTGAAAGTTCTTCTCAATTTTCCATCTTGAGAGGCAGAAACTATGAGCAGCACAACTGATAAAATGTGTTTTTTTTGCTTTCGATGGCTTATTTTTTGTCCGTGCAACTGTTTCTCCGAGCTTGTTTGCTAATGAAAGTCGGAGATTAAGGACACTTCACCTCGCCCCACAACAATAATTTTCCTCAACAAAAAGACTCAGAAACGTCTTATTGTAAGAAGAGAAGGGTAATGAGTTCAACTGTGTGTGACCCCAAAGTGTAAAACTATAAGTGATGAATAGTGTTCCCGTTGTTTATCTGGTTTTCTACAACTATTTACTGTATTTTCTTTTATTAGATGTCAAGTACAAATGTAATATTGAGCACGGTTGTAGACCTTTATATTTGTCATTAGACTGTAGCAGCTCTTTCACATTTCAGTTGTATTTTTACTTTTCAGCTCCCACGAAAAAATGTCTATTAGTCACCATTGACCCTCGTGCATTTTCCATTTACTCTCATGCATTGACTCGCACTTTTTTGTGAATGGTTCCAGAGAGGATACTACAGTTGTGTACGTTATGTAAGTATGACTATGTGATTGGTGGTGGGTGGATGGGCCACAGGCACAGAAGCACAGCCACATTTACATCATTTTGTCCCACAGCAACCAACTGTTGAAGACAAAGTAGATACAAACCAGATTGTGATGTCATCCCTGGAACAATGTGCTGTTGTGGTGATATTTACATGTTGTGAGCCACTGATTTTTATTTTGTTTTCTTTTTTTTCTTTTTTTTTAATGCAGCTCTATGTTAAAAAACCTGACACATTCATCCACCCACTCGTATTTGTCTCTGTGATTCTCTTTAGTTTGTAACAGGTGGATTTAACCAGAGGTGGAAAGCCACTTGCAAATACGGAATAGTGAATGGCTAAAAAATAAAATAAAATACGCGGATTGCCGTTTTAAAGAACTCAACTCTGCATTGAACTGTTTATTCAGGAAGGTTTGTATCATCTACGATTACACTGAAACTATGTAAAGAAACTTCTCTGATAGTTCTCTGTTCATACTTTTTACTTAAGTACACAGTAGGAAGCAGTACATGTGCTTACAATTGAGTACTTTTTAGTCACGTAACTGTACTCTTTCCACCGGATGTGACCAATCACAGTGAGGAGTGAACTTTCAGAAACAGCCGATGGCATTAGTTAAAGACTCTTAAAGACGTAAATGAAAACACGAACCGCGACAGAATCAAAATCAAGATCGAATTCCAAGAAAAGTGTACAAAATGTAAATATTTAGGCATGTCTCCCACCCTTAAAACAAACGGTGTGTGTGAAGATAGAATGAATGATGTTACTTTGTGCATCTTGAAACATTGCTGTATTAATATGTCAACTGAATTACGAACAAAGAACAAAGACCTCCAGGCACTATCGACGATAATAATTAAAAAGCCTTTATTTGTACCCAGCTACAAATGAACGCAGCAACCAGTTTCTGCTCGTCTGTTTGTTTTGTACACTTCCAAAAATTATCTGACTGGTTGCACTGTTTAACGCGCAAAGATCCGTGAAGTGCCGCACGCCGGAAGTCTGAAAATCTTCAAGCGACGCAGCTATTTCAGTCCACCAAATCACCCCAAAAAAATCTGGTACATACTGTATTTTCTGCTCCCATTTTCTGCCCTCCATCTTTTACGGAATCACCACACGCGTCATCCCCAATCAGAAGCCCCGTAATGCCTTGCTGTCTGCGCGCCCCCGAGTCACGGCTGCGCCACGCTATAATGGTTCCTCCCTTATCTGACACGCGGTTATGCAAATATTAGGTTCCGCCCGAAAATGCGGTGACAGGAGTTTCTTGCCTCTCTCCCTGATGGCGGTGATAGGCTCGTGGGCCCCAGAATACACTAGTGCTGGGTAATTGTGATTAGTCATATCTGGTGTTGAGCGCGTGTAGAAGCTGTCAGGGGGGAGGAAAAAAAAGAAGCGAGTATTGTGGATGCAGTCTGTTTGGGTGAGGGACGCGCTGATGGACAGGCGGTGGGTGATAGCTACAAGTTGGAGATTGTAATGAATACATGCCGTGCACATTATCGGGGCTCACGTCAGAGAGGAAGGCGGCACCAAATTAGAAATAGCTGTTGTGCAGAACTTTAAGCACGATTACAGTGTTTGGAGCTGTTGGGTTATAACACAAGCGCAGAAAACTTAGGCGTGTTGTGAACCAAAAGGCAGGCCCAACAGGTGTAAAAATCTGGATCATTTAATACTGTTTTTTTTTTTTTTTTTTTTTTTTTTTAAGCTAATGTCAGCTAAACCATAACTATAAAAGAAACAAAAATGAACCCTCTAACAAAGAGGGGAGTTTAAACACAAAAAGGACTAACCCAAAATGAACACACTGAAGGTATAAGTGTTAAGGTACTAACTTAGTCAAAGTAACAATAAGGCAGAATACAGAATATAATAACAGTGATTAGCAAAACTAAGCAAACTAGATTATCAAATAATAAATGCTATACTGTGCAGATGCAAATTTTGAAATCATTAAACTGTTTTTGATTCTGAACTTACTTAACATACTTAATGTAGCATGTTTAAAGACTATAAAATACAAATATTGCATTACATTTGTTCTTTAAGGCACATATAGGTTTGTTGTTGATAAACAGAGACAAGGCGACAGTGCACTTTCTAGCTCCATAGCTCATATCGACAAAGTAAAATACAAGTGATCTCTAAACGTACAGCTGGACGACTGTTTGGGGGCTCTGGTTACGCCGCACACCTGTCGTTATGGCGAAAGCTTGGACAGACACAAAACAGTCTGCATGCCCGTTAGCCGGCAGCAAGAACTCAATCACACACTTCATAAACATATAATACTGCAGCTCACACATAAAGTCTGAATTTTGGATACTACCTGAGAGTGGGAGAGTGGAAGTAAGAGCGTGAGGTCAGAGGGTGAAAGGTGGGGATTGACGTCCCAATATAAAGACTGCCCCGAAGCACGCAGAGCCCGCCTCCAGGCTGTAATGCCACTTTGTTAATCCACAATATTTCCAAATTCCTGACTTTGTACTTTAGATTAGTCGAGGAAAAAGATCTCACTGCCTTTTTCTTTCACTTAATCCTTGAACGTTTAAATGTAAAACTTCAGCATAAGCCCACTATGACACTAACCCTTCTAAGAGAGACACAAGGATGCCTACGCACTGGTACTCATGTATACATTCTATCCATTGATTTTAATGCCGCAGCAATTACAAATGTGATTTTATCGTTTGTAGACAATGCAGATATGCACATCACATTTGCCAATGACTAACTATCAATATCTAACTACAACCTCGACTTTCCAAAGTTCACTTATTGCTGTAAGATTTGTAGCACTTGGTGAAACAACTGTCCACTGCATTGCTGTGCCATGCCAAAATGGATGGACGCAGAATGATCTACACCGTCGGGAAATGGATTTTAAAAAGAAATCATAATTTAAACCAAATTTAATGACTGCGACACTACTCAACTAAGTGCGTCACCATAGAAAAACAAAACAAGAAAATAAATTGTAGAGCAAAGTAAGAAGAACAAAGATTACTAAAACATGTATGAATCACTCTAAATACAACGTTGAAAGGTAAAGGGAGAACAGTTATAACAATACAGTCCATTTTGCATAGAGTTTCCTTTCAATGGTTTACACTAGAGGGTAGGTTTTTGAACAATAAAACTAAAATCCTGCTACTTCAAATATTAGTGCTTTTGCCAGAGTTCCCAGCCGGCCAAACTTAGCTGACCCAACATATTTTAAATTCAGAAAAATACAAACTCAACATAAAATCCTGTCTAAATTGAACATTTCCTTAAACTCACTTCATAACACACTTGCCAAATGTCAAAGTGAAGTCAGTAAGAGCAGAGTATAACCCACACAGACAGACCGTCAGGGATAGAACTTTCTGTGGTAAAAGTCAAATGAAGCATTAGTCTAAAGCCAGGGCTCCATGCTCTCCCCCTGACAGCAGTGACTGACAGACTGACACCAATCCAAACCAAAATTAAAGACAAAAGATACAGAAATGAAGATAGCACCAACCTGCTCAGGAGTCGACACACAGGCAGTTATTCAGTGCTGGCTACTATTCTGCGCAGTGAGTACTCTTAATAACATTTATTTAACATGCATTTCATATAAACAGTATTTATTTAGAATGCATAATCGTGGCTGAGTGGATTGTATTGAACTTAGTATGCAATAAGGATTCCAAAAGAGAACAAATCATAACACGCCACACACTGTGCACAGTCGCTGACCTTTGACCTTCCATTTTTAGACTGATAAATGAAAATGAAAAGGCTTGAAAACACGTTATTCAGCCAGAGTTGAGCACATTTTGACTGCTCTAGGAAATATTTAACGATGGAAGAAAGTCGTATTCCAGGAAATGTACAAAAAACGACGTTGAAATACTTGAATAATATATAATAATAATTCTGCGTTTGGGTTTCACTAAATCAGGAGGAGAAAAAATCTTTAGTCTCAACTATGTCAAGTTTCAAACACTACACCAATCTGGTAAAATTGGCTCAATTTATGGCACAATTTCGAGATCAAATTCTTCACTGGTGGAAAGAGTATATTGATTATTTGTACTCAAGTAAAAATACAATTACATGACAAAAAAGTACTCAATTACAAGTGCAAGTACTGCTGCCAAAAGTATGTAAGAATAAAACTGCTTACTACTTTTTATCATGGTTTCAGTATCATTTTAGAGTAATCTTTGAACAAAACTTTCAAAATAAACTGTTTAAAGCAGAATTAAGTTGTTTTAAAGGGTATTTTTTGGAGCTCTGGCTTGTCACAGCAGGCGATGCAGTGATGTTTTGGGTGTTTGTGTGTTTGTGTGTTTAGAAAGGAGCAGAGACAGCTCTACGTTGGGACTATTTGTGCTGTTAATACTCACAGGGATAAATGTAACTAATTACAAGTACACATTTTTAAAAAATACAAACAAAAACTATTACTCAAGAAACCTACTCAAGTTATTTGTTATTAGTGACTTTCCAGCACTGATTTTCAGGTGAGACACTACAGGAATAGGGAAAAATCTTAAATTTAAACTTGTAAGAAAAACATGCATTACACATTTTTCATCATGTAATGTTTTTATATAGAGATAAGACATGTTATATGTAAAAATGACTATAATTTGGGACATTTCAATCTGAAAAATAGACAGAACCAAGTTTAAAATTCATTGTTCGTTTTTTTACACATATTAGTTACAAAAACACAAGCGGATTGTGGATTTCTCAATTCACTTTTGAGTAAACTACATCTGAATAAAAACTGGCCAAAAAATTCAAATTTCACCTCATTTGTATGACTTTAAACTTCAATAAATCAGGTTTGGAACTAGATATCAACGAATCCTTCTGTAGGTTCCATCAAAATCCTGTTAAGTACAAGATTGTAAAGTTTGACGTGTGTAGGAGCTACTTTAGAGCTGATCTTTACGTCTCTGTGGGAGAAAAATGCATTTTGCGAAAAGGGTCTTTGAAGTCACAATGTCCCATAGAAATATGTGGATGAAGTGGATTAAATGAAGCAATAAAACATCTTTAGGAGCAGATTGGACCAGTTTGTTGTTTCCACATGAAAGCCTACGTGTTGAGAGCGCAAACTGACCAACAAACAAAACTCCACCCCGCGTTAAGTCTTGGCTAATCTTCAGCACCATCATGTATCGCCTTAAAGCATTGATTTCCTTTCAAAGTTGTATAAATAGCTTGCTTAGGAACACCTCTTGACCCCATTATGATTAGAGCATGATACTCTATGGACTCAATTAGCCAAACAGCAGATTTAAATGTACTTTTCATGCGCTACAAATGATCAGAACAAAAATAAACCCCTGGCAGAAAATGACTTGTTAAGTGTGGATTAGAATGTATTATTTATATGGGAAAATCAATGATGTATACGGGAATCAATTTTGTTTTCAGTTTTACAGCTCGGGCCCGTTTTTGATGATAAGCATAAATTTATGTCATTTGCTGGTATAAATGAGCCCCCATGATACTCATTACATTGTAAGGAGAAAGTGCTGCGACGGTGAACAAATAAAGTAGCGGAGAATTCGCGATTATAAAGAAGTCTCCGCGGATCAGAGGCGGAGACGCGTGTTTCGTCTGCCGCCGCAATACGTGTGTGTCCCCGACGTGAACCGCAAATATTTATATCTCTATAATTTCCAGCCCGAGTCTTATTATCAGTGCGGGGAGGAGGAGGTGAAGGCAGATGCAATTTGAGGCGAGGTAGTGGATCATGAAGACGTCTCGCCATCCTGCAACAAATTTGATATCCGTCGAGAAGCCAGGACCGGGATGTGTGTGTTGTCGGGAAAAAAAACTTCCAAATGTTGCTCTATATGCCATCACAGTTCTGATATTAAATTACGGAGCAAAGTTTGGCAAGCTTTTTAGATCTATATCGGTTTTACAGACGTGTAGGATTGACAGGTTAAAAGTCGTCACGATTTTTGTAAGAAATAACGAAATATATGTCACTTTTACATATACACATGGGTGAAAGGTCTTGCTCAAGGGTTCGGATCATAGACCGTACATATCAGTGGACTATGGGATTGTGACGTCACCCATAGCCCATCGTGGCTAGCAGTTATAGCGGCTAAAGTGGAGCCAGACTCCATACTTGGACATCCGAGTTCGTATCGTGGCAACCACACGGACTAATCAGGAGCGCGGTTGTTAACGGTTTCAGCCCCTCAGCGAGAGGAGATGGCGGCGTTAGCTGTCAATCAAACCTGTTGCTAACATGAGCGAAATTGGCCCCTGGAAAAGGAAGCACCTGATTGGTCAGTTATTATTGCTAATAACTTGATTTATGAACAACCTAACGAGAAAAAAACACCAGGATCAAGTGGAATGTGTCAAAACTGATATTTTAGTTCCAAGATGGTGAGTTTGACCAAAACAGTGTCACAATAGAAAGTGAATGGCAGCTCGGCTTTATGGAGCCAGGAGCGCCTCCATAGCTGCTTCCTATTTGGAATGCGGCGGCTAGCATGCTAACGCGGTCCAATGATATGTACGGTCTATGGTTCGGAAACAGTGTGCGCTCGTTTGAGATTGGAACTGAACTGCCAACCTTTATGCCTATGGGTTTGACCGAGCCACCGCTGCCGTAACCTTGACAGCAACGTGAACTCTCGCAATTTATGTGAGTTCACCAACTGTTGAGAATCAAGCTTGAACGGATTCCGCTGCTGCGTCGGATTATGATTGGGCCTGAGCTTCCAGTGGGGCGGAGGCTGGGCCAATCACAGAGCAGTATCGTGGTTTAGGGGGAAAGTCAAAGGTGAAGCGCCCAAACACCTAAGACAAAGACGGCGGCGCTGAGGGCAACCTGTTTTAGCGGAAATACGGGCTGTTTTGAGGTCTTTCTAGATTGATAAACTCCAGTTCATTTTAACAAACCAAACTGTTGTTTATTTGTTTGCTATTACTGAGTTGAAAACAGACCAAGGCATCAGATCATAACAAAAAACACGAGAACTTGCAATGGGAAATATGTATGTTTTTTTTAGTTTTCAGAAATGTTACGTTTGGCATAGATTTGATAAGAATGTACATCTTTTCTCCTTGTTTCCTCCTATATAACTTTTCTAATTGATTGCTGCTACATTCTTGGTGTTATTTCTGTCTGGTTCCACAGTATGGCATTGAACTTTACTCAATTAACTTGTTATGCGTAGCTTCATATTTGTCTGCCATCGAGGTCACATCTCCGCAGATCCAACCTGTAACTTGCCGTCACCTGCTTGTCTCTGTGGAGATATTAATAGAGGTTATGCAGGGACATTCTTTCATTTGAAAAATGCTCCTCAACGTTACGACTTGAAGGTCACTGAGTGGCAGAATTATAGGCAGCACAACTGATAAAATGTGTTTATTTGCATTTTTTTCATGTCCATGGAGCTTTTATTCGCCACAAATTAACTTTATACGGCAAAATGGAAACTGAAAGTAGTTTCGTGGTCGGCTAGATTGTTTGCTAAAGGCAGTTGGAGATTTAGGACATTTCTACTGCAGCACAACAAATATTTTCCTCAATACGTGGACTCAGAAATCTGTCATTTAAGGAGAGAAAGGTAATGAGTTCTACTGTGTGTGATTCCAAAGTCTGTATCAGTGATAAACGTGAGCGTCACTGCAGTGTTCTGTTGTTTATCTTTGTTTATAATCAACGGTTTACCAGCTTTTCTTCTTAGCTGGAAGGTACAAACTAAATAATAAGCAGAGTTGTAGACCTTAATGTTTCTGGTTAGACTCTAACAGCTCTTTTACATTTTAGTTGTGTTCTTACAGGTGAAAATTGACTCTCGTACATTTTGTATAACCTCTAAAACAAACTGTGGAACATTTTAGGCAAGGCAACTCCATAGAAACAAGCAGGCGATTAACCCTCCACCAGAAAAGTTATGCATTGCACCTTTAACAGCACAATATGTCACCTTTTCATGTTGCAAAAAAGCACATTTCCGCCATCATAACAGTGTAGAACGCTCTGAAAATCACATTAAACACCAAACAACTGACTATATTTGCAGCTTTACCAATGAAGTTGCTTACGCTGCTGATATTTTCGTGCAATTTACATTTGCTTCTGCGAGTCAAACAGTGCCAGGATATAAGAGAATCACATTGGCAGGCTCCTGTTCCATCCTGGTCATCAATAACAGAATACCATTATTCATTGTCCGGCCCAAATGCCAATAATAAACGCTGTGAAAGCAAACTGCAATAAAGACACTATTGAATTCCCAGACTTTTCTACCCCCCAATTGATTTTTTTCATTTAGAAGTTATGAGATTAGATTCAATAAAACCCATACCTATTTTCTTCCACTGCAACTTTGCTCATTTCTTTGTTTAATCTGTTTTTGGCTCCATTGCTGAGTTGACATTTTCTCACCACTAAAATCCATTTCGAAAGAATTACAATGCGGTTTTGCTAACGTTAATAAATAAAATGATTGCTCTGACCCCTCGGTGTTCTGGACAATACGAGCTGCGTACTGTGGTCGCGCACTTCACATTATTAATGAAGTAATTACAGATTAAGAAACTCAAATTACCCTCCAGTGGCCTTTGTTCTTCTCTTCACTCAATTTTGTTTTACTTTACCTGTATTAAATTACTTCCCACTGAACACTTGAACACTAACTGAAAAAGCCTTTGTTCACGGTTTTCTTATTGGTCTAACAATAAAGTACAATTTGGAAAACACTGAATACGTTTAATTTCAAAAGTCATAAAAAGTTGCATTATTCTATGTGTGTGGTTCTTGTTTAAGCTTTGAAAATTTAAAAGAGTTGAAAAACCTTAGTCTTAGCCCCAGTACATTACTTTTTTTTTTTTTTTTTTTTTAATTTTGGATGTTTAATGCACTGAAAAAAACATAGAAAATCATGCGGCGTTACCATTAGCGGGCTTGCATCTCCACAAACCTGACTCGTACTTGGTCTGGAGGAGCCAGACTTCCTGCTTGTTTCCATGGAGATGCTGTTCCTTTAGCTCTAATATTTCTCAGTATTGCATAAAACGTATCTATCTTGGAAAATGTTCAGACGTATGGTTGTTACTTTCTGTTTCTGTGGAATGATGACGTTCCGTACTGTTGCTTTAAAGGGGATGTACTGTTTTGTGCAAAATCTGCTTTACAATGGCGTGTCCGCATCATTAGTTTACTTTAAGTTGTATTTTGTTTGTTTTATTCATGCGTGTTTGAGTTAATCCTGTGTTGTCCTGCAACTGAGGCTCGAGTGCTTAGAAAAGTCCTGTTTTCACCTACCCCCTATCCCCGCCCACATCCCTGTACTTACTGTGATGATTTGACAGATTAAGACTCCACTAGACACTTTTGAAAAACGGAAAAAGGTAGGAAAAAAAAAAAAAGGAAATCTGATGCTTGTTACAGTGAAATGCTGCTATAAAGAGGTGGGGCTTAACAGTTCTCCAGTTTTGAACAGGAAGTCATTGAGCCTGTTTCTGTTATTGAGCAATTTTAGATTAATGTTGTGGTTTACAATGAAAAAACATTTAAAATGATGTTCTAGTTTTGTTATAGTTCAATACTATACTATACCTGAAAAATGCATTGTGTCTCCTTTAAATGCATGAGCCATTGAAATTGAAATTGAAATTGAAGATTTTGCCAATTTTTTCAGTAAGTGTTCATACTTTCCATTCGGGAGTCTGATGTTTTTGACCTCTGCATCCCAAGATCCCAAGAAAAGCAGGGTCAGCTTTAATACTTTTAACATTTCGGTGGTATGAGGATGGGCATCAGACGTAAAATGTGAATTGATTTAATGGAACGCTATGTAACTGCAAGGCCCGCCAAAGTAAAAATGACATGCTTTCCAAGATATTTTTGAGAAATGAAAGACCAATGCCTTAATTCCAGGCAAAGCAATTCTATTTTCACGAAGACAAGTAGATGTCAGACCCTCCTCCAGAAAAGTCAGAGTGCACCTTTAAGCGAATCACTGCAAATCAAATGGACGAGAGCAGAGCAAGCGTTGAAAGAGACTGAGCCTGAAACATAACATCCAACATATTACTTGGTTTTGACGATAATATCAACTTTGGCACCGCTCTTTGCAAAAACATTCAATAACAAAAACAAATTTCTTTTGGCTGCACTCCTCAGAACAAATAACAGGATGCTTTATCTGGGTCTGTGCCATGCTTTTAAAAAGTGACCTTGGGGGAGGAGATATGAGTATTTTATTTACCATTTAGAAGCTGTACGTCAAAATTATATCTACTGTAGGCAGAACTTTATTCAAAATGGGATAAAAAGAAAAGTTAAAGTGCAGAAATAGCTTTGATTCGCGGTGTGTGAGGAGCTCTGTCTAGAGTTGTGTGCCGCAGCTGACCTATTGACAGATTTTCTCGAACTATTTTGAGAAATATGGACTAATATAAATTAAATATGTATGAACATCTCCAACAAGATTGTTCAGTTGTAAAGTATTTGAAAAGTTATTGCTGGCCCTGATTTTAATCTGGCTTAGGGTAAAAAAAAAAGACTTAACAGTAGGGTAGAAACTAGTTGTATGGATGTTCTTCATTGTAAATTCAGGTAATGCAGCTTCAAATGTTACAATTTAAAAAGTATGTATTTGTTATTAGTCAAAGCCAGATAGCAGATGCTGTAGACTTTTTTGATTTTACGACAAATCAAATCACAAATCATGATAACACAAGTTTTCTTTTTTCCTTTTTTTGCCTTTATTCATACTTGAAGCTTCTGAAGTAGATGTGTGTGATGTTTTTAGCGCCTCTATCAGTAGAATTGTCATGGAGGGCCTGTCCCATGGATCTTTGCTGCAGTTTAGATGTTTCTCACAACCCAAACCCTGACTTTGGATATAGGAACCAGGAGAATCTCATGTTTTGCGGGTTTGAATGTTGGTCTAATCTTTACCGTTCTTCTCTTCCTTCGTGTCCTTCGTTTTGGCTCTTATTTGGAGTGTTGAATGGCCCGGGTTTGCTGCTCTGAGCATGAGCTTTACTGCTGTGGGGACTGACACAGGCAGGAGATGTATCTGGGTCGCTTTGAAAAGAGAAGTTAGTGCAGACATTTACCTGAGCGCAGGGACACTCTTCCTGTATCGCTGCATGCTCCTGTTCTAACTTTTGTTTTCTCACCTCCCAAACAGTAACTTGAGCTTGAGGAGCCGGGATAAACGCAGGTTGTGCCTTCTCCTCATGTGCAAATGTGGGCTGCTTGCCAACAGCCTGTTGAGTCATGGCTGGTGTGGGAGTGAATGCTCCATTATCATCCCTTTTGCCCCGTGAGCTTGGAATTGCCCGGGTCTGCTGCTTTGAGCAGGAGTACTGCGAGCTTGTGCGCTCCGGAGATGAAATACAGCTCTCTAAGGAGCCAGTTCAAGGTTTTGGCTGCTTTGCTTATCCTGCTTTCCTTTTCTTTGCGTTTGCCACCCTTTGTTTGGAATCTCAGTGTGTACATGTTCCTGAGTTATGGGGAGCTCTTCTGCAGCCTGTCTGATGGTGCACTTCAGCTGAAATTTCCATAGTCCAATTGTTCAAACATTTTCTTCCGTAATAGGAGCTGGTATAAACTTCCTCATGAGGAGTAGCGTCCACATTGGGCTTGTCGCAAACCTCAACCCCGCCAGGCCTCTTGGGTTGAATGGTTTCCTCTATTCCTCACAAAGGGGTCCGAAGGGTCAGAATTAGGTCTGTTGGCCCTGACTTGTATCCTTTTGTCTGCATTGATTTTGCTGATTGGTAGTGAGGACAAAATTCTGTTTTCATGTCATCCTAAATGTGTCTCATTGATTTAGAGACTTTTTTTTCCTTTCTGTGCAATTCATTGTCTCTGGTTCTCATTCAGTGTCCTCTAAACCAGTGTTTCCCAACCTTTTCCATCTTGCGTACCCCCTAAGCTTTGTCTCAGACTCAAGAGTACCCCTTAACTTGAGTTTAGGGCAAATGCATGGGTTTATTGTCAAATGTAGTCAATTATTACTGTTATATTTTTTGTTTCATTTATATTTATGGTCCAAGATACTCCAAAATATACTAAATTTACAACAAATTACACCTTTTTCAGTCAGATAAAAGTACATTTCAAACCATTCTAAGTACCCCAAGTACCTCCTGGTAATTCCTCACGTACCCCTTGGGGTCCCCGTACCCCTGGTTGGGAAACACTGCTCTAAACAGCAAGTTACTGAGTTTATTTTAAATTTATATATATATATATATATATATAAATATATATATATATATATACATACACACATAAATGTACATATTTGTTTTATATATATACGCACACACATATATATATATATACATTTATGTAGCTGACTTTCTATCCACAGTGTATTTCGATGATTTAATACCTGTTCTTTGTTACTTCTTTCAGGTCTTATAAAAAGCTTAGACTGCCTGAGCTGGAGATACAGTTTGGCAGTGTGCCTAAACAATCGTGAGGAGGGAGAGAAGAGGAGGAAGAAGAGAGGAAGACAAGTGCCGAGAACGCCAGGGGAGTCCGAATGATCCAAAATGAAAGTCTAAACTACAGGACCAGCGGCTGGCTGAGCTGTGTACCTGCAGGAGTCTGTGTGGGAGGAGGCAGAAACCACAGGTAATCCACGCTCTCTCCCCGGGTGACCCTGCAGGTGTGCACATCCACATGCCATGACATGCTTGTTTTTCACACACGTTCACAAGAATCCACCAAGATCTGCCGAGAAAGTGTAAACATGTGGGCAGCAAGCAGCAGCCCTGAGATGAGGTACTTAACTTTTCATCTACTACATACACCTGTAGGCACACACACCGCTTATACTGCAGAGGTGGGAAGGAGCCGGGTTATTTTACACGGTTTGATTTAGATATTTCTTCTTCTTTTTTTTTCTCCAAAAGACAACAAGGTTTAAAATATGGCAGTTAACTTCAATGTTTGATAAGAGATTAACTTCACCACAGCTTGATTCTCTTGAGGTGAAGTAGTGAAGTGTTTCTCTTTCTTTTGTAATAGTTATCTAAAAAAACAACAACGAAATAATACGTGAAGAAGCGGTGCAAGAAACACAAATGTTCAAATACTTTATTATTGTAAAGCTTTAGTCTCTTGTAACCTTGCTCATAGTGGGAAGAGCAACTAAAGCTTTTACTTAAACAAGATGTTACTGTGTGCGATGTTACAAGATGTTAAACAAACTGTTACTTCAATAAAATATTTCTAAAGTAAAAGTATGCCGAGTAATCATACTCAAGTACTCACCCGGTAGTAGCAGTAGAATAGGCTCTGTGCACAACGGCACCCAGCTAGCCGAGTGTTAGCGTCAGTACTTCCTGTCCAATTCCAGGCCTATTTCTTTGGGGGTTTTGACGAGTTGCATTAAAATAAACTAAAAAAAGATCAGGCAGTGACAGTGAGCTGCAGGTGGCGGTGACTACTTTATTTCTGTTTAGAACGGGAGGTCTGTTGTGACTCAAAATAAGTCTTCGAATAAAGTAAAATAACAAATAAAATAAATTTGGCAGATCTTATAATTTTAATTGGTTGTTTATTTTACATTTTACGTTTTAATAAAAGTTGCACTGAAGTGTTTATGTTGCTTCAGCAATAAATACACTAGTTTCAAATAATTTAGATAATACTGACATATGGTCTTTTTTGATTCACTTTTAACAATCTTTGAAAAGCTCTTTTTGTTTCACTTTTGACTCCTGACACTAGCATTTCTGCTCATTTTAATGACTTGACAGTCTCCTTGTCTCTCTGCTATATTTCACCAGCCTCTATCGATTCTTTCATAAACACATCTTTCACTGTAAATCTTTAACAAAGTCTAGACTAACATTTCAATATGGACTCCTGCACTATCCCCTCTGTTCGTCTTTGCCTTGTCTCTTTCCATATATTCAATCCTTCCCCCTTTGCAAACAATTAGATTCCTGCTTTGTTTTCTTTCAATCTTAGTGGAGATTCTGACACCCTTCCACGCTCATACATTATGGAGATGCTAACGCTTGCTTCTGCTAATTGGAATTGACAGAAACAAAAATAACATAAGGAGGACTGGGGAGTTTCGGAGGCCCCACCCAAAACACTGCGTCTCTCCGTTTCCAACACGCACACAATTAAAGCTTCAATGCGGTGCAGCGCTGGGACATCCTCAAACATCCTCATCAATTATGGAGGAGCTCGGAGTACCATCTATTACAGCCAATCAGCTGGAGAAATCACTGTTTTAGCATCATTACCAGCCCGCGATTAATCTAAGAAACACACGCGTACAGATGCAGCGTGCCTGATGAGTTAAGGAAGGAACTGAGGAAGTAAAAAAAAAAGAAAGAAAGCGGTTTTAAAGCCCAATAATTGTGGCCCAAGAAGCAATGACACAAACAAGCTAATGGTAGTTAATGAGAAATCAGGCCCGCTAGCAATAAGGGGTCGTGGGAATAGAATATGGAATAGTTTTAAAGATGTCAGCATTGATTTGGAGAAAACATTATGATTAGTTTTGACAGTGAACGGTTATTTTGATGTGGATTTCTATTTTCAGTGATCCTTTATGACGGCAAGACAGGGTCAAATTGACTGGAGGTGAAACAAATCAGACAAAACAAATTATTATAGACTACTATTGTGTAATTGTAGAGGATTTTGACATTTTTAGCTTTAGATCATGTTCTATATTACTGAAATGAGCCTGGCTTTAACATGTGACTAAATACTTATCTTAATCCATTCTTTTTGATTTTGGACTATCTTATTTTAGCATGGTATATACTGCACCTTTTACTATTGTTATTGTTATTGATGGTTGTATGTTGCACCTTACCACTGAAGCAAGTTCCAAGTTTGTGAATTTCTTTCACAGACTAATAGTAATAACGTATTTTTGATTCTGATCAAAAGAAGACTAAGTTTGTCTAAGTCCAGCAATGTAACCTTTATTTACCTGGGTAAGTATGGATTTTATTTTTTTGTTTTCTGCTCAGCCTTTGACTGCCTTATGGCGACGCAGTCCGTGGAACCAGACTCAAACCATCCAGTTCAGGGACAATCCAGTAAAAGAATATAACTTTTTACCTCAGATTTTGTGCTTGTGATTCTGCAGAAATATGCGCTGTTTCAGTCTGTGTTTTTCTTCCCTTTTTAAACTTAAGCCACCGCGTTTGTTTTGACACCGATGGACTGTGCGATTCTCCAATTGGTTAATCTGAAAGAATGACTTGTAATGTAAAGGCACTGTATACAACTATCTAGGGGGAAATGTAACCAGTAACCAACAACATTTCCATGGAAACAAACAGGCAGAAGTTTCTCCAGGCTAAAAATGAGTCAATATAAGGGAGATGCAAGCCCGCACCTAGTAATACCATTTTTTACACATTTTAGTGCAATAAAGCCACCCAAAATGACAAAAAAAACAACAACACGCTTTTGTTTTAGTCTATTTTTACCCAAAAGTTGCATTCTGCGCCTTTAAACTTTACCTACCATTTTAACACCTCGGCGATCTCCCTTGAACTCAGCTAAACCCCGGAAAACATAAAATATAAACACCATCCTTGGCACAAAGCACTAGTAAAACACCAGCTGTAGTTTCAAAACTGCACTCCCAATAAGAAATTCAAATAATTCTCCTATTCCCTCATAGGTTTTCCCATCAGACATCCGCTGCTAACAAAAGACAAAGATCAGATACAGAGGAGGGATCGCTCTGGAGGGGTTTAAGATCAAAGGACCACACGGGCTCAGTGATCTGGAGTCAGGCCTGCACAGGTATGGCGCATCACTTACTCTTTCCTATCCCCTTGTCAGCTTGCATTTTGATGTGTCCGTGCTGCGCTTTATTATGCATGCCATATTGAACCAAACCAATGGGTAATCAACGTTAATCAAATATTCATTGGGACACAGTTGGCTGGAGGGCATGCACCGGCCCTGGTGGGAACAACGGGGAGGCGTCAAATCAACAAATCTCTGCTGTGCCCGGAAAGCTGTGGAGAGAATGGACAGTTAGAGAGAACAACAGAAAACTTCTCTGAAGAAATGCTGCTTGAAAAAGGGTGAAAGTTAACGTGCTGAAGTTGGGATGTATGAATGCAAAAGGGTGATGAATTAATGTCATTTCTGAAATGTGTGTGAAGGTGATGTTTTGCTAATTTTGCATGGAGAAAAGAAGCTCAAAACGGTGCGTCTATGTCAGCACGATGTAATCTGTGAAGCTCTTTAAAGTTGTTTTGAGTCCATACAGCAGTTTTGCATAACCTATACAAATACGGAGATTAAAAGTGGGGTTTGTGAGCCACGGAGCCACCCATAAAAGAGTCGCTAGTCGTTGCGTTCTACATCACTCGCAAAGAGCTGGGTCATGGCGACAAGAGATGAGAGACCACCGTGATTAGGCCCACTGAGCTGACGTGCAGAGGCACACAGTCCGGTGGCATGTGCGGTGTGGTGAGCTCAGCGCTGAACAATGGAACTGCGGTGCGTATGCCCTGGATGTGGCATATGTGCAGTCTTTAAACCCATCCTGCCCACAGCGAGCCTTCTATTTCATCTGGTTACTCCACGTCTGTAAGTGAAGTGACAGGGTTATGGCCTTGGTTGACTCAGACCAATGGCCCTTGGACTGGGAGTTTACTAGAATGAAAAACCTTATCGTAAAGAATTGTAGTTTCTTCAATTCTGTGCATTATTAGCACTAAACTGTTGCCTTAATACAAAATAATTTATTAATAAACCAAATAGTAGTCTATGTATCTGTCTTGGACAAATAGATATAGTCGGCATCCAAGGGAATGCCCACTAACAGACCTCCGTGGGGGAAGTAATCCATTCATTTTAATTTAGAACAGCAGCGCCATATCCCACTGTTCAACTACAAAATGAAACAGCAACTTTATTATATACAGTATATTGTGCCAAATACAGGCATAAAGACATGAAGAATAGTGGTTGAACGGCCCAAATTTGCAGGTCTGTCGACAGAAATTTGGAGGCCCCGGGCAAGAAGCCTTACATGGGCCCCCTAATATAAATTAATAGGAAGAGGGTCCAATTCTGGGCCCAAAGACCCTGAGGCCCACGACAGCAGACCTTTTTGTCCCCCGTCTACTCCCCTGTAAATCTGTATAGTTTATGGAAGACTGCTAACGTCAGCTGCAGGCTAAATGCTACCACGATGCTACCGCCACCTGCTGTATTTTAACTAATTTAAAACAATCTGTTTACTTTTCTGAGGAAACACCCGTTCAGCAATGTCTGTTAAGATCCGGCTGTGACTTGATTTTAATTGGTTGTGCTTAAAATAGACATAATTCAACAGGAAATGTATTAGAAGACAGGAAAAGTTGCATTTTGTATAAATGAACGGATATTTTCCCCCTGAGTTTCCACCGTAGCAGACCACGCCCCCCTAATATGACGCACTGCCGACTGTAGCTATAACCATCCGTTTAATTTTCTGAGGAATAGCCTGGTCAGTAATGTTTGTTTAGACTCAGTTGTGACTCGACTTGAATTATTTGTGGTTAAAATACACATTGATCACCAGAAAATGTATTAGCAGAGAGAAAAAGTGGTGTTTCCTATTAAATCAACTGAGTTTTCCCTGTGAGTTTCCCCCACGTCAAACCACGGCCCCTAATATTGACGCATTTCCGTCTCTACTGATCACTATAGCCCTATATGCCGTAGAAAGTTCTGTTATCGTGTTTGAATTTAAAAAGACGCAAAGAAAATTAGACTACAAGATAAAATAATAAAAAGATATTTTTAAAAATCTGGTTTAGGTCACCCCCCAGAAGACGACGTTTATCGAGGGCCATTTTTATCCCTTGTTTTGTCCGTTCTCCGTAAAAATATTGCACTGGTTAAATCAACATCTTCTGGTGTTCATTGCATTCACATGTACAAGCTCTGTCCAATCACATGTATTCTGAGCGTGTGCAATACCTACAGAAACCGGTCTTTAGAATACATCCTTGCGCTTCAAAAGAGCAAACGTGAGCCTCCAGATCCCATTCCTGGCGGTAAAAGTGTGACCAATGACCACGTGTGTTACGAAGCAGGTTGAGCTGATTCCTGTGTGGTGCTGAATCGCGGAGGGTATTGATCTGCGGGACTCACCTTTGTGAAGGCGTCCGCAGAGGCAGGCAGCTATCTGAGCCTCGGTGTTTTATGTGAAAAGCGCTGAAAAATACAGACATGAAGGGCACAACAGGAGAGGTGAAGGTAGCCGGAGAGAAGTGAGTGACAGATCTCATTCTGGTCTTGGTTAGAGTCCTTTGTAATGTTTAGACTGTCAAATTTAAAATGCACGCATCCATTTTGTTTTTAGATGTCATACATAGTTGGCCAGTGGGTTTTATTAGCTAGAACAAGCGTGCTAAGTATGCTACGTTTTAATTGTAGAGCGCCTTTCGCAGAGCAGAACTCACAAGGAGCTTCACAAATTAAAACCACATAAATTAAACTCAGATAATGACAATGATGATAATGAAATACGAAACAACTATAATGATAATAAATACAATGTAGATTTATAAAAAGCTTTTCTTTAGACTTTTTTTTTTTTTAAAGAATCAATGGACTCCTCAAGGCGCTGTATTTGATTTTTGCTGTCTGAACATGAAAAACAGAACTAGTTAATTTAAAATTATTTGCAGCGGTCCAAAGATGTTCCTCTCTTTCCTATGTATACCTATTGTAAACGCTTTTCACAACTTTCAGAGCTGAGATGAGTTGAGCTCCACGTACAGTTTGGTTTAAAGGACAAATGTTCTGCTACAGTGACTTTTGGAACTTTTAACCATGTTCGGTCATCAAAAACATACTTGGAATTGCATTTAGCCGCGTACATTTGAGGAATGTTGGTTTGAAAATCAACTCTTCTCCGACCATCAAAAACACTTCCTGTTGAACTCCCTCGATCAGTGATGTTTTTTCCAATGATACGAGAATCTTCTGCTGATTTAAGTCCTGGACAGACCGATTCTGAGCATTTCTGTTGTCTAAACACGATAACTGCTACTGTTAGGCTAATCATCGCATCTCTTCAAGTAGTAGTTAGTAACATAACCAACTTGTGTATAGCGGTCATGCATACACTCAGTAAGTGTCAGGGCACACAGCAGAGAAACTTGTTTATTTAGTGCATAATAAAAAATTTTTTTTGTTTCAAAATATGAGACGGCAAATTTACTCAAGGTAGTCAAGATCATGCATAACAATAATATGAAAAATGTGTAATATTTTTCCTTTAATACTCAATTATTGACCCATAATCCAAACCCTAAAGCTAACTTTACCCAATTACCTAACCATGTAGCTATCGTAAATTAAGCAGTTATCCATGTTTTTCCATTCCCTACAGCATCTGCAGCTGAACTCTCCTGGAGGCCAGAGCGGAGTTTTGCCGTCACAGTAAGGGTAACAACAACTAGCACGTCAACGGCGCTCTGAAACCTGCTTTTACAAAATATCTCTACTGAAGCAAAACAAAATCGGGTACAGTCTCTATGAAGCGCAAGGAAGAAAATTCTATAATCTATGTCCAACTGACAAAAGCCCGGTCAACTCTGCCGTTACTCTAAAAGGTCCCGATTGCCGACTGAGAGGATCATCTTGGGACATGCCACCTGAAAAGTTCACTCAAATATCCCGGTGCTTGGACATAATGCACCGATATTTAATGGGTCCGCGACATGGAGGATCAATCTTGATTTATGTTCTGAAATTTGTCCAATCCATCTCAGCAGAACACCTACCAACATTTTCCTGTCTAGTTTGAATTAACATTTCTGCTCACTTTTCCCTAGATTTACCCTTGCAGTTAAAGCCCCCTCCATATATCAGGGGTACAGTAGTGACTCTTGACATACTGCGACTGTCCAACACCCACATCAAGCCTTGGCCCCCCTGATTTACATTTCCACAAAGGGTAAGCCTTATATTAATGGAGCCGTCTGTTTGAGCGCCTATAAATAGCTCGGTGTATGAAGTGGTGCCGCTGCTGCCCGCCTTTTTTACGCTGATCCACACATTCTGGCCCCCCTAATCTCAATTCTATTAATGTCTCTGATGATATTTACGACACACGCAGCCTTTTAGCCTGACACGGCCGTAAAGTATATGTTCAAACCAGCCAAGCTTTATCTAATTAAAAGCCTCTGCAATTGCAATTCAGCTGGGATAGTCTTTAAAAGCTCCATCGGTTCTTGCCCCCCTCCCTGGACGGGTAAAGGCAGTGCGGCAGAGCTAATAAAGCAGGAGTTAAACATTCCAGTTAAACATACCGGCAGAGATGAGCAGTGGATCATTTCCATATTTCTCCATTATTGGTATTCGCTGTTGCCAGATGGAGGCGGTCACCTCACTGATAACCCGTGTTTGCTCGGGCGCTAACCTCCATGCGCAGTGATTGAAAGCATTTCCCAGGCCAAAATTACGCCGCATATAACAGCACCAGGTGGATGTTTTTATCATTAGGTGTAAAACTGAATACATTAAAGCAAAATGACATTTAAAATCTTCTGGCTGGAAATATAAACAGCAACAATGGGCACATATTGAACAATCACTAAACACTTTTTAATTGTAGCTAAACAATGCATGCATGCTACTTCCGTTTTAAACCAAAAACATACCTTACACTGGAAGTCATGATGATATCAGTAGAAAATATAGTTCTTCTTGTTATAAATATTAACTTGACTGTCTGGGTAAAGTGTAAAGTAAAGCACCATTGTGACAAGTCTAATGAACATGTGTGTACGGTGGCCCCATAGACTGTTAGGGTCATCATGCTGTTTAGCGCCAGCCAGTTGAACCCAAGGCTAGCAGTTTTAGCAGCTAACGTGGAGCTGAATACCACATTTGGAAATTTATTTGTGCATTTCATAGCAACTACAGAGCCAATCAAGAGCGATGTTGTGGAAGGTACACGCCCCTTCCATGTGCTTTGCAACAAGCCGTAGTAATTGTAGTTCACAAAGACACCAGCATCATAGAGGTTTTAAAACAAACATCTTAAAGAAGACCCTGCGACGAGTTGGCCACTGCCCAGGGTGTACCCCGCCTAAGGCCCAAAGTCACTGGGATAGGCTCCAGTCACCTGCGACCCCTAACGGGAATAAGCGGTAGAAAATGAATGAATGAATAAAGAAGACCTAATGTGCTTTTGTCTACTTTACACCCATGGATCATTATGTTATATTTTGGACATTATAAATCGCAATATTGATCTAAAACAACTTAATTAAAAAACAAGTGCTCTTACTTCCATGTTGAAACCCGTTGCGCTGGTTTGCACCGTTTACGTTACGAGCTTTAGTTCATAGCGAGCAGAGGAATTTTTTCCATTTGTACCAAAATGGCTTCAAGACGCTGCCAAATCATGCGTGTGCCATTGTTTAAGAAAAAAAAAATTGCTGGACGAAGTAAGAAAAAAACAATGGTCATGACACAGGGATCGGTGAAGACCTGGACTGAAGAAGCAATGGCGTTTTACTCAAATATGCACAAACTACTCTAAACACAACTTTGCATAGTTTAATGACAAGGGGGGACAATTATATTACTGGTAAAAGCTCCTAAAAGTAAATTTTGCATAATAGGTCTCCTTTAAGTCCAGAATGACGAGCCTCACAGCTGCAGTTACAGAGAAAGAAGCGCAGGTGTTTGAATAGAAAGTGAATGCCAGCCAGACTCGTAGGAGCTAATTTGCGCTCATATTCGCTTCCTATTTGGATCGCGGCGTCTTGTGGGTTTTGTCCTCTTACGGTATATATAAAGTCTATGGGTGGCCCACGCTCCACATTATTTTCACTTTTCCCTTTGCAAATCTGCGTATCGTTTTGCTTGTGTATTTGTTTTTCCTTGATATTTGCCCTCTGTCATGCCAATAAATAAGCTCTACACGGACTAAAAAGCCGATTTTAAAGTGCCCACCAAATCAGTGCGTTGTTGACTTGTCGTCGCTCGTGTTCATTAAACATTTTACACAAATCAACCTACTTTATGTCACATTTTAGCGGCGAGACTTTTCGCTCGTCTGTCATTAGCTTTAACGGAGTTCTCGTCAAACAGAAGTGCGTTTACAACAAAAGTGCGTATCTGTGGCAAAAAGCGGCAAAAGTGGGCGGGGCGGAATAAGGTGAATAGTACCTAAAGTTCCACTACTGCATTACTTCTAGGTACATTTATAACAAGAGTGTGGGAGCTGTGGATGTTAGTGTCAGAGCTAATATTTCAGAGTTTACTGTATCATAATGACAATTTTCCTGAGCGCTGCGTCGTTTTTGAAAAGTCAAGACACTTCCTTTGTACTTTAGACTTATCTTGCACTTTTTGAACAACCCAAGTATGTTTCTTGTATAAAACGAAATTGCAAGTTTTGCGAACAGAAAGTGAGTCTAGGCATAGCTGACAGTTGTATGCAGGTCGTGTATATGAGGCCGGGTGTGTGGGGGGCGACACCTTTGGAAAACGGCAAGAGGAAGAAGAGGAGCAACGAGCGAAGAGCAACACAACGGTCATTTTAATTTAGCGATCAACTCCGGAGCAGGGATGAGAGGGAACCCGAGCTGACCTCACAGTACAGATGTCCAGGATGCTGTCTCTTGCTATAGTCCCTGAAAAGGAAAGAGAGAGAACAGCCATAATGCAAAAAATAGATAAAAACATATAACAGATACTGCCAGTCCCTTCTACATTCTGTTTGAATGCAGAAGCTTCTGGAATTAGAACATAAAGGGCGTCAAACCTCCTCTTGGGACGGTCCAACCACAGCCGATAAGTTGTAGTTGTATATATTAAATGCGGAAGACTTCTACGGTAGAATATTCTCGTAATCATTCAGTAAAAATATGTAACTTAAAGGGCCTGTACCTAATTTTTGCATGTAATAAAATAAATTCTGTTTTGCCCCAGAACAGATCAATTGTAAAAGCATCTATTCGGGTGTCTTGACCAATATATAATGAGGAAAGGCAGGTTTTATTTAAAAAGCTTTCAGAATTGGAGATCGCTACATTTTCGGTCAAGCCAATGTTTTCGTCGAGGGATAATTCAAGAGCGATCGATAAAGCAGCGAGTCATTTAATACTATTTAGAGGGGGCAGCATTATGTAATCCCAGCGTACAGCCTGCCGGAAGTCATTCGAAGAAGAAGTAGAAGAGATGTACATCGATTTTCCCAATCTTCATCTGTCAAAACATAGTCACCTTCTCTTTTCCATTTCTTTTCAATCGATTCCCATTTTCAAATACAAACATCTGGAAAAAGTTATGAGTTCAAATAAAACCAGTTATTATGTTAAAAGTAAAGCTAGAATAGTTTGTAGCTAAGACATTTCACTGCATGCGCTTCAACTTTCCTCAACTCGTACGAAAACAAACAACACGCTCGCCATCTCGAAAGGAATCCTACCGGCCGACGTGACCTCTACATTCCGCGCTTCCTCCATCGCTTTTCCGTTACGCGGGACCTTGACTTCCTTGTTAAAGACAGTGGCCAGCTCCCCAGAGTGACCGCCCGGCCCGCGCAAAAAAAACAAAAAACAACCCAACCCTAACCCATCTGTCAGCAGTTTGCCCCCGAGCTCGCTCTCCCAACCAGGCGCACCATCTCAAGGACGCCCATATGGATCGGACGGCATTGATTCGAATTGGCTAGCTCCGGCATAATTTGTAGCCTTATTCCGAGCGCATTATTTATTTATCCTGATCTCATCTGGAATGCCAGTCCATCCACGGTAACCTTCATCTCCCAATTGTTTAGTCTAAATGAGGTTATCAGCTCGACAGGGTACAGAAGCTGCACGCGGGAGAGGGACCGGAGTCTCGCCTTGTTAAAGATGCATCAAGTTTGCTTTAAAGTGGCAGGGGTTGTCCTCCAAAACTTCAGCTGCCGTCCTTGGCTGCTGTTTGGATGCCCTTAAGTTAAAGCACATATTTCAAACCAGTGGTGCAAAATATCTGGTGTGCGCGGGCCGAGGAGGACAACAAATTGCTGGGCTTGTCAGTGGGGGTTTTCATAAAATTCAAAATATCTATGGATTGATGTTCGCAAAATGGTGTCTAGAGGTAGGCAATTTACTATGAAGTTTATACAAGTCCAATTACACTTTTCAGTGTTCGAAAAACATTTTTTTTGATAGGATTACAATGTATTAGACTGATTTTTTAATAGCTTTTGAACACGTGTCAGATGTGTCCATGCATATTTGAATAATCCTCTCAAAATGAAGTTGAATGATGTCGTTTTAAAACATTTCACCTCATTCAAAGCTTCTTCAGTAATGATTGGACAAATGTTTTCTTTGTCCAGTTGACAGAATTCAATTTTGGTTAGCGATGGAACCTACTTTGACAACTGAGGGTCTACACAGAAAATAATTCTTCGCTTCACAGTTTACTTCTTTAAGCGTACTTCCACCTGATGATGTCATCTGGTGGTAATGCCCAGACTGCCCACCAGACTCCACTGATCTAGAGGACCTTTAATTTTCCATCTCATGTGACTTAGTTTGGTTGGATAAAACCTGCTGTAAATATTCATCATGATTAGTTAAATTGCAGTTTAAGAAAAAAGATGTATTGTAAAGTAGACCGAGTTCTAAAACATTCCATCAAAAATGGCAACTTACATACAATTGACACTGTTTCTTTTTGACAGTTTAAATAATCATTTAACATATTAAAGGTGTCTAAGGGATTATTAATTGTCAAATCATAACTTTTGTGCACTTTATGTGGCTTTTGGCCCTTGTTTACTGAACGGTTGCTAGGTTGCAGTTGTGGGAAAACGTCTAACTATGTCATATTTGCTGCTCATGTCTGAACAGGGAACATTAGAAACATTACCAAAAGTGTCAAAATGAGGAAAAATAAGCAACATGTTTTGCAAAATCTTAAATATAATCATGCTCACAACATTTGAGTGAAAAAACAATAATGTGTAGTCTAACCTGTCAGATGCACCCAGAGGTGGATTCCTTGTGCCCCCTGCTGGCGACAGTGAACTTTCTGTACCTTGTTTTTAAAAATTTAATAAAAAAATAAAAAATAAAAAAAGTGTTTTGTTGTTGTTTTTTTCATTGTGAAAGATGATGAATATTGCATTTTAACGCTGGCTTATTTTATCTGATAGCAGCAACACATCTCAAAAGTAACAACAGGGGCGGACTTACCATTAGGCAACAGGCCACAATTGCCTTGGGCCCTCAACCTGAAGGGGCCCCCAATCAGATGACCAGCTCATCATAGACACAAGGTAACAGTTGCTTTTCTCACAGTAAAGTAGTGCAGTGTACTTTTAAACAAGAAAAAGACCAATAAAACAGTTTGGAATTTGTCAAATGTGTTGAAATCAAACTAAATAGTAAATAAAATATGACATTATCAAAATTCAAATAAACATAATGTATTTAAATCAGCTGAATATGTCTTAAAATGCACCAAAAAACAGAAAATATGGTCTGATTTCTTAAATATTTTTCTGGGGAACGACCCCCAAACCCCCATTTTTAAAACTGTTTAAACATACAAGCTTTAAAATAGTAAAAAACAACAACAACAACAACAAAAGCTTCCTTCAAGTACAATTCAAGAGACACGGCAGAAAATTTATAGAAAATAGGAGGGGCCTAGACTTAATTTTGCCTTGGGCCCCCAAATTCCTAGGTCCGCCACTGAGTAACAATAATGTGCACATACATGTTTCAGAGAGAGATTCAGTGATGTTTAATTGTCGGTGATATGGTTGAGGTTTTTGAATCGAGCCAATACATGAGGAGGTAGACTCGGAAGGAAGATTCTTTTTTTTGTATTAAATGGTTTCAAAACACTAAATAAAATAAAATCGGAAATTGAGATTGATCAATATGAAGAAAAATATAGTCATTTTTCCTTCTTCCCTATGATAAACCCAACTAAAACATAATATGAGGTACAAACAGAAAACAGCAGTTAATATTATGACTGTGAAATGTAATTCCATTTTAGCGTTCACACTCAGCGCGTAAATGTCACAGTGGCAGCTAGCTCTTAAAATTTAATGTGTTTTTGGTTTTAATTATTCAAAATCCACTGCCTCGACTGCTCGGCGGCAAAAGAATGATCTAAAATTTTAACTCCATCTTTTATAACCTATTCTGATTAACCTGAATGCCACCAGATTTCTTCAACATTGTGTCTGTTTTAACCCTTTGAACCGCAATCTTCCGTTCCAGCATTTTTCAAAACATGTCTGAAAGCACAATTAGCCAAATGAACAATGCAATCTGATCATTTCTGTTATATATGGGAATTATTATAAAAGATCTAATCTCTTGGTTCTTTCGGCGATAAGGTGGTGACTCTATCATAATACATATCGCATACAAAGCCCCTCTTTCCTGATGGCGAGATAATGGCCCTCGTTGGCTGGCGAGATTTCTGATTAGCCGAACAACAATGACTGCTAATTACCACCTGAAAGACAAGCGCAGATGATAGGAGTTTCTTTGAGCCCCGGGGTGCACGCTGTGTTTAGGTGCAACAGGATGTAAAAGTGACGAGGGAAGACAGAAGGGGAGAAGAGCCGGTCAGATTACACAGACCGGGCAATGACGGTGACGGTAATGAAGATGTTTAAAGGTCCCATATTCTGCTATTTTGCCCTTTACACAGTCTATTCTAAGGGCTTTGTTGATAAATTTTTGCGTTGTGCAATAATCATAACACAACAGTTTCCAAAAAACACCCATTTCTTGGACTGGCCCCCCTCCTTGCAAAAGCAAACGGCTCACTCTGAGATCTGACCCCCCAGAACAGAGAGCAGGCTGCCTCCCCCGCCCAACTCACGCCCCCCCCGCCCAACCCGCGACGAAGCCTAGAGCGGAGATAGTGCGCATGCGCCGTGTGCTCCGGTAAACAGCGATACACAAACACGGGAATAAACCTTTTATCCGTCCTGACGGTGCGGCGTGCAGAGTCCTACGTCCTGGATCTGACCTGGAGATTGACGTGCTCCAGTGCCGCGACGACGGACGTTGCCGCTTGGTAAATAACAAGCTAACTCTTCTATCTCTCGTGATCCATCGTAATTACTGTGTAGCATTAGCGTTAGCTGTTTTTATTCTGCGGCTGCGCGCTTCCCGGAGGCGTGGCTTAAACACCGCGTCATCCATGGGATGAGCCCCCGTCTGCCTGCTCAGCCGAGGGGGACGGAAAAGACAGTTCTCTAGCGAAAACATGCGGAAATCAATCAAAAAACCACTTTGGGCACAACATACGAGGCCCAAATAGCACTGTAGGAAGGTTAAAACCTCTGAAAAGTCGATTTTGCATGTTATGGGACCTTTAAGCAGACGGATGGACCGGTGCGTTTCTCTCTTAGTTGTTGTTGGATGATTGGTCAATGCAACAAAAGAAAGTTAGCGTTCTGTGTGATGTTTTTTCTTTGGTTCTTCTGTTTCAAAGTATGGCTTGTGACATATTTATTCGGTTGTGTGTATGATGGGTTTTTATTATTTTCAAATGACTTTCATTGGTAGGAGAATATGTGTTGCAAATATAAAAATTCACAGATCAAAGCAAAACTTTTCTTCCTTTTAAAATAGAACAAAAAAACAAAACTTTGCGCTGATCGGTCGAAACGCCGCAGCAGAAGAAGCCGATAAATCAAAATTGTGTTCAAACCACAAAGTAGTAGATCCGCCGGTGCCGCCATGTTTGTTTTGGTTTGGCTTCTGGCTTTAGGGTGCCATAAACAAACTCATTTATGAGTGTGTGAAAAGGTTTTTCTGGATAAAAATACTCCTAGGAAGGATTTCCTAAAACTCTCAAAATAGTCTGACAAGTTATATCATGACTAATTTTATTTTAAAATTAATTTAGTGATATCTGAAAATCAAAATGGGATCCCAGTCGAGTGAAGACCATCCTGCAAAGGATTTTTGTGAAGAAAATGTAATTTGTATGAATAAAACTGATAATAACAAAATAATAATAATAAAACTAAATTGGAAAGCAAAGAGATTTAATGGAAAGATGAGTGACAGCAGTCTGATGGCATCGAGAAACAGAATAAATGATGCTAAATGATGCTGTGTCCAAAAAAACAGTGCAAATAAAACAAAACTGAACTAAAAAGGCATTTTGAATGTTTAGAAATGTGGGAAAAAGCTGCTGCAGAAAGGAAGGAAAAGGAACGTTAAAATAGAGAACGAAATCTGAAAAATTTAGACAAGGTTAACGGACCATTTCAAGACACACAACTTGATTAATCTGCACTCTTCTCTTTTAAAATATTTTATGATGATTTTGTACGTCTTAATCTGTTGTAATTTCAATGTATTTTTATTTCGTTATGTAAAACACTTTGACTTGCCTTGTGTGTGAACTGTGCTCTACAAATAAACCAGCAGAAGGATCCATTCTCTACTTAATTTTCAGCAACAAGAAAAGCCGAGACATATTTGATGATTATTCAGTCCTTTATTTGATGCAAAGTTCCTCACACAAACAGCTGCATGTTATGTTTTATGTCTTTGGGAGATGGAGAGAGCAGGTAGTGTGCAAAGTCTGGTCTATGCAGGACGACTACAGCACTAACTTGTAAGTATGCGTTTATTCAACTATATAGTTCCCAAAATCATACTTTTTTTGCATTTGACATTTAGGGAAATAGACTGCGCCAATAAACAAGTTTACCAGCACAGAAAAGAAAAATATGGAAGCTTTACGGTTATCAACGAGCTGATTATGTTAGAGGACATTTATCGCGACGAAAATATGATAAGGCTCAAAAAATAAGCAACGCAAACAAAGTCATCCATAGAAATATTGTCTCATGAATGCCCAAATATGCCCATTTCATCATTAGAATATCAGGACATGAAACAAAGGGCGAGCGGCGGCTGGATGAGGCGTAATGAAAATAAAATGTTAATATGAATTTTTCATGGAGGAACCTGTGCGACAATTGTCTACGTGTGCATTTCCTCAGACCGCAATACATTATTCACGAAGCGGCCGACTGCAAGTTTATTCTCACATTTCGCAAGAGGAGAACAAATAATTTGATGATTTCATGAATAGAATAGTGATATAATTTTATTTAAATATGTTGTATTTGGAGGTGACCGGGTTTCTATACGTTCAGAAGATGTTTATTTACCGAGGGAGGATAATAAATCAAGCCCAGACAAAGCAAGAACAAAAGAAAAAGAGAAATAAGAAGAAGCGCAACAATGTGCTGCAGTGGGAAGGGGCTTACAAACAGAAAAGTGTCCTATCATTAGACTAAATCTCCCTGCTAAACCGGTCAGTCACTTTCCCACTAAAATGTGTTGTTTGTGATGTTTCCAGACCGAAGTTTCCACAATAAAAAAAAAAAAAACACAGATTTGGGAGCGAAAATGACACTGTAAAAGCATTATCAAACACTATATGTGAATCTATCCAAATATAAATGACATAGAATTCAGTGCAAAGCCAGTATGTTAAAGGAGCACTATGTAACTTTATGTCAGTGAGTTGCCTGGAAGGTTCCACAGTGTGACATTAAACATATCTCATGCATTTTTTGGTAACGCTTTAGATTAAGGTAGTAAACTATTTATAATGCATCAATAAGCACTTGTTATGTGTTTATAAGCACTTATAAGGCACTTACAAGCATTTATTAGCGTGATCATTGAAAATAATGTAATATGCAGCTCATTGATGTGGTTTATTAACTCAAACATGTACTGGCTGATGGATTCTAAACATGTATAAGTTATAAGTGCATATACAAACTATTAGTGCTTATTAACATCTTATAAAGAGTTAACTAAGGAACCTTAATCTAAAGCGTTACTCTTTTTTTTCATTCTTAAGTGGGAGATATTATACAAAATCGACTATAATGAGTTTAACCTTGTTACAGCAGCGTTTCTTCATCATTAGTTTACTCCGAGTTGTATTTTGATTGATTCGTGTATGTTTGAGTAATATTGTCCTGCAACTGTGCTCAGAAAAGTCCTGTTTGTCACCTTCCCCTTATCCCCGCCCACATCCTTGTATTTAGTTGTGATTAATGTAAAAATGAAAACTCCGTGACACATGTAGAGTACTAAAATGTCACTTTTCAAAAATAAAAACGTGTAAAAGACAATCTGCTGCTTTTTACGGGGAATTGTCGCTATGAAGAGGCGGGGCTTATCCGTTCTGCAGTTTTGAACAGGAAGTTAAAGGACCTGTTTCTGTTATCGTGCCGTTTTAGATGCGATGTACAATGAACGTAATGTAAAATGATGATCTACTTCAGTGGCGGCTGGTGGTATGTTTTTTTTAGTGGTGCGCAATTATAAAACATCAATTAAAAAATATATATAAATAAATAAAAGAGAGAAAACATAAGTTAGCTGGTTGAGATTTAAACCTAGGTCTCGAGACAAGATAGACACCCAACCTATTGAGCTATGCTTTCACATGTGTTTCACAGTGTTATTTCTTTCCTGCTCAATCCAGATCCTACACAAACAAGTCTTACATTGTTAAATTATTCCTTTGTTTTACATTTATACACACAAAGGTGAAGATTAGATTTAAAGCGGAAATAGTCAGAGACAGAAGTAAAAACGCCCTAATGCGGAGTATGTGACTAAAGGCGGGTCAGAGCTGCATCTGGATCACAACAGCTCAGAAATATGACAGAAATACATGAATCCAAATTCCTGTCTGAGCACGAGGGGGGACTTTACGGCTGTGATGTAAAATAATGGAGAGAAACTTTCGAGTGACGTAAAATTTGGTCAAAACGTCGGGCTCTCACATACACACCCATTCTGTGTGCGGGGATCCAGTGCACGCAACGGCAAATAAAGTCATTTTTACGCAATATTTGAAACATATAGCTAAAAATAAAACATAAATTGAAGTATTTTATTTAATCTGGGTCAAGTCAGGGGGTGTAGCGCACTCTATTGACCGGCCACCACTGATCTACTTACATTACTGTTCAATACTAAAGACCTGAAAAAAGCATAGCACGTCTCCTTTAACATGAGTAGGGTCAGATATTACCTGTAACTTAGTGACCTAGTGGAGTCTCCTGCTTGCGTCCATGGAATTAGATTGGAGTGATAGAAGTTTAATGATATACTACATGAAAAACAGAAATGTTACATAGTGCTCCTTTAACTTAGTAAGACCTGGGTAGGTTTAATAAGTATATGGAAACTGAAATGTTGAATGAACAGTACGTTTTCAATGCAGTATCTTTGACATTTTAAGCTCTAAGGTAGTACCAAGTAAAAAAACAAAAAAGAAAATCATACATATTGTAATAAAAAATATATATCTTATCTAATGTATTTACATAAAATACACTGTACACATTGACATTTCTTTGCACTTCAGAAAGTACATGTCCGACTAAAATAAGCGCTTTTATTTCCGGAAAGGGCTGAGCTGTGCAGAGACAACTCACTATTTCTGTAACAATGTCTGGGCTCTTTCTATATCAGGTGCTTTTGTAGTGCTTTGGTAAGCGCCGTGTCCAGCTGAGGTCTGCGTGACCTCGGGCATCTCCTGCACCTGTTTCCCACACTCTCCTCGCCCTCCCGGATTTCATAACAGCCCTGTCCCGAGGCTAAGATGCGCCCGCTCCCGTCTCCTCGTCCACATCAACCTTTAATGTGAACGTGTTCCAGGTCAAAATGGCCGCCCTCGCCTCCCTCCATCACTCACTGTTCTTCGCACTGCGCCCGCTCTTACTCAGCACGGTGTTGAGTTCATTGAGGAGATTGGCCGGCATTTTTGTATCGCCGCCTAAAGAGGGCTTTTTACCGGTGTTTTTGTACCCGCTTTGGGACAGAAGTGTGACCGGTGAGCTGGAGGAGGAGGTTTGGCCCGTGTCCACCGAGGTCCTTCGATGCTGGATGTCCGGTGCTTTGAACATGTCCACGTGCCTTAAGCAGTTGGCGATGGTGTTGGTCTTGTGCTGAATGCTGGCAACCTTACCGGACTTGGAGAAGCTGCTCTCGCCAACACAAATCGTCTTGTCTGTCAGCTGTGGGCAAAAACGGCAGATAAAGATAAATTGCGCTACATTTTCAGCTGCTGGTGCGCACCTCAGAGGCCGAGCCCCCGACATTATTCATGTCAGTGGGAGAATTCCTTGAGTAATAAAACATTTGCATATGCAGTTACATACTTTTAATGAAAGGGTAAGCCTGAGATGGCAGACATATCAATAGTAATCATGTTTTTCACAGTCCGTTTCATTATGAGTTCCACAATTCAAAATGTCTAGTCATATAAAAGCAGAAAGTGACCTGTTTACTGGAGTTGTTGTTGAGCAGTGTAGTCCCCGGTCCCACAGTGGAAGCCTTCATTGTGGATACATTTGAAGTAGTGCTCTTCAAACATATATCAGAGCCAAACTGAAACACATTTTCAATAATATAAATCAGAAGAACAAATAGAATAGTCAGTAAAGATAAAGGAGTATACTTGCACGGTTTAATATGAAATGATATACACAGTACATGGGTATAAAGCTAGGTGACTTTGAAGCTGTGTCTGATGTTTTATCATTTTTCCACACATTTCATTAGTTAACAAATAAAATAAAATCATGCTAACATGTATAGCCTCAGCTAACCGTCGCGGGGACATCAGACTTTAAATTAAAAAAACATGCTCCTTTATCTCAAGATTCAACTTAGTCAGAAGCTGCACACGTTTTAAAAAAAATTATTGTTGCATTTTAAAGATATAGATTTATTTGCGTAGGAAACTAATGTGTGAAATGGGTAGAAGCGCAGGGGGAGACATTCGGCAAATTGTCAAGACTCGAACCGAGACACAAATTTCTACATCGAAGCAGTTTTTCGTGTGGGTGCAACGGCCAAACTCCTAGGCCATTCTGCTGCGTTGCCTCGTGAAAGCATCTATTTATTTGTTGTATTTCCCTCTCAAAATGTACTTTCCTTAGAGCTGTACAATTTGGGAAAGCATTTTCTGACCAGTACTGCGATTAGATTTGTGATTTATGTTTTTGTAATGGGATCCTGTTCAACATTTTAACACGCGTCACGTTTTTGGTCACTTGTAGTTATGTTTGTGCCAGTTTTGGTCGCGTTTGTGTCATTCGCAGTCACGTATTTGATGCTTTTAGACACGTTTTTGTCACTTTTTGGTCACGTTTTCGACGCTTTTAGAGACGTTTGTTGCGTTTTTGTCAGTTGTTTCAGAGCATGCTTTAACAAATCTAAGTTTTATTCAGAATAAAGCAGTATATTTTGTTGATTTTAGTCGAGGAAATGACTGCGCTTCAAAAATTGCAGGGTATGCCATTTGCTAATTGCATCCATTCAAACAAGCAATTTCGATTTGATTTCAATTATTCGTGCAGCCGTAACATTCTCCATTCCAGTCCAGACTTTAAAAACACGAGTCGCAGATATTTTGAGGTATTAGAACTGACGCATGCCATAATACCGACAGCGGGCATGAGTCAAACTTCTCTCCAAACTTCAGCCCTTCTTAAAAAGTGTAATTTGATGTCCCTGCACTCTTTCTATCTGACAGCTTCCCCTTCATCACGCCGCAATCCGCAGACTCGTGGTTATGTCCGTCTTTTTAACAAATCCCCGTTTTATCACCGCTGCACCTGTCCTTGGACCTTTCTCTGGCCCCCTCTGATCTGTCCACTCGCCGGTCCCATCGCGCCTCGTCTTCGAAACGAGTCCCACAGTTTCCATAGCAACTGTCGGCCGGCTAACAGGTAAGAGAAAAGGCATCGGGAACTACTAGTCCGGCGTGTCTATTTTCTCATCTTCACTTTCCTCTGCCCTTCCGGTAAAGTCCTCTCCACAAAGTCCTTGCTGACAATCCTAATATTTAGAGGATTTTGGCGGAGAAGGGGCCTAATATTTTTAGCCGGCTATAGTCCGCTATAGGCTTATTTTGTGGAGCTAAAAGCCTCTCTGAGCTCAAGGTAAAGTCGCTGAGAGTGCCGTAATAAACACCTTGAAACACTCGGAACAACAGACGAACAATTGGCTTTTCATTTCAGAGTGGTCGTGTAGACAGTGTTGCCCTTTTTGCTCGCGAACCCAAACAAAAGCATTGAGAGTTTTTTTTTTTTTTCCCCTCTTTTTACAGTAAGCACCCGTGATAAACAAAGCCGGCCGTGGGTCCCAGAAAGACTAATGGGACGTGCTTGGCATTTCAGACACAGCTGGACCGAGGAGGAAAGAACATTTAGTAACGTCCGAAGTTTGACTCCTGACTCTTGCCTTCAGAATGCATTCCTTTGAGCGATGTGGTTTGAAGCGTTTTGGCATTATATTTGCAAATCACTTCGCTGCTCTCACATCAGACTTAAATGGTCACATTTATATAGCGCTTTTCTACCTTTTTTAAGGCACTCAAAGCGCTTTACATCAAGGAACCAGTCACCCATCCACTCACACATTCACACACCAGTGTACGCAGACACTGGGGGCGAGGTGGGTTAAGTGTCCTGCCCAAGGACACAACGGCATTATTCATCTGAAGGAGCTGAGACTCCTTCATGCTATTGGAGGAGACTCCTTCATGCTATTGGATTCATGCTATAGGAGACTTCATGCTATTAGATTCAATGGTGGAAAGTGCAAAAGTAAAAGTTCTATACTTAACCCCTCGCCATGAAGGCCTATTTTTCACAAAATGCCTGACTAAAATGAGCCCCGTTTTAAACTGTTAAACCTTCTTGAACCCTTCGGAGCACAAATAATTGCTTGGACTCTTTGTGAAGCTGAGACTCTCGTGGACATGTTCTGCTCAGAGGAAGATCAGATGTGGACTTATTGACACTGGATTGGGCATTTGTTGGGTTTTGACAATTCCTATTTCAAAACATAAGCTAATTTGACTAAAAATGAGTGAGAGGGACTTATGGGAAAAATCCATATAAAAGGGTTAAAAGGGTATTTTGTTAATTTCTTGCGTTTGAGTACAAACTGATTCATCTCAGAATGGTTTCTGTATTTAGTCTGTATATAGTCTTAGTCTATCTATCTTAGTATATTTTATTCTTAATTTTATGCATGCCTCTTTTATATATTTTATTATATTTTATTCATTGTTTTATTTTGCACCTCACACCAAAGCAAGTTCCTATGTTTGTGAATTTTTGATCACTGACAATGATTCTGATTCTGGAAAAAAAAAAAAAAAAAAAGGTTGATTTGACTGAAAACAAGAAGGTTACAGGTTTAACAATAAAGAAAAAGTCTGACGTCTCACTGGTGAGACGACGAGGTAGGTATTTAGGTATCTGTACTTAACTTACTTTACTTATTGCATTTTACAGTGGCTACTTTTTACTTTCACCTTACATTTGAATGCAGGTATCTGGACGTTCTCCTGCGCCACTTTTTTGTTTGTACTTTCCAATTGAGGGATTCATTTTCACCAACTTTGCGGGTACATCCTGCATTTGAGTTCCTGGCTTTGAGAAGATAAGATCAAATAATATAGTTTATCCACTCTTCCGACAAAGAGCTACATAATCCATAATCGCTTCAATCGACTCTAAGTTTCAAAGTTTCAGTGACATACTTTTACTTTTTTACTCAAAGTATATTTTCAATTCGGCAATAGAAGGGATCAGCACTTTTTATTTTATTTTTTGTCCTGTATCTGTCCTTCCACTACTGAACAAATGATCATCTTTTTATTTTGTTGTTGTTGTTCATTTTTATTTGGTTCATGCCAGATGTCGTTCCTGGTGCACGTTTCCACATCACTCCGGTTTCATAATGTAGCGGCTTTATCAGTACCAATTAAATCTGGAACCAATTTCATTATTATTATCACAAAATAGCACATTTAATTGTCAGTCGCGAAGCAAACAGTCCCTGAACCTTATCATAATTTCCAAATCTGACCTTCCTCAAACACTCCCGCTTCAGTTTAATGACAAAAACACTGGATTTGGAGTGTGAATATTCGGGCCGTATATGACACAGTGCTGCCCTTGTGTTTGCATTGCATTATTGATGCTGTGGCATGTGCTGTGTCAACACTTAGCCGTATCTCGGGGCTATAAGTACCTCAATGTGATTGTTACAGTCGCCTTGACCTTCTCCTCAGAGCTTTTTCCACTTAAAACGATTTATCTTATTACAGAGTGACCTCCAAAACTTCACACTTCTCCTCGCTAGGTTTCATAACGGCACCATGTAAAGAGATGATTTATGATATTTCAAGTTTAGATTTAGTCTGGCAGTAATTGAATGTATTCTTTTCCACACTAAAGAAAATATATTTTGTTGTCCTAAATATATTGGGCATTTCTGATGAAGACATTTTAGAGGAAATATAAATAAAGTCCAATTGGCATGTTAAACTTTACTTAGTTTTGAAAAGTCGTTGTTGCATAAAAGTCCTTTTATCTTTCATGCCTCTGTTCTATCAAAGTATATGTTTATCAAAGTGTGCAGATGTAAGGTGACTTCTTTACAACCCATTATTAAGTTAGACCCATTCTTTAAAATCAAATAGCCATGTTATAACAGTGCTGCCATGTAAATTTTTTTGTTGCAGTTACAGTTTGATTGATTCATGCATGTTTGAATAATCATGTATTCAAGCATGAAATTTGTCATGAGTCTTGAGGGCCTCGAAGATTTCAGTTTTCTCCTACATCCAATGGCAGATGTTTTTTTTTTTCAATTCAGAAATAAAGAAATGGGAAAAAATGCAGGAGTGGGCCTTGAGCCCGGGCCTCCTGTGTGACAGACGAGGGCTCATCCTAGAGCCTCCACCAACTGGCTCTCTGTGCTTCAATGAAGTCTGTATTTTACATCTGTACACATGAGGTTGAAGATTAGATTTGAAGCTGAAATAGTCATCACTGATTGTAGCAAAGTGTGCCAAAGCAGAGTGTGTGACTAAAGGTGGGTCAGGGCTGCATCTGGATCACAACAGCTCAGAAATATGACAGAAATACATGAATCCCAATCCCTGTCCTCAGGTGCGCTCCTGTCTGAGCACGAGGGGGGACTTTACAGCTGTGATGTAAACTAATGGAGAGAAGCTCCAAAAGGCTCTCACTCACACACCCATTCAGTGCACACAGACCCAGTGATTGTGAAGGCAACAAATGAACAAAACAATGCTGTAAGACTACAGCCTATGTTTTACATTGTTAAAACATGTGGAAATATGGTCATTTTTACACAATATAACAAACATATAGACAAAAATAAAATACTCCCTATCCCTGCCACTGCTTTGTAGTCACTTGCATTTATAAAAATAAAAAATAAGAATCAGGTTTAAATACTGTTACGTAGTCTTTTTTCAGCAATAAAACAGTCAAATCTGCTGCTTGTTTTGATGAAATGTCAATATGAAGAGGCGGAGCATATCAGTTCTGCAGTTTTGAACAGGATCAATAGTCACATTTCTATTACTGAGCTGTTTTAGATCAATATTGAGGTTTATAATGGACAAAATGTTAAATCATTCATGTATGTTGGACTTTAATGCTGTAGCATTTAGTGATAAAATTAAATACAAATAATAATATGGCTAATTTAAAAGCTTACTGTGTAACTTTTTAAGCCCATACCAGACTAAAATAATAATATGCTTTTTTTATGTATTTTGACTTTTTGTTGCACTAAAATGTAAAAGAATCTGTGTCCCTCTGCTTGTTTTCATGGAAATGTTTTTCCTTTAGCTATAATATTCCATAGGATTACTTTCAAAAGACTATGCTTGATTAAGTTACAAAAAATAGCAACAGAAGAGTGTCTCCTTCATACATATTGACGACACACATTCATATTTCTACCTGTGACTTTCTGGGCCTCTTGTACCCGGAGCTTGAGTGCACCCACCTTCGTCCTGATGATGTCTGCCACCCAGCCGACCTGCACGTCCCTCTTGTCGCAGCAGAAATGCCTGAGGAGCAGAGCCGCACACGCAGTTACTCTCGCTACCTTGTCATTTGCTTCCATAAACGTAGCTTGTGAATCACAGCCTGCACTGACAGGTCATCTGGACAACGCGCCGCTGCCAGATCGGCAACTGCGATTGTGAATGATTACATGAGGAAAGTATCCATTACCAACAGTGAGACGAGCGCTAATTAACAATCTAATATGATGGTTTAAATGCTACGTGTCATGTGAATCCTAACTCTGTTCTGCCCGACTACAGCGAGGGGAACATGCTGTGTTTATGACGAGTGGTCTATTCTGAAGCATATACGTTATTGGAATACGGATCGTCTTACGTAATTATGCTAAAGAAGTCTCGATTACTAAACAAAATCTAATATTTGGGTGAATTAAATGTTGTGTTAAGAGCATTTACTGCAGCTATAGATTGAGTGGCAAGTTAATTTGAGCACTATTTGAATGATATCGAATGCATTCTTAAATTGTTTACCAGAGAAAGATTTATTTTCAATTTTTTTCAGCTTTTGGAAATATCACAAAATATTCTATACAGCCTTTACCTAAATTAATGAAATAAAAAATAAAGTTAAAGTTAAGAAGTTTATTTTTCTTTTCTTTTTGTTTAGTGCTGTCCATCAAGTTAAAAATGTATCAAATTAATAATACTTTTTAAATATGATAAATCACGGTTATTCGCACAGCTTAACTTAATGCAATTCTTTAAACGTACCATGAAAGTTATTATTTTTTTCCTGCACATTTTCCTAAATAAATAAATTAGCCTAATATCTAAAAGCCCTATTGGCTATTAATTTAAAGGTGCTGTAGCTGATTTTTATAGTTTCGAAACATGAAACACAGAACTAGCTTATTTTAAACCGTTTACAGCAGTCGCATGTATCACTTATTGACCTAATGAAGTCCCAGAATCCTAAATATTCACTGCAATGAATTTATAAGCACTTTTCACGAGTCTCATAGCCCAGAGTGAGTTTTTCTCATTAGCATGGAGCTAATGGCGACCTTCCTGCCTCACAGAGAATAAAACACTCGATAAACAGATACAGAGAAAGCGCTATGAAGTCATTTTCACCTGAGTAGACGCTTTTACACTATATCTGTGCTGTGACAAAAACGATTTAACTTCATTACATGACAAAACAACAGGTTTATCGAGCTTCGTGGCCCTTTATTGCCGCTTGCAGATGTAATTTACAGTGACAGATGTCTACAAGTGTTCTGTTGTAGTTTGGTGACATATCTGGCCTGTATTATTCACATTAACACTCTTATGTGACCGGAGCGCACGATGTTAAAGATCTCTGTGCGTCTTTGGTTTGGTTTGTTCTCTTGCTTCAGGCTCGTAAATAAAATCTGTGCTCGTCTACCTGAGGATTTACGGTAGATCCTCAGCACCATCTAAAAGAGCGTGTTTAGTGGTCAAAACAGAGCGCGCGATTAATTTGTTTTTCCATTTTCTCAGTTACCACTTTACCTCTGATTTAGATAACTGCAAATAACACCATGTTTTTCATTAATGGTCCAATAATTAGCTACGGCAAAATAAAAACATAGCCGTAACATTTATTATCCGTACTTACCATTGTTGTTTATCTGCGTAGACTGTAAAGCCCCAACTGAAAATCAAAACACAGTACACAAGTCAGATGTGTTGTCTGTAAGGGAGTTTTGTAAAATAACTTCATTTGAACTCTTAGGCAATTAACATCTTCACACCATCGAAGAGATATGAAGTACAAAGGCAAGGTGCAAAACTGAAGAATTAATTAGCTACTCCACGATGAAGCAGCGCGATTGTTTATGCAGGTTCACACGGCGCAGGTCAAAGTGCGCCGAGGAACCATGGAGACGTTTAAGGAGAAAAACCTACGAGCGACTGTCATTATCCAGCGCCTTAAACCAGTGCTGCTTCTGACCAGAGGTGGAAAAGTGTATGCTGTAGCTGAATTAGATTGATGTTGAGTAATAAAGATGGTCTGAGAAGATTTAGAGCAGAAAGTAGGGCTAAGTAGTCGACTAAGGAAATTCTACAAGGTTTATCCAGGTTACACCAAATCAAATTTAAGGCTTTTTAATACCACGTTTCAACATAATTGACTTCAAAACAAGACATTTATGCTTTTATCTTGTCAAAACAACTGGCTTCGAACCATTCCATTGGGCTGATTTAGAGGAAATTCAAACCATAGAAATGTATGTTTATAATCTTATCTTTTACTTTTTAGATGATTTGAATGTTAAATTTTAAAGTGAAAACTACTGTTCAAACGATAACTACTTGCTCTTATGTATTATGTTTATATCGGTTCTTCTGATAGATTAGTTTGTAGATTTCATGCCTGTGGGGATTGAATTTAACGCTTTTTAATGCATTTTAAGGCCTTATTTTTGCGAAAATCCATTTAATGACTTTTAATGCTTTTTAATGCCCCGTGGAAACCCTGCTCTATAAATAAATAATACAATGTGAAATAAACTGTGATTCAAATCAGTTTTCATTTGGGAACAGCCCTGAGGTGTCTTGATGTGGAGAAGAACAGGACAAAACCAGGAGTTAAGCTATTGTCACATTGATGTTTTAGTTGATCCCTGTCTTTTCCAACAAAAAAATGTGGTACCTGACACCTGCTACTTTTTATAGTTGATTTTATTGTCACTTATGAAAAAAGTACAAGATAACTATGTATTTAAGTTTATGAATAAACAAATAAATACCAAATCTTCAGCAAACTCCCACACATCCTTCTCCTTTCTGTTGTCGTCCCGTCCTTATCGACAAGGACCCCATTGACTGATTAATCGCCTAAATGCCTAAAGGTCTACACCAGTTAGATGATTGAAGAAAGTTTTACAAATGTCAGTACAAGAGGAAGCAGAACGAGAAGAAAGGCACACTTCTTCTCCTCATATACTGTATATAGGTTCACAATAGCATCTTTGACAAAAAGGGCATATACTGGACATATCTGGGCCTAAGGAGATACTCTCTCACTGGACAAGGAAACAGAATTGTCTGGAGCTTCTTCCTGTCAAAGAAGTGTGACGACAAAGGGCTTTTCCATGACCATCAACAGGTTAAAGATGGGGTACCTGATTTTCCAGGTGACGATCTATTAGGGCTGCATGATATCGGGAATTATTGCGATATGGCTGTACAGAACTGCAAAATCAATATTGTTGCAATATTTGAATATACTGTTTTGACTAGGACTGCAACTAACAATTATTTTATTAGTCGACAAGAGATGACTTTACATGTCATTTATTCTATTCATGTGCATAGCCATACTCACCTTCTGTATATAATTATTTAACTGCTATTTATATGATATTTATTCTGTCCACATGCTGCACTGTGGTCATAACCAGTTATTGTATAGAAGAGGTTTTTATTTTTGCCCTATCTGCACATTATGTTAGTTAGAAGTTAGATTTAAGTCTATTTTTTAAGTTATTTATCTTGTTTTTTAATTGCATGTTTCTATTTTCCGGCTTTAACTGTGCGTTGCAACAGTGGAATTTCCCCATTGTGGGACCTTTTTTTTTTTTATCCAGACAACTTTTATCAACATCAACTAATATTTTCTTGCAGACACTAGTCATAATTATTCATTGGAGCCATTTAGTAATTTCAGATATATACTCGAAAGTAAATGAATACACGAAAATAATGAATGAATTCTGCTTTTTTTCCCAATATTTTCATTCTAAAAACTACATTTCTGTAGTAACTAAATATGATCGCAAGGTCCTCCACCCTGGTGTTACTGCGATATATTCAGTTTATTGCGATTACTGCATCAGCACTTATGGTAATAGCAGTACTTTTTGCGATACACAGTGCGATACATAGAAAGTGATGGATTTCATTTGCCACTAACAAAAACATCTATGATACATTTGCCTAATATTCCAGATATTACCACCAGACGTTAAATGAATGCTTCTCAAAAAGTTTGGATGACCAACTGGAGCTGCTTCAGTTTTGGCACGTGTCATAAATTATAATAATAGAAAGCCATTACAATAAAGCATCGGTGGCAGTGGATTCTATCTACAGAGACCAGGGCTGATAATTTGTATTTATTAAAACGCAATTACGTTTCATCGATCGAGCGCCAGTGAAAAATAAGACGAGGTGAAGAGAAGTATCTGCAGGGACAGAGAGGAAAGTTCATCTAACGTTACACCGTTGTAGAGAAACGCTAAAAATCTTTACTTTATAATTACAAAGTGCGTTAGGAGGTGTTGGTTTTGGTGTTAATGAAGAATGTGATAAATGGATCAGAAAGAAAATGTTATTATTATACCGCATTACAAACTGGTGATAATTGGGTAGGTAGTTAATGAGTTTACAGTAGCGTAAACTAATTGTCACAGAAAAATTGATAATATCGCAGTTGTTTTTTTGACATTTGCTAAATTAGAATATTGAGTGTATATCTATAATTAAAACTATTCAAAATGACCTCAGAAAGAGAGAAATGTCTAGTGTAATCGCTCAAACAACGCTATAAAGTGATATTTCTGGGTTCATTTTTTAATCCGTTCAGGTTTTGTGCCAGACTTGAACCTCAACCAGGACATTTACCGACACATTTTAGCACATTCATCACGCTTTGTCCAAATATTGTTATTGCTGTTGTTATTGAAGAAATACAAATTGAAATATTAATTTTTGTGACCCCTAATAACACAATAAAAACATGTTTTAATAGAATTTATCTGAGTCCATCGGTGGATAAAGTTCCGAATTGTGTTATTTAAGAAAAAGTACAGATTTTTGATAATTATTAAAGAGTGAAATGTGCTGATCTTGAAAAGCCATGACAAATGTCACACTGAATAGAAAAGTACTTTTTACTTTTAGTTCTTTTAAAAGTAAAGGTGATTAAAAAAAGTATCCACAGCAAAATGTATTGAAGTAAAGTATAGGGCTGCTTATTATGGTAAAAGGATTATTTGGCTTATAATTGAAATCACGATTATTTCAAACATTTATTTCTGTACTGTAAAAATGCATTTTAAAATAAAAATATACTTTATTAATAATGATTTCAAGTGCCTTTGTTCCAGGTTTTGAGGCAAAAGGAGTCACTCATAACACTGAACAGAAGGCAATTCATTATATTCAGGATTACAAATTGTACTTGAATTGAGTAATAACTGAAACCACATTATATTTACAATTAAATGCACAGCCATAAGTACAGATACCTAAACATTTTACTCACATAGTCATTTTGCTTTGTACTTTGTTACTTTTTTCCCTGCAAAGTTCCACGGTGCAGGTTTAACTTAACCATTTCCATAAAGTCAGCAGGTGACACCAGGAGGCCAAGGTTACAAGTCAGATCTGTGGTGCCGCGCTCACAGTAGCAACAGTGAAAAGGCCTGTAGTTGAGTAGATGCGTGCCACACTGGACGAGCAAAGCAACAACACCACCATGGAATAAAAAATGTCATGGACCCTCCACCAAAAGAGTTACATACTGCATCTTTAATTGATAACTAAAATATCATAGTTGTTTGTGAAAATGCTTTAGAACATATCAAGAGTTAATTTGCAAAAAACAGATATGTCAGATTTTCTTCTTTCTTTTGGTTCCCATCTTTTACATTTAATATTAAAGACTACGGCTGCACAGATTAATCGACGAACCGTGACTAGTCGACTATAAAAGAAAATCGACTTTAAAAATTGATGATCGACTAATCGATAACTGAACAATATAGACTCTAAAACACATGTCGGAAGGCGTCCTTTTTTTCTCCAACGCAGTTCTGCTGAGACCTGCTTAGATTACCTGCCCGAAAACCCGAAGATTAACCAAATTATCTGTCCCTAAACCTAATCCTAATCTTAACCTTTACCCTAATTGTGAAAAAAATTTATAAACAACTTTTGCTAGTATAGCCACCAATGCAAAGTGACAGTCCGTGACATAAGTGGGTTGGGAAAAAAAGACATTAATACATCAAAATGTCAAAAAGAATAGATTATTGCTGATCTGTATCTGTATAAAACACTTCATCCATCTATCTAGAAGCCTTCATTCACCATATTTCAATCTTTGTTTGGCTGACAATTTATTGAAAAAGTTTAAATAAACAACAGAAATGATCGCAAAAAAAAAAAATTGCTGACTTAGTGACAGCCCTATTAAAGATTGTTTAGTTGAAAGGATTTGCTTAAGAGAATAAAACAAGCAATGGCGCCTTTGAACACACCGCCAGACAAGGAAGAAAGCGCAAACCTCGAGCAGTTTTTATCAAATCGCGTTCATCGGCTTTCGCAGATCAACTCCTCATATGAAATTCGGTAAGTCGTCATCCGCTTCTAGTCAAGTCAAACTTCATCCCCGTGGCGTTTACGATCTCAAAAGTGATGTACAAGACAAAAATACAGATCGTTTACACAGTCTCCCAACATTTGGAAATTGAGTTTGGAAATGTTTAATCGCATTTTGAAACTTAAGACAGGAAAAAAAATGTATAAAGTCACGGTACCTAATGCTAAGTGATACCTCCTGTTGAGTATTGTCTTACCTGTATATCTGATATCCCAAATGTTTAAGCACAGGCAGTAATAGCGCAGGGAATGAGGTCAGAGAATCTAGCTTAGTATTTCAGCCGTCGCGCGCTCACTATAAAGAAACGTGGACTTAAAGTGGCCATCTGCAGCAATGAAAAACCCTTCAGCGACGCTAGGCTAAAGGCAAATGAATAAATGGACATGGAGTGCACTTTAAGGTAGCTCTTATTTCACGTGGATCGATGCCTCGTTTTTGACGCGCATTATTCTTAACGCAGATGTACTTACTTTGAATGGCCAAAGTAAAATACATTCAAGTCCACGGCGCAATACGACATGCGCTCGCTCACTTTTATTGTTTACGGTCGTGGTTTTCGGACTGTGATTTTAAGCACTTTTCATGCAGACAGTAGAAGTGGGTAATAAATACAGCATTGACAAGATGATATTGAATTTGTTGTGATGATATGCTAAGTTAAGTTAACATAATCGAAAGTGTGGTTTGTAATAAAACGAACAGGAGTGGGCGGTATTGGCAAAAACATCGCCCACAGATTGATATTTTTGGAGTATATGGATTTTTTGGGAGTATCTCGACAATGATTTTCGGACAACGTTATGTCAAACCAACAGAAATGTGTTAAAACATGTCTTTAAACGTTTTAGCTGAGGATTAATTGGATATAAACATCAGCTAAAAATAACTGGACCGATGAGCAATGTCTGTGAAATTGATCACAATAGTAAGGAATTATTTTTATTATCATAGTAAACTCTCATTTGAATGTTTACATTATCACATTTTTTCATTTGTATTTTTAATCAGCTCTTTTTGTATATTTTTATTTTTTTACTGTGAACGATACATAGTACTTGATATTCAAATTTTGCAAATCTTCAAAACATTCACAATTAGGGCTGCCACAATTAATCCACTAATTGTCACTATAAAAATTGATAATCGACAAATTGTTAATTAAACTATACAGACTCTAAAACGCATTTCAAAAGACCTTTTATAACAAAGACCGTGACAGTAATACATCAAAATGTCAAAAAAGAATAGATTATTGCCCAATCTATCAATAATACATACACAATTTCATAAATATTCTCTCTCTAGAAGCCTTAAATCAGCATATTTCAACCTTTATTTGTCTGATAATGTATTTAAAAAGTCTAAATAAACTATATAAATCATCGTTTGACTAGTCGACTACCAAAATAACTGTTAGTGAGAGCCCTATTCACAATATTATCTGAATTACTCTGGGTGCAAGGAGAAACAATAAACTGTTAAACTTTAAAGGCGTGTTGTTTAACTTTTCTTCTTGGCCTAGAATATTCCACCGTATAGCATTTAACAATACATATTCTTGGCGTATACTACTGGCATCTCCTGCTTGTCTTCATGGAGATAGAGAAGTTTAATGCCACACTGTGGAATATTCCAGGCAAAGTGATAGCATCTCCATGGATACAAGCTGGGGGCGGACCCTCCATCAGAAAGGTAATGTAGTGCACCTTTAATCAAGACATTTACTGGCATTTACTGGCACAGTTTAGCTTAATTCTGATTTATTGCTCAAATGTAATCAAATTCTAATACATTTTGTCAATATCGCTAATCTAAATAGGGCTGCATTTTGGATACAAATCTAAATGCAATTCTTGTGTTGTGATCGATAGATTTACAATAAAAGGATTCTGCTCATTGTAAACAACCCCAAACAACATTGCAAGGAACTTAACTATTTACTGATAATGACTGACCAATACAAAAAAGACGTCTAAACCAAAACGACGGGATATTTCGTTCTCTGCAGAGGACATTCTATCATCAAAGTAACTGCACCCTTTGCGATTTGCCAATTGCACCAACTCAAATTGGATTTTCAATTGCGATTTATTGTGCAGTCTTACCGAACAGATTTCCGTGTCGTTTACTTTGTAGTCACATGCCAGAAGTGTCTTAAAATGCCCAGCACGCGCTAACTGCTAATTATCAACAGTGTCTCTTCACCACAGCAGAAAGCCTAAAACTAGAAGCGCTGCGTGAATCACTGTTTCAACTGTTCTCTACAAGAACTCGAGCTGTTAAAGAGACGATGGGTTTGATTTTACCTGTTTGGGGCTTTGAGCTTCTTCTTCATGCCCAGGTAGCACTTCACAGTCTTGAGTGGGACGGCCTTCTCCGCTTTAGTGCTCTGTAAAAGAAAGGGTGCAGTTGAGTTTATGGAATTGTCGCTGGCGGTTAAAACACATCGTAAAACAGCGCGCAATCAACATCCAACAGAGGTGAAGAAAACAAGAATATTAGGGCCACTGGGTGAACAATACAAATAATCCCTTCATCGTGTTGTCTGTTACCAAATTTTTATTGTTTATTAGAGATTGTAATGTAAGTTTTTTGCATGATATTTACAACTTGTTAAAGGTAAAGTGTAGGACTGCTCAAATCGAAATCGCAATTTGAAGGCAATGTTTGAAGGCAAGTTCAATCATTTCAACCGTAAACAACAAAATAACTTGTTTTATTCTGCATAAAAACTGCTAAACCTGTAGTTTAGATTTGTCAAAACAAACAAAAAAGGCTAAAAGGGACAAAAACGTGACTAAAAGCACCAAAAAAGCATCTAACAGCAACAAAAAACGCAACAAAAAACGCAACAAAAAAGCGATTAAAATGCAACAAAAACGGTTCTAAAAGCAAAAATGTGATTAAAAATATAACTAAGTGACAAAACACGCGCCTAAAAACATCAAAACGTTACTAGAAGCGACAAAAATTGCAACTAGAAGCGACTAAAACGTGACTAAAAGCAATGAAAAAGTGAAGAAAAGCAACCAAAAATGCAAGAAAAACACAACAAAAATGCCTCTAAAAGTGACAAAAACTCACCAAAATGCAGGAAAAACACAACAAAAACGCTTCTAACGGCATCAAAACATGACTAAAAGAGAAAAACATGATTCTTGTAATAGTTTCCCAGTTCATATTTCAGTCGTTTTTGTCAATTCTGCTGGTTCTGTTAGAAATGTGAACTTTGAACAGAATCCCATTATTAAAACATCAATCATCATCTAATCACAATTGCAAAACTCGTTCCCAAATCATGCAGCTCTAGTAAAGTATGCATTCTTTTCAAATTTCGCAGACGTATTAAGAGTTTTCAGACCTAAATCCCTTTTTTAACACTTGCGGATTTCAATTTCGGATGTTTATTCTGAAAACGCTGTCAAATTTATGCGTTACAAGCAGGAGAAATGGAAAAGTGTACGGATCGAGTTTGACAGGGAGCCAGAAAATTGTGCTGACGCCACGACTGGGTTATAACATCCTTAAACTACTGAGTAAGTTAATGCAGGGGTAAGAACACAAAAAGCAGAAGAGTTGGAAATCCAAAAACAAAAAGCGCCACTTTCCGCAGTGTACCATTACATCCGAGCGTCAACAATCGCGTCGACCAATTTAAAAGGCTTTACTTAATGTTACGGTGGCGTCATCGTGTTTGTGGCATTTCCGAGCGTCTCCGCGTGACAATTAATTCGAGTCATTATTCACAAACCTGTTCCTTCAAGCGGCAGAGAACAAAGTCAAAAGAGAACAAAGCTGAGTGAATCAAAGTTTGAGCGTCGCGGAGACACCTACACATCACAGCCCAACGCCCGCATCCATTCCGCCGACATCCTTTGTGCCAAAAACACGTCCTGTTATAATTGTTGAGGCCGTACAACAGCGATTTCAGAAAACTTTCTTTGTATTCGTCGGATAATTAGTGTTTGTTCGGCGTGATATGAATGCGGCTTTTATATACGCGCCCCCCGTGTTACGACGCGCCCGGATCTGAAAATGTCAGGACAGCGAGTTACGCGTGAAAGAATGCATCAGATAAAGGTAATTCATCTGTAAAACACGTGGCAAATCCACGCCTAAGACAAAAAAACAAAGGTGATATTGATTTCGATATTCTTCTTATTCTTTCTAATTGAATGTGGAATGTTTTTTTTTTCTATTAGTAGTTTGTTGAGAGGCGTCTGGCTGCAGACCTTAATCCAGAGTCGCCTCTCCGCAGACCTTAAAGTGGACATATCATGCTTTTATTTTCACCTTTTGAACATTTAAAACATTTACCTGGGGTCTAAATAAACTATACCTGCAATCTACAGTCTGAATTCCTCCTAATTTTCTTTCTACATGCCTCTCGTTTACCCCTTTTGTAAGGAGCGCTTTTGAGCGCCTTGTTTTGGCACTGTCTCTTTAAATGCAAATGAGTTAGTTCGCACCCCACCCCCTCCCATGCGCATTGCAGGCAGACTCCGCCCCGTTCAGCCATTGTTGTAGTCCCAAACACAGTCCGTCTGTCGGATCCAAAACTTCTCCAAAGTTAGAAAAAAACGTAATGACAATCGAAAAATGGAAACAAACGAAGACATCAACATCCAGCCTTACATGTACGAGTCAGAGTCTGACACAGACCAAGAGGAAATCGAAGACAACGATCCTCCGCAGCAAAGAATTCAAATGGCTGCATCTCAATGGTTTGTTTACTACTATGTAATTCGCTATGCGCTCCGTTAGCTTAACTGTGTGTGAAAGATATTAGCAGGAAGTGGACCCTCACTTTACCATCTTACTACAACAACAGTCCGGGGAAAAAGGCTACTGTCAAGTCAGTCAGCGTAGTTACGGTGCTGCAGGCTACGCTTGCTGCACGCTAATGCTAGCGACATGCTAACGTCAGCTACAAGCAGTCTGATGTGAGTTCTGCCTAATGAAAACCTCAAAAATAAATGTATTATATGTATATATAAAGACATGTGCCCTAAGCAGCTGGAAAACAGCCGAGTAAAAGATGGGCAGCTACAGGTGTAATGCTAATCCCTCACAAATGGCCAGAACACCGGTAAAGAATGACTGGATAAAAATAGGTCTAATAAACAGTGTTTCAGCGTTTCTTGACTTACCGCTCCACTATATCGTCATCTCCATAGACCGAAGGAACTGACCCTTCGATCAAATGCAATCTTTGAGCAAATCCCTCGTTGTACTGGCGGAGGTTACTGAAGCACTCCTCTTTGAAGTGCTTAGCACACAAACTGAACTTTCCCCACTGTCGGTGGTACATTACTACGAAAAATAAAAGGTAACCAGCCGATCTCAGTTGTTCGGATGCAGGGGGTCGGTGTAATGAGTTGTGCTGGTAACACAACCAAGAACAGAGCATTTTAACTTGTCCACTCGCACCTTTGACATCTTTGCGCTTGGACTACAAAATCGCTACGAGGAAAATAAAGATGGCGGTCTCTGCCGGAAGCTCTTGACCTTGTTTAGTAGTTCCGCTGTGACGTGATAGATAAAAAATACGTAACAGATAATGCGGATATTCGAACGAACTGAGAAATATGTTGCAAAATTTATATAAATATATCTCTGCAGCAACTTAAGTGATTAATTTCAACTTTTAGCCACTACCAGACACCCACAGTACACAATAAAAGGTATCTAAGGGCCAAAAAAGTAGATTTTGCATGATATGTCCCCTTTAAAGTGCCTATGACAGGTTGGACTACTCATGTAACTAAAATACAGGTAAGATAAATATATTCAAAGTTTTGCTAAAAATAATTATACATTTGATCATTTTTAGCTGTTTTTTTTAGTTTTGTAAAATCACTTCCTGGTTGTAAATGATGACATCACACTAGGGAATTACCCTGCACACTGGGCTAAAACTCTGCTAATGTCACAGATTTTTTAATCTGGCAAATCAAAATATATGTGAACACCTTTATTTTGTTGAATGAATGTTTTAAGTGTAATTTAAGTTGTTTATTTTGGGTAAATTATGCATAACCTTTGGATGGAAAGAGTCTCCCTAGTGTGATGTCATCAGTTTTTGACTTCCTGTAATTTCAAACAGATTTTTCAACTTTTCTCCACAAACTACAACTTGACTGGTGTAAAACAGGATTTTTTATGTACAATACGTATTAATACACCAAATTAAATCGAAATTAGAAAATCGTTAAAACCTGTCATACGCACTTTAGGACCACCAGGAGGCGCCCACGTGACCCGTACCGTAACCCAGAGGTCCCTACCGGAGCCCGGATGTGTCAAAAATAACCAATATCAACACGCACAGCACCTTATGTTTTTAATTCAATCATTCCTCTTCTTGTTAATTTATAACTAGGTAGAAACTAAATTAAATATTTGTCTCTCCGCTGATTAATCTTAACAAAATGTGATGATTAGAATTTGTCTCGGGCTGTGAAGTGTATATTTAGATATTACAGCACCACATGCTCTTTACGTTATCGCTTCTAATGTCTAATGTTAATGGCGTTGAAGTCGAGTTTAAGTAACATGTTATGAAAAACTAGGGGTGAAGTTTACTGTTAATCGCAAATTTAATGTGAATTTGTAGAAATAGATCCATTGTCAGTAATGATGGAGAGTGGAATCTGACGATGAAGAACACGAGGAGGAGTTGGAGGTTTTTAATATCGTATTTGTTTGTGTGGAAGAAGTGGTGGATGGGAGGGGCTTTGTTTTTTATGAATGTAATGAGATGAATGAGTGATGCATGTAATCTTTCTTTCAAGTTTTTAATCTTTTCAGTACTGTTTTTTTTAATTTTCTGATTAGAATGTTCAATATTTTGATTTGCAGTGCTTTCAATATTTCCATAAACTGTCAATTTTCCATTCAGTTTGAATGTTTTCTGATTGTTTTTAAACATATTTTTACTAACCTCATACTTAGGTTAGTAAAACGTAATATTGCGGCGTAACCTTTTTTTTTTATAGTATTATTTTCGTCCGCGCAACGTACTTCCGGACCTGTGGGTTAAAGCGCCTCTTGGTTAAGGTCTGCGGAGCTGGAGACTCTGGATTAAGGTCTGCAGCCAGACACTCTTGAGTTTGTTAAATATGTATTCGCTCCGTGCTCTCTCTGGATAGAAAACCAGCCTTGCAACATGGCTGACCCCAAGATAACTCTCGTGGCTCTTTTTTTATATATATTTACCGTTAAATGTTTTTGTGTGTGATTATACTTTTCATTTCAATAAAGAAAGAAAACAAAAAACAAACAAAAGTTTTGTTCTCATACAGTGCATTTTCACAAGGGACCTGCAGGGGGAGCGCTATTAGTAAATTTATTTCGTTTTTATGTAATATTTGCTTGTGATCTTCAACTAGTTCTGATATCCAGGGGCTCAAGCTCACGCAGAAATCAAGGTTTCTGAGTGCATTGAGAGTTCTTACAGAAACAAGATTGATTCATTCTATCTATATTTGATCATTTCCAAATGCCCCTTTTTTGACCCTCCTTGTGTGTTTGTGTGGGCTGTATAGGCGAGGCTTAGCTCTTACCTGCCTGATGAAACTTTGGACCAATAAAACTAAATAATAATGACAAAAAGTACAAGTCCTGACAGTTTTGAAGGAATGACATGAAGTTAACTGCCTGATTTTACCACAGGCTCCTGCCACAACCCAAAGTTTCAATGTTCTTTCAGCTATTTTAAAGCTGGAGTAAGTCATTTTCACACAGCAAATGTAGTTCATATGTTAACTGAGGTTCGAGAGCAGGATCACGCCTCCACCACCGTCTCTGGGCCACACCTCTATTTCCCAGAAGCCTTCTTATACCAGCGTAATGCCTCAGTCTCACTCTGTTCTCTTGACCCGCCCTGCCTCCCCTTCTATATAACCTGCTTTTTTCAACATCCAGTTTGCGTATCTTCATTTTACCGTGGTCCTTGCTTAAGAAGTAGGTATTAAAATGTGTCTAACTCGTTCATAAAGCTCTTTGACACATTGATAATATCCACAAGCATACATTTTCAGGTGTGGGCTCAGCTTTAGAACTGTTTTTTTCAGACTGCAAAGTGAAACTCCAAGAACAGCCAATCAGAGCACTGCTTCCGGCTCCTGTTTCCTGGTTGACGAGACATAAAGTACTTTTTCATCAGCTGCACAACGTTTTGCTTTTACAATATTTTCTTTGGGGAAAAAAAACATTTTATTACTCATTTACAAGAAAAGTAGAGTACCCCAGCTTTAAATATGAATAAAGTGTAAGACTTTAACCTCAAGCTGTTATCAGGAAATAAAACTGGTATCTAGAATTATTACACGTTTTAGTATAGATTAGGATATACTGTTTGACAACGTTGCTCAGAAGTTGGGGGGTTGTATCTTTTGCTGTCGAGTCCTTTGGCAAGACACATCGCTCACCTTGCCTAAGAATGAGTGTGACACAGACTGGCAGCCACATCTTTGCTGTTTAGCCTCAGGGCAGTTGTAGTTACAGAAGAGCGCAGAGGTGCCGGAAGTAAATTTCCAAACTTGTGTCGCCAAAAAACACATTTAAAATTACAAAAAATGTTTTAATAACTTTACACATTAGTCTTGTAGTCATTAATTAGCACAGAACTGATTCAAGCTTTCAAACTTTTAACATTTATTTTCAGAAAGCCTTTTTATTGGACTCTAATTATTGAACTGGTTTGTAGCTGATCATCCCCTGCTCTCTCCAAAAGCGCTGCACCTCCCTCTATTTTTACCACACCTGGGTCCTGTTTTATTATTACTCTAAAAAGTTGTACACGACCAGAATCCTCCCCGGGGATCTCCGGAGCTTACTCTGCTTTTCCCTCTGGACTTCCACAGTCAGAATACGTGTTATTTACCCCTTAATTTGAACATTTGAATCCCCGACATTGGCACAACACGAGAGAGAAAAGGCTTTACTCATGTTTATGGTGATATTTTAGATTCCGTAACCTTTAGCGTTCCCCTGAGGTACCAGCCAGTCCCTCTGCGATAGGCGGTTTTATTTTTGGGATAAAGCAGGAGATTAAGATGAAAATGCATCCATACTTTGATATCTCTGTACAGCAGCAGTTTCTCCGAGCGAAGGGCCACGTATTTCTCCTGGAATTTATGGCCCGACAGCAATTTGGACGATCCGTCATTGAACTTTAGATAGTCTCCTCTAATGAGCATCTTCTGGTCTGAAACAGCAGGTAGAAAAGGATAGAGAGAAACGAAATATGTTATTCTATTTGCGCTAAGTACTGCTGATTTGTCCTATGTTAGTGGTATCATATCATTTAGTTAAAAGCAAAGGACTTTTTAAAGACAGTTGAAGAAGCATTTGTGCGCACTGTCACTACCTTTCTCCTCAGCAGTACTTTTGGCAGCAGAGAGCTTTTTGATGATCAGGAAGGCAGAGCTGGGGCACTCCAGCGAGCTCCACTCCAGGACCTGCTCCAGCACCTTCTCAGTGTGGTGCAGCGGCCGCTCTGTGTGGAGAAATGACAGCAAAACGGTCGGGTCTATCAACTTTCTATTCTATTAATGGTATGTAATTAACGCGTTTCTTAGACTAACTTTCTTTGTCTGTTGCGTTGTATTCGGTGTGCACACATGCAAGCAAAAGCCATTATCACTTTCTAATTGGTGCTCAAGGTACATGTTCTCAGCCTTAAGAGTTGATAATATGTGTAGCAGCACCTCTTCAGTGTTTCAGGCGCAGGGAGGTAAAGCGCTCCAAAGCAGCGGCATAACTTATTCATGACGGCAGGTTTATCTCCTTCACAATCTCACAGACCTGGGCCATAGAATTAGTTCCTCATTTCCCGACAAATATTAGCTCCTGTTTCTGCCTATTGTCCTCGATAACAGTGTTTATCTGAAGCCATCCTCCAAAATAGCTAATTAACGTTCTTTCCCTCCTTCTTTATAGCTTTATAAGCCAAACCTGTCACGGTCCCACCTTCAAAATAACTTGCCTGTTTACTCTTCAGCACACATATTGTCTTGCCATGGAAAATTTGCTGAACCGCAAATATATTCAGTATTCAACACACCTTCATTTTTAGAAGAGGGCGCCGTGTCCTCTGTAACTTTGCAGAAAAACAAACATGAGAGTGAGTGTAAACTCTGCGTGAACTGATGAAAAGTACGGAGGGACCGCCAACTAAGCAACGTAGCCACAGAGCTAAACTTTGACGCCCGCCCCCCACAGTAACGGTGCTCTCACGGCACGCCATGTGAGCCACAAGGTCCTATCAATGCATATTCATTCAGAATGAGGTGGGTCAGCTCCCTGGGCTGATCATGCAAAGAAGATGAAGGTAATTTATGACATCATGGGGAAGATGATTAATGAATGTGCATATTATCAAAACGACAGCATAAGGCTAATTCATCAGTATGCCTCCATGTTCTTTGACATCCATTTATTAAAGAAGGACCAGCAGCATCTAATCATACGGTCCACGGGATCAAGTGTGATCTCCCAATGGAATCGAGCAGAATTAAATACCAATGACCCCACTCTGTTTTATGTATACATCTCCTCCAGGTCAGACAGAAAGAGAGCGTCTAAAGGCCAGCAAGAACATGAAATTATTATCACTCACACAACATTTTATTGTAAAAATCAATAATGGTATCATACTTGTACTGAATGTAAACAAACATGAAGTGTAACATACCCATCTCTCCATTGTCTATGACTTCAAACGTAGTCCACAGGTCCTCGGCGTTGACGGTGATGTTCTTCATGTTGAGGGCCGTTTCTGCCACCTCTGAAGCCCTCATACTGGGAGACAACTATAACATACAGATGGTAAAATTCACTTGTGTGTGTGTTTTTTTTACACTTGCAGATTGGCCCAAAACTGTCACATCCCATACAGCGAAGCCCTTTCCTGATTCCACAACACATTTAAAGTAATGTCATTGTGTACAGCTGTGAAAAAGTCGAACATCTTTCTGGCCGCATTTTCAGAAAACATACTGCGTACTAGGGCTGCACAATTTATCACAGAAGTCGATATCACTATGCCACATTGCAACAAACTAAATATATCTCAATAACACCAAGGTCCTCAATTGAACACTGATGGAAAATGGAAACGTTGAAAAAGGATGATTTCTTATTCAGTTTAAATCAACCTTTAGTCTTGGTTATTTTTCTTTTTCTTTATATTTGCCTGAAATTATATACAGTCAAAGTATATTCAAATAATGCAATAATATCGACATACAATACATCACTGCCAAAGCGCATACTGCAATCATTTCCAATATCGTACAGCTCTAGAGCGTGCAGTTACATATCCTTAAAGGTGTACTGTATTACTATTCTGATCGATGGCGCTCGTCTCCATGGAGATGTCTTTGCTTGCCAATGCCCGACCCCTTCAGATCTCGGAAGCTAAGCAGGTCAGGGCCTGGTCAGTGCTTGGATGGGAGACCGCTGGAACACCAGGTGGAAATGTTGCTGCGTTCTAAGGCAAGACACGTTTCTCGGTATGTGAGTGACGTGTGTTTGTACGACTGATGGCGCAGATTGGCAGCCTTGCTTCCATCAGTCTGTGCCAGGGCAACTGTGGCTACAATAGTCCCGTACTTCATAGAGTGTGGAGTGAATGAATGATGCAAAAAGCGAATCTTGCAAAAAAAAAAAGAAAAAAAAAAGAAAATGCGCATTCTCTATGTGGATAGATGCATTGAATGTCATGTGTTAGTTAGTTTATTTTTCTTCGGTCCATAGAAATACAAAAACAAAACAAACAAAAAAAGCATATGAATAAAGAAAGAAAACATTTTACAGACCGAAAGGGTTTAGGCTGAAGTTTAACACTTATTTTGCCTAACCCTAATAACTTAAAGCAACAGCGACAGATGAAGATAATAGAAATCTATATACAGGCACATATAACACTTTTTATATACATAAATATGTGTAATATAAACAGACAAAAACAGTTACTGACCCGCACTCACACATCATTCTTTCGATTTCTTTATTTTTTTTTTATTACATTGGATCTAAATTTTGTTTTAAAAGTATAAATACTTTTAGAGTCTTTTAATGTCTCCTCCAAATTGTTCCATAAAATGTGTAACTTTCTAGTCAAAGCAATAACATCTTCATGACAGGCAGGCAGTGGACCCTCCAATATAACGCAGTAGAAATACTACTTTTACCTTTGTACTTCACCTAAAAGTCAAACTGCAACTGATCTTTCCTATAAACTGTATGTGCTGTGAAACGCCCCGTCACCTCCAGCAGTACACCGCACCTTAAGAAACACAATTACTTACACAATTAAACCGGACATTTCTTTTGATTAGCTCACTTTTGATGTATTTCTGTTGGCTGTAATCCCATCAGGTTTAAAGCACCAATGCCTCGGCTCTATTCTATCAACCTCCACCTCTCTGCTCCCAGAACCATCATCATTTGGTCCTGTTGCACCTGCCTCCGTGCCTCACTCCACTTGCTCTTATTTCGGCGCAGACCTCGGGGAGAAGTGGACGCGCTCACACACACACACACACGGGACTCAAACCTTGATTAAGCAGCAGTTCTCCGGTTCTTTCTTTTCCAGATAAACCTCGAAGATCAAGTCCCCAGCTGGAGAAAACTGTAAAAGACATAACACGATATCGAGATCAACGGAAGAACAAAATAATGAAAGAGCGGTTTTAATAATAAGAAGGCACTCAACTTTTTGGTGTTAATAAAAGGAAGAAAAGTCGCTAAATAAAATGTTTTAGTGCATTGTGTAAAGGTGAATGCTATAAATGATTAAAGGTTTCACATGTTGAGAAAAGTGTGCTTACGCTCTTGGGGTGTCAACTTGTTAAATTCAAAATGTTGCGTTGCAAACAATGAGATAATGGTCCTCCTTATTTGGAAAAAGAGTGGAATTACAAACCAAATAGAGAGACCTTATTAAACGTCTTTGTTAGTCCGTGTGGTGGCTGTATTTTTGGGGCATTTGAAGCTCCCATTGTCTCCCCCTGCTGTCTCTGGGCGGAAAACCAGCCGTAAAACATTTCCTGACATCGACCCAAAGACAAAGAATTATCCTGAAAAACCCTGGCTCTTTTAAAAAAATATTTGGCAACGAGAAATATTTTGTATGTGATTTTACATCCTGTCAATAAAAAGATTTTGAAAAAAAATAAGCTTTTACGTCTTTTCACAAGCAGTGTGTTTTCACAAGAGAGCTGCAGGGGGAGCTCTGTCGCTGAAGTTACTTAGTTCTGTTTTATTCCTTGGTATATGCTGCAATGTCTCAAATCACACATATTCTAGTTCACATGTACATTCCTCATCCAAAGAGCAACCTGGAGATATTGTAATATGTAAAAACACTCAAACTAGTTGCTCTATTAATTGCCACTAATTGCTTATTGAAATAATCGTCAAGTACATTCATTTAGTAATTGAAAAATATTTTTTTAGACTACAGAGAGACTCCAAAATATGGCAGAGAAAAGACATTTTATTACACAGACCGCGCAGAATTAACCACAAAGTGACACAAGAAATGTCAAATGTGTGTTTTAATGCGAAAACAATTTAGTTATTAGTAAAAAGTTACTAAACATTCTCTATGAAGATGTTCTCAAGCATTATCTCATAAGTGCATTTCGGTCAAACTCAGTAAAAATCTGATATTCACCGCGACCTTTCACAATCTACACAGCTAAATTATTAATTGAAAGAATAAGTACCGTAATCAGTTACCAAAATATTCATTAGTTGCAGCCCTAAAAGGTGCACTATGTAACTTTTAAGACTCACCACCACCCGCTTGTCTCTTTGGAGATGTCACTGCTTTGCCTAAAATATTTTGCATTTTACATTTTTATATACGTTCATATAGAAATGCTTAGTCTTGTCCAAAACTCAAAAATAAGAGCATCAAGCCTTTCAGAGACGAAGAAGAAGGCGGTCTATGCTGAGAAGAGAGGAGAAATAATCATGTTTGAGGACGTTTGTCTTTTGTCCGTACATACGTTTAAATTCCACGCTAAGTTTTAGAATTGAGACCTGCACTCACAGTTAGCAATATGTAACGCCTGTACGTTAATAAATGAGTTGAATAACAAAGTGTGAAACAACAGGCAAAGCAATAACCTCTCTACGGCAAACCCCCCACCACAAAAGTTCCATAGTGCACATTTAAAACAGATATTCTTACATATGCGTAATCAGTGAGCTATATTGACTGTATAGGAGAACTCGAGCGACTATATGGCAGAAGGATTCAAGTCTCTGGTTTTAAAATGACTTAATAATTATAGTTATTTGCCTCAACTGTGCACAAGCTGTTATTGAGAAAATGTCATAGAGAAAGGGGATGTTCAAGTTTACTCAACACCCTTTATATTTTATGTACGGTGAGAGAAAGTACAGAGCGTGGCGTTGGTAAAGAAGTGACGCAGGTGAGAGATAAAGATACCGCGGAGTGTTTAAAGACAGTGGTGCTTCTAATTTTTATCCTCTGTCATCCTCTCACAGCACCTGCTCTAACTCTGAATGGAACTATTGATTTTAAAGTTCCACTTCTAACTCGACATTGGCTTGTACCTCATTATGTCGCTGATTTACAAACTCCCAAAGTCTAGTCATACGAGACACTGGCAGGACTCGGGCGTGCTTAATATTCTGCTCCTTTGAAATGACACAACTTTGGGTAATGTCAGGCTTAAAATACAGAATGTAAAATCATGCTTGAGTGTGAAAAGATTTTTGATTCATTGAGATGATGTCATTCCATCAGATGGGAAGCGTTTTAACAAAAAAAAAGGTAAAATCATCTTTAATATTTTGAATGCAATGTATTTTTTGCAAGGTATTAAGGAAAAAAACGTGTTCTTCGACGTACTATAACTCCAACTACAAGCACTACTGCAACAGTTTGAATTACTTCAATGTTAAATGTTTATTTTTGTTTTCTTTTTAGATATCAATAACTACTTTAGATAATAGGGATGTAACAATAACTGAAATATCGTGATACTGTATCATCAAAATTCTCAATAATACATGGACTATAACGATACAATAACAATACAATAACAATAATGTTGTCTTTGGAATATGAAGTATTTATTTGTACAGAAGTTTTGTCAAAACATTTTTTGTACAGTTATGATATTGTACCGTGAGATTTGTATATTTGCTTCCCTATACGATAACATTTTAGGACGGTCCTATTGTTCATAAATATTGAACAAAGCTTGATTAACAAAGCTTTGGACTGTTCTGATTTCAGAATTACAGTATATATTTGGGCCTAAAAACTCCTGCCATGGACACAATAAATGGATACCTTTGGAACATGCTTTTGTGGGCAGGAAAGAAGGCCTTTACGAAAAAATGCATGACAGAAACTGCACCAACAATCAACAACTGAACCAAAATTAAAACAAAAAAAAGAAAATATACATTCAGACTTAATTTGAAAATTTAGTTTGTATGTTGTCTCTATGTGTCTTATTTCTGTTCTGTGTTCTAAAGAAAGACAATTCAGTCCATGTCAAAGTCCACGCATAACCACAAGAAGAATACATTAATAACCTTTGTATTTCTCTGGTCAAAATAAATGAGTTACCGTGTTTGGAATCACACTAAATGTTTTTTGGTGTCAATAAAGTATCCCGCCTAACTCTAAATGAAAAGATTCAATGCCACAGAGCCATACTTTCATCCTCTCACTTCTGCAGGTTAAACCCCGGGTCGATTTGAGTCCATAACTGAAATGTTGTCCCAATTTTCACCTCCAACAGCTTCATAATAGTGCCTGCTTTCCACTGAGTAACCCTGTGCCCCTCAGCGGCGGACATGTCGTGAAAGGCTATGGACGAGCTACAAGAAAGGGGGAGAGTGAGTGCGAACGAATCGACCAAAACAACTTATTTTAGATTTGGACAACCGCAGCTGCATGCTATTTTTTTTTCCTTTTTTCTACTTATCGGGACCAAATGTTTTTCTGTGCCGAGGCATCCAGGCATAAAGTACCTGTGGTAAAGGTTAACAGGAACAAAGCCCTTTTTTGCCTCGCTTGCCGCTGTAGCCCGAACCCCCTGTTCCCTCGGCCAGAAAAACAGGGAACCTCCGCAAATGAATTCTTGATTTGAGAGACCGTGACACACGCGGCTAAATCAATACGCTCACGCACAAACAAACACGTCGCCGGCGGAGATTTCCATTAAGCCGACTCACCGTGGTGTCCTTCTTGTCGTTCCACCTCGTGATGAAGCTGTTCTCTCTCTCCATCTGCTGCACCTGCTCGAGGTTGACCTGTTGGGAGAGCAAACTCAGTGGCGCTCACAAAATACATACTTTAAGGACTTGGACTAGCGCTCTGGGCAAATGGAAAAAAGTTTATGAAGCTGATGCATTGTGCAAAAAAGTCTTGGTTATTTTTCAAGAATTACAGATAAACAGGAAGCGAGCAAAACTTAAACTTAAACCACAGAAAGCAAAGGCCCTGTTTTGTATTGTTTAAGATGAAGTGTGCAGATCTGGACTAAACTCAATGGTCATTTATTTAAGGCAGGGGTTCCCAAACTTTTCTGGCTGGGACCCCCAAAATATCCATACAACTGGCTCAGGACCATAAAGTGTAATGAAAAATAACCGTAGCAATAATTTTAATTGTCAAAGGGTGTTAAATCAGGTCTAATATTTGTTATTTGAATAGTTTATTTTCTTATTAGACCCTATTTCACTAAAATATACTGTTTTTAGTAAAAAAAAAAATAGAGTAAAAACACAGTCATATTAATTTAAATTAGATCTTGAAATCATCTCGCGACCCCCAGCTCACCCCTCGCGACCCCCCAGGGGGTCCCGACCCCTACTTTGGGAACCACTGATTTAAGGGGTAACTGCCACCTCGATAATAAGGCCGTAGTCGACTAAAAACATGCCCAGCGCGTCGCGTAGAAGACGTGGCGTGGGACTGGAAAAAGCTCACAAAGTTATTCGAACGCGAGGGTTCAAATCCTGATCTCGACATTAAAAACCATCCCTTGGTGTTGCGATTGTTGTTGTGTCCTTGGACAAGACACTTAAGCCGCCCCCGGTGTCTGCGTGCGCTGGTGTGGGTGAGCGTTTCCTTGATATAAAGCGCTTCGAGAGCCTTGAAAGTAGAAAGGCGCCGTCTAAAGATTGGACCGTTTACCATATTGCACGTAAAAACTATATACACAGGGAGGCACTGGTGATTAGCATATACTTTTTGGAAGGTTGTTTTGGCCCTTAGGCTTCACTAGACAGGACAGTATAGTGTGAAATGTGGATGAGAGAGGGAAGGACATCGCAGCAAATTGTTGAGAGCTGGATTGGAATTCTTGATGCTGCAGGTTACATGATTAGCATATTCTTAAAGTGCGTATGACGGGTTTTTATGATTTTCTAATTTTGACTTTATTCAGTGTGTTAATACTTCATGTAAATACAAATTATAGTTTTACACCAATCAGGTCGCTGTTTGCGGAGAAAAGTTGAAAAATCTGTCGACAATTACAGGAAGTAAACAAATTGATGACATCACGCTGGGGAGAAAAAGGTTATGCATAATTTACACAAAATAAACTACTTTTTTGACCCTTCAACAAAATAAAGGTGTTCACATGTGTTTTTCTTTGTCAAATGAACAAAATCTGTGACATTAGATGAGTTTTGGCCCGTGTCCATTGTGGTTGCTATGGTAATTTCCTAGCGTGATGTCATACTTTACAACCAGGAAGTAAAATTTAAAACCTAAAATATAGCTAAACTGGGGTTAAATTTGTAAAGATTTTAGTAGGAATGTGAATATATTTATCTTAACTGCATTTTAGTTAAGATTTAACTGTGCATTCTAACCCAAAACTCCAGCCAACTCATATTTTTTATAAATTAAGTTAATATGTACATTTATTTTGTTCAGGGTTTAGCTGATAAAAAGAGATTTATTGTATTTTTAAAAATTATATTGCATTACAGATATGTCATTTAACTTCATATCTTAACACGTCTAGTCATATTTTTTGAGAACTTCTATCCTCTTCTGCTGATCAGTTATGTCTGTAACAAAAACAATTGCATTTTGGGGACGAAAGTAATTGTGATTCAGTGCTTTCCCTCGTAATTAGTCGGCTAGGACACAATCAACCGATTAATCCACTACACAACTAAAGGCATACAGCCCTACTCAATAGACTACACAAGATTTCATAATGTAACAAAACAACAAAAAAAAAGCTGAAATACTCCTTTGACTGCTTTTGTACTATCTTATTAAAGCAGTGTAGGGTCATCAGTTACTGGGACGAAACAGAAAACGAGCGGATTGAGTTTATAAAAGCCTTCATAGTTGGCAGCATTCTTCACATCTCCCCAAAACTTTCACAAAATACAGTAAATTGCAGTACAAAAAAACTTAACAGGCATCACTGATAGCAAAAGACAGTTATTTTCAAACTTTTTAACATCATTATCCTTTTTTTTTTTTTCAGCGAGAACATTTTCCTTTGTAGAAGTTATGGAAAGAAGATTGAAGACGGGAAAACTGCGTGAGTGTTTAGTCCTGATAATAGTCCGCTGACAACATCCAGCGCGCACTCGGAGCTTTAATTAGAGAAACGTCTCTCATTTGATGTCATAGAGTGTGCATTCAGCGCTATTGGGCCCGTGATTGGTCGAGCTTAATGGCTATTTGTCATGCGAACGGCGGCGTCCCGAGAGCGATTTGGAGTGAATGCCTCTCCTGTAGCGCCAGAACAAGAGGGATCTGGGGCTCCGCGGGGAATTAGTGGTCGCTCGCAGCTCAGTGTCCCGTAAGCCAGCCAGTTCTCCAAAAGTAAGCACCGATCTCATGCCGCTCCTTTGTGCGCGCGGGCGACTGTGCACGCTCCGCAGCAGCACCTTTAGTTTAGCGTTTAGTGGGGTAGGAAAAAGTGAGTAAAATGTTTCTTGGGATTAATCTAAAGATGCGCAAATGTGACTTCATACAAGAGGATGAAATGTTCAACAGTGCGCCCGATAATCAGTGGCGGACCAAGGAATTTGGGTGCCCGGGGCAAAATTAAGTTCAAGTGAGATTTTCTATACGTTTCTGTCGTGTCTTGATTTGTTCTTGAAGGAAGCTTTTGGTTTTTGTTGTTGTTTTTTTTTTTTTTCCTGTTTTTTTTTTTTTACGTGTGGTGGACAGACAGGTTCATAAATTTGGGGTGCCAAGAAAATTCATGTGTGCCATAGCTTACATGTTGTAGACAGCTTTAAACAGGGGGGTTTGGGGGTCCTTCCCCAGAAAAATATTTACGAAATCCTTCCATATTTCCCGTACGTTTGTGCATTTTAACACATGTTCAGCTGATTTAAGTGCATGGTTTTCGTTTGTAATTTATAGTGTTATATTGTATTCACTGTCTAGTTTATTGGGGGGGGGGGCTATTTTTCTTGTTTAAAAGTACACTGCACTACTTTACTGTGATATTGAGAGAACTGTTTCAGAGCCTTGCGTTTATGACAATAGGGAAGGGCATCTTACTGGAGGGGCCCCTTCAGGTTCGGGCCCCAAGGCAATTGTAGCCTGCAGCCTAATGGTAAATCTGCTACTGCCTATGATTAACATTTAAAGGTGCTTGTCCGATATGTTGTTGTTGTATATTTCTGAGCAATAAAAAACACCTGTAATTGAATAAATGCAAAAAAAATACAGTATGTCACACTAAGGAACATTATACAGACAAAGCAATAACATTTCTATGGAGACAAGCACCTTAAAAGTTACATAGTGCTTCTTTAAAACATCTATTTATTAAGGGAGAGGTTTTTTTCTTTTCTTTTCTTTTAACTTGACAAACATGCATTCTTAGTTTGAGTGGACAAGACTCTCCACAAATCATACTAGGGATGTCACAACACCAAATATTATTATATTATTATTATAAGAAGAAACCTTATGGTATAACAATTATTTATGATAACTGACACAACAAAGTTTATTCTAATTCTAATTAATCTAATCCGTTCCAATAGTATGTGACCAACTTTGTGACAATTTCTGAATGTGAAAGTCAAGATTTTGTGATAAAATTTGCCACATAAAAACACTTTAAATTAAATAACTTTTTTTTTTCTACCACAATAGTCATGATTATTATTTTTTTTAGTTTTTACAATGATATTGTGACTTGAATTATCATGATTATTGATTTATGAAAAAATAATCTTGACATCCCTACTTGTAAACGTGGCCAGCTTTCTCCTGGAGACTACAGTTGTCAAAAGTATCGAAAATCAGACACTAATCAATACGAAAACTAGTACTGAAACTAGATATGCATTTGAGCCAGTATCAATAGTAAAAAAGGACAAAATCTGACTTCTCAGAATAGTTTTAGAATGATCTTGAGCTAACATAAACACTCATAAAAGTAACATTAACAAAGTATTATTATTTTATGTTGAAAATGCTCGTATATATTATCATTGTGGCATGGAAATCGGCAAAGCAATAACATCCTCTCCATTAGAAAAGTTCCACGGTGCCCTTTTAAAGTCCATTCCTAGTTTTTGAAGCCTTTGTCACCATTGTGCGTGCGCATACTGTGGTTTACAAAGCGTATTTGAAATCAGTCGCTGTAATTTCAAGGACAAGTTTGAAGTGAAAAATCAGTGGAGTCAGTTTGCATCAGAGACTATTTGACAGTGACCTTATTAATAATTGGTGAATTTTCTTCTGCTGTCAAAATAGCTGTGCAGATTTAGCTCACGGATACGAGCCCGGCCTGGTTTCTCTTGAAAATTGCCTTCTTATTTTCTCTTCGAGGTGACCTGTTTTTGTTTGTTTTTTCTGGAGATGTGGGTCGGGTACAGTTGGCACAGTCTTTGATATTAAACTATTTATTTTATCAGCTGTGGAGCATAATAACTAATAGGACCAGACTTGCATTGCCACAGAGCAAGCTTGGCGACAGGTAACTACATCATGCACTTTCGGCTTAAAAAAAAACTTTGGCCTACTTACAGTCACAGTGCTTATATGGAAGAAAAAAAGATTATTTACATGCCCCAATTCTGAAAAAACACAACAGCCTTACTCTTATTTGCATGGTTAAAAACAATCTTACTCCGAATTACACACGGTAATCGGATGCCCTCTTGACACGTTTGCTTCGAAACCTCTCGATTCAACCCTTTCAGAGAAGTTAAGTAAATGTAAAATGTTGAGTAATTTATGCCAAATTGGACTGGATTTTTTTTTTTTTTTGATACATTCATGTACTTTTAGCCTTCAAGATTTGAGTTTACATTCTGGGTTTGGTTATGCACAGCGGTGGAAGAAGTACTCAACTGTGTAACTTAAGTAAAAATACATATAGATGTGCAAAAAATGACCCCAGTTGATTTCGAAAAACGTTATATGTCGTGATTTTGACAAAGATTTGTGCTGATTTTTCGTCAACAGTAGCTGTTCAGTAGTACAGATTTCTGCTCTTTGTAGTAAAGGCAAAAAGTCAACTGCAAAGATTCCTTAGTAAAGAACACAAAGCCAAACATTCTATTTAAGTACAGTAGTTTTACTTCTGTACTTAGTTACTTTCCCTCACTGTGGTAGGCCTTCAACACAAGTCCTAAATCTTTAACAGCAAAATAACCGCATTGGCCCGGTTCAAACCAAATGTCAGAAAGAGCTGAAAGTCTTTCAGAACAAACAACACAAACTGAGTTAATACAATTTATAAGTCAACTCTATTCTGCTATTAATCAAATGTAAAGGTTGTGTATTAATTAACCGGGGATCTGGGGTCTCTTCCCCCAGGAAACTTTTAAGAAAAGGATATGTATCAAAGGATATGCCGTTTTCTGAATTCTGGGCCATTTTAATGTAAAATGTAAAATGTATAACTTGTACAGTTATTTTGGGGGTACTGGTCTGAAAGGCTTGGGAACCCCTGGACTCGAGCACCATTGTAAAGATAACAAATAATGATAATAATAACTTGTTAAAAAAAACCAACCCCCTGTAAAAAATGTAAAATACACACACAAGGTACTGCAATGCAAAGAGGTTTTAAAGAGACGCACGTGGCTCTTGAGACAGTGGTTGCAGATCCTAGAAGTAGCCACACAATTACACCTCAGATACTTTTTTGTCAAATTAAAGAGTTTTAATGAGCAATAAACATACTACGCCTCCTCCACTTGAACAAGCTCTTTGGCATTTCAAAACTCAAACACTCACGTCAAACAGTGTTATGTAGTTGTTGATGAGATCCTGGACCACTCGGACTTCCTCCGTGGTTTGTCCTTGGGTCTGGAACAGGCACGACGAGAAGACCGCGGCCAGCTTCTTACTGGGCATCTGGTTTAAGTGGGAACACTGGTGGATCCTGGGGCAAAAATACAGGAACAATTCCACCTTTTAATTTACACAAACATGAATATACAGTTCTAAATCCGACTTTTTATTTGTTACACCCACACGAAATGTTCACACTGACACACATAATAAGAAACAGTTTAAATGCAACCCAAACGATGCAAGAAAGGGCCAATTAAGTCTTTTCCTTCCATAACGCCGCATTGGTTTCTAAGACTTGCTGACTTTATGATTATGTGTTTTTAAAGATGTTTACATAGAACTTCATCTTCTCAAAGCTAATGACTGCCTGCAAGAAAAGTTAAGATTAAACTTAACATGGAGATTTGTTGTGGGAGAAACTGAGGCCAGCATTGTGAAAAATACCTCAATGTATTGTATGGACCAACTCATTTCATTTAATTTCATTTCTTTATTTAGCAGGACAATGTACAATGAATGCTCGAGGGCAAAGATGTTTGGACCAGATTATAGCTATGAAAGCTATTTTCCATCTGCAGTTCTTAAAAAGGGGAGAGGGGAAAGGGACAAATGAATGCAGCGTGTGTCTGGGAGAAAAATGCAGAGAGATACAAAAAAGAAACTGTGTCCGAAACAATGTCAGTACATAACAGCGACTACCAGATGCGCCTTGGACAGCGTTTCCTGTTTGTAAGATCTTTTGTTCTTGAAGAGCCCTAGTTACTTGCACGCTAAACCATCAAGATCCAGAGAGCAATGCAGCATTTTAAAGATGAGAGGATATCTTTAAAATGCTGAGAACACATTTTAAATGTATTAGAACATTAGAATATAACTCATGCAGACACTCGTTGACAGAAAGAACTTTCAGCTTTGAAGGTGAGACACTGCAGTCGAACGTGAAAAATAAAATCAATGCGAACATTTTGTTCCTTTTATCAAACAAAAATGCGGCCTTTCACTAACAAAGATTTTATATAATTCTGCTATATATTTTTTACCCATCCTGTTTTAACTGGATTTGCAAGTTTCTTGTACTGTATTTCTCGACTGTAAAGCACCTTAAATTGCTGTTTTGTATGAAATCAAATCATCAGTGTATCAAGTAAGAAATCTGGGGGTAATAATTGACTCAGACTTGAACTACTGCAGTACATCCAGTACACTGCTGCTCGGGTCCTGACTAGAACCAGGAAGTACCATCAGATTAGTCTGTGCTCAGGTCTCTGCACTGGCTTCAGGCTCAGAGAAAATACTTTAAAGCAGCTCTGCTTGTCTCCAAAGCACCAAAGTACATCTCTGACATGTTAGAGCCATATGAACCATCTAACACTCTGAGGACCTCAGGGACCGGCCTCCTGCTGGAGTCAGGACTAAACATGGACCGGCCTCCTGCTGGAGTCAGGACTAAACATGGACCGGCCTCCTGCTGGAGTCAGGACTAAACATGGACCGGCCTCCTGCTGGAGTCAGGACTAAACATGGACCGGCCTCCTGCTGGAGTCAGGACTAAACATGGACCGGCCTCCTGCTGGAGTCAGGACTAAACATGGACCGGCCTCCTGCTGGAGTCAGGACTAAACATGGACCGGCCTCCTGCTGGAGTCAGGACTAAACATGGGGAATTAGCCTTTCAGTTTTATGCAGCTAAAAACTGGAACTGTCTCCCTGAAGATGTGAGACAGGCCTCCACTCTGACCATGCTATAAATAACCCAGGTTATAAGTAATAATAATAATAATAAAAAACAACAACAACAGCAACCATAGACCTGAATATAATTTTTTTTTTTTTAAAGTTGGACAATAATTAGAGGGACAAGAGCAGACTGGTCATTAGCAGAGCAGAGGGGTACTGGGCTAATCTGCAGGTGACAGATTATAGTGTCCCTATGGCGGCTCTGGCCCCAGGACCTCGGGACCTCCATACCTGTTACATCTGTGAAGCAGCATGCAGCTAAGTGGGACACAACAGGAAAACAGGAGATCTTCATTCATGCGTGCTTTTAAACACAGCTAGACTTATGTACCGTGTGGGGTTAGCATGCTCAGTTTGGCTTGTTGTCGAGCGTCTAATAAATTATGTTGGTAATTAGTCTTAATGAGCTTAGTGCGGAAGAATCTACAGGAGTTCTGAGGAGCTACCCTCCCTCATAGTCATATCTCTGTAAATCGCTCATTTAATTTAACTAAAATATTGTGCAGAGAATAGGAAAACAGCGCAATGTTTAATTACTTAAGTTCTTTTATTGAAACACCATTTTACCCACTGTAGCTAATTATTAACTTAACTGCTTGACTATGAAAAGAGATTTTTGGCAACTGCATTTAAGTTTGAACACCAGATATGTTGTGAGAAAGTAAGATTTGTTTGTCCTAAGATTTTATCATTTAAAGCAGATAAGTGAACTTTTAAAAATGAGTTTTGTTGTAACACAGCTGTTGCCTCATGCGATATCCTTTTTACGATGAAATGGCAAAAACATCCTGGTCAGTTATACCAGGAAAGACAGTTAGAAGCTTAATTAATTTACATCTTAAAGACACTAGCGCAGGATGTCAGAGGGAAAGTGTTTACCTGTACAGATGCTGAAGCAGAGCTTCAAGGGTTGACCTGTTTATCTTTGGCAGGCTCTCGATGAAAGTGGAGTACTTCTTTACCCTCTGCTTTTCATTAGTCTCATCTGCAAAGAGGAAGAGAGAGCTCTCAGAAAAATCAAAAGGCCGAAAAAGAAGATGATATTAATAAATAGATGAATTTTGAAACCAATGGTACTATATGTAACATGCATTGTTCTTAAACATTTCTGTGTCCTTCGATATCAAGTAAATATGTTCAAATCAAATATTGATTTCACTGATAACCACATTTCACTCTATGAAAAAGTTGTTTTCCAGCTGATTGTCCATCCAGCACCTGGACTAAAACCAGTTTGCATTAAAGTCTTTATGATGTTTCTTGAGCATACGGCAGCCTCTGACATCCCAGGTTCAGTTGTGATGTGTAGTTACAGCCATTACCTATAAAGTGCATGGTAGGGGCTCATGTTTTTCTACTTTGGCGGGACAGTACCTGGGATTAACATTTAACATAGTTTTATTCACCTTATTCCGGAAGTTGCGGTACGCGCTGCCGTCTTGTTTCTGTTGTATTCGTTTACACGGGGCAGATGAGCTCAACAGAAAATAAGTTCTACACGGACTAAAAAGCCGTTTTCAGACTGACCAGGAAATCGGAGCATTGTTGACTTGTTGTTGCTCGTGTTCATTAAACATTTTACACAAATCAACCTGATTTTCCCTCGTTCGTCATTGGCTTTAAAGGAGTTCTCGTCAAACGGAAGTGCGTTTACAACAAAAGTGCGCATCTGTGGCAAAAAACTGCAAAAGTGGGCGGGGCAGAATAAGGTGAATAGCAGTCAGTGGCAGTTTTTGAAGAAAAGTAAAAAAAAAAAAGTAATACCTAAACCTTTAATACATAAAATTCCATCCAAAATGTAGGAACAAATTTTTCCGCCAGTTTAAACATTCATTATACAAAGTAAAGCTGTTGTTATTTATTTGTATACTCATCAACTATTGTGTACATTAGACAAGTTTTGGTCATTATGGTTGCTAAGTAGCGTGTACCTGTGTCACGTCTGCTGCTCATGTCCAACCAGGAAGTACAATTATACTTCATATTATATTATACTTCGTATTCTACTTTGACCCAAAAGAAAAAAACTAGGCAAAATATACAGTAAAATCTTACATACAATGACGTTAACTGTGCTGAGTAATGTCATACTCTATGCCCTTTAAAATAAGTGTGTTACTTTCACCAAAGTCAGGAATCTACAAGGTAGTGAAGTTTGTATAGTGAAAAATCCAATCCCTGACATAAAAGTCCCATACCCAGCGCAGACACCCAGTACGGGTAGAGCTCCTTGGTCAGCACTGCGTCCTCGGCGTGGGCTAAGAAGCTCTTGAGGGTCTCTGTCACATCTTCCAGCTTGTGCTTCTTCTCTCTCAGCTTCACGTTGCGAGCGTCGCGTGTGAACTCGTCCAGCAGGGCGGCCACACGGTCCGGGTCACCCGGCCTCTGGTAGACCCCCTCCTGACAAAGGCCTGCCTCAGAAGTGATACCAGGTAACAGAAGCAGAGTCGGAAAACTTTTCCCTTTACTTCTTGTCTAGCCGTGATGTCTATGAATATAATGACTCATCCTGATAATAGCAGACGGACAGTAGGCTAAATAAATGGAGCACTGGCCAGACGTGTGCCTTTTGGAAAGATTTAAATACATTATATAATCTTATTTGAATCTAAATTGCAGGTAGAATAAAATGTCTGAGCTATGTATATTAACCTTCACTGGCATTTTATACTTTCAGCCTGAAATGACTCTTAGTCGGCAATCATTTTTCTGGAAAAAATGTTCTTTTTGCGTTTTGCTTTATACAATGTCACACAGCAAATAAACTGCCTGCAATTCTGCAATGATTAGATGTTTATTTCATAAGAGACAAATCCCTGTATCTTTATCCATTTAACCAGGCCTGGGACAGACACCAAAATTACATTAACCTGTGACCCAAAAGGGGAATACATGTAAATGTAAGTCATTATTAGTAAGTCATAGTTGTTTTTTCTTTTTTTTGCACCGAAATCAAACCACAATCAAACTGACTCACCATACTGAGTGACAAAAGCTATGCAGCTGTCCAAAACAATAGGGACCCCGTTCTTGGTGAGCTGTTGGTCACCGAGTGCTTTGCCATCGTTTCCCGCGGCGAGCATGATGGCCGAGTGCCACAGGGAAAAGTCCATCCTGTTGTAGCCGTGGATGTAGACTGTTCTGTAAACAGAGACATAATGGGTGATGTTTTTTTATTACAAACAAATAACTGAACAACGAGAACAGGAACAGCCTTGGGCCAAAAAAAGAAGTAAAGAGCATTTACTGCACAAATAGAAGTGTTCTTAAAGTCCATGTTTGACACATGTCATTATATCATTCACCTTATCTTTCCATTACGTTCTTCCTTATTCAATCTAATCTTCCCAACATTCAAATGACGCCATCAAAACCGTTGTTTCCTTACTTGTCAGTGATGCAAGCTAACAAAAAACGTTAACAGAAATTTGTAGTTACAAATGGGCTCAACCATTCTTTTAACCAGTTTGTCCAGTAAGAAAGGTTGTATTACTGAATGTTATGGTTGGAACATGATTTTGTGCCACAAGATCTCTCAACAAAATTATACACACTTGGAACATTTTCTTGTGGGATTTAATTTCACTTACATTTACAATTGGTTTGGACAGAAAGCAGGGCCGGCCTGTGGCATAAACAAACTACGTGGCTGTTTAGGCTCACAAACATAAGGGGGCCCACATGCTCTGGTGGGCTGTGTCCAGACCAGAGAAAGAGAGAGAATCTGCCATCAACAACTGATACAAACCACACTAAGTCAAAGTTGTTTACAGAAAACTAAAGTGTAGGTTATTGTTGTAAGTGCAGCAGAAAACATAAATTCATACGTCCTGACATAAGAGGTTTGCAGTGGTTCTCCAGAGCCTCAGCCCTCGCCTAAAGCTGTACTTTATCTTTAAATACAGGATAAGACTTGGTAGAAACAAATAATTAGCCTATCATATTTTGTGTAGCTTATTCAAATAATAAATGAATACATCGAAAATACACCAGAAAACAAAAAATGACACATGATTTATTAAATTTACTTCTCATTTTTGGGAGGAACACTCATTTTAAAACTGAAAAATAAATGGCCCACTTCTCTAAAGATCATGACTCACTTTTTCTTCCCGGTCTTCCCCTGATTATTAAAGTCTGGACATTGTAACTTCAAAGGCCGTTTTCTTAAAATGCATTTTTCTCCCCTAGAGACATAAGGACCACCACTTAAAGTAGCTCCCACACACAGCAAACTGTACAATCCGGGACGAAATGTACAGAAGGATTTTTTATATCTAATTTTAAAACTGCTTTATTCAAATTTGAAGTAAAAAATGTGGCAAGAGTCTACTCTAGTAAATGTTTTTGTAATTAATACTGTATGTGCACGAAATGAAAAGAAATTTAAACCAGTTTCTGTCCATTTTCAGGTTTATATGTCCCAAATGTGTAATTTTGGCCATTTTTACACATAAAATGCCTTATTTCCACTTGAAAACATGACATGATGAAAAACTTGTAATATATTTTTTTCTTACATTTATATGAGAAAACTACAGGAGAAGTTTACAATTGATATCTTTAAATTTAAGATTTTTTTCCTATTTCCATGCAGCGTTTCACCTTAAGCAGTGGTGAGTTACATTCTGAGAAGCTCTGTTACAATTCATTCAACTTCTGTCTCAGTCCTGTGTTTTGTCTCGTCTCACTCCTATTGACGGTTTGGCTCTTTTTCCCTTTCTCACCTGCGTCCTTCCACCATGAGCAGAACCTGGATCTTGTCTTCGCCTTCCGTGTGCGTGGAGACCGCTGTGGAGAAAAGCACCATACATTAGCTTGACCTCGCATTCAGAATATAATGAGATAAAAGCATATGAATTCGTTCAATCAATCTGAAGTAAAAAGAAGCGGATCTGAGGTGTTTATCGCACTCCCTTCACTTCTCACAAGAATCCATTTGCATTAAAAGTCAATCACGGCAAATAATAAACTGTGCAATATGTCTAGACCCTCACAGCGATTCCAATAAACAAACAGCCAGACAAGGGAGCTACGTTAAATCTAATTGCATTTATTTTTTTATCTTGTAACAGCTTGATTTGTGGCTCACGGAATTTAGTGACATTTTATGTTTTGAAAAATCAATCTTTTAAAATTGATACAACTAAAACATTATCAAAAACATGGAAAGGAAAACAAAATGTCTGACATAAACAGAGAATGAGCTGATGCAGGCTAAAATAGGAGTTCGAATGGGTAAAAGGAATCTTGTAACGACCACGACCTCACAAAATTCAATGTCATTCTTGTAAAAATGAGACAAATAAAAAGTAAGTGAGGAAAGGGACGCAAAAGTCTATACCCCTAAACAACTTTGCTTAAAGCTTGCCTGTTACACTACATACAGATGCTACAATGAACATAATTATACGAGAAGTACTTCAGGGATGTGTTTTGTCCCTATACCTTTTTAACCTGTACACTGAATACATACAAAACTACACAAGAGAAAACATCGGTGGCTTCTGTGTTAACAACTTGCGTTATACAGACGACACTGCGCTGTTGGCAAAGCTATTGTGTGAACAAAGCTGTAAAGGAGTTGCAAATGAAAAAAAAAAAAACATGAAAAGAAAACAAATACAATGGTTATCAGTAAGAACGACCAACAATTACAAGTTGTTATAAATATTGATGGAATGGAAATAGAATACGTTGCTGAGTTGTATCTTTTAGGTCATAAAAAGACGGCTAAATGTGATGAAGAAATAAAGAGAAGAACATCCATTGCCAAAATAACAATCTCCAAAAACATTAAAGCAGGCATGTCCAAACTCAGGCCTGGGAGCCAAATGCGGCCCTCAGACCAATTTTTCTTGGCCCTTAGGCGTCCTGGTGAACTGGCCCACTCTGTCCTGATAAGTACTATTTACAGCACATTTCAGATTTTCTACAATTCCAACCTAAATAACTAACATTTTGGTGCAATACAGACCTGATATTAAGGCAATGAGACTGAATGTAGATGTGGCGCTGCTTAAAACATCAGATAAATGCAGCTTTTTTTAACATTTTGCGATTGATTTGTAGCCCTCCGCTTGGTCTATATTTCAATATGTGGCCCTCGATGGAAAAAGTTTGGACACCCCTGGTCTAAAGCCTCTAATCTGCTAAAAGACAAGGATAAGAATTCTACACTGTTTTGTGTGGTCAACATTACAGTATGGATCGGAAATATGAACTATTCTAAAACGTTTGAGAGCATTTGAGATGTGGACCTATAGAAAGTTCAGAAGACAAAGTGGCCCTGAAGAAGGTCCTGAGGTATTTTGGCCACATTGCCCGTCACAATGTCTTGCAAAGAGTCCTTTCAGAAGGGAGGATAGCAGCAAAGTGAGACCACAATTAACGTGGACAGATGACATCCAACAATGGACATGAGTGAACTACATCGGTGCAATCAGAAAAGCTGGCCCTACACAAGACGGGACACGATGATGATGGTGATCGGTGCGATAATCTGACAATATGAGGTATGCTTTTTCCAAAATAATTAATTAATTATTGAGTAAGACAAAGCATTTAAAATATTGGCAACAGTTGCTCGTATTGTAGTTGCATGTTGAGCTAAACAACACTATAATCCCCAAAGTCGTTCTTCACAGATTTGTCTTTTATTTTGTTTGGCAGAATTTCAAGGGCACCGTTTTTAATTCTGATCCAACTTCAAGGGAAACGAGAACAAAACTTAGTGATTGATATCGACTTCAGAGGACATTATTAAGAGTGTTATCAGGTGAATGCAAAACACTTCGCAGTTGTTTGAACAAATACAGCGATCCTTTTTATCCATCTACAGCACACTGCGGGATCTTTGAATGACTTAATATGTTTGTGTGATAAGACCTAAATCTGCTGCTCTGTTGTACACTTTGCGCTGGCCATCGCAGATAATTCCCTGGTGTTATAGGGCATTGACAAAATACTGAAAATACCAAAAATGGATTTAAATGTATGCTCTGCAGCTCGAGGTGTCAAGATTATTCGGTGATTGGTGATTATTCAGGTAACAATATCATCGAAAGAAAAAAAACATAATAATAGTGACAATTTTAGGAGTAACTGTTACTCCAAAAAAGCACATCTAAAATGTATATACTGCAAAAAATATAATCTATATCAGTTAAAATGACTTGACTTCAAGACATTAATATAATCCTAAACTTTAATTTATGCATTTACTTGATTGACCTAGGTTGAATTATTTGTTTAATTACTTTTCAGTATTTATTCTTATTATTTAAAGCCAAATTATTGGGGTAAAAAAAAGAAAGAATTATATTTTAATGTTTTAAGGTAAATTATCGTGTAACCAGTCTGAATGTCTTTAAACTAGTGAAATACTGTATGTCACATAAAAACCAAAATGTAACATGGTCAAAGCTACTCAAATGAAGTATATTGTTATGAATTAAGGTCATATTAATGTTACATTTTTCTCAGTGTAATGCTTTTTATGTGGCTGTTTACACAACAATAATTTCAATTTCATAAAGTCGGTCACATAGTATTAGAACAGTAATGTCTTATATGTATGTATATGAAAATGAAGGATTTCACGTTTTTTGTTGTGTCAATAATCGTGACATTGTGATGTTTCTTCTCACAATAATCGTAACACTAAAATTCAATTGAAATCCCTATCTGCAGCTGATTCATTTTGTATAGTTAATGCTGGTTAATATGGTTAATATGATGTGTCAATGTGTGAATATTACTATTTTTATTATTATATTACTTACTTTTGCTCGAATAAAATGTGACATTTAGTAAGGTTTAAGGTGCCCTTTAATGCTGCTTGGCCAACGTGTTCTGAGCAGTGCTGCGACTTCATATTTTTGAGAAGCTCACTTACGAAAACAATTTAACATCCATTAAAAAAAACAAAAACGTGTAAACTTGCAAATTGTTTCCCACATTTCACAAAACGGCGGCGTCATACCGAACATGCAAGTGGGAGTTTATAGAAAATCAGGACGCCGTTTGAAATCATTTTCCATTTATTGTTGGCGAACCGCAACATACAGAACTGGCGATAAAGGCTTTGATTAAACTTGATGCTTTACCTACCGTGATAATCCCCCCGAGTGGGTTTGCTAAAATGATTGAGGTGATTGTAAATCTGCCAGCGCCGGGGCTGTAAAAGTTGGGGAACAGACTGCACTAGACTTTTAACAGCCCGGCTCACTGTATGTCTGAAGCGTGCGGTGATTTTAATTGAAATGTTTATTTATTGAATCCATGGGTTGTGAACAGCGGAGCCTGGTGTCAGCGCAGAGAAAAGAAGAGTTAATCCCATGTCACAGACGCCGGTTCCTAAAGGGCTTCTCCGGAGTCTACCATCCCCCCGACACGACTCAGGTCCCCCCGGGCGCTGACGGCTCCGCGGCTGTGACAAATATGTTTGGAATAAAGTATGAACCCCGCCGCAGTTCTTTGCCCTGCCCCAGGTGAGGAGATGAGGCGCCGCAGACACGATTTGATCCACGCCGAGCTGTAAATGGATTAAAAAGATCCATCGATTTAACCCCGGCGTGTTTGTGCGTCACACTGTGCAGTCGATTCAAATGTCCTAAAATGTTTCATATCAGGCACGGAGCTGTGAACTCCGCAGTCTGGCACTTTCTTGTGACACTTGAGCTTTTCTTCAAACGTCTCCTGGGTACTTGAAAAATGCAGGTGGAACGGCGCTTCTTGTGCTTACTTAGATCATTTGGTACAATACAAAAACACATTTAAAAATCAGATGGGAAAGGTTCAGACTTTGCAAACAAATGTATATCTTTAAAATCAGGACTTGACAAATATTAGTAATAAAACAAGGCCATATTGTATCATTAAAGATGTTGCTTTTAGTGCGTAGTGCAGCATTATCTCCAAAGGCCTCTTGCGCTCTCATTACAAATACTAAAAAATAAAGTGCACACATTGTTGAACCACATCACATCAACAGCATTTGTAACTAGGCCCTGAAACTTGCAATATTTCCACTAAAAATAGCACAGTAATGCTAATTATACCTGTGTCCCATCTCTAATAATTATCAAACCAATTTAATCGCAGTACAAGATTATTGCTTTTTGTATATTACAAAGTATGATTTTGCAAAATGTGAGGGAGAGAGAGCGAGAGCTAGAGAGAAAGAGAAGAGACAGAAAAGCAAAGGAAGAAGAAGAAAAGAAGTTCAGACGACCGATCACATCTTAAAAACTCAGTACTGTTTGTTAGACATTCAGATTAGCCCATACAGATGCATTTTTGGAAGGAATACCATGTTTTCTTGCTGCTAAAAGCTCAAGTTGTGCAATGTCCTTTTATTAGTTAAACCATTCCTCTATAGATTACTTTCTTTCATCTACAAATTACAAGTTTCTTTACTGCTGTTCCACCAACAAGTACATCTTTTTAAATAAATTGCTTTAAAGAGTGAGTCTCATCAATCAAAAATACAAAAGGAGAAGCAGGCATGAGACTCTGCACCATATCCATTCCAAAATATGTAAACTGCTGAGCACAGCTACACCAACATGCCAAGAGTTTTCTCTGTACAGAAATGGCTGTAGGCATCAGATTTTGATTTCATATGAAACCGTTTTCGTGGTGTTAGATAAGTTCTATGGATTAGTTTATAATATATTTGTTTATTTGACTGACATGAGCTCAGTAATGAACATTTTAGAGTGAGACAAACCAGATTCTAAACGTGAATACACTTTGTCTGCGTTGTCTCTGCTTCGGTATGTGGCCCTCGATGAAAAAAAGTTCCGACAGCCCTGGCCCATAGTCTCATAAACTGCTTAAACTGCAAGTGAGAAGTCTGACAATCCTAAGACGAAATCGCAAAGTCTCTGAAACAAAGTAGACCCTTGTTTGTGTTAGGTGGGTACATAATGTTCACAAAGCAATCCTAAGTAGCTGGCAGACATCACCAGTGGGCATTACAAAAACGTCCTGCCAAACCACCACCATCTTGTAAATATTAGAACATTCGCAGGACGCGCCGAATGCAAACGTTGGTGGCGGTTACTGGCAAAACGAACGGGTAATGAATGAACTCCAGCTGGCGACTTCATTCAATTAATTTGGATTGTAATGAAATAGTTGTGATGAAGAAGTAGTTTTGTTCTTGTGTGTGTTTAATGACCACGGGCTCTGCTTTCACAAAGTCTGTCTAACATGAGCCGCCCACTCGTGTTTACCAGAGCAGGCTTGTGGGAAGTCGTCTGGAGAATAAAGTGCAAGGTGTTTCAGTCTTTGTTGCTAAAATGCTTTAAAATACCAGCAACTCATCATATATGGCCAGAGAGAGTTAAGAGAAGTAAAAGTTTTGATGCAGTTTGTATTGTCAAAATATGGTTTGGATTGTTTTGTTGAAGCAATTTAAATCATTCAAACTATTTGGGACTGATGTTGGTATATTTGCAATTCACTGCTTATGGAATTCATTAACTTAATTGATACATAATGTTTAGTTTTTGTCACTTTTTCTTTTAATTTTTTAAAATAATATCATTAATGTTTGCTTTTTTTTAAGATATGCAAAATTTGAATATTGAGTATACCATTTATACAAAAAGGGTTGAAAAAAAAACGTTCAAATAAGGGTATAAAGTGATATTTTGGCACTTTTGTGAGTAATTTTACAAACATTTCACATTTGTCTGAAAATTAAACCTTAACTGATACATTCAAAGACATGTTTTAATACGCTGGACTGACATAATATCGTCTGAACATCATTATCGGGATACTCGGGATTTTGATTTTTGTCATTATCGTCCAACCCTTTGTCAAGAAGAAATAAAGATCTGATTCAAAACTCCTTCATATCTTTGGAGCATAGTCTTAGAGGCCGGGAACAAGGCCATTACGAAAAATTGGATGACAGACTGTTCTGACAATCGAGGACTGGACCAAATTATAACGGCTATTCGAAAAATGTGGGGTAAAAAAAAAAAGAAATCACATTTGGACTTAATTTGAAAATAGACCTTTTTGACAGACTGTGGAGTAAATGGGACTTTTATTTTGATTTGAAAGTGCAGTGATTCTGTTGTTACGCACTTGTGTTCTTTTTTATTTTGCTCTTTGGTCTTTTTGTAAAAAAAATTAAATATGGGGGGAAAAAAAGAAAAAATCTGACAAGACAAATTTAAACTGGAGTAATCGTACAAAAAAGGCTAAACGAGCACATTTTTGAATCCCTTCCTTTTTGAACATCAACCAAGAAGTACATTTTCTTCTCTGGTGTTTAACAACACTAGGGCTGCAAGAAGTCAATCGATTAATCGCAACTAATCGATTACTGAAATGATCGTCAACTAATTTAGCCATTAAATAATCGTTAATTGGTGAATACATGGTTTACAAAACATGCCAGGAGCTGAGAAAAGAGGTTTTATGGTGCATAAAATGTGCAAAAATACGTACAAAAATGTGTAAATGTAGTGTTTTTATTGAAAACACGCTTTTGTCTGTAAATAGGGTCCTCAAACGACATCAGTTCAGCTTCACTTGGGTCAAATTTAGTAAAAATCTCACATTCACTGAGCTTTCACACTCTAAAAAAACTAATAGATAAATCGCAAGAATGACATTAGACTAATCTACTGTATTACTAAAATAATCATTCGTTGCAGCTCTAAACAAGGCTAACGGTAGTATGATCAAACTGAGTGCTTATATCTTTTGTCGTTTTTTAATGTTTTGAATTTGTGCAGCCCTTTGGAAACAGTTCTGTTTATAAAATACATATACACAGGCATCTTGGAGCTAATTTCTGACTAATTTGTATCGAGATTCGCTAAAAACACCTTGAGATCTACATGTTTGTCACTGTTGTCCCCCCATATCGGTAACGGCAAACAAACACTTCACTTTTCCCTTCCTTGAGGTACAGACACTGAATTAGGACGACATACTCCCTGTTCGTGCGAGTCGCCCAAAAGAGACTTCCCCTGTACACTCCGTCCTCCCTTCCCTCCCAAAGTTCTGGACAAGTGCTCGGGCCAATTAGAGCAGAGATCCAGCAGAAAAATGTAATGGTGTGAGAAGCTGGAATGTCCTCTGACACAGGTCGTTTGCATGCATCGTTTGACATCATTAAGCAGTTATGAATGCCACTGGTAGGAGGCTTTTATGGATAGCTCGTTTTTTGGAAATTGGAGGAGAGAGAAAAAAAAGAGGTGAAAAGCTAAAAAAAAACCTTGCAATTCCTCACAGTGTTAACACAAGTAACCATAAACGGATACAGTCGGTTTGTGCCGTGGGAGGTATTACCTATTTAAAGCTCCACTGAAGCCACTTAACACAGGCAGGTTTTTGAGATACACGGCGGAAAGTCAATTTATCAAATAAAATGTTTTCAAAATGGGCTTATTTTCCACATATTTTCTTGTAAGGTGTCAAAGTAGATTACCTTTACCAGCATTTAATAAAGTGGCGTATTAAGGTGCACAGTGCAATATCGAAGTCGCGCTAAAGAATGTGAGCTCGTTCATAATATGGTTGTACGGACCTTTTCTCAAGTACAGTACAGTTACAATGTATACAAGGATATACTATTACTTGAGAACGTATAAGAATAAATGAAATACACATTTGTCACGGTAAGAGTTGCTTTTGGGCTGAAAATTGAAAGCTGGTCAAGAAAATTCCATGTTAATATTGAAGGGTACATATCATGCATCAAATGAAAAGCTGGGGCTGTAGAGCTTTAGTGGTTTAGATTAATTTGTTAATGGTGTCTTGATCAACTTTTATCTAGTATTCTTATAATAATTATTTTCAGGGTAATTTCAAAGGATTTACAGTACCTTCACAACAAGTGGAGGAGGAAGAGAAGCATGGAGTGAGTTATTTTGAGATTTTAGAGTGGGCTATTGGGAGAATAAGTCTTTCTACAGATAAATATTCCATTACCAGGTGTTTTCTGTATAATAATATGTGTTTAACTTTATTAAGATTATCTGGTGCAGGTCACATATAATCATAAAAAATGAAATATAATAAGAACAATGAATGAATTTGTACACTTTTATTTATTTATTGCCCCTTGAGATGAATCATCCCTTTTTCAAGGGGGTCCTTAGTTTTCTCACATGGCCTGACCGGAATTATGTTTGCAAACTTAGAAAGATTGCCCAAATTTGCATAAAAAAGGAATAGCAATGCTTATTTGTACAAAAAAGGTACATTGTAATTAAATATGTCCGTTTTAATTTGCAGTCTTGCAGTAATTTGCTTCATGTGATACACTGTATGTCTTTCAATTTGCTCTTCCATGGATCGTAGGGGGGCTGTGGTTTGAGCCAGGAGACGTGATCACTTTCTTTGCAATGAGGAGTTAAATTTACAATAGATAAAAATTACAATTTGATCAAATACTATTTTGAACGATGCCCTACATCACAGACGTTAACACAATTTTGATGCAATTCTCGATTTCACATTGCAAGTCTTCCAGAATTTTCAAAATAGTAAAATTGCTATAACATTAATGTTGTAGCAAATATTCTTACTGAGTTCCTGGAGTTGTTTGAGCTGTAGAACCTCCTCCTCTCCCTCCTCTTTTCCCGAACTGAAGCGCAGTGTGGAGCCTTCCAGCACAAACCAGCCCGGCCTCCAGTGGTACAGGTCATGACCTTCTTTGTAGTACAGACCTCCAATCAGCTCGCTCTCCTTCTGTACCATGCCCTCAACTTTGGAAGGCACAAAGCCCTGCAAAACAGAGAGGGCAAAATATAGAGAACTTACAATACTTTTAGCTGGTATTTAGTGTAAGTAATCCTTATTTTTTCATGTAGTGACTTATTGGGGAACTGTGCAATTTTTCTGGAGGGTCAGCTACCTGCCGGTCTCCATGGAGATGTGATTGCTTTCCCTGGACTGTCCAAAGTATGGCATTAAACATACCTATATCCACAGGGAAGAGCAGGTGACAAAACCAGCCAAGTTACAGGTAAAAGGTCTTATTTATAAAGCGTGCGAATGTGCAAAAATGTTAGCTATGTGACTTTTGGATCTATACAATGACAACTTTACTTCAAAATGTGCAGTCTGGTCACAAAACTCTGAATTTTACGTGATGCGAGCTTTCAAGAATACGTCAGAGGTGCGACCAAGTCCTTGTTTTGCAAGTTTCAATTAAGTTTCAAGTAAGTCTCAAGTAAGTCTCAAATAAGTCTCAAGTAAGTCTCAAGTAAGTCTCAAGTAAGTCTCAAGTAAGTCTGAAATAAGTCTGAAATAAGTCTGAAATAAGTCTGAAATAAGTCTCAAGTAAGTCTCAAATAAGTCTCAAATAAGTCTCAAGTAGGTCTCAAATAAGTAAGTCTCAATTCTTTGGCCTCAAGTCCAAGTCAAGACTCAAGTCAAGTCCCAAGTCAAGTCCAAGTCAAGTCCCAAGTTAAGTCTAAGTCAAGTCCAAGTCAAGTCCCAAGTCAAGTCCCAAGTCAAGAACAAGCAAGTCCAAGTCAAGTTCCAAGTCAAGTTCCAAGTCAAGTCCCAAATTAAGTCCCAAGTCAAGTCCCAAGTCAAGGACAAGCAACTCGCAAGTTGAGTGCCAAGTCAAGTCCCAAGTCAAGTCCCAAGTCAAGAACAAACAAGTCCAAGTCAAGTCCCAAGTCAAGTCCCAAGTTAAGTCCCAAGTCAAGTCCCAAGTCAGGTCCCAAGTCAGGTCCCAAGTTAAGTCCCAAGTCAAGTCCCAAGTTAAGTCCCAAGTCAAGTCCAAAGTTGAGTGCCAAGTTATGTCCCAAGTCAACTCCCAAGTCAAGAACAAGCAAGTCCAAGTCAAGACCCAAGTTAAGGACAAGCAAGTCCAAGTCTTTACTTTGAGTGTCAAGTCATTTCAATCCATTATATTACATTGCCAAATACAGCTAATTTTTTTTTTTTTTAATAAAGTCAAAAAGTCCTGGTAACAAATTGAGAAGTGAGGAGGGACAAGTTCAAGTTTATTTCCATAAAAAAATAAAAATAAATAACAGCAAGAGAAGCATCAACTCATCTCAAGTCACAGGGCTCCGAATCCAAGTCAAGTCCCAAGTCTTAGACCATTTTCTCAAGTCAAGTCACTAGTCATCAAAATAGTCAATCAAGGCAGACCATGTCATGTCTTGCAAGTTCACACCGGAAGTCGATCCGAGCTCAAAAAGGAAGATTCTCACTCAAGTCAGCAATTTTCATGGAGTTTGTGTTTTGTCCGAGCGTACACTTTTAGTCAGAAATACCACATAGAGTTCTATAAATGAGACTCCGGATCTGTTAAACCCGCTCACAGTAAGAATGCATATTTATATTCACGGTGAAACATTACACGCCTATAACCTATTCACGGAGAAAGACCTTCCATAAGAAAAAAATCCATACTGCACCTTTTAACAGCAGTAACAGGTTCAACGACATCTGGTCAAGGATAGCGAGCGGTTTTAATGTGTAAAAAACGTCAAAAGACCTTTTCGGAGCCCTCACGCCAAGGAAACTTCAATGTTTTAGAATATGCGAGCAGCTGCTAAATGTTGGGGGTCAAGTTTGGTCAGTTTCCAACGCCCAGCTTTGCGATATCCAGCTATTGTTTTGTGTTCTGAGCAGCTATACATGGAAGTGTGGGAGGCTCGTGCTGCAGATGGGAAGGCATATGGACCGATACAACAATAACTCCCACAATCTGTACCATGATTGGCTGGGATTGAAGAATTATACTGGAAATTACGGTAACATTTATGGCGTGTGTTGCTGCGAGGTTGTCAAAGGGTTAGAGACAGAACATAGGAATACTTACGATACAAATTGCACTACAGTAGCGGGAATTGTGACTGATATTGCAACGTTTCAAGCCGAATTGTGTCACCTTGGCCAAAGCCTGGATCCAGTCACGCTGCGTTTCTTGAGTTTCGGCGCCAAATATCACGACTCGCTCCGTTTTCAAGTACAGCTCCACAGTGAACACCGCCCTGCATAAATACAAGGAAATACTTAGACAGAAGGAAATGTTAGCACAAAATAAACAGTTATGGATACAGAAATGGTTTGAGTATTCCAGTAACAGCATTCAGATGATATGATGTCAATCCAACAGAAAAGTGTTAGTTGATCACAAAAGTACAGAAATATCACCACATATTTATTTGAAAGTTTACTACATAACTTTTCAAAAATTTTAATATTATCTATATATCCATAGTTATGACAGCTTAGCATTTTATCTTAAATGTTAAGGTGATAAAAGGCACATCCATGTTACCAATATTGAATACAAAGAAATAATTTGACTTCTTGCTGAAAACATTAATTCAGCTGTCATGGTTATCAGTTTCTAAACTGATGCTTAAAACTTTTTTTCTTTAATTTTGTGGCTGTTGTCTTTGGACAACAATTTTCACTTGCCAACCACAACATGTCAAAACCACTTTTTTAACTGATAAAATACACATCCCTGCCCTTATTTTGTCATTTTAGTGCATATATGGTTTTTCTCTTTGTGTTCACCTGAAAAGTTACAACGTACTCCTTAAAAAACGTATTTAAAACAAAAAACCAAAAACATAATATAATGAACTACGGCTACATGTTGTATGAAAAATTGAGTTGAAAATGGACATCTTTAACTTCTCTGGTCCTTCAATATTCCACATTTAACAAGGGCTGGGTGATATTGACAAAAATGAATCAATATATTATCTTTTTATTTTAATTTTATTTTTTTGAGGATCCTGATAACAATAGTCAGAAAATATTGTGTCAATCCAACAAAAATGTGTTAAAACATGCCAATAAATGTATTAGTTGAGGCTCAAAATGTGAAATGTCTTTAAAATTAATCACAAAAACGCATAAAAACACCATATAACCTTATTTCAAAGTCTCCAACATAACTTTTTGTTGTATTTTTTCCCTAGTATTCACCTTTTGTATATCTTCAAAACATTAACAGTATTATCTACATTTCAATACATTGCCCACCCCTACATTCACTGGATAAAACACTTTAATGCTCTTTGTAAGGCTCATTCACCCGCGCGCACACATACACTCACACAATCACAAAATTCCTGCTGTCAGAAGCAAAAAGGCAGCTATTAATCTTTGCTCTTCTTTGGGCCCGTGTCGTCTACATCTCCGCCTCTACCTCTCTCCCTGTTTCGGAGCCGGTGCAGGGGTCACGGTATCACTATCTTAATGGCCGGCTCCGCAGATCGGGTCTTCCCTCTCCCTGGCTCTCGGCGGTGCGGGAGTGGGCTCTAAACGCTGCCTGGACGGGCGTTTAAGGCTGGGAGTCGCCGGGGTCAGGAGGAAACGGCGGGCTGCGCTCTTCTCCCTTGTGTCGTGGGAACGGCGCAGACATGGATGTTTGCGTGCCCCGGCCTGACCCCGGGCCCCGTTAGCCGGCCCCGCCCGCTCCTGGCTCCTGGTGGCAGGTGTGCGGTGCTTGTTAGAGGGGCTCCGCTGGGAGACGAGCTGGAGCGGGTTACGGTGAGCGAGCGGAGGTGCGGGGAAAGGACAACAGATGCATTATGGGCGTCCTAATGGGGAGGGACTGTTTGGTGGGAAGCAGGAATAATGAGCAAAATAAAGTCCTGTTTCTGCCAAAGTGCAAACCTCCTCAAAAGTATTGGGCCTATTTCGTGATGGTAGAGTATTGTTGGTCTATGTGTTGGACTGACATTTGGTGTTAGTTGGCTTTAAAGCTTTAGTGCAAAGACTAAATAAAATTTCAATCATATTTTACTGTATACTGTATATTTTTTGGTGTATCCCAATAATGATATCTAGACCAGATGTCAATCCAACAGAAATGTTAAAACATGTATTAGACATATTTGAAATTACTGTAAAAGTATCCATAAAAGCACACAAAATGCCACTTTAAACCCTTATTCTGTAGTTTTGTTATAGTATATGTATAAAATAATATAATATCATCATTATCATCATCATCACCATCGTCATCGTCGTCATTATTATCATTATCATCAACATTATCATTATTAGTTTATCGATTACTATTTATTTATGTTTAATTTAAAGATTTTAAAAACATAAAACACAGAATATACTGTAAAATACGCCACAGAGAGAGAGAGATAGCAATAAATCGAACCAAAAAGAAATCCAATATACTACGTAACACACAAAATCCAGTGAAATTAAACTACGACACATTCCATTCCAGCCACATTCCAGTGTTAAAGTCCCATTTGGTCCAAAGTTTGTCAGAAAGGTTCACTTTCGAATGACGTCTGAATGTCATTTTTGTCAGTTATATTTTCGGTCCAGTCCTTGCTTGTTCAACATATGTTTTTGTTCACATTTTATTTTTAATGCAATGCTTATTGGTCAGTGGCTGGATTAATAGGAGCTATACAAGCAGTTTTAACATTTAGTTTAAATAAAAAGTAACTAAACAAAACACATCAAAACAACATGCCCATATTGCTTATTAAATGAGTTTATAAAAAGGTAATTTGTTCTTTTTTTCCTTAATGCATTTAAACAACAGGCACTGTTTTATAAAAATGTAAAAGCTAAAACCTGCAGAGCTAAGTGTAATGTGTTTTTTCAAAAGGCAAACGCAATCATTTCCCAGAACTGCGTTATTCCAGGGCTGTTTGAAAGAATATCTTTAGAATGAATTATTGTTTTGTCAGGTGTGGCCAGAGCTCCCACCTAAACCAAAAGTGGCGATGGGGAAAAAAAATAAAATCCAGTGAATTTTTGGAGTACAGAAAGATGACAGAAAGACTTAATGGATGAAGAATTCACTTTTCCCGCAGAAGTTAATGCCATATCCCTGGTAAAAATTGACAGGAATTTCCATTTTGGTGAAGGTCTGAGAATCGGTCAAAGGGATTTCAAGTGAAAGCTGCAACACCAAAAAAAAAAGCTACATTTCAAAGCTTTTAACTTGATACTGAAGGTCAAAATTTAGCACAAAATGTTCTTGTTAAACAGGCAGATGACTGAAAAAACTTATCATCGCCCAACATTCTCCCTCCTGCATTAATACCTTTAGCAGCCGCTCTTCTGTAATACTCACACAACTTTAGGATGTGTTCAGGGACGCGCTGTATTTCACGGTGTCCTCTTGCCACGCTCAAATTACCCAAACGCCGCGTTTAATGGAAGCGACACCTACAACCTCCTGTAGCTCCACGATAGGCTGCCGGTAGGAGTGCGCCATCTGCATACGTTAATATTTATGAAAAGTGGAAAGGTGAGGTGTCCCCGCTCTCTCCACACGCACTTAGGCATGCTGGGAAGTTTCGGCTCAGAGTTTAATCTACTGAAACATACGGCTATTATGGAGGCAAAGTATTACACATAGAAATAATAGGCTTTCACTGTGACCTATAAGTCGGTGCATAACAAAAATGGCTGCTTTGTAAGGCGGAAGGGAAATTATCATTTTTATTATTCAGCTCATCATAAAGGCAAAAAGGACTGTGTTTTTGCCAGTTATTTTGCACTTGTGAACCTAAAATCTTTAATATAGCCATTTTGTAACAGGAGAAAAGTCTCAGACAGGATTTAAACTAACAATAAAAACTTCTACACCACTGAACTCGAACTTAAAAGTCACAAAATCTGCACTTAAAACATAATTGAACCAAAATGTTTTACTATTTGATATTTTAACCTAATCGAGGCTGAGTAATTTGATGTGATTTTGATTTCTGTGCTTTTTTCTTTCTTTTTCGCTCAAGTCAGCAACGTAAATTGAGGGATGAAGTTGGTTCTGGTTCTGAAAACTAGATCAAAGCCAATGCCTCTCCATCAAATTCAGGATTCATTTCAAAATACGCCTGTTTGATTTCAATCTATCCACAATCTTGCTCCTCTCTCTGATCTGCTCCACTCCTTTTCTCTCCCTTCGCTCCTCGTCATCTCTCCAGCTCTTTGTCCCCTCAACCCAGTGGTGGAAATAATACTACATTTTGTTAAAGCTGGGGTAAACAGAGATAAGGAAGTCGGCGTTTAAACCGTTCTAACTCATTCTTACGCTCACAAACTCAGTACTTTTCACGTGCATGGATGGTTTGGTCACTAGCTTTAGAACAGCTTTTTCAGACACAAAGGTTAAACAGAGGTATTATCCCTGGTCGGACAATCAGCTCTCTTCGAAAAGCACCAAATATTCACTGAAAGGAAAGTGAAAGGTTCAAATGTTTAATAATCAGATAAAGACAGAGTGTAGTGGTCAGATTTTTTTCCCACAGAGTTTTCCTACTAATTTACTAATGATGAGGGAAAAAAACTTGGGTACCTAGTATTTTTGGTAATCTTGACCAATTTCTCTCTTCTTTTTTTTCGTTTTTGCCCACAAGCCTTATTTGACTGGACAGACAGCGTGAAACTGGGGAAAAGCATGTTGAGCAAATTGTTGAGAGCCGTCACAATACTGTGGCCTGCTCCGCACAGTAGGTATATGTGCTGACCACGAGCAGTACTATTTCTTGCTGTTTCTAAACTTTTTTTTGTCTATTTTTATTTGCTCAAAACCAAACCTTGAACTCAAAACCTCAAGGCAGAATTTCATCATGAACGTCCTAAAAAATAACCCCTCAAACTATACAGAAAGTACTTTTTACTTTTCAGTCCAGCTCAAAAATCGAGAGAAAAAAGTGGAGTAGAAAAAACAAATACACTCTCAAATGTAGAGAAGTAAAAGTACAAAGTGTTCACTGTCAAAATGACTTTCCAGCACTGCCTCAGCCTGCCTCGTCACCCGCTCTGGAACTCCCTCCCACCTGACCGGAGACACAATTTCAAACCCAGACTCAAAACACATCTGTTCAGGGAAGCCTTTTCCCTCTGATTTCACTTTTTGTTTTTCTGTATTGCAGTTTTACGTATTACTATTTGTCAATGTCTTTTTAAGCCTCTGTAAAGTGTCCTTGAGTGTCAAGAAAGGCTCTGAATTATTATTATTATTTGTCTCTTTACACCATGAATTGAAAAACATTAGGTAATAATAAACGGCGAGTCTATTCTTTCTCCACAGGTTAACTTTCGACAGTTCATAAATATTACTTTCCGATTCCAAATGTGACTTAAATAGCAGTGGATGCATAACAAAAAGACAGCTTTGTACGCCTAAAGAAATGATCATTATGACCCGATATGGTTGTTGATTTCATAATAAAGGTTGCACTTTGCGTTAACCAGATGTGCGTCTATCGGCTGTTTGAATAACATTTACAAATAAGAGCACGCCTGGCTCTTCATAACATCTGCTGGAGTCATTAAGCCTTATGTTTAATCATTGGACATTAGCAAACTCCGGCGTACATACAACAACACACGGCAAACCGATTCCAGTGAGAAAGATCAGGACATCTGTTCCCTTGTTGGGCGCGAGCTCTACCTCCAGAACAAAATAAAAGTTTGGAGTCAGCAAAACTTTGGAAATGAATAATAACTTCGCAGAGCCGTGAGGAGAGCGATCGGGGCGGGAGGGGGTGGAGGGGGCAGTTAAAGTGGCGAACGCAGCGCTGCTCAAGTAAACAGGAAATATAACTGTCGTAAAGCCTTGATAGCTCCTGTTAAATTGAATAATGGTGGAATAAAGATTATGCTAAGGGGACGCATGATGAGAGCGCGGATGCATCTTAAACTTGAATGAACCAGTGCAATCAATCAATTACAGTTTATTTAATGAGGATAAATCTGTTTTAATATGTAATGCCTGTGTGTCTTTAAACTTGCACGGACAGTGACTTATAAAGTATGATTTATTGGAGCTATTACTTGAGTGTAAGGAAGAACAGCGGGCATAAATTCGCTCAGAAGGTTCATTCGGGATGGGCATAGCGTTTTGACTTAAAGCCAGGGTACTTTAATTTCAAACCATGAATGGAGAAGGAAGGTATAAATCTGTCTAACTGCTCTGACAAAGGCTTCGGCACATCATTTGTATTCACATGTTTGTACAGTATGTTAGCACGGGTTTAGAACAGCTTCATCAGCCAAAAAAAAAAATGGAGCAGGGTGACCTCGCATCGCCGTGAATCTTTCTTAGAAGTCTGGGAGTGATAAAACGCTTCCGAATTAGATAAAGACAGCGTGTAGGGCAGGGCTATTCAATTTAAGGGCTGGGGGCCAAATCCAGCCCTCCAAGGGAAATGATCCGGCCCTCAACCCATCTACTACAAATATAGAAACTATTTTATCGCTTTACTGGTTTAGACCTGGTTTAGTCCTGGTTTAGCTCCGGTTTAGACCTGGTTTAATCCTGGCTTAGTTCCGGTGTAGACCTGGTTTAGACCTGGTTTAGACCTGATTCAGTCCTGGTTCAGTCCTGGTTTAGATCTGGTTCAGTCTTGGTTCAGTCCTGGTTTAGACCTGGTTCAGTCCTGGTTTAGACCTGGTTCAGTCCTGGTTCAGACCAGGTTCAGTCCTGGT